>QXTE01000131.1:2609218-3218801 GCA_003942145.1 Platysternon megacephalum | reverse complement strand
GACTGCCCCGGCCCCCTACCCAACCCCCCGGCCCCCTTACCATGAGGCTTCTAGCGCTGCCCCATGGGAGCGGGTAGCCCCGCCCCTCAGAGCGCTGCCTGCGGGGCAGCATGGCTCCAGGGGAGAGTGTCTGCCTCCCCGCGGAGCCAAACACTGCCCCGCGGGAGCGCGCAGCCCCGGCCCCCAGAGCGCTGCGCGCGCAGCGGCAGCAGCATGGCTCCAGGGGAGGGAGGAAGGCGGGGGAGGGGCCGGTGGCTTGCTGCGCTCGGCCCGGCGCTCTGGCCTGGGAGCGCGGACCCCACAGCTTGCCGCGCCGGGAGAGTGGGGCCATTGGCCCCCTGCCCCAGCGGGGGAGGCGGGGGCGGAGAAGAGCGGGCCGGCTGGGCAGGATTTTTAATGGCACGCTGCTCCGGCAGGCAGCAGCGTGCCATTAAAAATTGGCTCGCATACCATAGGTTGCCGACCCCTGACCTAGACATTCCCTAGAACAGGGGTCGGCAAGCTATGGCATGCGTGCCAAAGATGGCACATGTGCCGATTTTTAGTGGCACGTGCAGCAGCGTGCCATTAAAAATCCGGGCCGGGCCGGCCCGCTCTTCTCCGCCCTCGGCCCCCCTCCCGACCCCTCCCACTGGGGCAGGGGGAAAGGGGTAGGGGGCAGAAGCTGGGTCCTGCCAGCTCCTGCTGGCTCCCCTGCCTCTTCCGGCAGTGTGCTGGGTTCCTGCCCCTCCTCCGGCTCTCCGTCCCTCCCTCCCTGCCGGCCAATCAGCTGGTGGCCCTTGCGAGGGAGGGGGTCAGGAAGGAGCAGAGTCAGCCTGCTCTGTTCCCGTCGGAGGCAGAGAAGAAGCGGGGGCAGGGCCTTTGGGAAGGAGGGGGTGGAATGGGGGCATATCCCCTCCAGCTCCCTGCCCTGACCCCCCCCTCACACCCCCTCTGCCCTGAGCCCCGCACACCCCATCCCCATCCCCTGAGCCCTGCACACCCCCAGGTCCCTGCCCTGAGCCCTGTACCCCCCTCACACACACCTAGCCCTCTGCTTGACTCCTTCACACCCCCCCCACGACCCCAGCCCTGACTCTGGTACCCCCACACATACCCAGCCCCCCCACACCCCATGCACCCCCCACATCCTGATGCTTGCACCCCCCACATCTCCACCCCCACCCTGAGCACCAAATGGGAGCTCCTGCACGNGACCCCAGACTGGCAGCGGGCTGAGCGGGTCCGGCAGCCGGGATCCCGGCTGGCAGGAGCCGGCGGATGGAATCCCTGAGCGGCAGCGGGCTGAGCCACTCAGCCCACTGCCGGTCTGGGGGCCTGGCTGCCGGACACTTGCCAGCCGGGGTCCCGGCCACAGGCCCCGCTCAGCCCGCTGCTGGCCTAGGTGAACAGAACCCCAGACCAGCAGTGGGCTGAGTGGGCCGGCAGCGTAAGATCAACATTTTAATTTAATTTTAAATGAAGCTTCTTAAACATTTTGAAAACCTTGTTTATTTTACAATACAACACTAGTTTAGTTATATAATATATAGACTTAGAGAGAGAGATCTTCTAAAAAACATTAAAATGTATTACCAGCACGCGAAACCTTCAATTAAAGTGAATAAATGAAGACTCGGCACACCACTTCTAAAAGGTTGCAGACCCCTGCCTTAGAACTTCCTAGCCCTAATTCCCAGTGAGGGGTTGTCACTTCCCTTTACGTCACTTTCTTCAATTAAAAAATCCCTCTAATTTCTACATGTCTGCTGTGGTTGACCCCTGGGAGACTTTGGCAGGAGCTGGAGAGGCAACAGCAGGATACAGTTTCATCTCCGAAAGCGTTTAAGTCCATGGAGTTACATTAGCGGTGATTTGGCCTATGCATTATGTAGCCAATGGTTCATTGTATCATTTAACTGTGTTATCTATTGTCATGGCAAACTCCTCTATTAGTCCATACGTAATCAATGTGTGAGAAATAGATTTCAGTTGTATGTATAGGTAGAAATACAAGTAGGCTAGCATCAGAGGAGTGTGAGATTGACAAGTAGTTAGGAGTGATGAATGTGTATTGGGTAAATAAGAAAAGCAAGACTGTAATGCAAGGCCTATAGGCTAAGGCTTGTAAGAGTTTAGCTTAACCATGCTAAGCCTCAGGCTTAAGGAGGCATGATATACGTAGGTGACCTAGGACTAACCCTGTGTCAAATTACAAGATTATGTAAAGAATGTGCCAATAGGTGATGGTCAGGAAAATATGCTGCCTGTACCAGTCTAGACCACAAGACACCTGATTGTAACAATATGGAAAGTTCTGCTGATACCACAGGTTACCATGGAAACATGTTTACATGTTTAACATGGAAACTAATGAGATGCTAATGAGACAAAGGTGATAACCTATGAAAAGTGGGGCACCCCAAAATTTATGGGATGTGAAAGTACAAGGGATGTAATGGTGTGAAGCTCTTGTCAAACCACGAGCAGGGGAAAGAGAGCTGGTTGGCTGGATGGGGTGTCAATCACCCAGAGAGATGGGGGGGGACTTCCTTTCCCTGCAAAGCCCTTTATAAATCGCCTTGGCTTCCAGTTGAGAGTGAGAGAATTACAGGAGGGAAGACCTGGTGATGGAGGTATGTTATGGAAGGTATTCCTTGCTGTTGGGATTTATTTATTTAAAATAAATCCAGGCTTTTTTGTTTATAAAGTGGGTCTTGCTGCTTATTGGACAGCCTTGCCGCTGCACTTTGCCACAGGTGAATTGACCCCTAGTCTTCCATATCCCAGGTAAGTGCCCTAAGAACTAAGGATGGCTGTCTTGTGAATGTAGCCATTTAAAAATGCTTGGGAACAAAATGTTCTGGGTTAAGCATGTTTTGTTTGATCTGAAATAAATTTTTTTGATTCACTGACATTTTTCATGACTTTTAGATTTTGTTTGATTTTTTTCAGTTGGCTGGCAGTGCTGAAAAGATAAAGTGTTTCCCCCCCCAATCTCTTGCTGTAAAATCATCACCTAGCTCTAAAGTTGTATGAAATTAACAAACTACCTTGCTGGTAAGAAAGTTACATGGTCTCTCAGTGCTGGCAGTTTATCCACCTTAGTTCCCTCTGCTTAAAGTGCCAGCTGTGTCCTGACGTCCATTCTTCACCGCTCCCTGCACTGTTTAGGTTCCATAGGCTTGGCGCCTTCACAACTGCCCAGCCCTGCTTTACACGGTGCAGCTCTAAAGCTCAATCTTCCTGACTTCGGATTCCCTGCATCCCCAACTTCTGTGCTTCACAGGCTATGCAAAGCTTAGGAACCCCAAAGGCAGATGGCACCAGATCCCTCTTATAAAACACACTCTGTGGAAAACTAAAAAGGTGTGGGAAGAGGAGCTCTTAGGTGTTGTGGAGAGAGAGGCTAGACTGGTAGTTAGTGAGACTTTGCAAAGCTCTCACTTGCCTGCCATGGTCCCCCTGACTGTCTCTGCATTCTCTGGTTTGTTGTTTGATGTGGAAGATCCTTCCATGCTGAACACGGCTGCTGCTTCACTAGTTTATTATCTAGCAAACACAGGTGGCTCATATGCTTGTATGTCTGAGATTATATTGGGTATGTGTGTATATATGTAAATATACAGTGTGTGGGGTGTAAGTGCCACAGTGGAGCCAGGCTCTAGGGCAGGGGTCGGCAACCTTTCAGAAGTGGGGTGCCGAGTCTTCATTTATTCACTCTGATTTAAGGTTTCGTGTGCCAGTAATACATTTTAACCTTTTTAGAAAGTCTCTTTCTATATGTCTATAATATATAACTAAACTATTGTTGTATGTAAAGTAAATAAGGTTTTTAAAATATTTAAGAAGCTTCATTTAAAAATTAAATTAAAATGCAGAGCCCCCCGGACCGGTGCCCAGTACCCGGGCAGTGTGAGTGCCACTGAAAATCAGCTCGCGTGCCGCCTTCGGCACACGTGCCATAGGTTGCCTACCCCTGCTCTAGGGCATCCTCTGTAGCATTTCCCCCTCCCCCCAATTCTCGGCATTTGTAACCCATGGAGCCAAATCCTGCTCCTGTTAGAGCCTGGCAGAGCTCCCCAAGGGTGGAGACTCCACCCCCAGAATGTCCAGCTCCCTGTCCCAGCTGGATCATGGAGGCTGAACGCCCTCACTCAACCCAGCTGCAGCAGAGGAGGGGTACAGGTCAACCGGGGAGGGGGGTTCCCCAGCTCAGTCCCTCTCTGCGCTATGTGGCCAGCCCTTCGTGGGCCGGTGTTGGGATGAGTCTTGGTGTCCAGCCAGTGGTGTATTCCCCTGTAGAGGCTGATCTAAAGCAGGGGGAGTTGGGACCAGCCTTTTCTGCTCTCCCCCATGGCCTGGGTGCCTGGAAAAGATGAAACAAGCCAAACAGCCTATGCATAGCTGAGGTTAAACTGAGCACTGCTGGAAAGGGGGGTGAGTCCCAGGAGCACCATAAACCAGAATATTGTGGGCCAAATTCCACCCCTAGTGCATTCCCCATCCCCCACCCAGGAGTCAGTGTGGTAATAACCAAGGCATAAATTCGTTGGGCTAGGATGGTGCAACCTCACCCAGCAGAGATGCTGGCAAAAGCCCACCCAGCAGAATCAAACCTCCCGGGGTGCATGTGTTAAATAGCAACTCCCCCTCCCAACAGCTGTGTGATGAACAAACCCTGAGCCATGTGGCTAAAAGGGCAGATTGGCTTTCAGAGCCTCTGGATGCCTGGTGCATAGGTGCTGGAACTAGGGATGCTGCTGCACCTCCTGGCTTGAAGTGGTTTCCATGTTTATTATTGTTCTTTTTTTTAAACCTTGCAAAACTGTAATGAAAACTAACCATCCAATTCACAAACTCTCCTTGCCTGCTCTTACCATGTTCATGGTGAAAAAACTGAGAGTATTGTACTTTCCCATCCACACCCCCCCCATCCCCAAAAGGCAAATGTAGGCATGCATAATTTTGTGTGGCTGCTTTATTGCCATTTCCGCATTAACGAGGAGACTGAAAATATTATCAACTAAAAGTAGCATAGTTGCTACTCTAGCGCCTAATGATGCGGGGAGGGGGCGGGCAATGGGTACTGCAGAGTTGCCCTGTGTGAACATAAGAATGGTGGTTCTGGGTGAGACCAAAGATCCATCTAGTGCTGTATCCTGTCTACCGACAGTGGCCAATGCCAGGTGCCCCAGAGGGAGTGAACCTGGGAGGTAATGATCAAATGATCTCTCTCCTGCCATCCATCTCCACCCTCTGACAAATAGAGGCTAGGGACACATCCTGGCTAATAGCCATTGATGGACTTAACCTCCATGAATTTATCCAGTTCTCTTTTAAACCCTGTTATAGTCCTAGCCTTCACAACCTCCTCAGGCAAGGAGTTCCATAAATTGACTGTGCGCTGTGTGAAAAATAACTTCCTTTTATTTGTTTTAAACCTGCTGCCCATTAATTTTATTTGGTGGCCCCTAGTTCTTATATTATGGGAACAAGTAAATAACTTTTCCTTATTTACTTTCTCCACATCACTCATGATTTTATATACCTCTATCATATCCCCCCTTAGTCTCCTCTTTTCCAAGCTGAAAAGTCCTAGCCTGAAACAAACAAGATAAATGCCCAGAAACAGGAAGCTGTAAGTATTTAAAAACTCTTCCCTGCCACATGGTTTCTCTCTGATCTTTGTAGAGGTATAGAATAATTCTGACTTGGAGTCTGCTAGTGGGTAACTGTGCTGAGGTACAGGAGCTGCAAGTCTGGGTTTGTGCATATAGGCAGCTTTTGAGCAAGAATAGGTTCTCTCTACCTATACATGACCACACTTGGGGATTTAGAGTCTGGGACTGGATTGCAGTTCTGCTTGCTCTTCTGGTGTCATAAACTTGAAATTAGTGTAAGACAAAGGCAGCAGCCCAAAGGATGCACCTAATTTGCATAAAGTAGGCCTGACTTTTTTTTTAATGTGGAGTTGGAGTTCTTGAAGCCTGCATGGGTCAAGATGGAGAATTGCATAGTGGGACTTCTATTCTACGGGCTCCTCCTCTGTGTGAAACAGGAGGGTGGGTGTAACATAAACTCCAGAGGTTCTATTCCGGTCATTGAGACTGGCAAATTCTCTGGCTAAAGACATCAAGAGCTTGTACCTGTTTTAAGGTAATTGTCTCTTTAAGGAAGAGGTAAGATGAGAATGGTGACGCCCTTTCCATGGCTAAAGTGAAATAGGATGAGAGTCACAGCTTCACTGCCGGAAACAATCGAGGATTAATGTGCTCACCAAATCCTTTGTTCTCTTGCAGGGTAAGAGTGCTGCTGAATATGTGCAGGCCTCTAAATCCCTTATTGTCCAATATGAGAAACAGGTAGGTTTGATGGGTTCTACCCTGTGAATTTCATGTTTAAGGCAGCTTGGCATGCAACCTTGTTTTGATTTCTCATTGTACATCTACTTTAAGTTGAATTCTTGCTTACATCTGACTTTAACATTTTCTTGTCTCTCCTCCCACTTCAAGCTTGAAGTTCAGAACCATGATTCCATTTGCTCAGATGACATGTGAGGACTTGAATGAGGTCTTCCCTGAAACCAAACTGGACAAGGAGAAGTTTCCATACTGGCCACACAAACCTATTGAAGACCTGTAAATCTGTCTGAAAGCAGTTTCTGGCGACTGTCAAATTCTCTAGAATCTTTTAAATAAAGTAATTGTAATTGAGGGCTTCAGCAATGTGTCTGGTCTTGATCTCAATCTCAAAACTAAAAGACTAAATCCACTAGGAGTTTTTGGGTGTTTTAAGTGGATGATGAATGCCATGAAATAAGCAGGCAATTGGTTTTGGAGGCAGCTTTTGAGCAAGAATAGGTTCTCGCTACCTATACATGACCACACTTGGGGATTTAGAGTCTGGGACTAGATTGCAGTTCTGCTTGCTCTTCTGGTTTAATAAATTTGAAATTAGTGTAAGACAAAGGCAGCCAAACTCTGATCAACTAAGGATCTTATGGACATCTTGTCAGCAACCCAAAGGATGCACTTAAGTTGCATAAAATAGGTCTGATTCCTTTTAAATGTGGAGTTGGTGTTCTTGGAGACTGCAGGGGTCAAGATGGAGCATTGCATAGTGGAACTTCTATTCTATGGGCTCCTCCTCTGGGCAAAAGAGGAGGCTGGGTATAACATAAACTCCAGGGGTTCTACTCAGGTCATTGATGTTGTCTTTAGCCAGAGAATTTGTCAGCCTCAAGAGCTTGTACTTGTTTTATTTAAAGCAGATGCTATTTTAAGGTCAGTATTTCTTTAAGGAAGATTTAAGATGAGAATGGTGACTCCCTTTCCCTGGCTAAAGTGAAATAGGATGAGAGTCACAGCTTCACTGCAGGAAACAATCTAGGATTAATGTGCTCACCAAATCCTTTGTTCTCTTGCAGGCTAAGAGTGCTGCTGAATATGTGCAGGCCTCTAAATCCCCAATTGTCCAGTATGAGAAACAGGTAGGTTTGATGGGTTCTACTCTGTGAATTTCATGTTTAAGGCAGCTTGGTATGAAATCTTGTTTTAATTTCTAATTGTACATCTAGTTTAATTTGAATTCTTGCTTACAACTGACTTTAACATTTTCTTGTCTCTCCTCCCACTTCAAGCTTGAGAAGTTTAGAACCATGATTCCATTTGCTCAGATGACATGTGAGGACTTGAATGAGGTCTTCTCTGAAACCAAACTGGACAAGGAGAAGTTTCCATACTGGCCACACAAACCTATTGAAGACCTGTAAATCTGTCTGAAAGCAGTTTCTGGCGACTGTCAAATTCTCTAGAATCTTTTAAATAAAGTAATTGTACAGGGCTTCAGCAATGTGTCTGGTCTTCATCTCAAAAGTAAAAGATTAAATCCACTAGGAGTTTTGGGTTTTTTTAAGTGGGTGACAAATGCTGTGAAATAAGCAGGCAAATGGTTTTGGAGGCGCTGCACTCTTTACAGGATGGGGATAGTTCCTGAAGGAGGACAGGATTGAGTCTTCCAAGCAGGATGCCAAGGTTTAGTGTTGGTAGAATACTCTCCCTGTTCTTGCCGTTCAGGTTAAACCCAAGGTGATTCAGGTGACTGAGATAACAGTTCAGCCACACAAATGACCAGCCCAGTTTAACTTTCAGCCCTTTTCTGTATTACAAGTGTAAGCATCTCGCTGTAGCCTGTCCATGAGACACTCATTGGACCTGGTTATCAACCTGGCAAAACCTTACAAACCTTCAGCAGCTTCTCCTCCCCCCCCCCGCTCCCTCCCTCCCCCCAGCCTCAGTGTGCCAGCTGGGCTTGTACCTTGGACCTATTACGTAGCTGTGCAATTAGCCCATGCTGCCTCAGCAGGGGGTAGGAGAGGGCCATCCTGGCTGTAGAGGCAGGGATGTGGGAGGGCTTTTCCATCACATGCCCAGATGAATATTACGGACTGGTTACATGAACCCATCAAAGAACAGGCAGATATGCTGCTCTTGATCTAAAGGTAGTGTTGGGGACTGTAGGTAAAATGAATAGGAGGGAAGCGTCACCACACGCACCTTCTGAGAGGATTGTAAGATTCTATTAGGTAGGTTTCACCTTCAGCCAAAGCCGTGATGATCTTTGTGTGTGTTATTTCTGGGTGGTCCAGGTCTCCCATTAGTAATGTGCAGTACTAATAAGGCAAACACTTCCAGTGGTCTGCCAAAATCAGATATATGGTATGGTTATGTAAGACCGCATGTCCTGTGACCAGCACTAACTGGTTGGGATTTGTACTAATAGTAAATATACCTTCTCCTCTGGAGCTGATTATTCTCCTTTAAACTTGAATCCTGGGCTGTAGTTGAGGGTAGGGAGCCCACCCTGGCCTGTTCCCTCCTTTGAGTTGATAGTGGTAGCCTGGACTCCAATCACAGTTGAAGGAGCCTGTCTCATCCCGTCAAGACCAGCACTAATCTAGTCCATTGTGCTATTTCATGTTTGCTTTGTTCCCCCCCAGATCTCCATGTATAGTTCAGCACTTTGAGAGGTACAGCTCAGATGACTTATACATACTCCAGTAATTCCCTGTCAGCTGGAACACTAGCTCCATGAATGTATTTTATTCAGGTAACTTATTTGCTGGTGGGATGCCCTAGGTGTACACATTGCTTTACAAATCACGTGCAGGAACAAGGCTCCTGCCCTGCAGAGCTTGCACTGTTATTCAGACATGCAGTACAGAGCTTAATTCAAGCATAAGAAGCAGGAAAACCTTGTTAGGGAGGAGGTTGAGGCAAGCAAGTATTAGAAAAGGCAATTAGCCCACCTTTAACTGCTCCATTGTATAATAATGATGATGCTAAACAGTAGTGATAAAAGCAAATGACTGCAGAAAAGCACCTTCTCCAGAACAAGCAGAGCTGACTCGCACTCCTGTAGCTCTGCCTGGGTCCCAATTCCCTGCCCTTCTGCATTGATTCTTTCCGTAAGCATGGGTAGTTCTGTATTTCCCTTTCCAAGTGGACTGGAATCCCTCCTCTCCTCTTGTCCCCTGGCCATCTCAGTCAACGAATCTCCTACAATGGGCAGAACAGCAGCCAAATGTAAATATACATTAGGGGAAATTGTGGACAAAAGCAGAGGCCTGCATGATGCTAAACTTGACTTTATTTGCTTGATAGATTTTATTAGAACTTCATACATTTTTTTATCAGAAAATCTCAGGCACTGTTCTGGCTCAGTGGGTTTGTGGGGCTGGCCAGAGTTGGTGGTCTCTGCGTGGGGCTGGGTTTACAGCTGAGCCTACATAAATAACAAAGGTGCAGCTCTTTTGTATATATATGTTGCCTATATATATTTTATTCTTATAATATATGCACCATGATGACATTGAGAGGTAGGTGTCTTAACTGTGTGTGAATTTATGATCAAATGTGGCCTGAAACACAATGGACTTGGGTTCTAAGCCTGCNGTAGTTCAGCACTTTTGAGAGGTACAGCTCAGATGACTTATACATACTCCAGTAATTCCCTGTCAGCTGGAACACTAGCTCCATGAATGTATTTTATTCAGGTAACTTATTTGCTGGTGGGATGCCCTAGGTGTACACATTGCTTTACAAATCACGTGCAGGAACAAGGCTCCTGCCCTGCAGAGCTTGCACTGTTATTCAGACATGCAGTACAGAGCTTAATTCAAGCATAAGAAGCAGGAAAACCTTGTTAGGGAGGAGGTTGAGGCAAGCAAGTATTAGAAAAGGCAATTAGCCCACCTTTAACTGCTCCATTGTATAATAATGATGATGCTAAACAGTAGTGATAAAAGCAAATGACTGCAGAAAAGCACCTTCTCCAGAACAAGCAGAGCTGACTCGCACTCCTGTAGCTCTGCCTGGGTCCCAATTCCCTGCCCTTCTGCATTGATTCTTTCCGTAAGCATGGGTAGTTCTGTATTTCCCTTTCCAAGTGGACTGGAATCCCTCCTCTCCTCTTGTCCCCTGGCCATCTCAGTCAACGAATCTCCTACAATGGGCAGAACAGCAGCCAAATGTAAATATACATTAGGGGAAATTGTGGACAAAAGCAGAGGCCTGCATGATGCTAAACTTGACTTTATTTGATTGATAGATTTTATTAGAACTTCATACATTTTTTTATCAGAAAATCTCAGGCACTGTTCTGGCTCAGTGGGTTTGTGGGGCTGGCCAGAGTTGGTGGTCTCTGCGTGGGGCTGGGTTTACAGCTGAGCCTACATAAATAACAAAGGTGCAGCTCTTTTGTATATATATGTTGCCTATATATATTTTATTCTTATAATATATGCACCATGATGACATTGAGAGGTAGGTGTCTTAACTGTGTGTGAATTTATGATCAAATGTGGCCTGAAACACAATGGACTTGGGTTCTAAGCCTGCTAGCATGATTGATTTCCAGAGACAAGGGGCTCCCTACTGACAGAACCCTGCTACTGGATACGGAGTATTCAAATGTAGGTAACCAAACACCAACCCAGCTTGCTGAGGAGGGTTCCGGATGTTGTTCTAGCTTGCTTGCGGCATCTCAGCAGTTTGATAGCCTTGAGTAAAGGGTGTAGGGGTTTCTTCTTCAGCTGCATTAATAGGCATGTCTCCAATATACCCATAATCATTAGGACAAGGATACCTACGAAAAACATCACTGAAAAACAAGATGAAGCGGATGTGATTGATAAACTCTCTGCCTTACTTCCTCTAGATCCATAATTCTATCTACTTTGGGCTTCTGCTTAATAGAAGAAATATAGTGCCCCAAGTCCAGAAACTGCTCTGAATAGGGACTTCTAGTATTACAGCTCTACTGTAATGACTAGTGTTCCTCGTCTTACTCTCTCTTAAAAGGCAGCATGTTTGTACTCTGCTCTCTTCCTTACATCCAGTGCATGTCTAATATAAAGTGACTTTTACTCAATAAAGACAAGTACCTATTATAGGTGGGTCATCGGAAGAAGTGGGAACAATGTCCTTAAGAATCAGAGCTAACACAGACTCTCCAATGATCAGTGACAGCTGGAAGCTGATCTTGTTCTCATAAGAGCTGCTGCTGAACAAAATAGTCATATCCAATAAGTAGAGAGCACCTGATGGGAAGATAAGGTTCAAAACGTATAAAATGGGTCGTCTCTTCATGGAGATCTGGAGGGAACAAGGCAAACATGAAATAACAGAATGGCCTGGATTAGTGCTGGTCTCGATGAGATGAGACAGACTCTTCCTCCAACTGTGGTTGGAGTCCAAGCTATCAACTCAAAGGAGGGAACAGGACCCAGTGGCTTCCTACGCTCTAGTGCAGCCTTAAAAACTCATCCTCAACCTGTCCCCAGCTTACTTTCCTTGCTTGCTTACCTTCATTTCCTACTTTCTCCCTACCCTCTAACCCCAACTTTCCCTCCTCTCATAGTCTGACCCTTCTTCCACCTGTCCTGTTAGCTCTTCCTTACCTGCCTATCTTTCTACCACCTACTTCCCGCCACTTCACCTGACCCCCTTTGCCCTCATTTTGAGTTGAGCGCTATGTTCTTCTACGCACTCTTGCTATTTTCCTACTGGTATTCTCTGTATGTATATTCATGCACATGTGCTCGTAGAATACATAGGCCCTCACCTGTCTGATATTTTTTCTTCTACTCCCCTAAACACACATTCAAACTGGAGTGGACAAAAAGGTCCATCTAGTGCAGTAAGCTGTCTCAGAATGGCCTACACCGTGGTGTCTCAAAGGAAGATATAACCGCCTTAGGCCACATCCTTAGCTGGTATAAATCAGTGTAGCTCCGGTGATGTCAATGGAGCTATAGCAATTTGTACCTACTGAGGATCTGGACCCATAACTGTGTAGTTCTATTACATGAAGAATTTTTTTTGTTACCAGCTATGAAGGAATCCAGCGACTTGCCAGCATTAGTGTCTGACCCCATATGCTCCTATGAGAGCTGTACTGTCAAAGTTCATTTTGCTTAAACATGATCTGACTTGCACAATAGACTGCTTTGGTTCCACCCTCTTTTTGGGATTGCCGCCTGCATTGTTAGAAGCGAGATGCTAGGAATGTGGCAGTGGAACTGGTACCATGAGTTGTCTTGGGCACATGTGCTCCTGGATTTGTGAGACTGCTGTAGTTCTCCCATTTAGACATGGGAGTTGCCTATTTCCCCTATGAACTCCTTGCAGAACAGAGCACTTGGCATGAACAGCAGATTGTGCTCGTTCTTGATTTAGCTCTACAGATCTACATTGTAGGGATCAGGCAGAGACTGCAGAGGTGACACATTGTGAGACCTCCGTTTAGAGGTATGTCACTTTGATTTTTATCAGATCATTCTGTTTTGAGATTTTAGACTCCCACAAACTTGCTGAGGTAGGAATATTAACTCTTTGCCATACGTCAGGGGTTCTCAAACTGGGGGTCGGGACCCCTCAGGGGGTCATGAGGCTATTACATGGGAGGGGTCGCGAACTGTCAACCTCCACCCCGAACCGCGCTTTGCCTCCAGCATTTATAATGGTGTTAAATATATAAAAAAGTGTTTTTAATTTATAAGGGGGGTCGCACTGAGAGGCTCGCTATGTGAAAGGGGTCACCAGTAAAAAAGTTTGAGAACCACTGCCATAAGTGAATAATCTATATCTCCCTGGACCTTTTGGTAAAATACCTATAATTTTATAAAGCGCTTTGCCTGGTGGGGAATGTATATTTGTAATTGTGGGAGTTAGTCCTTTAAAGATGACTAGATTTTGCTTGGGTTGTGTTTTTAGTTTGTAGCTGAGCCCTGGTGTTCTGAAGGACGTGTTTATAATAAATCAACGAATGCAATATATAGTATGTGAAACACTGATGATGCAATACCTCATAGGTGATCCCAGAAAACACTTCATGTTTAGTAATGTTTATGTTTGTGAACTTCCATTCTCCACTGGTCAGGTGAATAAGTTGGCTTGTTTCAGTCACCTCATCTGTTGTCTGATTAGACCAGAATATAATGTCTGTTTGAGGAAAGAAAGTGAAGATGTAGTGGTTTAAAGGTGTTTCCTTTTAAGTGCAGGGAGTTCAAATCTGCTACCACAGTCCGGGTGTGTATTCAGAAGGAGGGAAGAGAAGGTTAAGATTCCCCACCCACCCACCCACCCTGGGTGGGAAAATTACATCTCTTGCCCAAAACAGAACTAGTTGTGTACTTGGAGCTTGAGTCTTACTCCAGGGTAAACTGGGAATAACGTCATTGAAATTAATGGAGTTATACCAATATGAGATCAGAATCTGGCCCAAAAGTCACTGCTTAAATGGGAACAAATGTCTGCTGACAGTAGGAGTTTCATAACTCCATTGGTCTTGGATACTTGGTTGAATTCTGTCTCCCATCTTATGGCCTTGATCCAAATCCTGTTGAAGTCAGTGGGAGTCTTTCCACTGACTCCAGTGAGCTTTAGATGAAGCACTTAAAGGAGCAGTTGGCAGTGGATGTCTCTTTCCTGTACTTCCATAAATACTTGGGAGTAGCTATTATCTGGGCCTCTTCTTCACAGACTCACTATGGTGGCAGTTGAGCGAATGGAGCATTTTCTTGAGAAAAATATCTAGGTCTTGATACTGAAACCTTCCCTGATATGTTTCACTCCTGGATGTGAACTGGGCCTGTTTAATACTTGCATTCCTAGCAAAGAGTTTCCTCTTCAAATCGAGACTCGCTGACTTTCTGGAAGTGCTGCTTTAGCCAAACATAAGTTATTGGGCTCAATTCAGGGGTAACTGGGTGACATTTAATGGCCTGTGGGACACAGAAGGTCAGACTAGATGATCTAATGGTCCCTTCTGCCTTTAAACTCTAGGAATGTCATGAAACATTTGCTGCCTTTAGTTTAACGAAGCCAATTACTTTTCAAGTGAAACTGAATTATTAGAATAGTTGTAGCTAAATGGACACCTGTGCTATGCAAACAATAAAAGATCATGCTTGAAAGTAAGTCTTGCCTCTCCGTTTCTGCGCCTACCATGGGGATAAAATAAGAAAGCATGCAGCAGTCCAGACCCTAGATCAGGGGACGGCAACCTATGGCACGCGTGCCAAAGACGGCACCCGTGCCGATTTTTAATGGCATGCACAGCAGCGTGCCATTAAAAATCCTGCCCAGCCTGGCCTGGCCCGCTCTTCTCCGCCCTCACCCCTCCCCGCCCCGCCCCCTCCCGTGGGGGCAGGGGGAAAGGGGCAGGGGGCAGAAGCTGGGTCCTGCCGGCTCCTGCCGGCTCCCCTGCCTCTTCCGGCAGTGTGCTGGGTTCCTGCCCCTCCGCCGGCGCTCAGTCCCTCCCTCCCTGCCAGCGGATCAGCTGGGGGCCCTTGCGAGGGAGGGGGTCAGGCTTGCTCTGCTCCCGGCGGAGGCAGAGAAGAAGGGGGGGCAGGGCCTTGGGGAAGGAGGGGGTGGAATGGGGGCATATCCCCTCCAGCTCCCTGCCCTGACCCCCCCCTCACATCCCCTCTGCCCTGACACCCCCTCACACACATCCAGCCCTCTGCCCTGAGCCCTGTGCCCCGCACACCCCAGACCCATCCCCTGAGCCCCCCCTCACACACACCCAGGCCTCTGCCTTGAGCCCTGCACACACCCCAGACACCTGCCCTGAGCCCTGCACACCCCCAGGACCCTGCCCTGAGCCCTGTACCCCCCTCACACACACCCAGCCCTCTGCTGGACTCCACCCCCCCCCAGACCCCAGCCCAGACTCTGGTACCCCCACACATACCCAGGCCCCCCAGGCCCTGACACCTGCACCCCCCTCACATGCCCCCAGCCCTCTGTCCTGACTCTTGCACCCCTCCACGCCCCATGCACCCCCCCATCCTGATGCACCCCCTACATCCCCACCCCCACCCTGAGCACCAAATGGGAGCTCCTGCATGCCCTCCCCCCACATTCCCACCTGCACCCCTCGCACCAAATGGGAGCTCCCCAGATAAGTGCCCCACACCCAAACCTCCTGCCCCAACCCTGAGCCCCCTCCAACATTCTAGCTCCTGGCCAGATCCTACACCCCAACCCCCAGCCTGCTCCTTCACCCCCAGCCCTGTGCTCAGTGCACTCCCACCCTCAGCTCAGTGCAGAGAGAGGAAGACAATGGGCCAGAACCATGGAGAAGGTAGGTCCCCACTATATGTGGGCAGGGCTGGGACCCCAGACCGGCAGCGAGCTGAGCGGGTCTGGCAGCCGGGATCCCGGCTGGCAGGAGCCGGCGGATGAAACCCCTGAGCGGCAGCGGGCTGAGCCGCTCAGCCCGCTGCCAGCCTAGGTGAACAGAACCCCAGACCAGCAGTGGGCTGAGCAGGCCAGCGGCGTAAGATCAACATTTTAATTTAATTTTAAATGAAGCTTCTTAAACATTTTGAAAACCTTGTTTATTTTACAATACAACACTAGTTTAGTTATATAATATATAGACTTATAGAGAGAGACCTTCTAAAAACATTAAAATGTATTACCGGCACGCGAAACCTTCAATTAAAGTGAATAAATGAAGACTCGGCACCCCACTTCTAAAAGGTTGCAGACCCCTGCCCTAGATCTCTAGTCTGGAACTCAAATCTCTAAGTCTGGGTCCCATCCTGCAGCCCTTTTTCAGTCATGTGAGTAGTCCTAACAACTTCAGCTCTTGGAGTTCTATTTTTAATCTAGACCCTCATGCACATTTTAAGGACTAGACCTTGCAAACTCAAGTAATCCCTATTGCAGTCAGTGGGACTAGTCATTTGACTAAGCTACCACTCCTGGGAGTAAAGGCTTTGCAGAGGCAGATCCTGGATTCTTTCAGAGATCTACATATAGGATACTCCATAGTGGGAGATCATACCATAGCCCAGTTTCCCTCTTGCGTTGTAATTTTTTTTAACACAATGGACACTATTGAGTAGTGAACATAAAAATTCAATGGCAGATCAGACCTGTGATCCAACTAGTTCATTGTCTTGTTGCGGACAGTGGCCAGCACCAGCAAATCCAGTCTAGTTGTAGTAAAAGTGAATAAGGGTGGACATACCTGAATACGGAAGTGAGAGGAGGGTTATGCTGCACGTCTGGGTGTCAAATGGAAACTTGTGCATCTCCAAGTTGCATGCTATGGTGACATGGTGCTGTTGGGTTGTGCTAATGATGCCTTTGTGAGTGATGGACAGAAAGGGCCTGTTGAGGAATTTCTCTTCATCCACTCTGAACAACAACAATGAAAAGTAAAATGACAAAACACTTGTTGCAGATCAAAGACAATATTTTTTTGCAAACTCACTGTTAGTCTGACTTTGAATGGTCAGTGAACCTTACTTAATACAACAGGAAACAGAAGAGAGAGGGTGAGTGACAGCGAGTAACCAGGGATGAGAGATTTAAAACAAACAGGGGAGGACAAAAAGGCTGTGGGAGGAGATAGGAGAGACGGGAAGAGAGGAAGCAAGCAGAGAAAGTCTGGGGCGCAGAGAAGGGCTGATAACACCCATCTACACCAAGACTTGTAGTGCACCCCTATTAGCATGCTAGACGAGACAGGAAAGACATTCAAGAACATATGAACCACTTGCCCCATTGGACCAGGGACTGTTGGCCTAATTCTGATCTCGTGCTGCTTCCACCCTCTAAGTATTGACTTCTGCTGAATTACTCCTGATGTCCACCATGTAAATAAAAGCAGAATCAGGCCCTATGTCTTTATTTGTGTCTTGTGCAGTGCTGAGCACACAGCTGCTTCTTAACAAATAATATTTAATCATTTAGGGACAATACCAAATATCATAATACAGCGGGCATGTCCTGGACCTGCAGAATAAACGGTGACAGGAGCCACTGATATGCTGTTGGAGTCAGTCACCTTTTGATTGGCTTCCCTGTCTGTCAGATTTCCCATAGCCTGCACATGCTCTACTAGTGCCTCCTCACTCAGGGACTAAAAAAAACCCCATTTTATTTAATGAATGTTTTCTAATTGTCATGAGATCAGTTAATTGATTCTTAGCTATTCCGCTTCCCCCCCAATTAGTCCTGCAAAACCTTTGCTTATGTGAGTAATCCTCACTCAGATGAGTTAGTCCCATTGATTTCAGTGGCATCAGTCATGTCCCTTGTAATTATCCCTCTTACGGAAGCAAGTTGAAGTCAGCCAAGGAGATTCTTACTGTTCAAGAATTATGATATATGGGGACCAAACTGTATCCACTGGCAGAACGAGGTTGGCAATGTTACAGAAATCCTGAGGATTCCAAGTCAGAAAGACATTTTTCCACTTCTAGAAGAAAGAAAAATCACAGAATGGAAACAATTTCTGGACTCTCAGCACACAGGAAATAGCTTTAATTTTACAGAAAAAAGCTCTTACCATGGTCACTAAGAAATAGACAGTGACAGTTTGAAGCTTTTCAGTCTAGAGAAACAAAATGGGAAAGTGATTATCATGATTTCATTTACTAAGATAGGTACAGAACTTAGAGGCTGTTCAGCGTTTTTCTTACAATGATGGCGTGATGGGTGTCAGACCCATCACGCCAGATATGAGAAAATCAGGGCAGACCAATAACATACTTTCCTTGGTCTTACAAACTGAGGTGTAGATTGGAAGGGTAAAGTTCAATGTTTGGAAAAAATAGTTGCCTGATAGAATATATCTGCCTATGTAAATCTGTGCTGGGAGAGGATCCAGAGCAGGAGAAATATTGCAACATGGCTCAGGGAAATCGAGTCTACAGAACCTGATCCCTGATATATAAGGAAGGCAAAACCAAACAAGAATTACCAAGTCTTTCCTCACTCTCCCCTCCATCTCCCCCAGCTCCACTTTGCTGTAACACCGGCTAATAACATGGGTTCCCTTTACCCAGGCTAAGCAGAAGTGTTTCCTTGCAAGAGTTTTTTTTGTGTGGAGGAAACAGAAAAAGAGAGAAGTTCAGATGAAATGCAAATCAAGGACCAAATTCCTGAGTATTCTTGGACAACTTTGCAGTGCTTTGGCAACACAATGCAGCTTAACAGGCCAATTAAAAAGTGGATAGGAGGCTGGTAGAGAAATGAATCTTGCCCTGGGCTTTGATCCTTTAGAGCTCATTTTAATGTGACACCTGTTCAACATGTGATGAGCACTAAAGCAATTTTAAACAACCCTCTCATTTGTGCGGATGTGACAAACTATTTTACACCTGGCACCTCCAAACATACATTGCTCTGGATTCTACTTTCCAACCAGAGCCATAAAGTCTGGAGAAGAAGACCTAAGGTGCGGGTTCTACCCTTTCACATCAGTGGCAGTAATAGTGGGGTTACTCCTGATTTGTGCTGGTATGAGTGAGAGAAGGATCACTCACTCACTTTAGAATCATCAGCTGCCTCAACTTTTCAATCTCCACAATATTTCCTACTATAAAAAATAATAGATTTGTTTCCTTACCACTGAAAGGATGGACATCAGTATAAATTGTATCTCCACTTTCAAAGTCTCTTTCCAATTTTTCTTGGGTATTGTATGTAGTGGGGGTGCCTTTTCAGAGGAGATATTCAGATACTGAATAACGTCATCGTACGTACAGACCTGTTCTGGGGCAGCACCTGTGGAAATAAAATGAAAGTCTGGTTACATCCAAATTCATTTTATCAGAGCAATACCGGGCAGGATCTCAGCATGCACCACACAGCCAGCCTATGGAATATGAATACATCAGAGGATTAAAGACATTGAGCTGTATCTTCTAGGAAACCACTGTCAGATCTTTGACCCCTTTCACACTGGCAGGACTAGGGTTCCCGTCTTAATCTTCCTCATCCATGTATGAGAATATAAATTCCTCATGGGTAATCCAGTTGGTTTTCCTCTGATCCTACTACAATTTAACTTACCTGTTGCAATAGACAAAGTGAGAATAGCTAAGAATGCTTCCCACATCGTTCCCCTTTTCCTAGTGAGGCAAATGGTACAGTTGATGCTACAGCTAGTTGCCAGTGGCTATCAGCTGAGGTGTAGCTGGTGCTTTGATATTAATCAGTGTAGGGAGGAAGCTTATATAATTGAAGGCTTGGGGTTTTTTTTTAAATGAAGAATTCAGTGATAATGGTGCAATGCACTCAGCTGGCTCTTGGGATCAGCTCGGGAAATCACTGTTAATGGATCTGATGTTACAGGACTAATGCTGTGGTAGAAATAATTTGCTTTAACCCCATAGTCCCCCATGGAAGGTATTGCTTGTTGTTGGGATTTATTTATACAAAACAAATCAAGGCTTTTTTGTTTTTAAATTTGTCCAAAGTGTGTCTTGCTGCTTATCGGACAGCCTTGCCGCTGCACTCTGCCACAGGGGAATTGACCCCTGGTCTTCCATATCCCAGGTAAGTGCCCTAAGAACTAAGGATGGCTGGTTTGTGAATGGAGCCCTTTGAAAATGCTTGGGAACAAAATGTTCTGGGTTAAGCATGTTTTGTTTGATCTGAAATAAACTTTTTTGAGTCACTGAAATTTTTCATGATGTTTAGATTGTTTTGAAGAAAACCATTTTATCGTTTGAGCACTGCCAGCCAGCCGAAAAGTCAGTCACTTGCTGTAAAAACATCACCTACCTCTAAAGTTGTATGAAGTTAACAAACTACCTTTCTGGTAAGAAAGTTACATGGTCTCTCCGTGCTGGCAGTTTATCCACCTTAGTTCCCTCTGCTTAAAGTGCCAGCTGTGACCTGACGTCCATTCTTCACCACTCCCTGCACTGTTTAGGTTCCATAGGCTTGGCGCCTTCACAACTGCCCAGCCCTGCTTTACACGGTGCAGCTTTAAAGCTCAATCTTCCTGACTTCAGATTCTCTGCATCCCCAACTTCTGTGCTTTGCAGTCTATGCAAAGCTTAGGAACCCCAAGGTCATGACCCCAGATCCTTCTTATAAAACACACCCCGTCCAAAACTAAAAAGGTGTGGGAAGAGGAGCTCTTAGGTGTTGTGGAGAGAGAGGCTAGACTGGTAGTTAGTGAGACTTTGCAAAGCTCTCACTTGCCTGCCATGGTCCCCCTGACTGTCTCTGCATTCTCTGGTTTGTTGTTTGATGTGGAAGATCCTTCCATGCTGAACACGGCTGCTGCTTCACTAGTTTATTATCTAGCAAAGACAGCTGGCTCATATGCCTGTATGTCTGTGGTTCAATTGGGTATGTGTGTATATATGTAAATATACAGTGTGTGGGGTGTAAGTGCCAAAGTGGAGTCAGGCTCTAGGGCATCCTCTATAGCATTCCCCCCTCCCCGCCGAAGCCTCGGCATTTGTAACCCATAGAGCCAAATCCTGGCTCCTGTTAGAGCCTGGCAGGGCTCCCCAAGGGTGGAGACTCCACCCCCAGAATGTCCAGCTCCCTGTCCCAGCTGGATCTTGGAGGATGAACGCCCTCGCTCAACCCAGCTGCAGCAGAGGAGGGGTACAGGTCACCCGGGGAGGGGATTCCCCGGCTCCGCCCCTCTCTGCGCTGTATGGCCAGCCCTTTGTGGGCCAGTGTTGGGATGAGTCTTGGTGTCCAGCCAGGGGTGTCTTCCCCTGTAGAGGCTGATCTAAAGCAGGGGGAGTTGGGACCAGCCTTTTCTGCTCTTCCCCCATGGCCTGGGTGCCTTGAAAAGATCAAACTAGCCAAACAGCCCATACATGGCTGAGGTTAAACTGAGCGCTGCTGGAAAGGAGGGTGAGTCCCAGGAGCACCATAAACCAGAACATCATGGGCCAAATTCCACCCCTAGTGCATTCCCCATCCCCCTCCTGGGAGTCAGTGTGGTAACAACCAAGGCGTAAATTCATTGGGCTAGGATGGTGCAACCTCACCCAGCAGAGATGCTGGCAAAAGCCCACCCAGAAAAATCAAACCTCCCGGGGTGCATGTGTTGAATAGCGACTCCCCCTCCCAACAGCTGTGTGGTGAACAAACCCTGAGCCATGTGGCTAAAAGGGCAGATTGGCTTTCAGAGCCTCTGGATGCCTGGTGCATAGGTGCTGGAACTAGGGGTGCTGCTGCACCTCCTGGCTTGAAGTGGTTTCCATGTTTTGTTTTGTTTTTTTAAACCTTTTGTCAGCCTTGCAAAACTGTAATTAAACTAACCATCCCATTCACAAACTCTCCTTGCCTGCTCCTACCAGTGTTCATGATGAAAAAACAGAGTTGCCCATCCACCCACCCCACCCCCAAAAGGCAAATGTAGGCGTGCAGAATTTTGTGTGGCTGCTTTATTGTCATTTCCGCATTAATGAGGAGATTGAAAATATTGTCAACTAAAAGTAGCATAGTTGCTACCCTAGGGCCTAATGATGTGGGAGAAATGGGTACTGCAGAGTTGCCGCGTGTGAACATAAGAACATAAGAATGACTGTACTGGGTCAGACCAAAGATCCATCTAGCCCAGTATCCTGTCTACCGACAGTGGCCAATGCCAGGTGCCCCAGTGGGAGTGAACCTAAGAGGTAATGATCAAGTGATCTCTCTCCTGCCATCCATCTCCACCCTCTGACAAATAGAGGCTAGGGATGCATCCTGGCTAATAGCCATTGATGGACTTAACCTCCATGAATTTATCAAGTTCTCTTTTAAACCCTGTTATAGTCCTAGCCTTCACAACCTCCTCAGGCAAGGAGTTCCACAAGTTGACTGTGCGCTGTGTGAAAAAGAACTTCCTTTTATTTGTTTTAAACCTGCTGCCCATTAATTTTATTTGGTGGCCCCTAGTTCTTATATTATGGGAACAAGTAAATAACTTTTCCTTATTTACTTTCTCCACATCACTCATGATTTTATATACCTCTATCATATCCCCCCTTAGTCTCCTCTTTTCCAAGCTGAAAAGTCCTAGCCTCTTTAATCTCTTCTCATACGGGACCCGTTCCAAAGCCCTAATCATTTTAGTTGCCCTTCTCTGAACCTTTTCTAATGCCAGTATATCTTTTTTGAGATGTGGAGACCACATCTGTACGCAGTATTCAAAATGTGGGCGTACCATGGATTTATATAAGGGCAGTAAGATATTCTCCGTCTTATTCTCTATCCCCTTTTTAAAGATTTAATGATTTTTAACTATCTTGAGCAGTTTAGTATCATCTGCAAATTTTGCCACCTCACTTTTTACCCCTTTCTCCAGATCATTTATAAATAAGTTGAATAGGATTGGTCGTAGGACTCACCCTTCGGGAACACCACTAGTTACCCCTCTCCATTCTGAGAATTTACCATTAATTCCTACCCTTTGTTCCCTGTCTTTTAACCAGTTCTCAATCCATGAAAGGACCTTCCCTCTAATCCCATGACAACCAGAACTGGGAGCTCTCTGAAATCACTGGGGGTTGTTCTATCAGCTGTTCTGCTCCACCTGTACAGGTTGACCTCCTTGCCAGAAAAGCCCCCGGCTATTGATTGGGTTTATTACAAGACTGCAGTTGTTAAGGCTGGCATGGTGGATGAGTTTGAAAAGAAGTTGGGATTCTTGTCCTCAATTAGATGTTGCTGCTGTTTTGAAATCCAAGTGGAGACTGCTCATATCTGATGTACAAGACACAGAACTGTGAACTTTGTCTCTAGCAGACAGCTCGGAGAGATTATTAGGAGTTATTGGCCCAGGTCCTGTGCCGTGGTATGTAGCTGCTTTACATCACACTGCTAGCACAAAACAGCCCAAAATCTGGCATAGCTAACCATAGGAAGGGTCATTTGAGTGGAGGGGGATCCTCCAGTGGCATAAAGCTAATGCTTCTTCTCTTACAGCCTGTATGGTTTTCCCGGCTGTAGGTGAAGTGGCCTGAGGAAAGAGTGTATGGTCAGAGCTTTCCTATTCTCTGCTGATTCCCAACTGCCAAAGAGCACTAGTCTGGCTACTGGGGAAATATTAGCTCTGGGAATATGCAGGACTTCAACAGAATTGAGAGGCAACACGTTTAGAATTTATTTTTTGAATTTACAGTACAATGCACGAAAGGATCCTGAGCCTGTGGACACACAAACAAACAAGATAAATGCCCAGAAACAGGAAGCTGTAAGTATTTAAAAACTCTTCCCTGCCACATGGTTTCTTTTTGATCTTTGTAGAGATATAGAATAATTCTGACTTGGAGTCTGCTAGTGGGTAACTGTGCTGAGGTACAGGAGCTGCAAGTCTGGGTTTGTGCATATAGGCAGCTTTTGAGCAAGAATAGTTCTCTCTACCTATACATGACCACACTTCGGGATTGAGAGTCTGGGACTGGATTGCAGTTCTGCTTGCTCTTCTGGTGTAATAAACTCGAAATTAGGGTAAGACAAAGGCAGCAGCCCAAAGGATGCACCTAATTTGCATAAAATAGGCCTGACTTTTTTTTAATGTGGAGTTGGAGTTCTTGGAGCCTGCATGGGTCAAGATGGAGAATTGCATAGTGGGACTTCTATTCTACGGGCTCCTCCTCTGTGTGAAACAGGAGGGTGGGTGTAACATAAACTCCAGAGGTTCTATTCCGGTCATTGAGGCTGGCAAATTCTCTGGCTAAAGACATCAAGAGCTTGTACCTGTTTTAAGGTAATTGTCTCTTTAAGGAAGAGGTAAGATGAGAATGGTGACTCCCTTTCCATGGCTAAAGTGAAATAGGATGAGGGTCACAGCTTCACTGCCGGAAACAATCGAGGATTAATGTGCTCACCAAATCCTTTGTTCTCTTGCAGGGTAAGAGTGCTGCTAAATATGTGCAGGCCTCTAAATCCCTTATTGTCCAATACGAGAAACAGGTAGGTTTGATGGGTTCTACCCTGTGAATTTCATGTTTAAGGCAGCTTGGCATGCAACCTTGTTTTGATTTCTCATTGTACATCTACTTTAAGTTGAATTCTTGCTTACATCTGACTTTAACATTTTCTTGTCTCTCCTCCCACTTCAAGCTTGAGAAGTTCAGAACCATGATTCCATTTGATCAGATGACATGTGAGGACTTGAATGAGGTCTTCCTTGAAACCAAACTGGACAAGGAGAAGTATCCATACTGGCCACACAAACCTATTGAAGACCTGTAAATCTGTCTGAAAGCAGTTTCTGGTGACTGTCAAATTCTCTAGAATCTTTTAAATAAAGTAATTGTAATTGAGGGCTTCAGCAATGTGTCTGGTCTTGATCTCAATCTCAAAACTAAAAGATTAAATCCACTAGGAGTTTTTGGGTGTTTTAAGTGGGTGATGAATGCCGTGAAATAAGCAGGCAATTAGTTTTGGAGGCTCTGCACTCTACAGGGTGGGGATACTCCCTGAAGGAGGACAGGATTGAGTCTTCCAAGCAGGATGCCAAGGTTTAGTGTTTGTAGAATACTCTCCCTGTTCTTGCCATTCAGGTTAAACCCAAGGTGATTCGGGTGACTGAGATAACAGTTCAGCCACACAAATGACCAGTCCAGTTTAACTTTCAGCCCTTTTCTGTATTACAAGTGTAAGCATCTCGCTGTAGCCTGTCCATGAGACACTCATTGGACCTGGTTATCAACCTGGCAAAACCTTACAAACCTTCAGCAGCTTCTCCTCCCCCCCCCCTCCTCCCCCTCCCCCCCCAGCCTCAGTGTGCCAGCTGGGCTTGTACCTTGGACCTATTACGTAGCTGTGCAATTATGCCCATGCTGCCTCAGCAGGGGGTAGGAGAAGGCCATCCTGGCTGTAGAGGCAGGGATGTGGGAGGGCTTTTCCATCACATGGCCAGATGAATATTACGGACTGATTACATGAACCCAACAAAGAACAGGCAGATATGCTGCTCTTGATCTAAAGGTTGTGTGTAGTGTTGGGGACTGTAGGTAAAATGAATAGGAGAGAAGCGTCACCACACGCACCTTCTGAGAGGATTGTAAGATTCTATTAGGTAGGTTTCACCTTTAGCCAAAGCCGTGATGATCTTTGTGTGTGTTATTTCTGGGTGGTCCAGGTCTCCCATTAGTAATGTGCAGTACTAATAAGGCAAACACTTCCAGTGGTCTGTAAAAATCAGATATATGGTATGGTTATGTAAGACCACATGTCCTGTGACCAGCACTAACTGGTTGGGATTTGTGCTATGGTAAATATACCTTCTCCTCTGGAGCTGATTATTCTCCTGTAAACTTGAATCCTGGGCTGTAGTTGAGGGTAGGAAGCCCACCCTGGCCTGTTCCCTCCTTTGAGTTGATAGTAGTAGCCTGGACTCCAATCACAGTTGGAGGAGCCTGTCTCATCCCGTCAAGACCAGCACTAATCTAGTCCATTATGCTATTTCATGTTTGCTTTGTTCCCCCCCAGATCTCCACGTGTAGTTCAGCACTTTTGAGAGGTACAGCTCAGATGACTTATACATACTCCAGTAATTCCCTGTCAGCTGGAACACTAGCTCCATGAATGTATTTTATTCAGGTAACTTATTTGCTGGTGGGATGCCCTAGGTGTACACATTGCTTTACAAAGCACGTGCAGGAACAAGGCTCCTGCCCTGCAGAGCTTGCACTGTTATTCAGACATGCAGTACAGAGCTTAATTCAAGCATAAGAAGCAGAAAACCCTTGTTAGGGAGGAGGTTGAGGCAAGCAAGTATTAGAAAAGGCAATTAGCCCACCTTTAACTGCTCCATTGTATAATAATGATGATGCTAAACAGTAGTGATAAAAGCAAATGACTGCAGAAAAGCACCTTATCCAGAACTAGCAGAGCTGACTCGCACTCCTGTAGCTCTGCCTGGGTCCCAATTCCCTGCCCTTCTGCATTGATTCTTCCCGTAAGCATGGGTAGTTCTGTATTTCCCTTTCCAAGTGGGCGTGAATCCCTCCTCTCCTCTTCTCCCCTGGCCATCTCAGTCAGCGAATCTCCTACAATGGGCAGAACGGCAGCCAAATGTAAATATACGTTAGGGGAAATTGTGGACAAGAGCAGAGGCCTGCATGATGCTAAACTGGACTTTATTTGATTGATAGTTTTTATTAGAACTTCAAACATTTTTCTATCAGAAAATCTCAGGCACTGTTCTGGCTCAGTGGGTTTGTGGGGCTGGCCACAGTTGGTGGTCTCTGCGTGGGGCTGGGTTTACAGCTGAGCCTACATAAATAACAAAGTTGTAGCTCTTTCGTATACATATGTTGCCTGTATATATTTGATTCTTATAATATATGCACCATGATGACGTTGAGAGGTAGATGTCTTAAGTGTGTGTGAATTTATGATCAAATGTGGCCTGAAACATAATGGACTTGGGTTCTAAGCCTGCTAGCATGATTGATTTCCAGAGATAAGGGGCTCCCTACTGACAGAAGCCTGCTACTGGATACGAAGTATTCAAATGTAGGTAACCAAACACCAACCCAGCTTGCTTAGGAGGTTTCCGGATGTTGTTCTAGCTTGCTTGCGGCATCTCAGCAGTTTCATAGCCTTGAGTAAAGGGTGTAGAGGTTTCTTCTTCAGCTGCATTAATAGGCACGTCTCCAATATACCCATAATCATTAGGACAAAGACACCTATGAAAAACATCACTGCAAAACAAGACAAAGACAATGTGCTTGATAAACTCTCTGCCTTACTTCCTTTAGATCCATAATTCTATCTACTTTGGGCTTCTGCTTAATAGAAGAAATATAGTGCCCCAGGTCCAGAAACTGCTCTGAATAGGGACTTCTAGTATTACAGGTCTTGTGCAGTGGCTAGGTGTTCCTCGTCTTACTCTCTCTTAAAAGGCAGCATGTTTGTATTCTGCTCTCTCCCTTACATCCAGTGTTTGTCTAATATAAAGTGACTTACTCAATAAAGACAAGTACCTATTATAGGTGGGTCATCGGAAGAAGTGGGAATAATGTCCTTAAGAATCAGAGCTAATACAGACTCTCCAATGATGAGTGACAGCTGGAAGCTGATCTTGTTCTCATAAGAGCTGCTGCTGAACAAAATAGTCATATCCAATAAATAGAGAGCACATGATGGGAAGATAAGGTTCAAAACGTATAAAATAGGTCGTCTCTTCATGGAGATCTGGAGGGAACAAGGCAAACATGAAATAACAGAATGGTTTGGATTAGTGCTGGTCTCGATGGGATGAGACAGACTCTTCCTCCAAGTATGGTTGGAGTCCAAGCTATCAACTCAAAGGAGGGAACAGACCCCAGTGCGCTTCCTACCCTCTGGTGCAGCCCACGCTTCAAGTGCCAGCCATAAAAACTCGCCCTCATCCTGTCCCCAGCTTTCTTTCCTTGCTTGCTTACCTTCCTTTCCTGCTTGCTCCCTATCCTCTAACCCCAACTTCCCCTACTCTCGTAGTCTGACACTTCTTCCACCTGTACTGCTAACTCTTCCTTACCTGCCCATCTTTCTACAACCTACTTCCAGCCACTTCACCTAACCCCCTTTGCCCTCATTTTGGGTAGAGCCCTATGTTCTTCTATGCACTCTTGCTATTTTCCTACTGGTATTCTCTGTATGAATATTCATGCACGTGTGCCCATTGAATACCTATGCCCTCACCTCTCTGAGTTTTTTTTTTCTTCTACTCCCCTTAACACACACATTCAAACTGGAGTGGACAAAAAGGTCCATCTAGTGCAGTAACCTGTCTCAGAGTGGCCTATACTAGATGCCTCAAAGGAAGATGAAACTGCCTCAGACCACAGCCTAAGCTGGTATAAATCAGTGCAGCTCCAGTGATGTCAATGGAGCTATAGCAATTTGTACTTACTGAGGATCTGGACCCATAACTGAGTAGTTCTATATCATGAAGAATTTTTTTTGTTACCAGCGTTGAAGGAATCCAGCGACTTGCCAGCATTAGTGTCTGACCCCATATGCTCCTATGAGAGCTGTACTGTCAAAGGTCATTTTGCTAACGCATGATCTGGCTTGCACAGTAGGCTGCTTTGGTTCCACCCTCTTTTTGGCCTTGTCTCCTGCATTTTTAGGTGAGAGATGCTAGGAATGTGGCAGTGGACCTGGTACCATGAGTTGTCTTGGGCACATGTGCTGCTGGATTTGAGAGACTGCTGTAGTTCTCTCATTTAGACATGGGAGTTGCCTATTTCCCCTATGAACTCCTTGCAGAACAGAGCACTTGGCATGAACAGCAGATCGTGCTTTTTCTTGATTCAGCTCTACAGATCTACATTGTAGGGGTCAGGCAGACACTACAGAGGGGACACATTCCGAGACTTCCATTTAGAGGTATGTTACTTTCATTTTTATCAGATCATTCTGTTTCGAGATTTTAGACTTCCACAAAGTTGCTAAGGCAGCAATACTAACTCTTGGATGTAAGCGAATAATATATATCTCACTGGACCTTTTCTTAAAATACCTATACTTTTATAAAGTGCTTTGCCTGCTGGGGAATGTGTATTTGTAATTGTGGGGGTTAGTCCTTTAAAGATGACTAGATTTTGCTTGGGTTGTGTTTTTAGTTTTTGTAGCTGAGCCCTGATGTTCTGAAGGGTGCGTTTATGATAAATCAATGAATGAAATATATAGTGTGTGAAATACACTGATGATGCAATACCTCATAGATGATCCCAGTAAAGACTTCCTCCTCGTCCTCTAGCCTGTCTGGTATAATGTTTATGTTTGTGAACTTCCATTCTCCATTGGTCAAGTGATAAAGTTTGCTGTTTTTATTCACCTCATCTGTTGTCTGATTGGACTGGAGTATAAGATCTGTTGCTGTTTGAGGAAAGAAAGTGAAGACGGAGTGGTTTAAAGGTGGTTCCTTTCTCAGTACAGGGAGTTCAAATCTGCTGCCACAGTCCAGGTGTGTATTCAGAAGGAGGGAAGAGACGGTTAATATCCCCCACCCACCCGCCCACCCTTGGTGTGGAAATTACATCTCTTGCCCAAAACAGAACTAGTTGTGTACTTGGAGCTTGATTCTTACTCCAGGGGAAACTGGGAATAACGTCATTGAAATCAATGGCGTTTTACCAGTATGAGATCAGAATCTGGCCCAAAAGTCACTGCTTAAATGGGAACAAATGTCTGCTG
This sequence comes from Platysternon megacephalum, assembly GCA_003942145.1. Lineage (NCBI taxonomy): Eukaryota > Metazoa > Chordata > Testudines > Platysternidae > Platysternon > Platysternon megacephalum. Next base: position 3,189,357 of record QXTE01000131.1, on the reverse strand, counting down.
ACAGTAGGAGTTTCATAACTCCATTGGTCTTGGATACTTGGTTGAATTCTGTCTCCCATCTTATGGCCTTGATCCAAATCCTATTGAAGTCAGTGGGAGTCTTTCCACTGATTCCAGTGAGCTTTAAGATCAAGCACTTAGGGCTAGTCTACACTGGTAATGCTAAAGCGCTGCTGCGGCAGCACTGCCATGGCAGCGATTTAACGTGCCTTGTGTGGTCGCGGTGCAGCCCTGGGAGAGAGCTCTCCCAGTGCTCCAGAAAAACCACCTGAACGGGGCATAGCTCCCAGCGCTGGTGTACTGACTACACTGGGGCTTTACAGCGCTGAAACTTTCTGCGCTCAGGGGGGTGTTTTTTCACACCCCTGAGTGAGAAAGTTGCAGCGCTGTTAATTGCCAGTGTAGACAAGCACATAAAGGAGCAGTTGGCAGGGGCTGTCTCTTTCCTGTGCTTCCATAAATACTTGGGAGTAGCTATTATCTGGCCCTCTTCTTAACAGACTCACTACGGTGGCAATTGTGCAAATGGAGCATTTTCTTGGGAAAAATATCAAGGTCTTGATACCAAGATTGTTAGCCCCCTTCCCTGAAATGTTTCACTCCTGGATGTGAACTGGGCCTGTTTAATACTGGCATTCGTAGCAAAGAGTTTCCTCTTCAAATTGCGACTGGCTGACTTTCTGGAAGAGCTGCTTTAGCCAAACACAAGTTATTGGACTCAATTCAGGGGTAACTGGGTGACATTTAATGGTCTGTGATACACAAAAGGTCAGACTAGATGATCTAATGGTCCCTTCTGCCTTTAAACACTAGGAATGTCATGAAACATTTGCTACCTTTAGTTCAACGAAGCCAATTGCTTTTCAAGTGAAACTGAATTATTAGAATTGTAGCTAAATGGACACCTGTGCTATGCAAACAATAGAAGATAATACTTCAAAGTAAGTCTTGCCTCTCTGTTTCTGCGACTACCATGGGGATAAAATAAGAGCATGAAGCAGTTGAAAACTAGATCTAGTCAGGAACTCAAATCTCTAAGTCTGGATCCCATCCTGAAGCCCTTTCTCAGTCATCTGAGTAGTCCTAACAACTTCATCCCTTGGAGTTCTATTTTTAATCTAGACCCTCATGCACACTTTGAGGACTAGACCTTGCAAACTCAAGTAATCCCTATTGCAGTCCATGGGACTAGTCATTTGACTAAGCTGACCACTCCTGGGAGTAAAGGCTTTGCAGAGGCAGATCCTGGATTCTTTCAGAGATATACATATAGGAGACTCCATAGTGGGAGATCATGCCATAGACCAGTTTCCCTCTTGCATTGTAATTTTTTTAACACAATGGACACTGTTGAGTAGTGAACATAAAAATTCAATGGCAGATCAGACCTGTGATCCATCTAGTCCATTGACTAGTTTGGGACATTGGCCAGGACCAGCCAATCCAGTCTAGTTGTAGTAAACATGAATAAGAATGGACATACCTGGATGATTAAATGAGAAGAGGCTTATGCTGCACGTCTGGATGTCAAATGGAAACTTGTGCATCTCCAAGTTGCACGTTATGGTCACCTGATGCTGTTGGGTTGTGCTAATGATGCCGTTGTGAGTGATGGACAGAAAGGGCCTGTTGAGCGATTTCTCTTCATCCACTCTGAAGGAACCAATGATTCAACAACAATGAAAAGTAAAATGACAAAACGCTTGTTGCAGATCAAAGACAATATTTTATTTGCAAACTCACTGTTAGTCTGACTTTGAATGGTCAGTGAACCTTACTACATACAACAGGAAACAGAAGAGAGAGGGTGAGTGACAGCGAGTAACAAGGGATGAGAGATTTAAAACAAACAGGGGAGGACAAAAAGGCTGTGGGAGGAGATAGGAGAGACGGGAAGAGAGGAAGCAAGCAGAGAAAGTCTGGGGCGCAGAGAAGGGCTGATAACCCCCATCTACACCAAGACTTGTAGTGCACCCCATTAACATGCTAGATGAGACAGGAAAGACATTCAAGGACATATGAACCACTTGCCCCATTGGACCAGGGACTGTTGGCCTAATTCTGATCTCGCGCTGCTTCCACCCTCTAACTATTGACTTCAGCTGAATTACTCCTGATTTCCACCATGTAAGTGAGAGCAGAATCAGACCCTATGTCTTTATTTGTGTCTTGTGCAGTGCTGAGCACGCTGTTGCTGCTTAACAAATAATCATTAATAATTAACCATTGAGGGACAGTACCAAATATCACAGTACAGTGGGCATCTCCTGGACCTCCAGAATAAACAGTGACAGGAGCTTCTAAGACAGGGGTCAGCAACCTATGGCACATGTGCCAAAGGCGGCACGGAAGCTGATTTTCAGTGGCACTCTGCTGCCGGCCTGGGGTTCTGTCCGCCAGCCCCCTGCCAGCTGGGGTCCCGGCCACTGGCCCCGCTCAGCCTGCTGCCGGCCTGGGGACACTGGAAAACTCAGCAAGGAAAAGCAAGGGCAAGGATCACACTAACCTGATAAGATCTGCATTTTAATTTAATTTTAAATGAAGCTTCTTAAACATTTTAAAAGCCTTATTTACTTTACATACAACAGTAGTTTAGTTATATAATATAGACTTATAGAGAGAGACCTTCTAAAAACGTTAAAATGTATTACTGGCATGCGAAACTTTAAATTACAGTGAATAAATGAAGACTTGGCACACCACTTCTGAAAGGTTGCCGACCCCTGCTCTAAGATATACTGTTGGAGTCTGTCTCCTTTTGATTGGCTTCCCTGTCTGTCAGATAGTTTCCCCATAGCCTCCACATGCTGTACTAGTGCCCCCTCACTCAGGGACTAAAAAAACCCATTTCATTTAATGAATATTTTCTTATTGTCATGAGATCAGTTAATTGATTCTTAGCTATTCCGTCCCCCCCCCAAAAAAAATTCATCCTGCAAAATCTTTCCTTATGGAGTAATCCCCACTCAGATGGGTTAGTCCCATTGATTTCAGTGGCTCCCGTCATGTCCATTGTAATTGTCCCTCTTACAGAAGTAAGTTGAAATCAGCCAAGGAGAGTCTTACTGTTCATAAATGACGATATATGGGGACCAAAATGTATCCACTGGCAGAACGAGTTTGGAAATGTTACAGAAATGCTGAGGATTCCAAGTCACAATGCTATCTTTCCACTTCTAGAGGAAAGAAAAATCACAGAATGGAAACAATTTCTGGACTCACAGCACACAGGAAATAGCTTTGATTTTACAGAAAAAAGCTCTTACCATGGTCACTAAGAAATAGACAGTGACAGTTTGTAGCTTTTCAGTCTAGAGAAACAAAATGGGAAAGTGATTATCATGATTTCATTAACTAAGGTAGGTACCAAGTTTGGAGGCTGTTCAGCGTTTTTCTTACAATGATGGCGTGATGGGTGTCAGAGATATGAGAAAATCAGGTCAGGCCAATAACGTACTTTTCTTGGACTTACAAACTGATGAGTAGAATGGAAGGGTAAAGTTCAATGTTTGGAAAAAATAGTTGCCTGATAGAATATACCTGCCTATGTAAATCTGTGCTGGGAGAGGATCCAGAGCAGCAGAATGGGAGAAAAATTGCTACATGGCTCAGGAAAATCGAGTCTACAGAATCTGATTCCTGATGTATAAGGAGGGCAAAACCAAACAAGAATTACCAAGTCTCTCGTCACTCTCCCCCCAACTCCACTTTGCTGTAACACTGGCTAATATCATCGGTTCCCTTTACCCAAGCTAAGCAGAGGTGTTTCCCTTGTAAGAGGCTTTTTTTGGAGGAAACAGAACAAGAGAGAAGTTCAGATGAAATGCAAATCAAGGGCCAGATTCCCGAGTATTCTTGGACAACTTTGAAGTGCTTTGGCAACACAATGCAGCTTAACAGGCCAATTAAAAAGTGGATAGGAGGTTGCTAGAGAAATGAATCTTGCCCTGGACTTTGATCTTTTAGAGCTCATTTTAATGTAACACCTGTTCAACATGTGATAAGCACTAAAGCAATTTTAAACAACCTGCTCATTTGTGCAGATTTTACACCTGGCACCTCCAAACATACATTGCTCTGGATTCTACTTTCCAACCAGAGCCATAAAGTCTGGAGAAGAAGACCTAAGGTGCGGGTTCTACCCTTTCACATCAGTGGCAGTAATAGTTGGGTTACTCCTGATTTGCGCTGGTATGAGTGAGAGAAGAGTCACTCACTCACTTTAGAATCATCAGCTGCCTCAACTTTTCAATCTCCACAATATTTCCTACTATAAAAAATAATAGAGGTTTGTTTCCTTACCACTGAGAGGATGGACATCAGTATAAATTGTATCTCCACTTTCAACGGCTCTTTCCAATTTTCCTTGGGTATTGTACGTAGTGGGGGTGCCTTTTCAGAGGAGATATTCAGATACTGAATAACGTTATCGTACTTACAGGGCTGTTCTGGGGCAGCACCTGTTGAAATAAAATGAAAGTCTGGTTATGTCCAAATTCATTTTATCAGAGCAATACCAGGCAGGATCTCAGCATACACCACGCATCCAGCCTATAGGATGGGAATGCATCAAAGGATTAAAAGACATTGGGCTGTAGTTGCTAGAAAACCAGTCAGATCTTTGTCCCCTTTCACACTGGCAGGACTAGGGTGCCTGTCTTAATCTTCCTCCTCCATGTATAAATTCCTCATGGGTAATCCGGTTGGTTTTCCCCTGATCCTACTACAATTTAATTACCTGTTGCCAAAGACAAAGTGAGAATAGCTAAGAATGCTTCCCACATCGTTCCCCTTTTCCTAGTGAGGCAAATGGTACAGCTGATGCTACAGCTAGTTGCCCGTGTCTATCAGCTGAGGTGTAGCTGGTGCTTTGATATTAATCAGTGCAGGGAGGAAGCTTATATAATTGAAGCCTTTTTTTTTTATGAAGAGTTCAGTGATAATGGTGCAATGCACTCAGCTGGCTCTTGGGATCAGCTCGTGAAATTACCGTTAATGGATCTGATGTTATGGGACCAATGCTGTGGTACAAATAATTTGCTTTAACCCCGTAGTCCCCCATGGAAGGTATTGCTTGTTGTTGGGATTTATTTATACAAAACAAATTGAGGCTTTTTTGTTTTTAAATTTGTCCAAAGTGGGTCTTGCTGCTTATCGGACAGCCTTGCCGCTGCACTCTGCCACAGGGGAATTGACCCCTGGTCTTCCATATCCCAGGTAAGTGCCCTAAGAACTAAGGATGGCTGTCTTGTGAATGGAGCCCTTTGAAAACGCTTGGGAACAAAATGTTCTGAGTTAAACATGTTTTGTTTGATCTGAAATAAACTTTTTTGATTCACTGAAATTTTTCATGATTTTCAAATTGTTTTGAAAAAAACCCATTTTATCTTTTGAGCACTGCCAGCCAGCCAAATAGTCAATCACTTGCTATAAAAATATCACCTACCTCTAAAGTTGTATGAAGTTAACAAGCTACCTTCCTGATAAGAAAGTTACATGGTCTCTCCGTGCTGGCAGCAGTTTATCCACTTTAGTTCCCTCTGCTTAAAGTGCCAGCTGTGACCTGACGTCCATTCTTCACCGCTCCCTGCACTGTTTAGGTTCCATAGGCTTGGCGCCTTCACAACTGCCCAGCCCTGCTTTACATGGTGCAGCTCTAAAGCTCAATCTTCCTGACTTCAGATTCTCTGCATCCCCAACTTCTGTGCTTCACAGGCTGTGCAAAGCTTAGGAACCCCAGAGGCTCATGGCAGCAGATCCCTCTTATAAAACACACCCCGTCCAAAACTAAAAAGGTGTGGGAAGAGGAGCTCTTAGGTGTTGTGGAGAGAGAGGCTAGACTGGTAGTTAGTGAGACTTTGCAAAGCTCTCACTTGCCTGCCATGGTCCCCCTGACTGTCTCTGCATTCTCTGGTTTGTTGTTTGAGGTGGAAGATCCTTCCATGCTGAACACGGCTGCTCCTCCACTAGTTTATTATCTAGCAAACACAGGTGGCTCATATGCTTGTATCTCTGAGATTATATTGGGTATGTGTGTATATATGTAAATATACAGTGTGTGGGGTGTAAGTGCCACAGTGGAGCCAGGATCTAGGGCAGCCTCTGTAGCATTCCCCCCTCCCCCCAATCCTTGGCATTTGTAACTCATGGAGCCAAATCCTGCTCCTGTTAGAGCCTGGCAGAGCTCCCCAAGGGTGGAGACTCCACCCCCAGAATGTCCAGCTTCCTGTCCCAGCTGGATCTTGGAGGATGAACGCCCTCGCTCAACCCAGCTGCAGCAGAGGAGGGGTACAGGTCAACCAGGGAGGGGGGTTCCCCAGCTCAGCCCCTCTCTGCACTGTGTGGCCAGCCCTTCATGGGCCAGTGTTGGGATGAGTCTTGGTGTCCAGCCAGTGGTGTCTTCCCCTGTAGAGGCTGATCTAAAGCAGGGGGAGTTGGGACCAGCCTTTTCTTCTTTCCCCCATGGCCTTGGTACCTTGAAAAGATGAAACTAGCCAAACAGCCTATGCATGACTGAGGTTAAACTGAGCCCTGCTGGAAAGGAGGGTGAGTCCCAGGAGCACCATAAACCAGAACATCATGGGCCAAATTCCACCCCTAGTGCATTCCCCTCCCCATCTCCAGGGAGTCAGTGTGGTAACAACCAAGGCATGAATTTGCTGGGCTAGGATGGTAAAAGCCCACCCAGCAGAATCAAACCTCTCAGGGTGCATGTGTTGAATACCAACCCTCCCTCCCAACAGCTGTGTGGTGAATGAACCCTGAGCCATGTGGCTATAAGGGCAGATTGGCATTCAGAGCCTCTGGATGCCTGGGCCCTGATGATGGAAGGGGCAATGGATACTGCAGACTTGCCCGGTGTGGAACTGGGAGCTCTCTGAGGTTACTGGGGGTTGTTCTATCAGCTGTTCTGCTCCACCTGTACAGGTTGACCTCCTTGCCAGAGACGCCCCCAGCTACTGATTGGGTTTATTACAAGACTGCCGTTGCTAAGGCTGGCATGGTGGATGAGTTTGAAAAGAAGGTGAGATTCTCGTCCTCAATTAGATGTTGCTGCTGTTTTGAAATCCAAGTGGAGGCTGCTCATATCTGATGTACAAGACCCAGAACTGTGAACTTTTTCTATAGCAGGCTGCTAGGTGAGATTATTACGAGGTTTTCGCCCAGGTCCAGTGCTGTGGTATGCAGCTGTTTTGCATCACGCTGCTAGCACAAAGCAGCCCAAAAGCTGGCATAACTAACCATAGGAAGGGTCATTTGAGTGGAGGGGGATCCTCCAGTGGCATAAAGCTAATGCTTTTTCTCTTACAGCCTGTATAGACTTTCCTGGCTGTAGGTGTAGAAGTGGCCTGAGGAAAAAGTGTATGGTCAGAGCTTTCCTATTCTCTGCTGATTCCCAACTGCCAAAGAGCACTAGTCTGGCTACTGGGGAAATATTAGTTCTGGGAATATGCAGGACTTCAACAGAATTGAGAGGCAACATGTTTAGAATTTATTTTTTGAATTTACAGTACAATGCACTAAAGGTTCCTGAGCCTGTGGACACACAAAGAGACAAGATAAATGCCCAGGAACAGGAAGCTGTAAGTATTTAAAAACTCTTCCCCGCCACATGGTTTCTCTCTGATCTTTGTAGAGGTATAGAATAATTCTGACTTGGAGTCTGCTGGTGGGTAATTATGCTGAGCTACAGGAGCTGCAAGTCTGGGTTTGTGCATATAGGCAGCTTTTGAGCAAGAAGAGGTTCTCTCTACCTATACATGACCACACTTGGGGATTTAGAGTCTGGGACTGGATTGCAGTTCTGCTTGCTCTTCTGGTGTAATAAATTTGAAATTAGTGTAAGACAAAGGCAGCCAAACTCTGATCAACTAAGGATCTTATGGGCATCTTGTCAGCAGCCCAAAGGATGCACCTAAATTGCATAAAATAGGTCTGATTCCTTTTAAATGTGGAGTTGGAGTTCTTGGAGACTGCAGGGGTCAAGATGGAGCATTGCATAGTGGAACTTCTATTCTATGGGCTCCTCCTCTGGGCAAAAGAGGAGGCTGGGTATAACATAAACTCCAGGGGTTCTACTCAGGTCATTGATGTTGTCTTTAGCCAGAGAATTTGTCAGCCTCAAGAGCTTGTACCTGTTTTATTTAAAGCAGATGCTATTTTAAGGACAGTGTTTCTTTAAGGAAGATTTAAGATGAGAATGGTGACTCCCTTTCCCTGGCTAAAGTGAAATAGGATGAGAGTCACAGCTTCACTGCAGGAAACAATCTAGGATTAATGTGCTCACCAAATCCTTTGTTCTCTTGCAGGCTAAGAGTGCTGCTGAATATGTGCAGGCCTCTAAATCCCCAATTGTCCAGTATGAGAAACAGGTAGGTTTGATGGGTTCTACTCTGTGAATTTCATGTTTAAGGCAGCTTGGTATGAAATCTTGTTTTAATTTCTAATTGTACATCTAGTTTAATTTGAATTCTTGCTTACAACTGACTTTAACATTTTCTTGTCTCTCCTCCCACTTCAAGCTTGAGAAGTTTAGAACCATGATTCCATTTGCTCAGATGACATTTGAGGACTTGAATGAGGTCTTCCCTGAAACCAAACTGGACAAGGAGAAGTTTCCATACTGGCCACACAAACCTACTGAAGACCTGTAAATCTGTCTGAAAGCAGTTTCTGGCGACTGTCAAATTCTCTAGAATCTTTTAAATAAAGTAATTGTAATTGAGGGCTTCAGCAATGTGTCTGGTCTTCATCTCAAAAGTAAAAGATTAAATCCACTAGGAGTTTTGGGATTTTTTAAGTGGGTGACAAATGCTGTGAAATAAGCAGGCAAATGGTTTTGGAGGCGCTGCACTCTTTACAGGATGGGGATAGTTCCTGAAGGAGGACAGGATTGAGTCTTCCAAGCAGGATGCCAAGGTTTAGTGTTGGTAGAATACTCTCCCTGTTCTTGCCATTCAGGTGAAACCCAAGGTTGCTCAGGTGACTGAGATAACAGTCCAGCCACACAAATGACCATCCCAGTTTAACTTTCAGCCCTTTTCTGTATTACAAGTGCAAGCATCTCTCTGTAACCTGTCCATGATACACTCATTGAACCTGGTTACAAACCTGGCAAAAACTTACAAGCCTACAGCAGCTTTTCCCCCACACAGACTCAGGATGCCAGCTGGGCTTGTGCCTCGGCACTTATTACGTAGCTGTGCAATTATGCCATGCTGCCTCAGCAGGGTGTAGGAGAGGGCCATCCTGGCTGTAGAGGCAGAGATGTGGCTTGTCCTGTGACTAGCACTAACTGGTTGGGAGTTTTGCTATGGTAAATATACCTTCTCCTCTGGAGCTGATTATTCTCCTGTAAACTTGAATCCTGGGCTGTAGTTGAGGGTAGGAAGCCCACCCTGGCCTGTTCCCTCCTTTGAGTTGATAGTGGTAGCCTGGACTCCAATCACAGTTGGAGGAGCCTGTCTCATCCCGTCAACCAGCACTAATCTAGTCCATTGTGCTATTTCATGTTTGCTTTGTTCCCCCCAGATCTCCACGTGTCGTTCAGCACTTTTGAGAGGTACAGCTCAGATGATTTATACATACTCCAGTAATTCCCTGTCAGCTGGAACACTAGCTCCATGAATGTATTTTATTCAGGTAACTTATTTGCTGATGGGATGCCCTAGGGGTGTACACATTGCTTTACAAAGCACGTGCAGGAACAAGGCTCCTGCCCTGCAGAGCTTGCACTGTTATTCAGACATGCAGTACAGAGCTTAATTCAAGCATAAGAAGCAGAAAACCCTTGTTAGGGAGGAGGTTGAGGCAAGCAAGTATTAGAAAAGGCAATTAGCCCACCTTTAACTGCTCCATTGTACAATAATGATGATGCTAAACAGTAGTGATAAAAGCAAATGACTTCAGAAAAGCACCTTATCCAGAACTAGCAGAGCTGACTCGCACTCCTGTAGCTCTGCCTGGGTCCCAATTCCCTGCCCTTCTGCATTGATTCTTCCCGTAAGCATGGGTAGTTCTGTATTTCCCTTTCCAAGCGGGCTTGAATCCCTCCTCTCCTCTTGTCCCCTGGCCATCTCAGTCAGCGAATCTCCTACAATGGGCAGAACAGCAGCCAAATGTAAATATACGTTAGGGGAAATTGTGGACAAGAATAGAGGCCTGCATGATGCTAAACCTGACCTTATTTTCTTGATAGATTTTATTAGAACTTCATACATTTTTCTATCAGAAAATCCCGGGCACTGTTCTGGCTCAGTGGGTTTGTGGGGCTGGCCAGAGTTGGTGGTCTCTGCGTGGGGCTGGGTTTACAGCTGAGCCTACATAAATAACAAAGGTGCAGCTCTTTTGTATACATATGTTGCCTGTATATATTTGATTCTTATAATATATGCACCATGATGACGTTGAGCAGTAGGTGTCTTAACTGTGTGTGACTTATGATCAAATGTGGCCTGAAACACAATGGACATGGGTTCTAAGCCTGCTAGCATGATTGATTTCCAGAGATAAGGGGCTCCCTACTGACAGAACCCTGCTACTGGTTACGGAGTATCAAATGTAGGTAACCAAACACCAACCCAGCTTGCTTAGGAGGTTTCCGGATGCTGTTCTAGCTTGCTTGCGGCATCTCAGTAGTTTGATAGCCTTGAGTAAAGGGTGTAGGGGTTTCTTCTTCAGCTGCATTAATAGGCAGGTCTCCAATATACCCATAACCATTAGGACAACGATACCTATGAAACACATCACTGCAAAACAAGATGAAGAGGATGTGATTGATAAACTCTCTGCCTTACTTCCTCTAGATCCATAATTCTATCTACTTTGGGCTTCTGCTTAATAGAAGAAATATAGTGCCCCAAGTCCAGAAACTGCTCTGAATAGGGACTTCTAGTATTACAGCTCTACTGTAATGACTAGTGTTCCTCTTCTTACTCTCCCTTAAAAGGCGGCATGTTTGTACTCTGCTCTCTTCCTTACATCCAGTGCATGTCTAATATAAAGTGACTTTTACTCAATAAAGACAAGTACCTATTATGGGTGGGTCATCAGAAGAAGTTGGAATAATGTCCTTAAGAATCACAGCTAACACAGACTCTCCAACGATGAGTGACAGCTGGAAGCTGATCTTGTCCTCGTAAGAGCTGCTGCTGAACAAAATAGCCATATCCAATAAGTAGAGAGCACATGATGGGAAGATAAGGTTCAAAATGTATAAAATGGGTTGTCTCTTCATGGAGATCTGGAGGGAACAAGGCAAACATGAAATAACAGAATGGCCTGGATTAGTGCTGGTCTCGATGGGATGAGACAGACTCTTCCTCCAACTGTGGTCAGAGTCCAAGCTATCAACTCAAATGAGGGAACAGGCCCCAGTGGGCTTCCTATGCTCTAGTGGAGCCCAAGCTTCAAGTGCCAGCTATAAACACTCGCCCTCATCCTGTCCCCAGCTTTCTTTCCTTGCTTGCTTACCTTCATTTCCTGCTTGCTCCCTACCCTCTAATCCCAACTTCCCCTCCTCTCATAGTCTGACACTTCTTCCACCTGTCCTGCTAATTCTTCCTTACCTGCCCATCTCTTTCTACTACCTACTTCCAGCCACTTCACCTAACCCCCTTTGCCCTCATTTTGAGTCGAGTGTTATGTTCTTCTACGCACTCTTGCTATTTTCCTACTGGTATTCTCTGTATGTATATTCATGCACGTGTGCCTGTTGAATACCTATGTCCTCACCTGTCTGATTTTTTTTCTTCTACTCCCCTAAACACATATTGAAACGGTGCAGTAAGCTGTCTCAGAATGACCTACACCAGGTATCTCAAAGGAAGATATAACCGCCTTAGGCCACAGCCTAAGCTGGTATAAATCAGTGTAGCTCCGGTGATGTCAATGGAGCTATAGCAATTTGTACCTACTGAGGATCTGGACCCATAACTGAGTAGTTCTATTACATGAAGAATTTTTTTTGTTACCAGCTATGAAGGAATCCAGCGACTTGCCAGCATTAGTGTCTGACCCCATATGCTCCTATGAGAGCTGTACTGTCAAAGGTCATTTTGCTTAAGCACGATCTGGCTTGCACAGTAGACTGCTTTGGTTCCACCCTCTTTTTGGCCTTGCCTCCTGCATTGTTAGAAGCGAGATGCTTGGAATGTGGCAGTGGAACTGGTACCATGAGTTGTCTTGGGCACATGTGCTGCTGGATTTGAGAGACTGCTGTAATTCTCCCATTTAGACATGGGAGTTGCCTATTTCCCCTATGAACTCCTTGCAGAACAAAGCACTTGGCATGAGCAGCAGATCGTGCTCTTGCTTGATTCAGCTCTACAGATCTACATTGTAGGGGTCAGGCAGAGGCTGCAGAGGTTTCACATTCTGAGACCTCCGTTTAGAGGTATGTCACTTTGATTTCTATCAGATCATTCTGTTTTGAGATTTTAGACTCCCACAACCTTGCTGAGGTAGGAATATTAACTCTTGGGCATAAGTGAATAATATATATCTCCCTGGACCTTTTCTTAAAATACCTATACTTTATAAAGTGTTTTGCCTGCTGGGGAATGTGTATTTGTAATTGTGGGAGTTAGTCCTTTAATGATGACTAGATTTTGCTTGGGTTGTGTTTTTAGTTTTTGTGTCTGAGCCCTGATGTTCTGAAGGGCGCGTTTATGATAAATCAATGAATGAAATATATAGTGTGTGAAATACACTGATGATGCAATACCTCATAGATGATCCCAGTATAGACTTCCTCATCATCCTCTTCTGTTTCTGGTATAATGTTTATGTTTGTGAACTTCCATTCTCCATCGGTCAAGTGATAAAGTTTGCTGTTTTTATTCACCTCATCTGTTGTCTGATTGGACTGGAGTATAAGGTCTGTTGCTGTTTGAGGAAAGAAAATGAAGATGTAGTGGTTTAAAGGTGTTTCCTTTCTCAGTACAGGGAGTTCAAATCTGCTGCTGTAGTCCAGGTGTGTATTCATAAGGAGGGAAGAGAAGGTTAGGATCCCCCACCCACCTGCCCACCCTCGGTGGGAAAATTACATCTCTTGCCCAAAACAGAACTAGTTGTGTACTTGGAGCTTGATTCTTACTCCAGGGGAAACTGGGAATGACTTCATTGAAATCAATGAAGTTATACCAGTATGAGATCAGAATCTGGCCCAAAGGTCACTGGTTAAATGGGAACAAATGTCTGCTGACAGTAGGAGTTTCATAACTCCATTGGTCTTGGATACTTGGTTGAATTCTGTCTCCCATCTTATGGCCTTGATCCAAATCCTGTTGAAATCAGTGGGAGTCTTTCCACTGACTCCAGTGAGCTTTAAATGAAGCACTTAGAGGAGCAGTTGGCAGTGGATGTCTTTTTCCTGTGCTTCCATAAATACTTGGGAGTAGCTACTATCTGGCCCTCTTCTGCACAGACTCACTATGGTGGCAATTGTGCAAATGGAGCATTTTCTTGAGAAAAATATCTAAGTCTCGATACCAAGATGGCTAGCCCCCTTCCCTGGAATGTTTCACTCCTGGATGTGAACTGGGTCTGTTTACTACTTGCATTTCTAGCAAAGAGTTTCCTCTTCAAATCGAGACTGGCTGACTTTCTGGAAGTGCTGCTTTAGCCAAACACAAGTTATTGGGCTCAATTCAGGGGTAACTGGGTGAAATGTAATGGCGTGTGAGACACAAAAGGTCAGACAAGATGATCGAATGATCCCTTCTGCCTTTAAACTCTAGGAATGTCATGAAACATTTGCTGCCTTTAGTTTAACGAAGCCAATTGCTTTTCAAGTGAAACTGAATTATTAGAATAGTTGTAGCTAAATGGACACCTGTGCTATGCAAACAATAAAAGATCATGCTTGAAAGTAAGTCTTGCCTCTCCGTTTCTGCGCCTACCATGGGGATAAAATAAGAAAGCATGCAGCAGTCCAGACCCTAGATCTCTAGCCTGGATCTGAAATCAAGTCCTGGTCCCATTCTGCAGCCCTTTCTCAGTCCTACCAACTTCGGCCTTTGGAGTTCTATTTTTAATCTAGACCCTCATGCACGTTTTAAGGACTAGACCTTGCAGACTCAAATAATCTCTATTGTAGTCAATGGGACTAGTCATTTGACTAAGCTACCACTCCTGGGAGTAAAGGCTTTGCAGAGGCAGATCCTGGATTCTTTCAGAGATATACATATAGGAGGCTCCATAGTGGGAGATCATGCCATAGACCAGTTTCCCTCTTGCGTTGTAATTTTTTTAACACAATGGACACTGTTGAGTAGTTAACATAAAAATTCAATGGCAGATCAGACCTGTGATCCAACTAGTTCATTGTTGTGGACAGTGGCCAGCACCAGCAAATCCAGTCTAGTTGTAGTAAAAGTGAATAAGAATGGACATACCTGAATTCATATCTGAGAAGAGGCTTATCTTGCACATCTGGTTGTCAAATGGAAACTTGTGCATCTTCAAGTTGCATGCTATGGTGACATGGTGCTGTCGGAGTGTGGTAATGATACCATTGTGAGTGATGGACAGAAAGGGCCTGCTGAAGAATTTCTCTTCATCCACTCTGAAGGAACCAATGATTCAACAGCAATGAAAAGTAAAATGACAAAACGCTTGTTGCAGATCGAAGACCATATTTTTTTGCAAACTCACTGTTAGTCTGACTTTGAATGGTCAGTGAACCTTACTACATACAACAGGAAACAGAAGACAGAGCGTGTGTGACAGCGAGTAACCAGGGATGAGGGATTTAAAACAAACAGGGGAGGACAAAAAGGCTGCGGGAGGAGATAGGAGAGACGGGACGAGAGGAAGCAAGCAGAGAAAGTCTGGGGCGCAGAGAAGGGCTGATAACCCCCATCTACACCAAGACTTGTAGTGCACCCCATTAACATGCTAGATGAGACAGGAAAGACATTCAAGGAGATATGCACCACTTGCCCCATTGGACCAGGGACTGTTGGCCTAATTCTGATCTCACGCTGCTTCCACCCTCTGACTATTGACTTCAGCTGAATTACTCCTGATTTCCACCATGTAAGTGAGAGCAGAATCAGGCCCTCTGTCTTTATTTGTGTCTTGTGCAGTGCTGAGCACACAGCTGCTGTTTAACAAATAATCAATATTTAAGCATTTAGGGACAATACCAAATATCATAGTACAGTGGGCATTTCCGGGACCTCCAGAATAAACAGTGATAGGAGCCACTAAGATATGCTATTCGAGTCTGTCTCCTTTTGATTGGTTTCCCTATCTGTCAGATAGTTTTCCCATAGCCTGTACATTCTCTACTAGTGCCTCCTCACTCAGGGACTAAAAAAAACTTGTTTTATTTAATGAATGTTTTCTTATTGTCATGAGAGATCAGTTAATTGATTCTTAGCTATTCCACCCTCCTCCACAAATTCGTCCTGCAAAACCTTTGCTTATGTGAGTAATCCTCACTCAGATGAGTTAGTTCCATTGATCTCAGTGGCATCAATCATGTCCCTTGTAATTATCCCTCTTACGGAAGCAAGTTGAAATCAGCCAAGGAGAGTCTTACTGTTCATAAATGAAGATATATGGGGACCAAACTGTATCCACTGGCAGTTTGAGCTTGGAAATGTTACAGAAATCTTGAGGATTCCAAGTCACAAAGACATCTTTCCACTTCTAGAGAAAAGAGAAATCACAGAATGGAAACAATTTCTGGACTCACAGCACACAGGAAATAGCTTTGATTTTACAGAAAAAGGCTCCTACCATGATCACTAAGAAATAGACAGTGACAGTTTGAAGCTTTTCAGTCTAGAAAAACAAAATGGGAAAGTGAATATCATGATTTCATTTACTAAGATAGGTACAGAACTTAGAGGCTGTTCAGCGTTTTTCTTACAATGATGGCATGATGGGTGTCAGAGATATGAGAAAATCAGGGCAGACCAATAACATACTTTTATTGGTTTTACAAACTGAGGCGTAGATTGGAAGGGTAAAGTTCAATGTTTGGACAAAACAGTTGCCTGATAGAATACACCTGGCTATGTAAATCTGTGCTGAGAGAGGATCCAGAGCAGGAGAAATATCAACAACACGACTCAGGGAAATCGAGCCTACAGAATCTGATCCCTGAAATATAAGGAGGGCAAAACCAAACAAGAATTACCAAGTCTCTCCTCACTCTCCCCTCCCCTGCCCCCAACTCCACTTTGCTGTAACACAGGCTAAGTTTCCCTTGTAAGAGGCTTTTTTTGGAGGAAACAAAAAAAGAGAGAAGCGCAGATGAAATACAAATCAAGGGCCAAATTCCTGAGTATTCTTGGACAACTTTGAAGTGCTTTGGCAACACCGTGCAGCTTAACAGGCCAATTAAAAAGTGGATAGGAGGCTGCTAGAGAAATGAATTTTGCCCTAGACTTTGATCGTTTAGAGCTCATTTTAATGTGACACCTGTTCAACATGTGATGAGCACTAAAGCAATTTTAAATAACCCTCTCATTTGTGCGGATGTGACAAACTATTTTACACCTGGCACCTCCAAAAATACATTGCTCTGGATTCTACTTTCCAACCAGAGCCATAAAGTCTGGAGAAGAAGACCTAAGGTGCGGGTTCTACCCTTTCACATCAGTGGCAGTAATAGTGGAGTTACTCCTGATTTTCACTGGTATGAGTGAGAGAAGGATCACTCACTCACTTTAGGATCATCAGCTGACTCAACTTTTCAATCTCCACAATATTTCCTACTATACAGAATAATAGAGGTTTGTTTCCTTACCACTGAGAGGATGGACATCAGTATAAATTGTATCTCCACTTTCAACGGCTCTTTCCAATTTTCCTTGGGTATTGTACGTAGTGGGGGTGCCTTTTCAGAGGAGATATTCAGATACTGAATAACGTTATCGTACTTACAGGGCTGTTCTGGGGCAGCACCTGTTGAAATAAAATGAAAGTCTGGTTATATCCAAATTCATTTTATCAGAGCGATACCAGGCAGGATCTCAGCATACACCACACAGCCAGCCTATGGAATGGGAATGCATCCGAGGATTAAAAGACATTGGGCTGTAGCTGCTAGAAAACCACTGCCAGATCTTTGTCCCCTTTCGCACTGGCAGGACTAGGGTGCCCGTCTTAATCTTCCTCATATATGTATGAGAATATAAATTACTCATGAGTAATCTGGTTGGTTTTCCCATGATCCTACTACAATTTAACTTGCCTGTTGCAATAGACAAAGTGAGAATAGCTAAGAGTGCTTCCCACATCGTTCCCTGTTTCCTAAGGAGGCAAATGGTACAGCTGATGCTACAGCTAGTTGCCAGTGTCTATCAGCTGAGGTGTAGTTGGTCCTTTGATATTAATCAGTGTAGGGAGGAAGCTTATATAATTGAAGGCATGTTTTTTAATGAAGGAATTAGTGATAATGGTGCAGTGCTCTCAGGTGTCTCTTGGGTTCAGCTTGTCAAATTACTGTTAATGGATTTGATGTATGGTAGAAATAATTCGCTTTACCCCATAGCACCTCCCCCCCGCCAAAAAAAACACCAAAACGTATGCAGAGAAAAAGGAAGGATTCAGCCTCACAAAGTGTAATGCTAAAAGCTTTAGCCCTTTAAGGGCCAAATTTTGTGCATGTTTATGCTTCGGGTTTAAATCTGATGCAACTCCACTGACCTGCCTGGGTTTTCTCTGGAAATTGAATCTCTCTGGCTTTTCACTAGTCTGCAACATTTGGGGCTACACAGCCCAGTTAAGATTCTTTTTTATCTGTCTGAATTCCTGTCCCCGCATGTAGGCTGCTCAGGAGAGGGGGAGTGAGTGACCCTGTGGTAGAAATTCTCCATTTTCTAAACCATCATTTCTTTCACACATTCACCCCACCCTTAGCTCTTTTATCTTTTGTGGGCTGAGCAGACAATTTCAGCGCCTAGATGACATTCCCTAGAACTTTCTAGCCCTAATTCCCAGTGAGGGTTCGTCACTTCCCTTTATGTCACTTTTCTTCAATAAAATCCCCCATCTAACTTCTACATGTCTGCTGTGGTTGACTCCCCGGGTGACTTTGGCACAAGCTGGTGAGGCAACAGCAGGATACAGTTTCAGCTCCAAAATCATTTAAGTCCATGGAGTTATATTAGGGATGATTTGGCCTATGCATTATGTAGCCAATCGGTTTATTGTATCATTTAACTGTGTTATCTATTGTCATGGCAAACTCATCTGTTAGTCCATATGTAATCAATGTGTGAGAAATAGATTTAGGTTGTAGGTATAGGTAGAGATACAAGTAGGATAGCATCATAGGAGTGTGAGATTGACAAGTAGTTAAAAGTAATGAGTACAGGCCTGCCGACGAGGGGTGGGGTGGGGGCAATCTCCCAGGGGCCTGGGCGATTTAAAAGGGCCCGGAAGCAGCGCCGGCTCCAGGGTTTTTGCCGCCCCAGGCAGCCAAAAACAAACAAAAAAAAGCTGCGATCGCAATCTGCGGCGGCAATTCGGCGGGAGGTCCTTCGCTCTGAGCGGGAGTGAGGGACCCTCCGCCGAATTGCCGCCGAATACCTGGACGTGCCGCCCCTCTCCCGAGTGGCCGCCCCAAGCACCTGCTTGTTAAGCTGGTGCCTGGAGCCGGCCCTGCCCGGAAGCCCCTGGCTGCTGCCGTGGTAGCCGGGAGTCCCGGGCCCTTTTAAATTGCCCAGGTGGGCCACAGGGCACCTAAGCGTGCAAGACCGCTCCAGACCCCGTGCTTTGCGGGGGTCCCACGGGTTGGTGTGGGCGGTCCCGGAAGTGACGGATTTGTCACTTCCACCCTGGGCCCTGCCCCCCCCAGAGACAACCCTGGCCCTGGGGCCCAGAATTTCTGTTGGTGGGCCTGGATGAGTGTGTATTGGTATAAGTAAAGCAAGGCTGTAATGCAAGGCCTATAGGCTAAGGCTTGTAAGAGTTTAGCTTAACCATGCTACGCCTCAGGCTTAAGGAGGCATGATATGAGTAGATGACCTAAGACTAACCCTGTGCCAGTCAAGTTACAAGATGATGTAAAGAATGTGCCAATAGGTGATGGTCAGGAAAATATGCTGCTCTGTACCAGTCTAGACCACTAGGAGACACCTGACTGTAAAGTTCTGCTTTTACTGCAGGTTACCATGGGAACATGTTTACCTAGATACTAATGAGATGCTAATCAGACTAAGGGGAACAAAGGGGACACGCAATGAAAAGTTGGGCACCTCAAAATTTATGGGGTGTGAAAGTACTGAAGATGTAATGGGGTGAAGCTCTTGTCAAACTAGTAGTGGGGGAAAAGAGAGCTGGTTGGCTGGATGGGCTGTAAATCACCCAGAGATAGGGGAGGGTCCTGCAAAGGTTCCTGGGTAGGGAAGCCCTTTATAAATCTCTTTGGCTTCTAGTTAAGCAACAAAGAGAGTTACATGAGGGAAGAGCTGGCAATGGAATCTATGCCTGTTGAAGGTATGTCATAGAAGGTATTCCTTGTTGTTGGGATTTATTTATTTAAAATAAATCCAGGCTTTTTTGTTTTTAAATTTGTCCAAAGTGGGTCTTGCTGCTTATTGGACAGCCTTGCCGCTGCACTCTGACACCAGGGAATTGACCCCTGGTTTTCCATATCTCAGGTAAGTGCCTTAAGAACTAAGGATGGCTGTCTTTTGGCAGTCTTGTGAATGTAGCCCTTTGAAAATGCTTGGGAACAAAATGTTCTGGGTTAAACATGTTTTGTTTGATCTGAAATAAACTTTTTTGATTCACTGAAATTTTTTATGATTTTCAGATTGTTTTGAAGAAAACGATTTTATCTTTTGAGCACTGGCAGCCAGCTGAAAAGTCAATCACTTGCTGTAAAAACATCACCTACCTCTAAAGTTGTATGAAGTTAACAAACTATCTTCCTGTAAGAAAGTTACATGGTCACTCAGTGCTGGCAGTTTATCCACCTTAGTTCCCTTTGCTTAAAGTGCCAGCTGTGACCTGACGTCCATTCTTCACCGCTCCCTGCACTGTTTAGGTTCCATAGGCTTGGCGCCTTCATAACTGCCCAGCCCTGCTTTACACGGTGCAGCTCTAAAGCTCAATCTTCCTGACTTCAGATTCTCTGCATCCCCAACTTCTGTGCTTTGCAGTCTATGAAAAGCTTAGGAACCCCAAGGTCATGACCCCAGATCCTTCTTATAAAACACACCCTGTCCAAAACTAAAAAGGTGTGGGAAGAGGAGCTCTTAGGTGTTGTGGAGAGAGAGGCTAGACTGGTAGTGAGACTTTGCAAAGCTCTCACTTGCCTGCCATGGTCCCCCTGACTGTCTCTGCATTCTCTGGTTTGTTGTTTGATGTGGAAGATCCTTCCATGCTGAACACGGCTGCTCCTTCACTAGTTTATTATCTAGCAAAGACAGCTGGCTCATATGCTTGTATGTCTGAGATTATATTGGGTATGTGTGTATATATGTAAATATACAGTGTGTGGGGTGTATGTGCCACAGTGGAGCCAGGCTCTAGGGCAGTCTCTGTAGCATTCCGCCCATGCCCCCCCCCCCCCAATCCTTGGTATTTGTAACCCCTGGAGCCAAATCCTGCTTCTGTTAGGTCCTGGCAGAGCTCCCCAATGGGGGACCCCACCGCCAGAATGCCCACGTCTTTGACCCAGCTGGATCTTGGAGGCTGAACTTCCTCACTCCTCCCAGCTGCAGCAGAGGAGGGGTACAGGTCACCGGGGGTTCCACGGCTTGGTCCCTCTCCGTGCTGCATGGCCAGCCCTCCATGGGCTGGGATCAAGATGAGGAGGTGCCCAGCCAGGAGTGTCTTCCACTGTAGAGGCTGATCTAAAGGAGAAGCAGTTGGGACCAGGCTTTTCTGCTCTCCCCTATGGCCTGGGTGCCTTGGAAAGATGAAACTAGCCAAACATCCCATGCATGGCCGAGGTTAAACTGAGCGCTGCTGGAAAGGAGGGTGAGTCCCAGGAGCACCATAAACCGGAACATCATGGGCCAGATCCCCCACCCCCAGGAGTCAGTGTGGTAAAAACCAAGGCGTGAATTTGCTGGGCTAGGATGGGGCAACCTCACCCAGGAGAGATGCTGGCAAAAGCCCACCCAGCAGAATCAAACCTCCCGGGGTGCATGTGTTGAACAGCAGCCCCAACACCCCCACAACAGCTGTGCAGTGAACAAACCCCAAGTCATATGGCTAAAAGGGTGGATTGGCTTTCACAGCTTCTGGTTGCCTGGTGCATAGGTGCTGGAAGTAGGGGTGCTGCTGCACCCCCTGGCTTGAAGTTGTTTTCATCATATACAGGATTCAAGTTTGGTTCAATAGCTCTCAGCACCCCCACTATACACCAGGTCAGGGCTGCTGGAACAATTTGTATCTGCTCCTCTCTCCATTGAGGGACCCCGGTGTCTGCCCACCTCCTTGGCTCTGGGGGCAGCGTGTGGACACCGGCCAGCAGGGTCTGACCCCTGGGACTCCTGCCAGCTTTGGGTATCCTTCCAGGACTCCCAGGGATGTGCGGGGAAGGGAGGGACACAAGGTGATGCGGGATCTGGGGCCACGCGGAGGTGGGATGCACCCGTGTACGTGCCCTGCTGTTCCGGGCGGAGGAGAGACAGACTGGGAAGGGAAGGAAAAATCCCTGAAGAGCAGCAGGGAGCGAGCCGCCGGGGTGGAGCGGGCCGGGGACAGCGGCTCCAGGCTAGGGTCCCGCAGCTGGTCTGTGTTCCTCTCCAGAAGCGATGGTGGCTGCAGAGGATGCTCTTGGCACGTGGGGGAGAAAGAGCGAGTAGCAGAACAAAACAGGCCGTCGGACTGGGGGGACCACAAAGGGCAGCTGCCCCCCTCCATCCCCCCAGCTGTTCGCAGGTTAGGCGCCCCTTCCCCCCGGAATGCCCGTGCAGACCAGGCACACAGTGGAGAGGGTATTTCCCCCTCTTCACACGCTGCACCAGGGCAAAAATGTCTTCCTTGGTCTCCTTGTGTGCCGGGAGCAGCCCTATCGCTCTGTATTAGCTTCTGCAGTGACGAGTAAAATCCCTTCCGAGCAGTAGCCAGGTGACAGGGATGCTCTTTTGTATTATGTGCCAGGAATGTAGTCACGGTGACCGCGTGGCCTAATGGATAAGGCGTCTGACTTCGGATCAGAAGATTGAGGGTTCGAGTCCCTTCGTGGTCGGTTGGTTTTTTTTCTCTCAGAGATATGTCCTTCCTTTGCAGAACCAGTCTTTGCCCATGCAAAATTAGCTGCCCAAGGAGCTTTAATACACCCAACCGATCTCAGAGGCGCCACTAGAAAGCCATGCCAAGTTCATTGACATAAACGGAAGGCTAATCCCAGTGAAGTTTTATATAGGGTCCTAGCTTGAAATACAGAGCCCAAGAGAACAAATAACACACTATCTTCCTCTGTAACCCACAGATCAGGACTTGCTGATTTCTTCCTTTTCCCCTCTGAAGTTGTTAAAGAAGGATGGACAAGCATTAGTTAGCACCCATGATGGCAAGAAAGGAGACATCAGCTTTAGTTATAATGAAGGAAGATGGTGGGGTGGAGAGGGGACCCCCACTGAGACAGGGGACTGCAAGTAGAGGAAACCTGAGAAGTTTGGGACTGTTGCCAATGAAAACTACATGACTTCTAGTTCTATGCATGTGTTGCAGACCCATAAAAGTTCATCACTAAAGATGAAGTGCTGGCAGTGCATTTGAGTAGACCCACTCTAGCCCAAAATCTCTACCTTGGGAAAGTCCAATGTGAGGTAGCCAGCTGTCCTGTTTAATTTCTTTGTCACAGCGCCTCAGAGTGTAATGCCTTCATCCCTAAGGAGTATTAATTATCATAGAAAAATATGAAACACACTCTATTGTGCACTTTTATGGGTCCTCAATAGAGAGCTGAACTTTCACTGTAGCCTGACTACACCAACATGATTCCACTTCAAAAAACCGTTTGGAGATCAAATGGGGACCTGGCCAATCTCCGTCAGCCACAGATATCCGTGAAAACAGCAAGTAAAAAATAAATGTATCAACACTGAGGTGTGTTTCAATGCTGTTTAAAAAAAACAAACCACCTGGGCACTCTGATTTTAGGGATATTTCCATTTATCAGTCCCAGATTTCCTAATGGACACACAGATTTCTATGTCCCACTTAATAGAATAAAGCACTAAAGATCATGTGAGTCTTGATGTTCCTACAGCACAATTGCTGCCCTCTGAGTGACATTATCCTATGGAATAGGTGTTGGGCTTTCAGACCTGGTGCTGGATGAGGGATAATGGGTCAAGAAAGGACTATGTAAACTGGAAACCGGCTTGTGTGTCTTGTCTGTAAAAATCCTTGGACTATGTAAATAGCAGGGTGAAGCGGAGTGTTGTGAGGGAATTGTTAACTTCAGGTCCCCTCCCCATAACCCCCAACAAGACCCTTTAAGAAGTAAAAACGAAAGGCCACAAAAACAGACCTCTAAAATAAAAACTAGATGAAGCCAGTGGGGCTGACAATGAAGAATAGATGACAGAAGTAGACAGGAAAAAGTAATTTTTAGCAGGAGGCCAGAAACTGGGACTGGATGGCAGGGGGATCACTCAATAACTGCCCTGTTCTGTTCATTCCCTCAGAAGCATCTGGCACTGGCCACTGACGGAAGACAGGATACTTGGCTAAATAGATCATTGGTCTGATCCAGTATGGCCATTCTCTTGTTCTTAGGATAAGCAAAAATGTATTAAGTTGTCACGATTTATGCATGAGAATGTTTTAATTAGGGGGTTTAGAGTACATAGGTGCACAGATGAGGTAACTAGGTAAACTGAGTCTGTGCAAAATTATGCAACAACGGATTAAAATATAGGTGATGGACAATAGGAGAGTAGAGAAGACCAGAGATTTGAAGAGTTGCCCTGTCCCCAGGAGAATTAACTTGTTCAATGATCTTTCTTGCCTGACATGCTTTTGCACGTATTCATAGGTGACAACAGCACGGTCTTAAGCCGTACAAAATAAAGGCTAAAATAAACTGTTTAAGCCTAAATTGAAATGGATCTTGTTTTTCACCCAACAGCCCCAATCTTTAGGGTAGGGTTGGAAGGACTGGGTCTACTGAGGCCCCAAAAGTCTGTGTGCAAGTTCTGAGCTGAGACTGTCATGGACTTGTGTCCATAGAAGAGACCTCTCTTTGTGGGGTGTGAAAGGACTGCTCCCACGCAACACCTTTCCCAAAGCATCCCACATTTCTGGAGGTTCAGTTGGTGTGACACTATACTCCATATTCTTCATAGTAATATTATGATATGAGTATGTAGGGTGACCAGATGTCCTGATTTTATAGGGACAGTCCCAATTTTTGGGTCTTTTTCTTATATAGGCTTCTATTATCCCCCAACCCCTGTCCCAATTTGTCATACTTGCTGTCTGGTCACCCTATGAGTAAGGCATAATCATGATGTATTTCATGCAAGATAAGGTATGTGAGATATCATTGAAAAAGTTATGATTTACTGAATATGTTGATCCTATTTGTATGCTTGGATCATTTTCGTATCTGAAGTTAGGAATATTGACTGTGTATCTGTATTTCATGTAGTTATTCCTGGGCAACACCCACTAGGCAAAAAGCTCTCAGTCTAAATGACTGGCTGGCAAGGGCCCATGCAAGTTGGATGGCCCATCAGGGGAACACTTGGCTATGAATGGACCGTGGAAGACACCAATCTACATCTAATGGGCTTTCCTGTAAACATTCTAATTAAAGTATGGGTAATAGCCTCTGCTATGACTAAGCGAAGCAGCCATGGGCACGTGACTTGCCCATGTGACTCTACAGGAACATGTGACCAGGTCACCTGGTGCTGGACTCCATCTTCGGATGTCAGTGCTTTTCCACAGGCTGGCGTGGGACCCAAGCTTGGAGACAAAGGGTTCCCACCCTATGCAAAAGCTATTTAAGGCAGGGGAGTGACATAATCATGGTTCTTCACTGACTCCCCACCCAAAGAGACTCCTGGAAACACTTGAGAAACAAAGACTGAACTGGGGGGAAGTGCTGGACCCAGGCTAGAGGGAGTTTTAGCCTGTGAAAGGAACACCTGGGGTTTTTAAGCTGTAAGCAAGTGGAGACTGCTTGCATCATCATTTAGGATGAGAATTTGCCACTCGTGTCCAATCTCATTAGTATAGTAAGCTTAGTTTGCGTATTTTGTTTGTTTGCTAGGTAATCTGCTTTGATCTGTTAGCTTTTAAGTGATTATAAGGGATAGCAATCTTTTATAGTTAATCCACTTATTTTTGCTTTGTCTAAAACCAGCGTGTGGGAGTCATAACTTGGGCCAGAAAGCTGTTGCATAGCCTTCTCCACATTGAGGGAGGTGGCAAATTGCATAAGCTTATGCTGTACAGATCTCTATGCAGTGCAAGATGGTATAATTCTGGGTTTACACTCCAGAGTGGGGTGCATGCCTTAGGAACTGGGAGGTGCCTTAGCTGTGCCATCCCAGGCAGGGGCTGGTTAAGGAACCTGTGTGTATGTAACTGCAGCTGGGTGTGTCCCTCTCCGTATGTGTGCTGGAGCCTGGAGAGGGCTTGGCAGGCTAGTCACAGCAGTACAGTGTATAGGGAGCCCAGGCTGGTGGGTCAGAGGGGCTCAGTGGTACCCCAGTTCCAGGTGGCACCCCAGGAGAACCTGTCACAGTTGGCTGTATAGAGATCATTAAAACTGATGGTGTTGAGGAACTTCCTGTTTTGTTTTAATTGTTTTCAACGTAAAGCAGAGGTGCATATCTCTTGTTTATTTCTTCTCCATTTAACTTCAGTCACAACTGGATAGAAATTTCCCTCCTAACCAAAGTCGACCTGCTGCTGGCACAATTGCAGAGGGGAGGCTGGGTACTGGATTGCAACTGGATTTTGCTTGCTGGACTTGTGTCAGCCAAACAGATTGTAGATACAATTTGTCGAAGTGCCTCCTCCCATTCTTCATGCTTCTGAGTCTCTTCTACGTAGGAGAGTTTATGGTACTGCTGGGATTTCCTCCCCCCCGCTGACTTTAAAGTGGTCACAGATGTATGGGTGAAAGCATAACTCAACAGATTACAAAAATCTCACATGGAAGGAGCTTTCATTTAAAAGCTTGATTTGTTACTTCTCTTATTGTTTTTGTGACATTGGCAGACCAGATGTCAGCTCATGCCAAGGCCCCTAACCCTCACATGCATAGCTGGAAACCAGTCTGGCTAACCTGTGTGTTAGTATTGGTAAAATAGATATTAGAGTTATAAGAATATGTTTAGTGTTTGAAGTTCTTGTAGGGTTCTGCACATGTTAATCTTATGTTATAAGGTTATATTAAGTGTCTGCGTTGTAAACCTCTGGAACTATTTAATGCTTCTTCCCTGTTTCAGTTACTGGCTTTCTATCAGAAGGTGTTAGGTCCTACACACAAGAAGGCCCATTGAAACCAAATGATCCATTGTGAAACATCAAAAGACAGACTTTGTGCTGGTGGAGAAGCAATTAACACCTATGAACAGGAGATGTGCACAAGGCCTCCTCCCATCAGTTTGAATAAAAATCCCTGGAAAGAAGGAACTGTGTCCATATGCTGCTTGGACTTCCCGGAGAGGGCAGGACTTCAATCAAAGGATCCCTGGCTGTTTAGCTTGTGTTCGCCCCAGGGGCGAACACAGGAATTGAAATGTGACAACTTTTGGAGAGGTATGTTCTGTGCCCCTGCCGTGGCCCCAGGAATGAAGGAGCTCTGGGCCTCTGCAGATTATTGGGGGGACAAGGCCTGCCCCTGCTTGCCCCCCCCCCCTTGTGCACACCCCTGGCTAAAGGATCTATAGAGCTTGCATATTACAGCAGTTTTCTGTCACCTTTTGGAACCCAAGACTAGCTAATTTGTGTGTGTGTGTGTATGTTTACCTGCTTTAACCTTGTAAATAACTCATTTCTTTTTCCTAGTTAATACATCTTTAGTTAGCTTATGATAGGATTGGCTACAAGTGTTCTCTTAGGTGAGAGATCTAGGGTGCACTTTGTGACAGGTTCCCCCTGGGAGCCTGCCTGGAACTGGGGTACCACTGAGCCCCCCCCCCCCGACCTACCAGCCTGGGTTTCCACTCACACAGTACTGCTGCCAAGCCCCCTCCCAGACTCCAGCACACACACAGGTAGGGACACACCCAGCTGTAGTTACATACACACAGGTTCTTTAACCAGCCTCTGCATAGGAAGGCAAAGCTAAGGCACTACCCTGTTCATAAGGCACGCACCCCCCTCTGGAGTGGAAACCCAAAATTATACCAGCTTGCACTGCACAGAGAACTGTACAGCGTAAGCTCCTGAAATTCGCCCTCTCCCTCAATATGGAGAGAGAAATGCCACAGCTTTCTGCCCCAAGCTATGACTCCCACACACCAGTTTTAGATGAAGCAAAAATAAGTTTATTAACTACAAAAGATAAATTTTAAGTGATTATAAGGAATAGCAATCAGATCAAAGCAGATTACCTAGCAAATAAACAAAACACGCAAACTAAGCTTAATATACTACATAGGTCAGATATGAATGGCAAATTCTCACCCTAAATGATGATGATGCAAGCAGTCTGCAGATTCTTAAGGCACAAGCTGCGCTGGCTTGCAGCTTAGAAACCCCAGATGTTTCATTCACAGGCTACAAATCCCTCTAGCCTGGGTCCAACACTTCCCCCCAATTCAGTCCTTGTTCCTCAGGTGTTTCCAAGAGTCTCTTTGGGTGGGGAATCAGTGAAGAACCACAATGATGTCACTCCCCTGCCTTAAATAGCTTTTGCATAGGGCGGGAACCCTTTGTCTCCAAGCTTGGTTCCCACGCTAGCCAGTGGGGGAAAAAAATGGAGTCCATTACCAGCTCAGCTGGTCACATGTTCCTGTAGAGTCACACAGGCAAGTCACATGCCCATGGCTGCTTCGCTTAGTCATAGCAGAGGCCATTATCCATACTTTAATTAGAATGTTTACAGGAAAGCCCATTAGATGTAGATGGGTGTTTTCCACAATCCATTGTGAGCTAAATGTTCCCCTGATGGGCCATCCAACTTGAATGGGCCCTTCCCAGCCTGTCATTTAGACCAGTGGTTTTCAAACTGCGGGTCGCAACCCAGTACTGAGTCGTGGAATGTAAGGCACTGGGCTGCGGTGGCTCTGGTCAGCACCGCCGACCGGGCTATTGGTGGTGCTGCTCGGCTAAGGCAGGCTGGTCCCTACCTGTTCTGAAACCATGCTGTGCCCTGGAAGCGGCCAGCAGCAGGTCCGGCTCCTAGGCAGGGGGGCCACAGGGTTCTGTGCACTGCCCTCACCCTGAGTACCGACTATGCAATCCCATTGTCCGGTTCCCGGCCAATGGGACCTGGGGTGGGGGCGGTGCCCGCAGGCAAAAGCGTTGCAGAGCCGCTTGCACACCTCCAACTAGGAGCCGGACCTGCTGCTGGCCGCTTCCAGGGCGCCGTGTGGTCCGCCATGCCAGGAGAGGCAGGAAGCCTGCCTTAGCACCCCGGCTGCGCCACTGACTGGGAGCCGCCCGAGGTAAGCCCGCACCCCAATCCCCAGCCCTGAGCCCCCCCAAACCTGGAGCCCCTTAACCCAAAACCCCTCATCCCCGGCCCCAGCCCAGAGCCTGCACCTCCAGCCCAGAGCCCTGACTCCCTCCCGCACCCCAACGCCCTGCCCTAGCCCAGAGCTCTCTCCCACACTCTGAACCCCTCATTTCTGGCCCCACCCCGCAACCCTCACCCCCGCAGCCCACACCCCCGCACTCCACATCTCTGCCCCAGCCCTGAGCCCCTCCAAATTCCTCATCCCCAGCTCCATTGCATCGCGGGTATCAACAATTTTCTTCAACTGGGTTGCCAGAAAAAACGTTTGAAAACCACTGATTTAGACTGAGAGCCTTTTGCCTAGTGGGCATTACCCAGGAATAACTACATGAAATACAGATACGGTCAATATTCCCAACTTCAGATACAAAAATGACACATGCATACAACTAGGTTTATCATATCCAGTAAATCATAACCTTTCCAAAGACACCTTACATGACGTATCTTGCATAAAATACATTATGATGATGTCATAATCATATCTCGGTGAAGAATACGGGGTGCAATGTCACAATGATAGGATTGGCTACAAGTGTTCTCTTAGGTGAGAGATCTAGGGTGCCCTTGACCTGGGGTGTGACTAGTTCTTTGGACCTGGGAGTAACCCGACTATGGTTGGGTGTGGGGTGTTGTGTGTGTAAGGGACCATCTATCACAGGGGTTCTCAAACTTCATTGCACCACAACCCGCTCCTGACTACAAAAAAATATTACATGACTCCAAGAGGGGGGACCGAAACCTGCGCCTGCCCTAGCTCCGCTGCCCCGGGCAGGGGGGGCCAAAGCCCGAGCCCCATGGCCCCTGGGAGGGGGGCAAAGCTGAAGTATTTTATCAACTACAATTGGTTAATACCATAGTAAAAACATCCCTGATTGGTTAATAATTAAATCACAGGGTTTTAATATCATGTGCTGCACAGAGCCACTTGCAGCTCAAGAACAGCGGCTGAGTAGCAGTGTGTTAATGCCTTCCAGCATTACAACACCTCCATTTTATCTCTGCCCTTCTTCCCAATAGAACTGACCATGTTGACACTGTGAATGACTTATTTCCCAGACAGAAAGAAGAAGAATGGGAGAGGGGGAGAGAGAAGAGGGGGTCATGGGGAGTTGGGAATGGGGGCACGCACACAGCCCCTAACAAAGGGGAAGGGAGAATGGTGGACCTTGGTATGGGGAGAGGGGGCACACAGAACCCCTCGCATGGAGGAAAGGTGGTGCAATGTGGCATGCAAACCCCACCCGAGGCAGGAAAGAGTTAATGGGGTACTGGAGATGCAATCAACCTGCTCTGCAACACCAGGGAGGTATTAAAGAGGAGAGGCGAGCACAGCTCTGTTGCTAAGAGGCAGGCTGAGTGAGCAGGTGTAGGGTGGGTGCTCATGGTGGCTGGGTCTAGGGAGACTATTGGTGGTCAGGTATCCTGGAGGAAAGGGAAGAGTTGGTTTCTTTATGCTTGTGGTCTGGTGGGTGGGTACCCTGGAAGGGGTAGAGCTGTTGGAGGCCTAGCTGGAGAACTATGGAGCTGCAAGCTGGGAGGTTTTAGAGTGTGCGTGGAGCAGCGAAGGACCCATGAAGTTGGAGTGGCTGCTGTGCTGCTTGATGCTGTGAGGGGATGCTCTGGTAAGGCTGAGCTAATCCAGGTGGGAAGGGGGGGGGGCAGACAGAGCACCTGGCATGGGGGGAGAATGGGGGACATGGGAGTGGGTGGAGGGGGGAGATGGAGGATTGTGGTGAGGTGACGAGAAGGGGGTGCACCCAGAGCCCCTCTCAGGGGGACCCTAGGAGGGGGGAGTATTAGGGGCACACACAGCTATGGGGAGCAGGGTCACAAACAACCCTGGTGGTGGTAGGAGACTGAAGGACCCTGATATGGGGGAGGAGGGTACACACACAACCCCTGCAAGGAGGGAATTGGGGGGCTTACAGGAAGTCCCTGAAATAGAAGGCGATGGGAGGGTGGCACACAGGGTTTGTGGGGGGAATGGAGGGATACATCAGGGACTCTGTGTGTGCAATGATCTCCACCTACAGAAGCTATAAAGTGTGTGACCACTGACTCTTCCCCCAATAATGTTAAGTTTTGTGTGTGTCTATCTGTCGTGCTCAGTCTTTACATGAAAAAATGTTTGCTTTAAAAGTGAGAAGGGATGTAACCTTCAAAAATCACGTGCAGTGCCTCGAGAGAGTTACAAGTAAAGTCCTCATGGCTGGATCTCCAATCTCCCTGAATGAGGTGGCTAGTGATTTAGTTCTGTTGAAAAACTCTATTATTTAATATGAAAGAAATGCCAATAAAATGGAACATATAAAATAAATAGAGGATAGCTTATCCCTGTAGGACAGATGAGATCACTCACTGACTACATCTACTACATCTTGGTCTGTAGTAAATAAAAAGTATTCTTTTATCCTTACCAAAATAGTTAGTTTTTCAAATAGTTTTATTTATTGTTCCTGGAAACAATATATAGGCTAAAAAATGCCTTACATATATTTCAATTAAAATGTGCTCTAACTAAAATTATAATATATAGAGGTTTAAAACACTTTTTTTTACAATTATGAAAGCAACACTTCACCCTAGAGATGAGACTTGAACCCCTGATCCCTAGGTTAGGAAGCTAGTGCCTGTATTAGGCTACTAGAACCGGGCAAAAAGGAGTTTGCATTATTTGCCACTTGATTCCCCATATTGCTCTGAAGTATAGTTGCATGAAGATTTTTGTTCCTTCAAGTCCCTTTTCTGCCTCTTGCTGACACTAAGCCCTGTTAGTCCCCTTCTACTGCAAGCAGCTTTTTATCTTCTGGTTTTTCCAAATTCATCTGCAAGAGTCTTCACTCAATTTGTTTTAGTACCAAGCAACTCGTTTCATACCAGAGTGCCAGTGACTCAGGAGTTAGACAGCAGATCTCTTTCCCACACCTAGCTCACAAGAACAATATCCCAGCGCTTTTCTTATTTGGACACTTTCACTATAGAAAGTGAAGCACCCTGAGAGTAACAAGCTCATTTCTCTGTGAGCGTTTAACTCTGGGTGGGGATTTGGACACAAGCCCTTTTGATTATACACAGCCTGGCTGGGCATGATCACTTGTGTGCCTAGGTGCGTAGCACATCTGTGTACGCATTCTGTCCTGAAGCTATATTTTTCATCACACCCACATCTGGTGGCAAAATCTTCAAAGGACAAATTGTGGGTAGTTTTCACATTACTTCCTTAGGCATTGCCTTGCTACAAATGCATGTATATCACCTCTTGTTTTCCCCCCTTATCTTCCTCCCCACCTTTCTATAGAGATGCTGGGCTGACACCATGCACTTGTCCCAAATGCATAGGGTTAAATTAAAGCTATAATAATAGGACCTATTTCTCATGCATAGGGATCAATTCTGAATGGGTAGAGGAGGGCAGGCTGTGGTGTGGTCTGGGAGCTAAGCTCTGCTTTCCCTACTCTTGTGGGGAAGCTGCTTTCTCAGCCTGGCATTGAGGGGCCCAAGTGTGTGCAACTACTTCCTGGCAAATTGCTCTTCAAAACAATCTCCATGGCCTTTTCTCTAGACAGTCTCTTTAACACACTCCTCCTTATTTTCCCATTGAACACTTCGATGTTTTTATGCTGGTTGGAAATTACCTCCATTAAAAGAAAATCGACCACGAAGGGACTCGAACCCTCAATCTTCTGATCCGAAGTCAGACGCCTTATCCATTAGGCCACGCGGTCACATTAGGTAATGTAAGAGCAGTGGTGAAGACAACAAGTATCATAGCCAGCAGTTTTTAGCTGTCGCCTTTATTAAGGCTCATTGGAGGTAAGAGCAGAGGAGTTTCACGTTATAAGAATCATGCAATGCCAGTTAGAGCTACGCTTGTGCTGCGAGAGAAGCTCACAATACCTTTTGCATCTCTTCCGCATTTGTACTGGGTGTGGGAAAATTCTCATCTGAGCCTTTTAAAAATGTATTGGCCATAATAATAATTAATTAAACCCCAAACCTGTTTTTAAGTTTTATTTCTTGTTCTAGGCAAACCCTCGTTTTCCTTCAAATATTATTTCAGTTCATTTAGCTTTCTAATCAAAATATCGATTTACATAGGCTACTCACGGCTGTTGTCGGAATTGAAGGACTAATTTTCCTGGTGTAACTGTAAAAGCGATTGTCCAGGGTTGTGACAGTCACCTGACTTATTAGTCAAAGATCACGCTAATAAACTGATGTATGAAAATGTTATCATCGCCCCGATGAGGTGTGGCACCATTTTCTTTAAAGGATGGGGGGAAAATGAAGCGTGAGTTGAAACGTTCTAGTTGTTACAATTGCCTATAACTGGCTGGTGCTTTCAACAAAGCTGCATTTACTGCTTCCTATCCTGGAGCTTTGCAGGGGCACATGGTAAGCAGAGACCTGAATACTAAGCTGCGCGAGCTAATGCGGGATTCGAACACTTGACTTGCTGTTCTCCACTGGAAAGCTTTTTCCTCCAGGCCACGGGCTCATACCGGTAACTCATGGAGCCCTGTGGTAACTAGTATGTTACGCAAAGCGCGGTAGCCATGTTTGTGTTTGTGTGTGGCTGGGGCGGGAGGGCAACCGCGTGCCCGCCCCCCCCCGGGCCCTCGGGGCCCAGCAGCCGGCTCTTTACGGACCTGTCCTGTGTTTGCAAGGGGACGTCACGCTAGCTAGTTTTTGCAGGAGTTTGACGTGATAGTGACATCATCTCTCAGGGGCTCGTTCCCCTCACCCCACTCCTCTCCCCGCTGCCTGCGTTGGGGCGGACAAGGCGTGGGGTACCTGCAAGGGACCGGGGGTCAGAAGCATTCAGGGCAATTTCACTAACCAGTGTAAGGGAGGACAGTCCGCAATGTTGGCGCTTTTACAAGGAAAGCTGTTGCCCCTTTGCATACGTTACTGATTTCACGAGGCGCTGCGGGATGGGGAGAGGCAGAGGAGATTAGGCTGGAGGCTGTTGTAGGGGTTTATGGAGGACAAGTCCAATTGTTTCTTGGCAGTAGAATACCAGGGAGAAATAAAATTCGGCCACCACAGAGTTAAGGAACAGTGTGAGAGGAGTGTTCTCATAGAGCCCCAGTGGCCTAATGGATAAGGCACTGGCCTCCTAAGCCAGGGATTGTGGGTTCGAGTCCCATCTGGGGTGAAAAATTTTTTTCCTCCCCTTTTTTAAAAGTAAACCGTATCTCCATCTCTAGGTGGTGTCTAAATTCCATTACTGGCTACAAATTTAAACGGCACAGCATTGTCCTCTTTGGCGCTCTCCAGTTTTCTCAACAGATAAAAGGTAAACCAACAAGGGACAGTGGAGCTGTGTAATCAGTTCCTGGCTGACTGATTGCCCTTTTCCAGCACAACATAGTATGATGCCAATCACTGTGTTTATGTATTACAAACAAATCAGTAAAGCCCTGTAGGTTTTTGGGGTTTTTTTGCTAATCCCATCTTGTGTGAATTTTTGCTTTTGCTAGGAACTAGCTCTATTCAGCAGCAACCTTCCATCTTAAAATCTTTTTCATGCAGGTGAGTTCTAGTTTAACCTCAGCTCTCATTTTTCTCTGCAGTGGGGGTGAAAGAAGGAACCAGATCCTCCCTTCAGTGAGGGATCAGGCGAAAAGGAACCCTGCCATGGTCCATGGCGGCAGGAGGGATTCATGGAGTGGGGTGGCACAGAGGCTGGCTGTGCCTTGAAGGTGTTCAGGGATTTAGGTGTCCTAGACAGGAGCATGCACGCTGTTGAGGTCTCACAGGG
The DNA here is from genome assembly GCA_003942145.1 of Platysternon megacephalum. Taxonomy (NCBI): domain Eukaryota; kingdom Metazoa; phylum Chordata; order Testudines; family Platysternidae; genus Platysternon; species Platysternon megacephalum. The sequence continues at coordinate 3,154,960 of QXTE01000131.1, read as the reverse complement.
ACCATGGTTGCTTCAGGAAAGCCTGCGAGTTGCACCGCAAGGGGGAACTGTCTCTCTAGGAGGCCCCAGCTGCCTTCCCTGCATGATCCTGCTGTCTCCAGATTGCGCGGCTTCCATCTGGTGCATCCCTGATGCTTTGGCGCTGGGCACAGAAGGACAAAGGACCCTGAGCCCTGGAGGCAACAATCGCTTCAAAGGGACTAGAAGTAGAAAATGCCCTTTTGAAGGGGATGGGCCAACTGCCTCTGGAGAATAGCAGTTTGGGCCTGGCTAGTGACCATGGTAGTCTCAGTGCTATTCCACCAATGCCCCTCACTGCGACATTCTAGTAGATCAGCTGCCGATTTAGCTGGTCCCTACCCTTTCACTGGGAGCAAAACATGCGTCTAAAGCTATAGCCGAGAGAGCAGTTCCTAGCGCTAGCTCCTTGCCATTTCTGAGCTCAGAGCGCCACCGTCGGGCTTTTTGATTCACTCAAGGAGTTTTGTGAAAACTTTATTCTCCCCTATTGATTTTTCCTTTTCTGTTTTACCCAGACAGGTTCACTGGGTAAAAAATGTATAGCCCTCATGATTGTGGGGGGGGGGGAAAGTGTCACCTTTTCCAGCTTTCCCCCTCACAATCATGAGGGCTATACATTTTTTGTATTTAACAAAAGCTGAAATTCTGATGTAATCACTAGTTTGCAGGAGATGTGATTTTAAAACACCAAATGGCACTAGACTTGTGATAAAATCACAAGAGCTGGCACTATTTATACCTTTATATAAGCTTATAACACTTTATTCTAGGTCATTTTTCATTCAAGGAAGACAAACATGCCCATTATGCTCTTCTAACCCACAGATATTCACTGTCAGCTGGTAATTATGTTTGCTTTTCTTTCATGAGACAAAACTTAAGTCACCCTTCTTTGCTTGAAAAGTTCATCAACATGCAAAAGTGTCAGTGAGAGAAATATGGCTTTATGTTAACTGAGTGAGCTGTATAATAGCACCTCTGACTTCAGATCACAAAAGTGAGGGTTCACGTTCTTTTTGTACTGCAGCAGTTTGGTAAAATGTTAAACTTCCCGCAGCTCCCATTGGCTGGGAACAGCGAACCTCGGCCACAGGGAGCTGAGGGGCTCTATGCCTGTGACTGCTCCAGGTAAACAAAACAACAATGTATTAGATATTCAATTCAATGATTCCATAGAATTTAAAATCACATTTTGGTGTAGACCCGTTTATAAGCCGACCCCCGCTGTTTGATGTGTCCCTTTTTTACCAAAAATATTTGGCTTATGAACGAGTATATACGGTACTTGCTTCTATAGAAGCAGGGATCGCTCTCACACATGAATACAGAAGGGCCTACAATAGGGGCAGGAGGAATTTAAAAAAAAAAAATTATGGCTGAAGAAAGCCTAAGCATTTGGCTTTCTTTTAAAACATGGAAAATTTCTGAGACAAAATATTCTACTGCAAATATTGTTAGTGAAAACCCACTTTACTAAATACAAGAAAGCAGATGTTAAATTACATTTTATTTTTACATGTTTTAAGCAAAGACTTTTTAAAAGACAGTTTATAATTTGAGTATCCTCTTCAGTTTCCAGGCCAATGTGTTTAAAAATACGACATCCAGGCAATTTTTTTGTTGTCTTTAATCAAAGTCTACTCTCCTGCTTTGTTTTATAGTCGAATGAATTTTTTTCTGTCGCAGTCGTTCACGATTCACTTTTTGTACCCTAAGAACAGAGAAAAAGTACCTTAAACAGCCTACCCCTAGAAACATTTAAAAACAACTATTATTCTACACTTGTCTTATGATAACACACACCACATGTTACTAGGTGCTGTCCATGCATGCAGGGAGACAATCCCTGCCCTTTGGATGTTGTAATCTAAGTAAATTGCTGAACTATAATGAATTATTCATGCTAGGATAGGAGTAGAAAAATCTCATGTCTCGGGGTGTAAATTGATTATCACAGAGGCCAGGAAGGAATTCCAGCCCTTCTCACCCCAAAACATTACACAGTTGGCCATAGGGATCTTTCACCTTCCTTTAGAGAAGTGGTTCTGAACCTGTGGGCTGCTTGTGGCCCAATCAGCACACAGCTGCTGCCCATTGACATCCTCAGTGCTATACAGATAGTATATATACTGTGTGGATGTGGCCCATATAACACATAGAAAGCTGCATGTGTGGCCTGCCGCAATGGTAAATAGGTTGAGAACCACTGCTCTAGACACTTGTAGAATGTGAATACCAGATTTGATGGACCAGTGATCTGATCAGGTATGAAACAAATTATTACAGTGGCTAGCACAGTATAAAGTTACATTAAAACACTCCAGGTCCAGAAGTGATAGAACAGTGCAAGTCTAGCTAGAGCAGCCCTGCCTGATCCATTGGCTCCCTGTTGTAGCTCTGCTGCAGTCCCTCCTAGCATCACGATAGCCCTGCCCAGGGAGGCCTATCTTTAAACCACCTGCAAATTCCAATTGGATTGTGTAACTGGATTTTGTCTGGATAATCTAAATCTAGTTGAAGTGGAGCCCTATTTTTGTTTTATACCTGGCTATGAGGAGCTGGGAATTCTCCTTTGATACCACACTGGATTTCTCAGTGGCCTCCGTAATCATGTTTCTGATTTTTTGCAAGCAGTCTGCCAGATTCTTCATTTGGTAGCGACTCACTTCAGAGTTTATGATCAGCTCGCCAGATTTATTTATTTTATTCTTGTGCTGGGGAGGAAAAGAGAAAATATTTGACCATGAACACTGTTACAAATGTATCATTTCCTGGCATAGAAGCTGACACAGATATGGCAATTTTCCACAAAATCTTTGGGAAATCTATTGAATTAAGTTTAAATAGCTTTGAAATCCATTGTATTATAAATACAAAATGTATGTATTATTTGGGATTGTAACTTCTTTAGGGGGCAGATGTGGCCAACATCAGCCGCAGGAAGTGTTATGAGCTTCAAAGGACTATTTTAAACAATGTGCCAGACAAGAAGGAACTTTTGGGACATAGTTAAGTGGGTTTCCTAGGAAATAATGGTGCAGAGAGGAATGCAAATTCCAACCTCTGGACCCAACCTTTTGAAGCTGAGCCCTGAGGAGAGAACCATAACCTGACCCATTACCTATGCATGGTCTCTGAAGATCAAAGACACAACCTGTATAAAGGAAAGGCTAACCTATGCATGTGTGCTAGGTCTAAGCTAACTGTTATAAACTTGTAACCACAGAAAACCCCCTTGTGGGGTTTGAAGATCTGATCACCTGCCAGAGCCCTTGTTGAAGTTGGGGGTGATCTCTGATGAGCTTAGTAGCATGGGTGTAGGTTTTGTCGCTCTACTTCCACAGTTTTTATTGAGATTTTTAATGTTTTCTTTGCAATGCTTTCACTTTAAGTATAAATGTGCTGGCCTGGAAAGGACTGTTTGGTAATTTATAACTGTGGACAATTATGCTGTTTATAGCCTCTGAGGAGAAAGCAAAGCAGGCCTGCTTAGGCAGTCTGACTTGCTGGGGAAATCATAATGTAGGTAGGGAATTGCGCAGCCCGGAAAAACTGAGGTCCGGAGAGAGAAAGATGCGGGTCTCCACCCAAAGGAGATAATAGCTGAGAAGCTGCAAGCCTAGACTGGGTGCCCTAGCCCATGCCCATGAGTAGGAAATGCAGATACAGTTGCCCTCAACTGTGACAGAAGGCTGTAAAGTTAAACAAAATGGTTGGAAGGGGAAGGAAAAGGTTGACAGTTACCATCACTGCTATTTTCTGCCTCACATCTTCTGCAATCCAATCAGCTGATGCCAAATGGAATCTAACTTCTGCCTTACTATTCACTGTGAGTGAAAGAAAGAAGGGAATGTTTAATTCATCTCATGCAATTCACATTCAAAAGCAGCTGGTGATTAGATTGCCATGATGATTCTAATTTGAGTGCGCAGCAGGATCACAGCAGTTTCTTCTTTTTACATCCTTTTTCTGCTCTTCTCGGTGCCACAGTTAAAGAAAAACTCTACCTAGGTGTTTATATGGACCTAATCATACTATCTGATCACCAGGGCATTATCAAATAGAATCTAACTGCTACTTCCAATTACAAAGACTAAATCACTTAATACTTATTTTAAAAATATTTTTTTATCCCGATATTTGCCTTTTAAAAAAAGTTTCCCACCATATGTTACTAGTAATTCCTTAGTTAACTGGAAGTTGGTGTGGTTTTTTTATCTGGTTTTAAAACCTCTGATTACTTTTTGCATGTTTCTCAGCTTGTAACATGAAAACAGACTAGTCAGTTTCACTTTCAGGTCTCATGCATTGCAGTGCTGCACAGTTCAAGTTGCAAACACTGCAGAGACCTGTTTTTGTTTAAACAACATTGTTTCTATTGGAATAAAAATAAAATTATTAAACATTTCTACTGGTCTTAAGTTTTGCGATGACTTCTTTTTACAACACTTAAATTTTGGGTTAAGCTTGGCAGACCTAAATGTCCTTTTGAATGTCTTAACTATAATGAAAAATGAACAACAATCAGAAGGCCAATCTCAAATTTGATTGGGATTTTTAAAAGGCATTGGAAATCCAAGTTTTCAAGTTGTTGTACAGTCTATATATTTTTAAATCCACAGAATATTTTTTGTACCTTTATTAACATTCTGGCCTCCGGGTCCACTGCTCCGGCAATAGGATATGGACAGACAATCTAAGAAGACAAGAACGCAGGAGTACTTAATCCCACAGCCAGATCTTTAACTAATCACACAGTAAGAAACAGAGAAAAGAAATGATCTAAATCAGTGTCTCTCAACCTTTCCAGACTACTGTCCCCTTGCAAGAGTCTGATTTGTCTTGCGTCCAGTTTCACCTCACTTAAACTACTTGCTTACAAAATCAGACATAAAAATATAAGCATCACAGCACACTATTACTGAAAAATTGCTTATTTTCTCATTTTTACTATATAGTTATAAAATAAATCAATTGGAATATAAATATTGTACTTACATTTCAGTATATAGAGCAGTATAAACAAATCATTGTCCGTATGAAATTTTAGTTTGTACTGACTTCACTAGCCCTTTTTATCTAGCTTGTTGTAAAACTAGGCATGAGTTGATGTACCCCTGGAAGACCTCTGCGTACCCCGAAGGGTATGCATATCCCTGGTTGAGACCCACTTAAATGATGTGGGGATGGAGGAGAGAATGCAAGTTGAAAGTTGAGATGGCCAACTCAGAATCCATATTGACTAGCTCTGGTAGAGTTAACAGACAGCTCCTCAAGTGGAAAGATAGCTACAACAAATACGATCCTCTGAGGTATTTGATATTTCTATGTATAAACCCACTGTTTTGTTACAAGGAAACATGCTTACAGATTATCTAATCAGTTAGGGCCTGATCCAAACCCTATTGAAGTCAGTGGAAAGACTACTAGTGGAGTGGGTTTTGGACCAGTACTTTACTGCTGTTAATCCCCAAAACGAGAGTTAAAGAATTCCACCTTATCCCGCCCCACCAAAATACTTTTCTTGCTCAGGTTCAGAAAGGCTTTAACCATTATAGGCAAGATTTTCAGTCTCATTGCTTTATATTAAATACTGATCTGCCTTATCCAAGTCATTCTAAATGTTAATTGCCCTTCTGCATTACATTTCCTCCACCTATTCCATTTTCTATCATCAAATATCATAATCATCATATAGACTCTTTTCCAGCTCTTATAGTGTACAAAACAAATTCAGGATTAATTCAGTTTCTTGTCAGGTTCCTCCACCCTCTTCTTCCAGTCATCAACACATCTTGTGCACAAAACTTATTCTATGATCAATTCCTTATGTTTATGGGTAACATTTCAATGCTAATGGAAGCTGTAGAAATTAATACTTTGCTAATGACTTACTACTTTGCTTTTTGTTGTTTCTGCGCAGGTAATTGAAATCTTTTAGATTATTTTAATTGATTTACTGGCAATAAAAACCCACTGAAAGCAATTTGGACAAAGAAAAGGTATTTCTCTTATATGCTAGACTTACCCATAGGAATATCAGGAGAGGTTTGTTTTGTCCCATCCTATAAAATACACACACAATGAAGCAACTGCCATTTGATGCTACAGAAAGCATTTTTGCAATAAAGTCAGTCTCCAGAGCAGTTTAGAAGAAAATATAATTACAGAAGCTATTGCTACATAACTACTCTATCTTTCAGAAAATTACATGTTCAAAATTGCCTTGTGAAAACATCCCTGTAATCAGTTGTATATCCTGGACCTAGAACTATTCTTTTATCTAGTGTATGCATCTGAGAGTGGGTTGGTGCAGAGGCCTGGTTTATAATTCTCATTTTTTGCACCTTTCACCTGTGGTGTCCATGCTGGATATTTTCCTCTTTCCCTTGTAAACAGATTAGCTCATGTGTTGTCTTACACAATCCTGCTCTACAGGCTCTTTCCACACAAGCTGTTTTTATTGTCTATTTTAGGCATTTGTAATATGCCATCCAGACATTCCATACATGTTGTACTAGTACAGCCTCACCTTATCCCTCTCCACTGCTCTCCCTTTTTCCATAATTATGCTACATGTCACTTAGTGTTTTTTCAACTTCCCACTGGAGACTGACATCTTTGCCATGACAGACATCACAACCAAACTATCATCATCAAGGATGCTGTTACTTTTTTTATCTTAGGACTTGTCTACACTACCACTTTACAGCACTGCAACTTTCTTGCTCAGGGGTGTGAAAAAACACCCCCCGAAGGCTGCAAGTTTCAGCGCTGTAAAGTGGCAGTGTAGACAGTGCTCCCAGTGCTGGAGGCTACTCCCCTCGTGGAGGTGGGTTTTTTACGTCGCTAGTGAAGACATACCCTTACAGTCTCCTGTTTTTTGTTGTTGAGGTTCTGCTCCCTGTAAAGCCCAGCACCCAGGACAGAAACAGGTCCTCAAAGTAACTTCTACGGCCAAGAGACATCATATGAAGCTGTGCTGCAAGGCTGTTTCTCTAGCACAGGATAGAGAAGTTTCTGGAAAGTGTAGGGGACAACTTTCTGGTGCAAGTGCTGGAGGAACCAACTAGGGGAAAAGCTTTTCTTGACCTGCTGCTCACAAACAGGGAAGAAATAGTAGAGGAAGCAATAGTGGATGGGAACCTGGGAGGCAGTGACCATGAGATGGTCGAGTTCAGGATCCTGATACAAGGAAGAAAGGAGAGCAGTAGAACAGAGACCCTGGACTTTAGAAAAGCAGACTTTGACTCCCTCAGGGAACTGATGGGCAAGGTCCCCTGGGAGAATAACATGAGGGGGAAAGGAGTAGAGGAAAGCTGGCTGTATTTTAAAGAAACCTTATTGAGGTTGCAGGAACAAACCATCCCCATGTGTAGGAAGAAAAGTAAATATGGCAGGCGACCAGCTTGGCTTAACAGTGAAATCCTTGCTCGTCTTAAACACAAAAAAACAGCTTACAAGAAGTGGAAGATTGAACAAATAACCAGGGAGGAGTATAAAAGTATTGCTCAGGCATGCAGGTGTGAAATTAGGAAGGCCAAATCACACTTGGAGTTGCAGCTAGCCGGAGATGTTAGGAGTAACAAGAAGGGTTTCTTTAGGTATGTTAGCAACAAGAAGAAAGTCAAGGAAAGTGTGGGCCCCTTGCTGAATGAGGGAGGGAACCTAGTGACAGAGGATGTGGAGAAAGCTAGTGTACTAAATGCTTTTTTTGCCTCTGTCTTCACAGACAAGGTCAGCTCCCAGACAGCTGCACTCTGCAGCACGGTATGGGGAGGAGGTGACCAGCTCTCTGTGGAGAAAGTAGTAGTTCGGGACTATTTAGGAAAGCTGGACGAGCACAAGTCCATGGGGCCGGATGCGCTGCATCCGAGGGTGCTAAAGGAGTTGGCCGATGAGATTGCGGAGCCATTGGCCATTATCTTTGAAAAATCATGGCGATCGGGGGAGGTCCCGGACGACTGGAAAAAAGCTAATGTAGTGCCCATCTTTAAGAAAGGGAAGAAGGAAGATCCAGGGAACTACAGGCCAGTTAGTCTCACCTCAGTCCCTGGAAAAATCATGGAACAGGTCCTCAAGGAATCAATCCTGAACCACTTAAAGGAGGGGAAAGTGATCAGGAACAGTCAGCATGGATTCACCAAGGGCAAGTCATGCCTGACTAACCTAATTGCCTTCTATGATAAGATAACCGGCTCTGTGGATGAGGGGAAAGCAGTGGATGTGCTATTTCTGGACTTTAGCAAAGCTTTTGATACAGTCTCCCACAGTATTCTTGCCAGCAAGTTAAAGAAGTATGGGCTGGATGAATGGACGGTAAGGTGGATAGAAAACTGGCTAGATGGTCGGGCTCAACGGGTAGTGATCAATGGTTCCTTGTCTAGTTGGCAGCCGGTATCAAGTGGAGTGCCCCAAGGGTCGGTGCTGGGGCCGGTTTTATTCAATATCTTCATTAACGATCTGGAAGATGGTGTGGACTGCACCCTTAGCAAGTTTGCAGATGACACTAAACTGGGAGGAGTGGTTGATACGCTGGAGGGTAGGGATAGGATACAGAGGGACCTAGACAAATTAGAGGATTGGGCCAAAAGAAATATGATGAGGTTCAACAAGGACAAGTGCAGAGTCCTGCATTTAGGACGAAAGAATCCCATGCACTGCTATAGACTAGGGACCGAATGGCTGGGCAGCAGTTCTGCAGAAAAGGACCTAGGGGTTACGGTGGACGAAAAGCTGAATATGAGTCAACAGTGTGCCCTTGTTGCCAAGAAGGCTAATGGCATTTTGGGTTGTATAAGTAGGGGCATTTCCAGCAGATCGAGGGATGTGATCATTCCCCTCTACTCAGCACTGGTGAGGCCTCATTTGGAGTACTGTGTCCAGTTTTGGGCCCCACACTACAAGAAGGATGTGGATAAATTGGAGAGAGTCCAGCGGAGGGCAACAAAAATGATTAGGGGGCTGGAGCACATGACTTACGAGGAGAGGCTGAGGGAACTGGGATTGTTTAGTCTGCAGAAGAGAAGAATGAGGGGCGATTTGATAGCTGCTTTCAACTACCTGAAAGGGGGTTCCAAAGAGGATGGATCTAGACTGTTCTCAGTGATAGAAGATGACAGAACAAGGAGTAATGGTCTCAAGTTGCAGAGGGGGAGGTTTAGGTTGGACATTAGGAAAAACTTTTTCACTAGTAGGGTGGTGAAGAACTGGAATGGGTTACCTAGGGAGGTAGTGGAATCTCCTTCCTTAGAGGTTTTTAAGGTCAGGCTTGACAAAGCCCTGGCTGGGCTGATTTAGTTGGGTTTGGTCCTGCTAGATGACCTCCTGAGGTCCCTTCCAACCCTGAGATTCTATGATAATGTCATGGGGCAATGGACCACAGGGAGCATTCTGAAACCCCCCCACAGGCATGACATAGCCACTAAAGGGGGGTTTGTTTTGAATGAAACAAGGGGCAACAACAGTTGCATATAACTTGACATCACCTATTATTTGCTGAACCTATACCCTCCCCCCCCCATTGCACTCAAGCCACGCCCATCATCTTCTATTACTATCAGGCCCCATCCACTGCAGTCTGCCCGCCCCTCTGTCCCCTCCCACTTCTATCAGGTCCCACCCATTGCACTCAAGCCCCACTCAATTCAATTAGAGTCCACCCATTGCACTCAAGCCCCACTCAATTCAATTAGAGTCCACCCATTGCACTAAAGCCACGCCCCTCAACCACTGGCCACGCCCCTGCCCTGACGTTCTGCCTTGTCCCCTCCCCACGCACTTGGGTCCCCTCCGCGGCGTCGCTTCTGTTCTGCTCCAGATAGAGCCTGTCCAGGGCGTATTCGCTCCGGAACTCGGAGCTGGGGGCGGCGCCGGCGGCGGCTCGGTGTAGGATGCCTCGCTGGGTCCGGGCGGGGAGCAGCGCCGGCCTCGCCCAGCAAAGGCCCCGCAACATGCGCGCCGCCATCTTGGGCCCTCTGCGTGCACTCCCCTTAGGTGTCCGCCGTCCGGCCGGGAAACAGCGACTGCGCTGCGGGAGTTCCGGGGCAAGTTCCCTCGGCCCGTGCTGCTGTGAGTGCAGGCGGGTTTGCAGAGTGGGAGCTGCTGCGGACACTAGGGGCGCCCACGCCGCGTGGCGCCTGCAGGATAACGTGGCGTGGGCCCAGCACTCCCAAGAGGCCTGGTTGCGTGGGGCTGTCCCGCTCTGACCCCCAATAGCCAAGCCCCTGCCCCATGCCTCCCCACCGGCCCCCACACAGGGTGTTGCAGCGTCACTCGCTCAAATTTGGCCCAGCTGTGTCCTGCCCCCTCCCCCATCCCTGGCCGGGGAGGCTGGGCCAAACCTGAGCAACACCGTGCCCCGGGGTCTAGCCAGGCCCATGGGGCAGGAGCCACCACAGAGGGGTGAGTGCAGGCAGCCTTGCTCTGCAATNCCCCCCCCCCCCCCCCCCCCCCCCCCCCCCCCCCCCCCCCCCAGTTCCCCACTCCTTGGGGGCAGGACCCAACTCTGCAGCCTCCCTCTCCCCAGGGGCAGACATGGCCTCTCACCCTCCTGGGGACAGGACCCATCCTGCTTTAACCACTGGAATTGTTGGAAGGGATGTGGAATGGTGGTGGGTTTGTGTGGTCAAGCAGAGGTGTGTCCTAGATTCCAAAGCCAGAAGGGATCCTTGTGATGATCTAGGTCAGGGGGTCATCAAACTGGGGGTCATGACCCCTCAGGGGGTCGTGAGTTTATTACGGGGGGTCATGAGCTGCCAACCTCCATCCCAGAGTTCCAAACTCTGCTTCTCCTCCAGCATTTATAATAGTGTTAAATATAAAAAAGTGTTATTAATTTATAAAGGGGGGGGGGGTTGCACTCAGAGGCTTCCTGTGTGAATGAGGGTCACCAGTACAAAAGTTTGAGAGCCACTGATCTAGGGTGACTGTTTAACACAGGCCAGAGAATGTTCCCTAATTTCCTTTGGGCAGTGCAGTGACGCATGGTGGTGATGTGTGGCTCTGTGATAATGTTGCATATTGCGGGGTGCGCTAATGTCTTGACTTTGTGTGCAGAGGTTACCTAGCCCTGTATTGTGCATTGATCAGTATTTCTGTTTTGGCAATCCCAAGTTTTCAAAACTCATGAGTACTCTTCTCCCCCTCTCAAATCATAGGATTGAAGAAAAAAACATTTGGCATTCTTTATTTGCGTTCTGGCTTTTGCATGGTTAGGGTTCATGTGTTCAAGCTTCTCTTTGCAATCATGATGGCTAGAAACTTTTTAAAAAATGAAAGCTGAGATTCTGGTGTATTTCCATGACTCCAGGCTCTAGGGCCTTAACAAAAACATCAAGTATATTAAGTCTTGCGTAAAATCGTGAGAGTTGGTAACATTGGTATTTTACAGTAAAACCCTCAGTCCCAACAGCATATGCTAATGTTACTACAGTATCTTGGGCCAATCCCTATAAAATCCCAGAGTATTTTCTTTTTGTAAGAATGAGAGGGTGCATATCACAAGTAGTTATCTGTCTCCACCCCCTCTTTAATGATTACATATAGTAATAATGAAGTGTTTTCTGGGCACCTGGACTTCTCCAATAGAGCAGAGATAAGGCCTAGTCCTGTGAGATTCTAAGAGCCTCATGCAAAGTGCTGAGCACCCTCCATTTCCCTTGAAATAGGAACTTTACTACTTGACAGAGACAGGCAGGGGTCACTGCTTTTGGCAGTAGGGTAATGGGCAAAGTGGGGATAGTACTGCCAGAGCCTCTTACGTTTTGTCAGGAGTAGAAATGGTATTAGAGATAAGAAGAACCCTTAGTTTAAACTGCAGAACGAAGTCAGAACGGTTGAAAAGTTGGTGTGGGGGGAAGCTACTCTGCATGAGTAGGGGCTGTGTAACAGGGATCTGAGCTTGGGTCTCTGGTAATCACTGCTGAGGCAGCATGCTCAGCTCCTTGGGAAAGGAGTTAAATGTTTTATGTCCTGCTACGGCTGACACTAAGCAGTGCTGATGGGCCATGGAGGGCACTGCGTTTTGTTTTAATCTGATCTGTGTAGTACCACGGCAACACAGGTTGTTTGGGAATGGAGACCCTGGGGACTTCTGCTCTGATAATTGAATGCTTTAAAAAAAAAAAAAAAAAGTCAGTCATCAGAGCCAAGTCATGCCATCTGGTGACCTTCATTTCAAGCAACAAGCAGGTAAATGTTTATGATTTGTAGCCGAAGGGATGGAGAAGAAATAGCTGTAGCAGGATGATTCACTTTGCCAACTGTTGTTAAACCTGTCAGCATTATTGTCTCACTGGCTGTACATGCCAAGAGGACATCAGAACGAAGGTGACTGAAGTGACCCAATTGAACCCAAACTTTGAATAAAGAGACCTTTCCTCTTTTTCCACCTTGTGTCAGTTGAAAGCCCTGCCACAAGAACCCTGTGTGAAGCAGAGAGGATATTGGGTTACAACCAGCACCCTTTCACCTTTCTCTTGTTTAGGGGCAGGGTATGGATGAGAGATGTGCATGTAGAGGGGGGTTGGATAAGACTTGACTTTGATGTAACTCAAACAGAACCAGGCTTTTAAGGCTTAATGAAGCACGGAGAATTAAAACCACCAATGTTGGGGCTTGTTTTTAAAGCAGGTTCATTCCATCTGGTAACATGTTATTGTGGAGCAGGGGCTGTATGAAACCATCCCATAATTTGTGGTGATGGGCTGATATGCCTAAGGATGTATTCACACCTTGCACAGTGACCTAGCAGATTTCACAAGCCAGATGGGCTGGGCCAGGAAACCATAGTGCTACAGGAAATGATGCAGGTGACTCCATAGATGGCATTCTTCTCTCTGAGGTCTCAGTTCTGGAAAGCAATTAAGCTTTGCTTAAGGAAATCCATTCCTATTCCTGATTACGGAGGCTTTTCTGATTTGGGACTTGAATTGGAACCAACTCATTGTCCCAGAGTGATGCTGATGGAGCTGGGCTGGGTGTAAGTGCTGTCTTTCAAACGCAAAGTAAAACTGAGTTTTAGACCACTTGTGGTCATTAAAGATTCTCACATGCCTATTTTGATGAACCTAGGTTTTCTGGCCAAATTCTGATCCTGCTGCTCTAAATTTCCCCTGCAATTGCAACTGGTACAGTTTGTTATTCACTTCCTGTCCTAAACTGCTTAAGGGTGTTTCTGTGTGGTGTTACACAGATGCCACCTTTCATTAGACAGCTGTCTACATTTCCATGGTGGGTAAAACGATCGTGTTATCTTCTTGACCTACCTCTTAATAGTGTTGGGATGCTTAATTAATATTTGTAAAGCACTTTGAGATCCTTAAATATAAGATTCTGTCGAAGTGCAAAAATGCTTATTTTGTCCTTTTCGTAGGGACGCAGTTCACTGGAACCCTCATTTAAAACAAACAAACTCCCTCCCCCAACTGACTGTGAATCACAAGTCTCTCTGTGTGTATGGCCACTAATATTTTTGGATGCAGAAAGGATGTTCTCAGCACTTTGCTGTACAAGCAGCTGATATCCTGCAGCTGTTCCTTTGTTAAGCCAAGTGTTAATACCTTGTCACTTGCATGAATAATTTTTCTGGATCCTGTTTTTAAATTAAAAATAAATAAATCTGCATTTGTGTTGGGTATTCAGAATTTTGCAAGTTAACGGACTGTTGAGAATTGATAAGGCGGTGCATTTTCATGATGTGGTTGGTGGTGATAACCCAAATACATGAAATGTATGTTATATAAATAACTATAGCTGTATATTTACTCTGCTGCATTCTCTCCACCTTCTCCCAAGGAGCCTAAAGCATTTTCTTGCCCTACATCATGCCAGAAATTCAAAGAAACAGCGCTACCTGATATTCTTGGAATCAAAAACAGCCACAAAGAAAGTTTCAGCTTTCAGAATACCGGGGTTTCTTTTTATTTAGGAAGAGAATAAAGCATTTTTAAATATATTTATCTGATGTACACTTAAACTGAGATGCTGGTTCATACTTTACAGTGTTTGAAACTGAAAGTGATAGTGATCCCCTTCACACTGATGCAACAAACAGATGACTTTAGAACAGACAAAGGTTCAAAAGTCCCCGAGTATAAAGTTTTAGGTAAAGGAACATTAATAATCAACACACCAAGTATCATGACAGTGGCAACAAAGAGCATGGTGAATTCTCTGAGAAAATCTACTTGACGCTTACTTTTTTTTTTTTTTTTAAACAACTGCTTTCCATTATAAATAAATAAGGCATGAAGGTTCTCCATACGGTTACCAGACTGGTAGCCACAATCATGTGTATGGCTCCTAATACTTCTGAGTTTGGGGCCACAGGCCATCTGAAAATGTCAAGGGAGCAAGAGAGAAGCTTTGGGCATTGAGTGGGAATGGGGAGGGTATTTGTAGAACTGGGCCCCTCTGGCAGGCCAATCTAAGAGGCAGCAGTGGTGATGGTTTGGAGGTCGCACCTTTGCAAACTGCCATGATGGCAGCTTTTTGAAAAGAAAGGACAGAGGGACTGATCCTGCAAAGTGCTGAGCACCCTCAATCCTCACTAATTTCAGTGGGAGTGGAGGGCGGCTGGCTCCCCACGGGGTCAGGTCCTGAATTTGGAGAATAAGACATTGGAGGGGGAAAAAAAAGAAAATTAGATAAATTATGCTAAAAATTAACCAAAAGCCAGATTCTGATCTCGTTTATACCAGTGTAACTCCAGAAAAACAGACTTTGGGATTTAAGCTGGTGTAAATGAAATCAGAGTCCAGCCCAAAGTTTCCTTAAGTGCATGTTGAATACTGTTCAGTAATTTATAACTTCAGTAGCTTATACCAACTGTCAGGATCCTCCCCTGCAGCTGAGCGCTCTGGGTCTGTATCTGAAGCTCTAGTGAAATGCTGTTTATCGGCATATATTCATGAGCCCTGCAAGATGCCACATACAAATGTCTGACCAAACAAGGCCCACTCTTGGTTTCTGAGAAATGGATACTGGTGATTCCTGAGATTGGGGAGGCCTTTTGTGTGTGTGTGTCTGCATCTCTCGGTGGGCGTGTGAAGAGAGTAGAGAGATTCTGATGCTGGCAAATTAATTTGGAATATTTAAAACTCCATGGCAGGTGACAACCTTTGGAAAAGGCAGCTCAGCCAAATTGGATTATTGTCAGCAGAAAACTCTGTCAGCTCAGTCAGGAGTACTAACAGTGAAGGTCTGGGGACAGTGTGATAAATACTGTTGTTGGTAATCGCTGCTCTTAACACTTTAAGAATGTGGTGCTTTGTTGTTACCCCTCTACGTGTGAGTCACTGCTAATCTGTTTTTGCAAGCCCAGACAAGTCATATTTTAAGAGCTTGCTAGGAGGGGCAATGATGATCTCTTGAATAGCAAGGCACAGAGGACCAATACCCAAACCTAGAGATGAGAGGTATCTCTCTGAACCAGTAACAGCACTTCTTGTTTGGCTTCTGGGAAAGCCCTGGTCATCAGTTTCAACCATTAGATGAATTCAACCAGACTGATTCACCTGGAGTGTAAAAGAAGGATATCCTATATGCTTAAAGTCCTAAGACTAACTCATCCGGGGAGGCTGATGAAGACATAACAGTAACCAGTTCTACATTTCTCTTCAAGTTTTTCCAGTTGCAATGAGTTTGCATTGTAAATCTCTGAAAAACCTGGCTGATAAGAGAATGGCTTAAATAGGAAGAACATATGGCCCTTTGGGGAACAGAAAGGTCAAACTAAAGTGTCTCAGGTACACTTGTGGGTCCTTTGCAGTAAACCAAAGAGAAAGAGAAGGGCTGGGTGTTTTGAAGCAGTCTCTGGAAGTTCTGATGGCTTTTTTGTAACACTGCACCCATGCCATTCCAGGACACTGCAGGAGATCCAAGCTTTTGGCTGCAGATAATCAAACACGGTAGCTGGAGGAGAAGCTGAAAGGGTGGGTAGTTGGTTGGTTTCCGGTGTTTGTGATTTCTGGCTGCTGTAGCAACACATGCAGGAATTCATTGTAAAGTTTCTGAAACAATCTACAACTACAATATACAGCTTTTCCAGCAGGCTCAGAAACCCTGGCAGCTGGGTTCACTTGGAGCACTAACTTACAAAAGTGACTTGAGTCTCCATGGCACTTTCTTGCCCTTGAGCCATGTAGGCCCCCTTCCTATACAAGAAAACAAAGTGAGAGGCCTCAAGGCAGCAGGGCTGCTCAATATTTCCTGGAGCAAAAGAGAAGAGCTGGTTGTTGAGGTTGCATGTGGGAGCAAAAGAAACACCATGGCGGTGGGATTCATTTGCTAGACTTGTTTTTCACCTTGGTGG
The DNA here is from genome assembly GCA_003942145.1 of Platysternon megacephalum. NCBI lineage: Eukaryota > Metazoa > Chordata > Testudines > Platysternidae > Platysternon > Platysternon megacephalum. Next base: position 3,138,624 of record QXTE01000131.1, on the reverse strand, counting down.
CATTGATGTCGGCTTTCGTCTTCTGGATGCGTGAGAAGATCTCCTTGAAAAGGGCCTTGTACTCTGGCTGACTCTGCTCCAATCGCTTGTCCACAGCCTCCACGTGTTTGCTAAGGCTCTTCTCTATTGTCTTCCGCTCTTCCAGCTCGTGACCCTCTCCCCGGAAGTCCCTGAAGGAGCTGTCACGAGAGATAGGGCGGGAGGTCTGGACTCCGGTGTGGCGCACGCTGTCCTTGTGCTGCCGGCACTTGCTGAGGAGCTCTTCGTACTTCTCCAGCAGGGCATGGTACTGCTCGTCCACCTCCCTCAGGATTGACATGCCCCGCTTGCGCACGTTGTTGGCGTGCAGTGTGTAGTTGCCTTCATGCCGGCTCACGGCGTCCTTGGCCACGATGGCATTGAGTGCAGTGTCACTGCAGCTTTTCCGGACGGGGTGATTTGGGGATGCTGTCATGGATGCACTGTGAGTTTTACTCCCATCTTCCTCTGAGAAGTCAATGTAATCTGCTTCGGGGGCATTGTTTAATGGCTCCAGAAGTGCTTCAGACAGGTTGTCCTCTCTGCTAAGAAGATACTTCTTGACTTGTTTCATCTGCTGTAGCTCCAGGAGCTCAGCCTCCAACTCCTTGATGCGCAGTTTGCAGCTCTCCATCTCGCACACCCGTTGCTCGAGGTCTGAGTACTCCTGGATGACGGCAGTGTATTCGCGCTCCACCCTTTCCTTCCGCTGCTTCTCCTGGTTGACTTGGGACCTAAGGGAATTCACCATGGCCTGGAGACGCTCATTCTCCCTCTCCATAGGGTTTTGGTTGAGCTCCATTGAAGAGCTGTGGACCTGGAACGCATCTTCATACCTGTGGCAGAGGGAGACTGTAGTGAGTTATTGACAAAATAATGGTCCCTTAAGGATACTGGAGCCAAATTCTGCTCTCAGTTACACCAGTAATTTCACTGAAGTCCATGGAGGAGCTAGCCTGGATCCACACTGGTGTAACCAAATGAGATTTGGCTTGTGGGTGCTTTGTTGTTATTTGTATTACTGTTATNTTACACCAGTAATTTCACTGAAGTCCATGGAGGAGCTAGCCTGGATCCACACTGGTGTAACCAAATGAGATTTGGCTTGTGGGTGCTTTGTTGTTGTTTGTATTACTGTTATGCCTAGAGGCCACAATCAAGATTGGGTCTCTATTGTGCCAGGTACTGTACATAAACATGAAAGACAGCCCCTGCCCCAGAGCGTTTACAATCTAATTATACGAGAGACAAAAGAGTGGGAGGGGAAATGAGACACAGAGAAAGGAAGTGACTTGCGCAAGGTCAGATACAGGTCAGTAGTAGAGATGGGAACAGAACCCAGAACTTCTGACTCCCACTCCAGTGTCCTACCCAGGCTGCTTTATTCTTTCCCTTCACATGGAAACCTGTATCATGGATTCAGCAGCTGGCAGTTCTCCCTTATCACTGTGTTACTTTGCAAAGGATCTGGGTTTTATACAGATCTGGCGAAATGCTACCTGACCAAGAGCACTGGAGATGGAACTTGTCTCCCTATATACAGACTAGGTATAGCTCAGGCAGTGGCCGTGTTAGCTTCCCCATTCTGCCCCTCCCACATGCCTCCACTTTGTCCTGGAGAACCATCGGTAGAGGTGAGAGGACTGTTCACCCTCCATGATCCATATTCAGTCACTAAGATTGCTGATAGGATTGCCAGTTGGGGCTGCACTTTTGTGACTTGGATGCTTCGACCTTGTCTACATGAGAGTCATCCCAACTGAACTTAAACTGGCTTTGAGACTGATTCCGACCCCTGCGCCGGTTAAACTAAATCACTCCGTTAGTTAAACCAGTGCAACTTTCTCATGCAGATAAGGCCTTCGCTTTTGGCAACATGCGTGACAGCTGCCAAATTCATTTTCCACAAGCCCCCTCACAGCCATTTCATAATAATATCTTCAAGGCACTACCAACTTGGGCTGAAAATACAGGGCTTGAGATTTTTTCCTCCCTGGGCTGGTAGGGATTTGTTGCATCAACTTTCTATCCTGGAGAAGGAAGGGGACATGAGCCAAATGCTAGTCACTTTGCTTCAGGAGTATTTGCCCACCTCCCACTCTCTAGTAGTGATTGAACATCACTGGCCTAGTCAGCAGGGAAGGGTATTAGTCTGTTCCCACCCCCTCTGTTTGAAAGGAAGGCAAAGCACTGGTGGCACCTAGGATTGGAGGGAGAGGAGGAATTGGCAATAATGGGAATAAAGTATACACAAATGTAGTGCACTAGGAACCTGCCACTCATCTCCCCCTCCCCCTGTGCCAAAGGCTAACATTGTAAGCTGCTGCTGTGGGAATCTGTGCTCTTCAGGCATTTGGCTTTGCCCACCAAGGGAGGACAAAAGTGGGAGAACCTGCCCTGAAAAACTGTTGCCTAAAACAACGAAGTAGTAAAATTGTGGAATGTGTGTTGCAGCCTCTGAGCTTAACCCCTCCCTGAAAAACAAACAAAACTTGACTGTGCTGTTCTGTGTCCAGGAAGTGCCAGCCCTCCAGAAAGAGTAGGAGGAGGTTTATAAAACGAGGGTAATGGAAAAAGACTCTTGCTGGAGTAACCCTTCTTCCAGTGCTTCTGTATAATTGAAACCACATGAAATATTCTCCCCCATTGCAGTCAGGAAATCTGTTTTCCTTCTCCACCCCAATAAACACTCGAGTTAGAACAGATTGGAAAGGATAAAATACCATCCCTTCCCCTCTAGGGCTTGGATGGTGATGGGGCGTATTGAACAGATTTCCTAATTACTGTAGGTCAGAGTGACCTGCAAACCCCAAATGCAAATTTAAAAGCCAAACTGTGCAGTGAGGCAATGTGGGTAAAGTACTACAGGAGCATGGTGGGAAAACAGCCACATGGATATTGAGTAGACTTTGCCTGGAGGTAGATTATGCCCTTGTAACATCCCCTTCATTGCTCCAGTAGAATGCCATGCATTTGTATCCCCTGGCAGTGCAATGCTTTCCTATAGCATAGCAGGTTTATTGATCCTCTATTTAGAGAAGATTCCATCATGTAGGAAGCTGAGCAAGAAATGTCCCCAGGAGGTCAATGAATTAATACTGGGGCTGGATTTTAGACAGGGTGGGATGAACAATAACAACATATGTGTTTGTCCAGCATCTAGCACAATAGGGGCCTGGTTCATGATTGGGCTCCTGGGTGCTACTACAATGCAAATAAATAAATAGCAGTAATATGCGTGCAAAACACATGGCTGCTCTATTGTAGCTGTGGCAGAAGGAGAGGATGCAGGATTTCACACTCCTCTACGTCATCTGTCTGGGTGCAGTTGATAGGGAGGTGCTGGCTGTGCCAGCTGCCTCACCAGGGAGCCTGTCGGGGTAAGGCTTTGCCCCCTCGTGCACTAGACAGTGGTGGGAGAATCATAGTGGGGGAATACTGGCTACAGCTTTTTAGATGTAGATCCAGCCCTGCTGCCTAACATGTTTCTCTACAGCACTCAGGAAGCAGCGTGCATGAGAAAGGTAGAACGACTCCAGGCAGTGCCACTTGGGCTGGGCACCTCCTTTCCTTGCCCCAGTGCAGCTCCATTTCATAAGAGGCTGTATGAGCCCCCTCCCCCCCACCAAGGGGTAATCAATCTCATGATTCAAGGCACCAGCTAATATAGTGACCAGGAAGGAACCCTACCAACTACAGAACTGTACAACTGTGTGCATTCCCTGGGGGTGGGGCTCACCTTCCTCTCAAGCATCGCGTATTGGGCTCAATTGCAGAGGTGAGATGCTAAACTGATGTTAATGGCAAATCCTGTGTTAATATTGCTCCCCTTTTTTAGAGTCACATCCACAGTGTTCCCTGACTTGTGCTACTCTAATGGACTGAGGTAGGTAGGAATAAAACCTGCCCCCATCTCGTGCTGCTGGTTTTCCCCTTCCCCTCTCAGCAGAAATGCCAGTTTTAATGGGAAACGCTTTCCACATACACTCCAGGGTAATTAAGGCAAAGGAGTATTTGCTGATTCCCAGGACCTCGCTGATATTCCCATAGTCTCCGCACCTGCCTTTCCCTCTCCTGGCTTCATGGTGATACCTGGGGCTCAAGCACAGCTCCTTGAGGCAGGGGAAGGTATGAATGGTTCGGCGCCGCTCCCTTTTCTCCCGCCGTATGCGCAGCTGCTCTAAGCTCCGCAGCTCCTCCACCTGTTTCTGCAGCTCCTCCACTTGGTTCTGCAGCCCCTCGATGGTCTCCGTCAGGCTGCCAGGATCAGAGAGAAAGAGAGGTGAGGTGAGGCAACAAGGAAGTTTAGGCGCCCATCTGCCGAAGGGCTTGTTTAACAATCCCCTCTCACCGTAGGGGAAGAGTGCACTCCTTTGAGGGCAGATCCTGCAGTCTTTGCATAGACCAAAGTCCTAGACGGGAAATTTTGGGTGCACTTCTAACTGTGATGAATTCTGCCTGAGTGTGTTTTCTCTCAATTTAGATGAGGGATGCCTATGTGTGGAGGAGGAGGTGGCAGATGAGTGCAATCATGTGGGATTTTATTCTTGAATCAATTGGCTACAACAATAACCTCCTGGGAATTTGCTCAATCCTAGGATATCTCAACATTTAAAAGATTAAAGTAGGATGATGGCGAGTTTATTCCTTCTCTTTCTCCCATAGAAATAAAAGGCAGAGACTGGCCAGGGATGGTTTCTATGCCAGTTGTGAGTGCAATTTGTAAAATAGTATGTAAAGCTGTGACACTAAAGCTTTCTGCATGTATAGCCATTTTTAAAAGATGTGGTGTACAAGACACAGTGTAACAATCTGGTGCTCGCAAGGACTGACCTTGGTCAGGGTCTCCTTTTAGAAGGGAAAATGTTATTGATAAACTGGTGTTAGCTGGCAGGGAATACCCTAGTCTGGGCTGCTCTAGAGCTGGAACTAGTATCCTAGTACTGACTGGTGGGCATTATTCTCCTTTAGAGATTCTTGACATGCCTCTGCTCCTGTAGTTCAGGGAATGGGGAACTCAAGGTGTTTTCCAAACACTCATCTGTTCTTGTTCAGGACTGCCAGTGATCTGCCCTACAAGGCAAAGCACCTCACTACACCCTGGTCCCCTGGCTACCAATCAGATCGCTGACCTAAGGAATCCAGCACAAGCAGTGGGGAGCAATACCATTGTATCTTCTGCTGGGATGTCTTGCTCTCCAGCACAAGTTTCTGATTAGCCAGCTCCAGGTCCCGTGCTGTGAGGTCCAGCTGCTCATAGACCTTAGCGTGTTGTTCGTTCATCTGGCGCAACATCTCCAGCTGTTTCGTCAGGTACTGCAAAAAAATTCAGGAGTCCATGAAATGTGAGGCGATCCAAGACCTGTGCTTGTGCACAAAGCCCATCCCTGAACCACCTCCCTTTTCACTTTGTCATCAGGGGACTCGATCGTGCAAGGTACTGAGATCCCTCACTGTCCACTGACTTCCAGGGAAGTTCATGCTTTTGGTTCATCTGCCTAAAGGAACCATGTTACCCTCGCTCTTCCCCAGCCTCCCAAATGCTATTCTCTGAGTGTCTGCAATGACCCCTGCTGGCCAAAGAACAGTGATGTGCTGCTATTAAAATGCTTCCTCTTCGCCTGTGGGGTGGGGTGAGGGACTGTGGAATCTATTCATTTATTTTCCCACAACATGAGATTTGCAGCCATTGCATTGTTCGCTCTTGTGTGTCCTCTCCCTTTCCCCCGCCCTGCATCTGTCTTGTCTTTGGGGCAGGGACAGTCTCTTATTCTGCATTAGTGCAGCGCGTAGCACCATGGGGCTCCATGCTCAGATGGCTACTAAACATGGTCACTAAGAACGGGAATCAGGCAGGCAGGCACTGGAATGATCGCACCCTTTCCTACAACATTCTGAACAGAAGTCGGTTTGGGGTCTGGTTTAGGGACAGAATAAGGCTGAACACGACCTAGAGCCAACCAAAACAGAGGCTCCCAATTGGGGGGGCAGAGGGACCCTCCGAGTGTGGAGCCCAGACTGGCTGATCTGCTCTATTAGGACTTAATCCACCACTGGTTCAGTCCCTTCCATATGTGGCTTTAACTCCCCTCCCCCCTCAGCACATCCCTCCACTCTCTTAACAGCCTAGCAGCTCCCATTCGCTGCAGTGAGGTGGCTAAAATGTCCCCCGCTTTCTCACAGCTAAGCCCCTCAGATGGCAGCAGCAGCAGGGAGTTATCCTGGGCTTCGGCAGTATCTGTACCTCTATCTCCTGCACTTGCTCCTCATTGGTTGCGTACATCTGTTGCAGCGAATCCTCCAGCTCTTTATTACGCTCCAGCAACGTCTTCCCCAGTTCGGCTGCCAAGTGCAGGTCTGAAAAGTAAAAGGGACAAATTGCTGAGACTGGGGCTCCCTGGAACCAGAGGTCTGAATACCAGCAGGGCAACTGGATAGAGCTGCTGAGGTGTGGGTTGTTCAGACGAGACCTTGAAAACCAAGTTCCTGTCGTCTCTGCCTTGGACGCTATGGCACTTTTGGTAATAGTTGTGGTTTGCCTGGGTACCTCCTGAGACCACGATTTTGCTCCCCCCACCGTGGTGCCATGCACTGTTGGTTGGTTGTCTGCTGTTCTCCATTTTCCAAATGTTGGCTGCATTTCAGGGGGCTGTATGTATACAGGGGCCAGTCCTAGAGTCCTCAATGAGGGCTCAATCCTCTGCTTCACCCAATTGCAAAGGGGCCAGCTCGGCCCCTGATGTAATATAGGGCAACCTTGAGGCTGTTCTAAACTACATCCTACTTGCAATGGCTGGGGAGAACTGGAGCACAGGAGACTCTGGCCATGTCTCCTCACCCTGATGCAAGAGGGTTGTGTGCTGCCAGCTATACAGGTTTTATGCCACTCCTGGAGTCCCCATACATCAAGGGACTCCCCAGTTGGCTATTTAAGCCAGCTAGATGGCCTCTTTGTGCCCTAACAGGACTGTAGCAGGGCTCAGGATGGTGGAAGGAGCCCGCAAGGGCTGATCTCACAAGATGTTGAGTGCCTTCCACTCTCACTGTTGAGGTCAATGAGAGTTGGGGTGCTCAGCACCTCTTAGGGTTGAACCCATAGCGTGTAAAGCACCTGGAAGTCCCTGGTGTATGTGTGTGGGGGGGAGAGAATCCTCAGTAAATATTTTTTTCTCCACTTAAGGCAGTGGCTAGCCCTCCCCCAGCATCCCTTGCCCACGAATAGTCTGACATGAGTAATAAAAGCTGCCCGCAGCCTGGGGGAGACAGCGCGGTCTCTTCCATCAGCCTCCGCACAGCTGGCTCTGTCACTGGCTGTCATGGCACCTTATGTCTGTCTATGGGCATCGGAGGCAGCGGTGTGGCGTGGCTGCCTGGAAGGCAAATTGGCATTTGGCCACTTAACTGGTTCCCAAGTTCTTCATCCTCCAGGCATGTGATTCAGACACTTGGCTAGCTCCTGAGTCTGCCTGTCTTTCCAGGAGAGCCTCTCTCTCCTAGTCACAGGGAGAGCAGCAGGGGTAGCTGTCCCAATTATCCCTCCCTGGCGGGATGCAGAGGGGACAGTGCTGGCACTGAGGTGCTAATTGAATCCCACCCTCTCTGCTTGCTGTCACGGCGCTTTAATGAGCAGCCCCTCTGGGTGCTCATTGCTGGAGTCTGTTACCATGGTAGGAGGGAGAGACCAGAGCCCCTCTAGGTCTCCCCCCGCGTCACCCCCCCCCCTTAGGCCTCAGCTTTCACAATGGAATTAGCGAGTTCCTGTTCCAAATGCCTTCCCTGTGATTAGCTCTTATGGAACTGCACCCAGCTTCCATGGGATTTAGATCTTGTGCTGGCGGGGCTGCGTCTAATACGCTACAATCAGGGCAGTGAGTTTACTCACTAGCATCTGCAGAGTTCCCCAAATAGGGCTAGTAACTCTGAAATGTCTCCAGGTCACTCACATGCTCGCTGTTCTTCCCCCTGCCCCTGTAGCCTCCCCATGGTAAATAAAAACAAGCCCTTTGCCTTTCAGCCTGGTAACGCAGTGTTGCCAACTCTCACAATATTTCTGTGAGTCTCACAATAATTGGTGTTTTTCTTAAAGCCCCAGCTCCTGGAGTCATGTGATTATGTGAGACTCTCAGCTTTCATTTTAAAAAAAGTGAATTGCTAACCGTCATGGTTGAAGAGAAAACCTTGAAAATGTAGACCCTACAGGCTCCAGCACCAGAAAGTAAATAAGATGAACTTCACAGTTTATTATTTTTAAAGTCTCCTTTTTTTGAAGGGGCCTGGCTCATGATTTTAGAATGCTTGGGCTTGGCAATACTGCTGTGAATATGGGCAACTGAGCCCGATACACTTATATTTCCCCAGTACATTACAACACCCACTCTGGCCCCTAAATAACCAAATGTAGGATGAATTTCAGGATAGCTATGCTGTGGCCTAAAGCATTTGCAGCTTCTTCCAGAGGTTAATTTGACTTGGCAGTCGATTAGGAGGCAGTGATATTTAATTGTTAGAGCATGGGGCGGAGGTCTGGTCCACACTACGTGGTTAGGTCAGTGTAAGCTGCCATGCGCTGTGGAACTGTCTTCACTTAAACTTGGTTCCCATTGACATAAGTGCCTCTCTACGCCGATTTAGTAACGCCCACCTCCCTGAGTGGTGTAGAGTCACGGTCAATGTAATTAAGTCGACGCCGTGTCAGTGTAGACAATGCGTTGCTTAGGCTGACTGTTGCTGGTTTTCCGGAGCCATCCCACAATGCCCCACCCTGACAATATAATCAATACCAGCGCTCCTGGTGAGGGACGAGCACTGCCAACACAAGGAGCCAAGCGTGCGCATACACAAGCGATTTAATAACTGCAGTGGCTGTGTGCCGACGTAAGTTAGATCGACATAATTTTGTAGTGAAGACATGGCCTGGGAGTCAGGACTCCTGGGTTGTATTCCCACCTCTGCCACTGCCTTGCCATATGACTTAGGGAAAGTCACTTAACCTCTCAGATTCCCCATCTGCAAAATGGGGATTATATCTGCCACTTGTTAGGGGATCTTCAGAGGAATGATGCTCCACTGATGGTGCAAGGTATTATTTTATTATTACTAATTAGTTCTGGTACTTTCTGATTTTACCTGTAGACATAATGGAGCCTATGTGGGAAGAGTGTTTGTGTGTATGTGGCAAATGGCAATGCACCTTGGCTGGTTGTGCTGGGAGACCTCAAATTACAGATACGGCTAGCTCTCTGGATCTTGTCCTGTGCTGGTTGGCTGGCAGTCACATCCTTCTCCCTTTTCCCTGCGAATCTGCTCTCCAGCCATGGACTGTCCTGTGGGAGTTAGTCTGAGATCTGACCTTTTAATGACTATCAGAGTGACCGGGTCTGAGGGCTGCAATCACTGGAATGAATGTAATCAATATATCGGCACAACTACTGGTACGTAGACGACCTTCACCTTCCTTTAGCCACGGAATAGCCCCCAATTTCCAGAGTGCTCTGAGGGGACCGAATGCCTGACAGAGACGGGGGAATGGTATATTAGACTCCAGCTGGGCTGGAGAGAATTGGTTCTCCTTCAGCTGCTTGGGTTGTGGTTAACTGCATTTTCCATTGACAATCCCCCGTCCCTCCCCAGATCATGTATTTTTGCCAATCATAGACATGTTGCAAATCTCCTCCTGTCCAGCCTGCTCTAGTTGGCAAGGAAGGCACCCCCAGCACAGAGAAACCTGGAGAGAGGAGTCCATGCTGCGCTCCGGGTAATGAGGCAAGAGACTCCCCCTCCGTGTGGGATTACATCAGCTCTTTCCCACCATATGGCATCCAATTTAATCAGCTGGGGTTGAGTTAAGTGGATTAGGCCGCACAGGATCCTGCATCATAATTTAAAGGACCCTGTCAGCAATAATTGAACTAGAAAACAGGCAGTGTCTGGGGAGAGGTGTAAAGAGATTCTACAGCTCAGAGGCAGAAAATGTCGTCTCCCCTCCTCCCCCCCTGTTTTTTTGAAAGAGAGTGAGTGGGTAAGGGGCCAAGAGACACAAGGCAGGAAAGAGGAGGATCATCTGCTCTGGTACTTGTAACCTGACTCAACCCTATAGTCCTCCACCATCCAGGGACCCTACACAAATGCAGCCCACCAGCTGCAGTGCCATTGACCATATTGCCTCGTCTCTAGTTCTTCTCACATCTGGGTCTCCTCTCACCCACTTCAGTTGGTCTCTTGACTGGCTCTTCCCTCCCACTAAGAGCTGTTGTGGTCACATGGATGTGCGTGGGCAGCCGGGAGCTGGAGGCAGCTCCCTAATATCTTACTTCACATAGGTCCCAGCAGGACCTATGGCCAAGCTTGACTCCTGTTCAGCAGGACTCAGATGCCCCATTCCTTTTTTCTTAGCTGCTGAGACCTTGGAAACTGCTGCCTGTTGTATTTTTGCCCACCGATCATTCAGGGGGTGGTTAGAGTGTTACACAAGGATTTCGTAGAACAGTTGTGGCCCTCTCCTTGATTTAGCTGTTATACTGAAACCTACCTCCACTCCCCTTCTCCACACAGAGTGCGAGATAACTCACCCCTTCAGCAAGTGTGCATTATGGTGCAACAATCCAGATACAAACTAAGGCTATGTCTACACTACAAAGATAAGTCGACCTATGCTAGGTCGACTTACAGCCACCACATTAATTACTGCAGTGGCTGATGTCCACGTTACCCTCCTTCTGTCGGTGGTGTGCGTCCTCACCAGGAGTGCTTCCACCGACTGAAGAGGGGCAGTGTGAGGACTGAGAGCCAGGGCTCTCAGCTCCATGCACCTCCCCACCAGGAGCCCAGCTGCCCCCCAGGCTTCTCACCTCCACGCTCCCAGCCAGGAGTGGAGGGGAAGCGGCCCGGGGCTGCTTGCCTTTGGCGGGGATATCCGCACCGGGAGTCCAGTCAGCTGCTGTGCTCCCAGCAGGGAGTTGGGACCCCAAGGGCAGCAGGGCTCTGACTGGGGAGCCCGGGCAGCAGCCTCAGCCTGGAGCCTGGGTGGCAGCCCGCCTTGGAGCAGAGAGCGGGCAGCAGCCTGGGAGTCGGCTTCCTTGTCAATTTCACGGCTCCAGCCAACAGCCGATGTGAAGAACTCACCCTAACTACACCAACATAAGCCCTGCGCCTCTCGTTGAGGTGCTTTTATTATGTCAGCATAGCAGGGGAGTTACATCGACGGGAGGAGCATTTCAGACAAAAGCTGACTTTGGTTGACAAAACTGTGTAGGGCAGACAAGGTGTAAGGCTCTCTTGCCCTCGGTAATGGGCTCTGACATGGCCACTGCAGTTCACGCAGCACAGCTTCATTCTGCAGGGCCTCCTTTGGCCCCACCAGAGACCTAGGTGATACAGCTACAGAGTCAAATAGGCATTAGTAGCCGAGGCTATTATACAGATATAAGAGCCCCGGGAGGGAAGGTGTGCTTTGCTCTGGGGTTGGGAGATGCAGGAAGGTTATTGCAGATGCCGAGAGGTGCAGTGGAGAAAGCTCTGGCATGAACAATGATCAGGTTGTGTGGCGTGGCAGAGAGAAGGCCAGGGCTAGATGAGTGGAGGGACTGGGCAGGGGAGAAGGGCTCTGATTCTGAGGGGCTGCTAAGCTGAACTCCGGGCAGAAAAGAGAGGTAGCTCACTGCTGCCTTTTTAGTCTGCACCCCCTTGAATTCTGGAGGCAGCTGGGGCACATTCCAGTCTCCGGGATAAGTTAAAACTACTCCAAGGCTATTGCAGCAGCCCAGGACAGCTCTAGCCACATGCTTAGGGTACCCCTACCCTGGGATCTGAAAGCGAGGGCAGTGTAGGGGTATTCTGCTGGCCTTATGCCTCATGGGGAAAACCCTCCTTCAGGCAATGGGAGTCTTTCCACTGACTTCAATGGGTGGTGGATCGACTGTATGTCTGGGGCATTCCCAGGTGGCTCTTTCTGCCAGGTATCCTGGCATAGCCAAAGACACATTCATCGCCGGCATATAAGGGTTGCCATGAAATAGAATCGCGCATCTCTTGGCTGCTCTGCTTTACATCAGCTGCTGCACCAGCCTGCATAGCGCAACCCCTGAGAGAGAGGGCACAAGGGTCTCTTAATGTCACTGTTGCCCCCCACCCTCTGGGCTGAGTCTGTGGAACACGGACTCCGGTGCAGAGGCCAACCCCGAGGGGTATTTTCCTTCACCATCTGACAAGACATTGGTTTATTTGGGGGATTTGGGGTCTGATGTTGATTTTGCCTGCTCCCTGCTGCTAGAATTGTGATCCTTTAACTGTGCAGGGTTCCTTATTAATATGGCCTTACGCAGGAGGATATGATCCTGTCATACGGAGCAGGTAGTTCTGATTTTTTTTTTCTCTTTACATTTAGATAATTGAGCTATTTAGGCTACAAAAAGCAGCCCTTGCATAATAAGTGCCTGATTTTCAGCGGGGCTAGTCACCTGCTATTCTAATGGGAACCAAAGGGAGGAGCAGGTGCTTGGCAGCTTTAACCCCCCCAATCCCCTCACCTGGACCCTCCACTGCTTGTTGTAATGAGCCAGATTCATCCATCATAGAATTATGCTGAAGTCTAGCCATTTACAACAGGGATCAAAGGGCCAGATCCTCAGCTGGTGTAAACTAGTGTTGCTCCACTGATTTAAGTGCACTCATTGGTCTCCAGGTGGAGTGTAAGGCCCTATGACCTGGTATCGGCTTTCTCCCTGTGCTATGCGGCCACAGCTACAGTCAGCTAGGGCACCTGAGCTGGATCCTCTTGCTATAAGGGAGAGGGAACATCTGACAGGGAGGGCTCTGGGACTCTGGAATTTGCTCCCCACCTCGGTCTGAAATAGGCCAAAGTTGGTGATTTTTTTGCAGGCACGCTGCAAAAGGCACCTGCTTGAGAACGTCTCTGGAGCTGAGGGTCTGCAACCTAGTTGCTGAAGGTGGTAGTTGGCACAGATGAATGCCGCTGAGATTGAATTTAATTGTACTTACTGTATAATTAACAATGTTAGGGAACCAAGAGCCTTGGAGAAGTGTCTTTATCATTTTAAATCTAAATAAGTAGAACTACCCTGATTTACAGCAACTGGGGATCTGCCCCAATGATTTTAGTGGGGGTTTGTGCATTCTGGGCCCATTGCAATGAGGATCAGCTCCAGTGAGGCTTTGCATATTGTATTACCATGGTCGCTGCTCCACCACAGGCAATGCAGTGAGTCTGTACATTAAGAGCTTAGAGCTCTCAAGAAACCTTAACAATGGAACTGGCCAGAGTACAGAGAGAACAAGCTCCAGCTGACGGAAATCTGCAAGATGCTGAATAATCTGCAGTATGTGTACTGGGGTGGATAAAGCTCTTGTAGGGGGAGGGTGATTCAGGTGTGCTCTCCCTGGGGAATTGCTTCTTAAATAGGTGTAATGTGTGGTGCAATCTGGCACATTTCAAAGCCAAAATAACTGAGGCAGGGATGGCAGGGACAGGTGGAGTAGTGCCAGGAGAGGGGCATGGCTTGAGGACCTTCTGTTCTTTTGAGGTTTTGAGATTTGGTTTAGTTTTGCATTGGAATGAAACCAAAACCTTTGGTGTCTGCAAAAATGAAATGTCTGGGTGTGTTAATGTCTGGGTGTGTTTTTGTTTTTGTTTTTTTGTAATCAAACCCAGAGCTTTTTGGTGTGTGTGTGTGTGTGTGTGTGTGTGTGTGTGTGTGTGAGAGAGTGAGAGTGACTCACTCACCTGGCCTGGGGTGTATCAGATCCAGGATGAAGTCCTTGCTCTGCCTGATTTAGAGCAGAGTTTTTCATCCCAGATCACCGTAACTACCAGGCTGCATGCATGCGTGCACAGTCTTCCTCCTCCCCCCACCAACAAAAACCTCGTAGGAACTGATAAGTCTCTGCAAAATAGAAGTGTTCTGACCTGCTCTAGTCATTAAATCCACCAGAGGCAGAGCCAGCTCCACCTGATTTCCCTCCTTCATCTCAAATGGGTTAGAATGATCATGAACCACCATGATGCATATGGATGTTGTTGCTGATCTAATGAGATTTGCTGGGACTTTCTTGCTTTTGTCATTCCTTTTCTTTGTCCTTTCTTGGCCTCACTTCCTTCCCTCCCTCATACCCTGTTGTGTAGCCTCTCGGTTGGATTCCGCTATCCCCCAGCCTCCATGGCAGAGGCTGTTGGCCATGGAAAATCCACGGAGGGAGAGGTTGTGGAGGTGCATATCTGCTGCAACCTCCCCTTTGCCAGGAGTGGGAGCCAGTGCAGCCCACACAGTGAGCAGCTGGCGGGGGTTGGAGCATGGCTTGGGCAGCTGGGGCATGTGCTGGATCAGGGGCCTGAACATAAGAACGGCCATGCTGGGCTTGGGTCAGACCAATGGTCCATCTAGCCCAATATCCTGTCTTCCAACAGTGGCCAATGCCAGGTGCTTCAGAGCCTGTGTGTGACAGGCTACTATGGAGCCCCAGCCACAAACTAAGGCCTGGTCTACATCTAAAACGTGGGTTGTCCTAGCTCCTTCGCTCAGGGCTGTGAACAGTTCACCACCCTGAGGGACATCGTTAAGCTGGCCTATGCCCCCGGGGTGGATTTACGACAGCAATGGGAAAACCCCTTCTGGCGCTGTGCTGCTGTAGTGCGTGTAGTGCAGACAGACCCTAAGCTGCCATCCTCCACCCAGTGGAAAACCCCAACCCACCCTCCCAGGGCACAGGGGCAAGGCTGGCCGAGGGAAGTATAATTTGCACCTTGCTGTGGCAGCTTGAGTGAATCTGCCCCCTCCAACTTTTCCAGCATCTGTTGCTCAGTCTCTCTTGCAATCTCACCCTCCTTTATATTCCTTCTCTCTTCCCCATCTCTCTCCTTTTGCTAGTGGATAAGAGAAATAGCTTCTTTTGTCCCTCCACTAGCTTCTCTTTCTTCTCTTCTACCCCATGGAGAAATTCCCCTCTGAATGGTCACAGGTGTAGACTTTCCTGGCAGGGGTCACTTTGGAACACTAACCTATCACAGGGATTTTCTCTCTCTCTTTGTGAGTGCCTGTGTATACACACGTATATAAACCCAGTGGGCCTAATCCTGCTCCTGCAGAAGGCACCCTGTGTTTTGCCACTGATTCCAATGGGAGCAGTGCGTTTCCATGCCATTCTCCACCTCTTGTCTAAACAGCTGCTTTGTCACAGCCTCTCGCCTCTGTTTGTCTTTTAGGCACAGTGGTTTCAAAGTGGCTCAGCGATTGGTCACTTTGACTCTCCGTTATCGGGCACCTATCATAAACGTTTCATAAAGAAATAAAAAGCCTCAGCTGCCCAGGAGATAAGAGGATGCTGAAACTTTCGTGTGCAGTGTCCTCCCCCAGGCAGCTCTGCAATGAAAGGAGAAGAAGCTTCCCTAGCCAGATCAGCTGATAAAATTTGCTGCCCATTGACAAATTCTTCAGGGAGAAGTACCTCCGTGTAAACTACTAAGGGTCTGTGTCAGAAGGTGGCCTGGCCTGGAGCACCATCCTGTGGCAAGCTGCCATGTGACAAGTGCACCTGCCTCAGTGTCCCCAGAAATAGTCCAACAGTCTTTCTTAGGGCAAATGGCCCTATTCCATATAAATCATAGCAAAAGCCCCACAGCCACAGTTCAGTATTCCCCAGCATCAAATACAGCCCTGTTGTCCCTCCCCGCACCGCTGCTCTCCAGTGCAGCCGTGGCGCCTCTCAGCGCTCCCCAGCACAGCCCCAACTCTGTCTTTTCCTGCCCCTGGACCAGCACAGCCCCCCCAGCCCTTCAAACTGGAGCGCAACCCTGCTCCTCCCAGTGGGAACCCCCACAACCGCTTTGCTGGGAGCATCCTTTCCAGGGGAGTATCCCTCGCCCCCCTGACCGGCCGGCCCTCTCATCGTTCCTATGGGTCCAGCTGTCCATCCCCGGAGATGACGGAGGGTGAGCACTTCTGCTGCTCCCCTGCCTTTCGCCCTCTCCAGCCCTGGCTCATGGGCTTGGGGACGCCAGCCAGAAACCACTTTATGCCTCCCTCTGGGACTCCTACACTCGCCTGCTCTCTGGCAGATCTCACCTGCCCTTCCTGACTGAACCAGTCTGCTCTGATTCCCTGACCTTCTGGCACCCCCAAGTGCTGCCCCACCCTCTTAACTGGTCTAATGGAACCACCTGCTCTGGCACAGGGGCGCTGGACCGGCTTCATTTACCGGGACCAGCCACCCGGTGACAGTCTGATTCTCCATGCCTTTACGCTGGTGTAAGTCAGGAAGCCAATGGAGCTGCACTGGTTTTAAACGAGATTAATGCCCCTAATGTTGTGCTCGTGCCTCTGGCTGTCTATGTAAGTGTCTTGTATGTTCTTCCTTCCCTTCTACTTCTTATTACATTGATTTGATGTCTTTCAGTGCTTCCGGCTCTTCCGGGCCATCGCCACCAGCCCTATTGTCTTTGCCTTCCATTTAATCAGCAAGAGTTGGCTCCATGCCTCTGAGCAGCATTCTTGCGGGAGGGGACAATGGATGCAGAGCAGTTAGTGGCTGGCCTGTTGACGAGTGACCACGCTGATACCCATGCTATTCCAGCAGCAGTCCTTCAGATGTGGCAAGCTTGGAAGCCACCTACCTACCAACGCTTCTGCCTCCGATTGCCCCGTGTGCTCTGTCATATGACGACAGTGTATAGAACGAGTCGCTTTCTTTTAGCACCGAACAAAGAACTTTAACGGAAGAATAAGGAAAACAGAATTATCCCTACCTTACCTTCTCTCTCTGCTACACCAGAGAGCATCTGTCTAGAATTTCCCCTAGTACCCCTCCTGCCTGGCTTCTTGCTTTAGTTTTAAAGAAACAGTACACACATCCTCACCACATTCTTGCCTGTCATTTATTTCCTTTGTTCTCTGTCTTTTCACAGCCACACATTCAATGTCTAGAAGTCCCATTAGTCCAAAGCTACAGTCAGTGGCCAGTAGAGGAAAAGATGATACAGGGGGTATATGGCCAGAATCTCCCCCTTTTTTGGCTGGGCTTGAGGGTCCCTTACCCACAGTTAAATCTGTGCCTCCCAACTCAGGTCATGCACAATCCTTCTAGCATAAGTTGTTTCAGGGGTAGGGAATAGGCTATAAAGCCATTTCCCTCTAGATCAATGCTTTTCAACCTTTTTTTACTTGCGGACCCCTAAACAATTTTGAATGGAGGTACATACCCCTTTGGAAATCTTAGACGTAGTCTGTGGACCCCGCCTCTCCCCTCCCCCTGCCCCCGAGGTCTGCAGACCACAGGTTGAAAACCACTGTTCTGTGGTAACGACAACCTTTCGGAGACCCCTTAGACATAGTCTACGGCCTCCGACCACAGGTTGAAAACCACTGCTCTAGATTGTTAGTTCAAATACAGCCTAGCAATTAGTACCCGAAAGTCATTATCAGCTGGAGGCGATTGAGTGACCTACATGAAATGAATTAGTGATCTCAGTCCAGTTCTTGGTGGACTAGCTGTGATGGATTTGGAGCTGCCTGTAATAATGTATGAATTGTATATGTTTGTCGGACTGTTATATGCAGTCTTGTTGTAGCTGTGTTGGTCCCAGGATATTGGGAGACAAGGTGAGGGAGGTCGTATCTTTTATTGGACCAACATCTGTTGGTGAGAGACAAGCTTTTGAGCTACACAGAGCTCTTCCTCGGGTCAAGTCTGACTGTTGTAAGAAGGGGTTATAGTGTGAATACAAGGGGTTAATTCAAGAAGAGGTTGGCTGCGCATATGCAGGAAAGAGGACAATGGCTTCAGATAGCCACTCATTCCCCCCCCCCCCAAGGGACAATCTAGAGCCAGCCACTTTGAAGTGTCACCTTTGACACCCTGCTGAGCTCAATGGACCAGTTTATCAAGGGTGCGGGCAAGGGGTCCCTGGTTGTAACCACAGGGAGGATCCAAGCCCCGGAAAATTGGGACAAAGGACTATTTAGGGTAAAAAGTTCTCTATCAGGAAGGGGGTGGTTGCTGATGAGTGGTTCTCAAACAGAAACCTGGGAAAAGTTAAGCCTGCCTAAGACTCCAGGTAAAAGAGCTGTGTGGAGATCTTTGGTTGCTTTAAAAATCCTTTCCCCTTATGTTATGCTGTGTTTCTACAGTTAAGATTAAACAATACTTTGTTTTGAGAGTGCTGTTTTGGGTCTCTGTATTCACTGCTGGTCACAGCTCCCAAAAGGAAGAACCAGAGGCGCCCAAGTCCAGTCACACGTGTTGAGTAATCCTGGTTGGTACATGCGTTACAGTAGTTAAGGACCCAATCTAGGAGCAGGAGGATCATGGGATTTCACCCTAAGAGAGATGAAAGCACAAGGCCAGAAACCCAAAGGGGTGCACTGAGACTATAGAAGTGCAGCTAGCTCTGCAACCGTGAGACAAGCATCTACATAAGGAAAAATATTGTTGCCCCTTCTTCCAATATTATTGTCCCTTGTGGTGGCAGATGTCTGGGACTTGCTGTTTGGCTTCCCAGTCCTGGAACAGAGGTTGACACAAACGACATGCAGGGCAATACCTTCTTTCAGGAGTCTCTGCCCAACACCAATGCCGAGGGAGCAGCTCTGCCTCAAGAACTAACTCTAACCAGAGCCCAAGGCAGAGAGCAAATTCCTCTGCTGCTTGCACAAGCTCTACCTCCAAGGACCGCTGCCTCTACAGAGACCCTCGCATAATTTCAAGCTAACAACAACCAAGCATGTCTTCCCAGGACTGAACATTTGCTTGCATACTTAGAAAAAGAACTTGGAAGACTATGTGTAACAGCACCACATGACACCTACGATAACAATATTGCCATAACTGGCAGAGAGAGGTCAGAGACGACTGAATGGGCCTGGAGACTGAACCCTCTCACTCCTAGGACGGGGCATGTTACCAGGGCTGTAGAGGGGAAGCTTGCACTGTTAGTGGCCAACCTGTACCCTGCAGGTGAGATCCCTGACTGGTGCAAATCAATACAGCTTCACTGAAGTCAGTGGAAGTGTGCTGATTTATACCATTTGGGGATCTGACCTATTTCTTAGATACACAGAGGAATTCAGTCTCTAGGGCTATCGTCTAGCACCTTTTACAAAAACTAAATTCAAAAACAAAAAACAAACAAAAAAACCCAACAGCTGCACTAGGTGAAAGGATCAGAAATTTGAAGCCCTGCGCTCTTTCTCCTTCAGCACATTTTCCAGGCAATGGGGTGCACGGATGAAAGAGCAAATATAACACCAACTTCTGCAGCTAAGCCCAGCAGGTTGCTTGGGTTTGAGAAGAGACTGCACATTGCTACTGCACGTCGCCTTAAAGCCCTGGGCTGTGTAGATTTTCTGAGTGTGTCTAAAGGGCAGCGCAGCTCTAGCAGAAAGATGCATTCCTTGCAGTCACAAAGCTGCATTAAGTCCCAGAAAGACTTTCTTTGGTCAGAAAGAAATGTATGCTTAGGGGCTTCCAAATGGAGTTAGGGGAGCTTGCTTCCCCCTTCCCCTCTTCATTTAAAACTCTGGTAGCAATGGAGGCTGGTGGCCTCTGAAAGTGTGCGAGCGAGGTGTGCACAGCAGAATGTTAAGCAGAACTGTCCCATTATATGCAAAGGGTCTGATCACTGATGAGAACTCAGCACTTAGCAGGATTGAGCCCCCATCTTAACACTAATATTTGTTAAATATTAATTAAATATTGTAATTAGAACTAGTTTTTCTGGGCTGGGTTGCATTGTTTCTAACGTAGGGCCTGATCCCCACCACCTCATGTGGAAAGTCAACCTGGAAGCTCCCATCGCCTTAGTGGGAGCAAGATTGGGCCTTTTGTCTTCTCGCTCAGTCTGCCACACTGGATAAAATCTGTCTCCCTGTCACCAGCCAACTCTGTCTGGTACTGAGGAAAAGTATGAAGAACCGAAGTCATATCCATGGGAGAATGGTGCATCAGACTGACTGGGCTGTTTCTAAATGGTTAGTTGCTCTTAGGCTCTGACTTTCCTAGACCCAGCAATAATGTGGTCTGCTATGGCTGGAATGTCCTTTAGGATTCATACAGCGAATCCTCCAGCCTAGCCAAGGAGAAATACCTCTGGTCAGCTGGGCTGGAGACGCAGAGAATCCATCTGGTTTTCCTCTCTTCTAATTCCTGCCTCCCACATCTGGAAATATGTGCCTGAATTTTAGCAGATGGTGTTGAAAGGAGCGTCTATGTGGGATTATGAAAGGAGATTCCTAAACAGATTCTATGTGGGGTCCTCCTACACCTGCCTTTTACAGCTGATTTGGGGATTTTTTTATACGGGGCACGTTTCAGATTCGGAGAATCTCAATTCTTCCCCAGCTGGGATGCAGAGCTAAATATGCTCCCTTTTCCACATTTTATCTGGCCATCCGGTCTGCTGTGCTGTGCTTGTTGTTTTAAGCATCTGATTTCCAAGTGGCTCAGCAATTAGTCACCGAAAACTTTCCATTACCCAAAGACACATTCAGTGTCACACTCATAAATAAATAAGAGAGATCCTGGGTCCTTCCAACTGTGCAGCTTTGGAGGAAACAACCACTGCAATCCAAGAGGTCAGGTGATCCTTGTGACTTCTTTCCAAAGCTGTGGAGCCAGGGTTGTTGCATCAGGAGGGATGGAACTTGGGATGTCCTGTGCACCCCAGTGCAGTGATTAGTTTGTTCCTGGATGAACTGAGTGGTAGTTGCAGCTTTATGAGTCTCCTAGGCACACCAGGCGCTGTGGTTGTTAGTTAATGTAGATTCTAATCCTACTACACATCCCACATGTTTTTGGGTCCATGGCAACATATAGGGCCTGATTTTTAGAGGTGCTGAACACTTGTGACTTCACCTTCAAACCTGTAAGTCAACGGGAGCTGTGAGTGCTCAGCACCTTGTGTCATTTTCATTCTGAGTATGTAATGTAATAAGCCATACAAATGCCCAGGGGAGGAATAAGGCAGGATACTTAGGCCTGGATATCTCAGGGATGTTGAAGCTGCAAGGCCCAGATTCTGCACTGTAGTGAGGCTGCTTTGCACCACACTACTGGTGCAGAATGGCACAGTTTGCAAAACTGGCCATGGGAGGATCACACCAATGTAGGGGGATGTAGAGTGGCAGAGATCTCGCTTAGTGGTTTCTATGCTACCCCCCCTCCCTGCTGCCAGCATGAAGATGTGTCTGACGGAAAGGGATTATGACCAGGGCTTCCTTCAACTTCTCTCAATGCCCCCTGTTGCTGTGTTAGCCCCTTGAAACTGTTAGCAGCTGATATAACTTAGAGCAGCTTCCAGGCTGTTCTGATTAACAGTAGGGGGATCTGGCCCAGGATCAGGGGAGTGCAAATGTCACCTTTGCAACCTTCTTCCTAAGCTGCACTGTGTGCTGTTTGGCTGTAGATCTGAGCAAATGACCAAGGAGTCCATTGTGGGGAGATGCAGGACTCTGAGGAGTTGGGAGAGGGATGACAGAGAGAAGACTTGTTTGGGAGGTCCGTAGAAGGAAGATGAAGGAACCCTGGGAGAGGAGTAGAAAGAGCTGTTGGATTCGGTGTCCACTTAGTTAGAATCCAAGTGCAATTTACTTTGAATGCATTTGTTTGTTTGTTTTTAGTGCACATGCTATTTTAATGAACGGAAAAGGTGTCCCTTATTCTCTCCAGGTTGGGTTTTCTAATTCCAGCTCATCCTCACTCTCTGGAGCTCTCTCAGCACGGACATTCCATGGAGCATGAGGTCACTTTAACCACATCATCCTTTTCCAGCTGCTAGGGAAAGGCTCATTGTCCCCTCTCTCCGTGACTTTACTGTCAATACACTCCTGTTTTATTCCTTTCTTAAAGTCACAAGACACCTACCCCAATATGCCTTTCCCCAGCCCATGGAAAATGATGCTGTAGCTAAACTGAGCTCATACTGCATGTTTCCTCCTATGGAATGTCGTTTGTGTTAAGACAACGTGGAAGGAAGCATTGCTGGAATTGGAGAGGCACAACCCAGAAATCAGTAGCATCGTTTAAACTGTGTCAGAATAGCCTTTAAAAAAAAACCAAAACAAAACACAAAAGCATCTCCAGAGACAAATCATAGGCGTGAAACAGTCCAATTAGATCCTCTGGTCCATCTCCCTGCTGGTGCTGGACTTTACAAGCTGTCAGATTTCAGGGCTGGAATTTGAATCTACACCTCTAGGGGAGATGGTGACCTTAGTACAGCCCCTTAGACCATTCTGCAGTGAAATCAGCTAAATCATGCATCAGAACTGTTTTGTCTGTGTATGAACTACACACATACTACAAGCTCCTTAGGGGTAGAGACTGAATCTTCTTATACGTTAGCACCCCCATGGCGCCTGGTGGATAATTAGCAATTACGAGGGTGCTTCAGAAAGAAAATGATTGGGGTTTTATTTTCTCTTAAAAAATAGATGATTTCAGCAACATTTTTAAAGTGCTGAGGGCTCCATAGGGCATATTGGGAAAGAAGCAGGTGCTTGGAGCAGCGCTGGAGTTGTGATTTACTTACAGGGTACCCAAGTAGTTAATAAACATAAGCATCACAGAGCTCCCAGTTAAGCTGCCCGTTGCTTAGCAAACAGTTTTGGGCATAAATGTAATAAATATTTGATGACACTGCTAAATCATGATAAAGTCCCAGCAACCAATGGGTTCATCCAAACCGCCTCCACTCTCCTGGTACTGGTTTGCCTTTCGCCTTCCCATCCCTTGCCCAAATAAATGGTCTTGTAGAATATCCTTTTATCATCTCACTGTCTGCCAAGCACTGCCTTTTCTCTGTGACCCATGGGCCATTGGCATTCTGATCCTCTTAGTAATGCATAACGCCTAATAATCTCACTCTGTCTTGAGTTATTCCCCCTCCACTCTGCCACCTCCTAAGAACTAACAGCACCATGACCGGCACGTTGTCATTGAAGATTTGACCATACATTATTAGGCTGTAACAAAAATGCTGTAATAGCAGTGTCCTTATTGAAGAGCTTTGTGCATCATGCCGATTAATTACTGTTGTAATTACCCTGCAGTACCATTTCACTGATTTCAATTAAGGGCTTCTCTGACTCCCCTTCAGAGTTAGCTTAGATATAAATATTTGTATATAGCCCCCACTTTCATAGGAGACCGCAAACCCTTTAAATGAACATTGTTTTCTTCCATCCCCTAAAAAGTGAGGGCTGGATTCTGATCTCAGTTACGTGGGTGTAAGTCTGGAGTCAGTGGAGTTACTCTGCATTTACACCAGAGTGATGGAGATGTGAATCTGACCTGGTTTTAAGATACTTTTAGTGTTGTAAATGTTTTACATTAGAAATGCTGACTCATGAAACGGAGGCCAGTTACAAGGCTAATATAAACAAGCCCCTCATTGTTCTAAGTTTCCTACATTAATTTTTGTTTTTTGGTTTGCATCTCTGTTCCATAGCAGGGCCTAGGTCCCTTAGGAGCTATGGGAAGAAGCCCCCAACTAAGTGAATCCTGGATATTCAAGAACCCATAATGTTTATTCAGTTGACTAGTCTGGGCCACCCAGGTCCCAGTTTAGTACAGGGATCATATCTTGTGAAACAGGTTCTGCTATCCAGCAATATTTCTCTTCCAGCAGCTGAGAAAGCAGAGTTGGAAATTGACTGGGAGGGCTCTGTCTTCATTGTTAATTCCTCAGCCCCTGCCCTTCAGTTGAAGTTGTGAAAACTTTAGATCACAACACCATCTACTGTAGTTATGGCTGACTAGCAATACACATGCAGCTGAACAACCTTATCAACTATTTATTTACAGTTGACTGTTAAAAACCCAAATCTATGCATATAACACACACACAAAAATCACACTGGTGACCTTATTTTAGTGTCATTGTTTTTCATTGAGCATAGACAGCCAGTTAAGTTCATTCATGGGCCTCTGGTCTGAAATGGGAGAGCAGTTTTTGCAGTCATTTATTTACTGAAGTTTGACTCAAAATATGAAGATAAGCAAAAACAACCACCACCACCACCAAACACATAATGCCACTAACCACCCCCCTCCCCAGGCTTTAGGATGAACAATGTATGGAACAAATGCAAATGTTCAGGTGGAATTATGAACACAGACTGTTGCTTTAAAACAAAACTTCACAAGTGAATAGTCAGATTTTTTTTTTAAACTTTTGCTATTTCTCCCCCTCCCCAGTTCTCTGCTGCCTTTGAGGCAGATAGGTAAAATCTTCCAAAGTGCCTACAGGGCTAAGGAACCTAAGTCCTATTGCATGTAGGCTCCTAAATCTTGCAGGAGCTTTTGGAAAATTTGCCATATGTCCTCAATTTGGGATAAGTCATTCTGATTTTTGGTTGAACTGCCTCGCCTGACTCTCTCTAATTTAATCTAATCTATCTAAAATGTAAACAGTCTATCTAGGTTTTTTAACTTTCTGGCCTGGATTCTGCCCTTGCCAGTCTGACACTGAAGTGCATGGAGTTCCACCAGATTGACATCAGTGTAAGGGAGCAGTATTTGACTCTCTCACTGTATCCAGGGTTTGAAGTTTACAGTGGCTGGTACTTCCCATGTGCTATTAAATACCTGGGATGGTTACATTTAGATTTCCATCCAGATGCTGGTATTTTACAGGCACCACAGTTGATGGGATTTGAAAATAAGGAGGGGTGTGGGGGTGGTGGGGAACAGACTATTTTCCCCCTAGAAAGAGGATTTGCTTCCCCCCTCATTATCCCCTCTGCAGCATGTCTGCACTCTGCACTTCCCAAAGTGCACTCGTCCCCCCCCCCCCCACGGCTCGGATGTGGGTTCAAACCTTTCCTTACCCTGCTCCAGGTCCTGCTGGTCGTACCAGGGCTCCTCTTCCTCACTTGGAAACTCCTCCATCCTGTCAGCGCTCAGCATTTAGCACCCGCAGCCCAGAAGGACACGCAGCATTAAAAACCAAACAAAAAAACCCTACTGCCGTAAACCCACGAGAGGCTGGGAGCGTGAAGGGGGCTACTGCTNGGGGGGGGGGGGGGGGGGGGGGGGGGGGGGGGGGGGGGGGGGGGGGGGCGGACGGATCAAAGCTTTGCTTGCGGAGGCGGGTAGGGACCGGGGGCCAGGCTGCAGGGCTGAGATTGGCCAGTATTGCCCGCTGATGCAGAGCTGAGGCTGGGACAATGCAGCTGTCCTGTGGACTGAGCTGCTACAGCTGGTACCAGGCTCCAAACGCTCTCTCTGCTCTTGCATCACCTTCTCCGTCCGTCTCCATCATCCATCTGCCCTTGTAAGGGGGAGACGAAGGGGCGGGGAGGGAGGGGGGTTTGAGACGTGGCGGGCGTCCCTTTCCTTCCCTCTGCTCCCAGTCCGACTGTCCGGAGGGGCGGTTTTGTATGGATTAACTAGGAGCCTGGAGACTGCAGGGGGGGTGGGGGGGGGGTTTTGTTTGGATTAACTGGGGCCCGGGGGACGGCGGGGGTGGTGGGTGGGTTTTTTTTTTTTTTTTTTTCGCTTAGTCGGCGCTCTGGACGCTTTTTTTTTGTTTGTTTTTTTTCGCTTGGGGGGCGCTCCGGTCGTTTTTTTTTTTTTTTTGCACCGGGATATCTGAGTGATGCACAAAAGAAAGAGGAACCTTCCTAGGCAGTTAGTTCCTGTTTCTGCAGCTCGGTGGAGACCTCTAGCATGGTACTGCTGCATGTAAAGCCATGCAAAAGGGGGGGGGGGCTCTCCCTTCCCTCTTCTTCCACCCCACCCCACACTTTAATCAGAGGAATTTCACATGCATTTTAGCTAGGCGGAGCTGAGGCGTGCAAGTCCCACCCACCCCTGCCTCCGAGATAGCCAGCGCAGGGGCTGCACCCGGAATGGTGCCAGGCGGCAGGCGACGTAGGAATATGCACATTAGAGGGAGGAGGGGTTGGCTCCAGCTGTCCTCACGGATGTTTGTTTGTAGGCAGTGGGATCGTGTTGCACGGAGAAAGGAAAAGCGTCATGATCATTTGTGCTGCTTTGCTCTGGTGGGGGATTCTCCCCAGCTGGAGAGAAGCGCGTTTCATTCAAAACTCTGCTGCTGCTGTTGTGCATTCAGCAAGGAACATGCCCGGGATAGACCATGTGGCAGTAGCACTATCATGGCAGCTGTAAGACGTGGCAATGAGGAAGAGGTGTGCTAAGGATTTCTGCAGGGCAAGCGCTTCCCCGCAGAGACTGCACCAATTAGCCAGCGGAGGCAACTGATAGCTGACAAGGCAAACTCCTTATAGTGGGCAAAAGTGCACGGTGATGTGAGCAGCGGTGGAGTGGTGTAACTTGCAGCCATTCGGGTGTGCAAAACCAGTGTAACATCCACCCCAAGCGGGCAGACAGGGGCTTAGCTGGGAAACGGGGAAGGATGGTGGTGTTAAGGCACTGGATTGGCACTCAGGAGATTGGGACTCAGTTCCTGGCTCTGTCACAGACTTCCTGGGTGACTTTGGGTAGAGCCCTGCAAATCTGCGGATAGCTGCAGACCGTGCTTGCAGATCGCATGCGGATTCAAATTGTGTATCCATGCAGGGCTCTAACTTTGGGCAAGTCACTGGGTGCCTCAGTTCCCCATCTGTAAATTGGGCAGAAGAATAGTTCCTTCCTCCCATCCTTTGTCTATTTAGACTGTGCGCTCTGTAGGGCACATAATGTGTGTATGTACAGTGCCTAATACAATGGGACTCCAGGCTCCGTTAGGGTCTGTAGGTCACTCTTAATAATAATAACCGAGGTCACACATTTGTAGCTTCTGTAGGCTGAGCTCACTGCACAGACCAGGGGTTCTTTGCATTCCTTCATTTCCCCACAATCTGCCTGTGTGCCACCTCCCCGTCCTCTTGTATTTCAGAGACTCCCTCATGCCAGGGGCTGTGTGTGTCCCCATCCCCCACTTTCCTCCATGTCCCCCTTGTCCCCTTATGCCTCACATTTCTCCTTTCCACCCATACCAGGGTACCCCATTCTCCCCTCACCAGGGGTTCTGTGATCTCCCCATTCCTCCACATGCTATGGGTTCTCTGTGCCCTCATTCCCTCCATTTCAGGGGCACCTATTCTCCCCCATGCTGTGGGATTCTGTGTGCTTCCCCCATTCCCCCATGCTCTCCTCCCCATACCAGGGTCCCCATATTCCCCATATGAGTGGCTTTGTGTGCACCCCCTTCTACCTCATATCAGAGTCCTCCATTCTCTGCCCCACCCTGTGCCAGGGGATCTCTGTGCCCCCCATTTCCCCACCATTATTATTTCTCTCCTTTCTGTCTGGGGATAAATCATTCAGGGTGTCAACACGTTAAACTCTATTGGGAGGATGGGCAGAGATGAGGGTACTGTTATGCTGGAAGGTGTTAATTGGGGCCATCAACCCGTTCTTTAATCTATAGGCAATTGCAGAGGTGCTTGAAGCTATGGCTTGGCTAAGCAGATAGCAGGAGCATTATGTGTCCCCTGTATGCCACCTACCAGTTTTCTGATTTTCCCCCAAAATCAGTGGGATTCTGCCCAACAATGCCTAGAACATTCCCTAAAATTCTGGAATTGATTGAATGCTGTGTCCAAAAGTTATTGTATTACATCCAAACAGAGAAATGCCCTCAGGTTGAGTGAGGTCTCCAATCCTCCTTAGCCAACTTTTTTTAAATTTATTATTATTATTAACAGCAAGCCAGAAGCGGTAAACAAACTCCCACCCCAAATCCACACACCCCAGACTTTCGTACATCCCCAATTAGTTACTTTTCCAGCTCTGCACCTTGTCCACCTCCTCAGCATGTGAGTGACCCTCATTTTGCACATCCACTGAATGAGAAATCAGTGCAAATTATACTCCTTTATCACTTGCACACACTTCCACCCAAACCATCACATATGGCTTTGCTGCATTTGCTGCACTCACTTACCTCAGGGCTCAGGATTCTTATTTTCTGTAGGTTTCTTTTGCTTTCCTTTTACTCTCTAGCTCTCTGAAATTTGTGCAGATCACTGAAAAGCAGGCCAGACACTGCCCACCCTGCCTGCTCTAGTCTGGATCAGCTGCTTCTAGAATGATCAAATACAGTGCAATCAGGTTCACCTAGTACAGCCAGGGGCAGTGTTCTCCATCACTGTCCTCTTTATAATAGCCCTTAATGTATTTGAAGACAGTTATTAGGTCCTCTCAGTCTTCTTTTCTCAAGAAATGCCCATTTTTAAAAACGTTTCCTTATAGGTCAGGTTTTCTAAACCTTTTGTCATTTTTGTAGCTCTTCTCTGGATTCTCTCTCCATTTTGTCCACATCTTTTTTAAAGTGTGGCACCCAGAATTGGACACCGCACTCCAGCTGAGGCCTCACCAGTGCCAAGTAGAGCATGGAAATTACCTCCCTTGTCTTGGATGCAACACTCCTGTTAATACACCCCAGAGTGATATTGGTCTTTCTCACAACTGCATCACATTGTTGGCTCATATTCAATGTGCGATCCACTATAACCCCCAGATCCTTTTCAGCAGTGCTACCACCTAGCCAGTTATTCCCCATTTTGTAGCTGTGCATTTGATTTTTCTTTCCTACGTGAAGTACTTTGCACTTGTCATTATTTAATTTCATCTTATTGATTTTCGACCAATTCTCCAATTTGTCAAGATTGTTTTCAATTCTAATCCTAACCTCCAAAGTGCTTGCAAAACCCCTCCCATCTTGATGTCATCTGCAATTTTTATAAGCCTACTCTCCACTCCATTATCCAAGTCATTAAGGAAAATATTGAACAGTACCAGACCTTGGACTGATCTCTGTGGGACCCCACTAGCTATGTCTTCCTAGTTTGACAGTGAACCATTGATAACTACTCTTTGAATACGGTCTTTCAAACAGTTGTGCACCCACCTTAGAATAATATTATCTAGACCACATTTCCTTAGTTTGCTTATGAAAATGTCACGTGGGACTGTGTCAAAACCCTTATTAAAATCAAGATATATAATGACTAATGCTTCCCTTCATCCACTAGGCCAGTAACGAACGAAAGAAGGAAATTAGGTTGGTTTGGCATAATTTGTTCTTGTCAAATCTGAGCTGGCTGTTCCTTATAACCCTATTATCCTCCAGGTACTTACACTTGATTGTTTAATAATTTGTTCCATTATCCTACCAGATACTGAAAATAGGCTGACTGGGAGTGTTTAATTTGTACTGAAAGACGTGCCAGGGTTCAAACAATTTTTTTACTTTCATAATTGATGCGGCAAGCCCAGAGGTGCTGTGGCTATGAGTTGCCAAGCCTAGAGATGCCAGGCTCAGCCCTGGCACAAATTAAGCTGACTGGTCTATAATTCCCTGGGTCCCTCTTTGTTCTCTGTTTTAAAGACAGGTACCATGTTTGCCCTTCTCCAGCCATCTGGGACGTCACCCATCCTCCATGAGTTCTCAAAGATAATTGCTAATGGTTCTGAGATTGTTTCAGGTAGAAAGGACAGTGTATGTGTTCCCGGAAGAACAGTGGACATTGTGCATTCCTAAATGCTGTGATATGTATCAGAAGACTCTGGTCAATCCACGAGCAGCACTGACTGGCTCCAGAGAGGCTCTCTACTAGAAGATGGGTGGTCACCATTCAGAGGGCCTCTTGGGCCATGGTGGAAAAGGGAAATGAAGGAGGGAGGGATAAGGAATTTCCAGATAACTTCTTCCCTATTTCCTCCCACAACCTCAAAAAAATCAGTAGACAATTTGTAAGTCTCCTTCCTTCCTTTAATCAAGCTGCAGATGAGGATCAAAGATTGTCTTTCAATCCTGGGGATTGTTAGAGTATCCTGCATTGTTGAGTTAATATGATGGGTCTGATATCCATGCCCGGGACTCAGGTGATTCTGTACTCCAGCTCCTTTCCACAGGCAGTTTAATGAACAAATTAAAAAATCTTATCTATGAAAAATAATCGCATGTGAAAAAGATTCTGCTCCCAGCTACAAATCATCCTCATCTATCTATACAGTGTGGCCATTCTGAATGTGTGAATGATTGGATGCAAACTCCTAGATCATTAGAAGGTGATGGTCATGCAATGTGACTCTGGGAAGGTAATTTCCTCTAGATTTACACTGAGGTCTCAGATCTGATCTATGTCCTTGATATGACAAGGTAGTGAGGATTTCTAGACCGGTAATATGCAGGCAAAATGACCATAGAATTATGCCAGCTGAGGACCTGTCCACTATTTTGTTTTGTAAGTTTGGTAAACTTTTATTATTTTACAAGAATGAACTCGTTTAATTGATCCAAGTCTTTAAAATGCAATTTACTTCCACCAGAGAGACGCACTTCTAGTCCAAGGAGCACTAGAAAGTACAAAACATGTTGACAATAGATTTAAAGACAATTGTAAATGTAATAATATATTCCCCTTTGCCAGCTTAAAAACCTACTGTCCTCTACCAGGTGCTTGGTACCTCAGTTCAGAGCACACTTTGAACTGCTCAGTTTCTTAAACCCTGATCTTGGAAAGAGTGCTACCCATGTAGATCCATGCACTTGTGTGCAGAGCCAGTGACTTCAATGGCGCTCTGCATGCATGGAGCTCATTGCAAAGTGGTCTTTTACTTAATCAAAACTTTCTTTGAAATCAATGGAATGAAAACTGAGTGAGGCCCTTAGGATTTGGGCCTCAGTTAAGGTAGGAGAAAAGCAGGTTCTCTTTTTCTTTCTGCCAACCCTGCTTCCCCTTCCATCTTCCTGCTGGATCTTCTGTACAATTCACAATCCTATTCCACACAAATGTTATTGCCCCTTGGACGTGAAGGATTTCGTGACGAATGGTGGCAAGATGGTACTGTTGATAAAGTTTGGGCCTCAGACCAGCTAAGCATGGGGCATGAAAGGAGAAACACAAAGACATATGGAAATGAGAGGGATAGGACGATGAGGTGAGGGGGCAAAGGAAATGGAGGGAGAAGAGGCTAAAATGAAGGTGAAGAAGTGCTGGGCTGCTGGCCTACCAGAGGCATGAGGAAGAGCAAGAAGATGAGAGATTCAGGCTGTGTCCTGTTAGCATGGAAAAATGTCCTTGGAGATGAAAGCAAAGAGAAGGGAAGATAAGATACAGGACACAACCAAGGGAGAGGGAAGAATGACAGATAAAGCAGGTGAAGGCAAAGAAGGAACGATGGAAAAAGCAGGAAGGGGAAAGAGAGAGATGAAAAGAAGCAGGAGCTCAAATGAAGCAGGGAAAAGGCCAGGAGAGGAGGAGGGAAGGGGTGTAACAGAGAAGAGGAAGGTGACACAGGGAGATGGAAAAGGAGTGATATAATAGGGAAAGGAGAAGGAAAAGGGTGCTGGGAAATTGAGAGGAGGAGAAATGAAAAGGGAGGGAGGGAGCAACAGAAGGGGAAAGAGATTGAGAGAGGAGGGGATGAATGTGAGGGAGGAGACGAGGAGAAAGGACTCTGAAGGAGGGAGAAGAAAGAGTGGAGGTGGAACTGGCAGGGATGTAAAAGACAGAGGAGGAAGGATGATTACAGAGAGGAGGACCAGTTAGCAGTAAAAGGAGGAGAGGGGATGATGGGTAAGATAGGGATTTTGAGGGTACATGTAGGAGAGGAGAAGGGAGACTCAAGGGTTGAGCGAAGACTGGGCTGTGGGAGAGAGGAGATGGGAAAAAAAAACTAGAATGGAGGAGAAGGTTGGGTAGCACCAGATATATGAGTGAAGGCTGTGTGCAGAGGGAGAAAGGGATGGGGAAAGACCAACAGTGATGAAAGGATGGGAAGGGGCAGGCAGGGATGGGAGAGGAAGAGGGGCTGCGTGTGGCAGCAGGGAAGGAGGGCTGGGGAGGAGGAGGGGCTGTATATGTGTCTGGGAGGGAAGGAGGGGCTGTGTGCTGTGGCAGGTGGGAGGGAAGGAAGGAGGGATGAAGGGGAGAGGAGGAGGGGCTGTGTGTGGAGGGGGAAGGAAGGCAGGGATAGGAAAGGAGGAGGAGCTGTGTGGAGAGGGGGGAAGGAGGGATGAGGGCAGGGATAGGAAAGGAGGAGGGGCTGTATGTGGAGGGGGGAAGGAGGATGGAGGAGGAGGGGAGGGGCTGTGTGTGGAGGGGGAAGGAGGATGGAGGGGGAAGGAGGAGGAGAAGGGGTGTGTGTGGAGGGGGAAGGAGGATGAAGGGAAGGAGGGATGAGGGCAGGGATGGGAGAGGGGCTGTGTGTGGAGGGGGAAGGAGAGAGGAGGGACTGTGTGCTGTGGCAGGCAGGAGGGATGAAGGGAAGGAGGAGGGGCTGTGTGTGGCTGGGAGGGAAGGAGAGGAAGAGGGGCTGTGTGTGGCTGGGAGGGAAGGAGGGATGAAGGGGGGGGAGGGGGGGCGGGCGGGGGCGGGAGGGAGGGAGGGGGTGAGAGGGGGGGGGGGCGGGGGGGGGGGGGGGGGGGGGGGGGGGGGGGGGTGGGGGGGGGGGGGGGGGGAGGGGGGGGAGGGGGGGGGGGGGGGGGTGGGGGGGGGGGGGGGGGGGGGGGGTGGGGGGGGGGGAGGGGGGGGGGGGAGGGGGGGGGGGGGAGGAGGATGAAGGGAAGGAGGGATGAGGGCAGGAATGGGAGAGGAAGAGGGGCTGTGTGTGGAGGGGGGGAGGAGAGGAAGAGGGGTTGTGTGTGGCTGGGAGGGATGAAGGGGAGAAGGAGGAAGAGGGGCTGTGTGTGGCTGGGAGGGAAGGAGGGATGAAGGGGAGGAAGAGGGGCTGTGTGTGGAGGGGGGAAGGAGAGGAAGAGGGGTTGTGTGTGGCTGGGAGGGATGAAGGGGAGAAGGAGGAAGAGGGGCTGTGTGTGGCTGGGAGGGAAGGAGGGATGAAGGGGAGGAAGAGGGGCTGTGTGTGGCTGGGAGGGAAGGAAGGGCTGTGTGTGGAGGGGGAAGGAGGGGCTGTGGGCGTGTGGCAGGCGGGAGGGAAGGAGGGATGAAGGGGAGGAGGAGGGGCTGTGTGTGGCTGAGGGGGAAGGAGGGGCTGTGGGCGTGTGGGAAGGAGGGATGAAGGGGAGGAGGAGGGGCTGTGTGCTGTGGCAGGAGGGAGGGCGGGAAGGAAGGAGGGATGACGGGAGGAGTGGGAGGGCCGGCAGGAGCATCTGCGAGGCTGGGTTTGACAGGCGGGGAGCGCCGCGGCAGCAGGTGAGGGACGGGGGATGGAGGCAGCGTAGGGAGCGGAGGAGGAGGGCGGCGAACGGCGCTGTTCGCGCTGACGGAGGGGAGGAGACGGCCCTGCCCGCCGCAGGGACTCGCCGGGAGGAGGGGAGCGGAGCCGGATCCGGGCTCGGGCAGGTCCGGCCGGGAGGATGGGCAACGCCGACTCCAAGCTCAACTTCAGGAAGGCGGTGATCCAGCTCACCACCAAGACCCAGGTGAGCGGCCGGGCCGGGCCGAACGGAGCGGGGTCAAGTGTCCCGGGGAAACCGGGCCGGGATGTGCCTGGACATCCAGGCCGGGGGGCCGCTCGTCGGGCCCCTCTCCCCTAGCGCCTGGGCGGGGGGAGGCACCGGGAGAAGCGGCCGCAGCGATCTCCGTGTCCGATGGGAAAATAGGGGGTCCGGGTCCGCCCTGATCCGTGTGGGAGCCGCCTGGCCAGGGGGGCAGCTGAGGGCCGGGCGGCTGGAGGGTCATTAAGGGAGGCCCCTGTGAGGTGGCTGGGGGGTGAGGGCAGGCTGGGGGGTTGGTTTAGGAGAGGAGGCCCTTGGGGGGCTGGTTGGGACCCCGAGGGTGTTGGGGTGGTTAGTGGGGGCGGCCCCTGGCGGGTGTTGGTTTCCGGGGAGACTCCTAGGAGGTTCCTCTGTGCATTTCCCGGATCTCCTGGAAGGAGGTAACCCTGCCCTTTAATAGCAGCTGCTGGGTTTCCTCAAAGCCCTGCATGGTGGCACCCCTGCTCCCTATGCCTTTAAATAGCACCCACCAGAAGGAAAGCCAGTTGGGTGTTCCCAGTTTCTAAAGCTGTCCCCCTTTGGGGCTTAGACTGGCAAGGGTGGGGGTTAAGGCAGGATCCTTGGGGACTGGGCCTTGCAGGTAGAGGGGTCTGCCTGGAGCAGAGGGTAGCAGGGGGCAGTGCCAAGGAAGCCACTGCCCATGTGCCTGAGCCATTCCCATCACACGCCTTTCACAATATCCCTACATCTGTGCAACCCTGCCCGGCAGCCTGGATAAATAATATGAATTTTATAACCTCCCCTAGTGCTTCTCCCCATAATAACTGCCTTCCAGGCACAGGTGAGAGTGACTGTAGGTGTAACAGCTGTTGGATGTCAGCACCATCCCACACACAGAGCCAGTTAGCTTGCAGTACTGCTTAAGGACAGAGGTGGAGAGTAGTAGTGCCATGGGAGCTTTTAACTTGAACCTGGGCAAGCATGAAAACCTGAGTAAGGGGAAATTCTCTGTGGGAGAAAGGCACATTCACCAATACAGTGCTCCTTGCTATGCTGTGTAGTTAGTGTCTCCATTTTCTGAAGATTGGGATTGGAATTTGGGACCTGTGGTTTTAATGTATTGGTGCTAATCTACAGCCCTGCTGCTTCATATCTGCCGATTTGTAACAGCTGGGGGATTCTAGTTCTGAGGACCTAGTAACTATAGTTAGAACCAGGCTGTACAAGTTTCCCTATATTGCTCTGTCAATGCATTTCAGTCCTGACCACCAGCAGCCCATACTATTCCACTGCTGAGCCTTCCCTGTATTGAGATTGGCAATTATGTGCTAAATTGTGTGATGACTTTGTGACATGGATTAACATCCAGTCAGGACTTAGGTTTAGCTGTGATGACATCTGTATATGAACTCATGTCTTTAGATGTTAGATGTATTTATTAAAATAAGGGAAATCGATGCTAATCAAATCTTATGCTTCAGGGCACCAGCTCATCACCATAGGAGTCAGTAAGGATTTTCACCCTATGCAACATCGCACAATTATGTAGGTGCATTATGTTTTCTTCATTGTCCTCTGATGCATCAGGCTTTGGCTACTGCCAGAGGCAGGTTACTATGCTTGGTGGACCAATTTTCTGATCTGATAAGGCAGGTTCTGTCTTCTTAAAGCATTCAGCTGCTCAAGAGTTTAAATCAACAGAGGATTCCCCCACTTTTTCTCATGTCTATACATTTTCGTATAGCCCCTTCAGGAGAATCCTGTCTGTTGGACAGGAGGTAGCTGAATGAAACTGATGTAGTTGGTGTGATTGTTGTTAGTTTCATTCTAATCCTGACACACTGCTGGGGAAGAGCTAAGAGCCACTTGTATCAGAGGAGGATCACACCTATGGTGCTTCAGTAGATGCTGTGTCTCCGTAGGTTTAAGGGGGAGAAGGAAGTAAAACAAAAATCAGAAGTGTATATTATAGGGAAGGTGGCTGCCCTGGTGAAGTAGCAGCTGTGGATCTTAGTTTGGGACCGAGCTGAAGTCTTCTTTTCTTAGGACAGCAGATAATGGGAGTCTAATGGAGGCAGCCCACGTTACTCTTTGGACTCTAGCATCTCTAAGCATTTCTGAGCTACAAAGGAGGGCTGCCACCCTGAAGGATCTCTGATGGCAGGGGATGATGGATCCTCTAAGACTAAGTGGAGGTGGTAGTGGAAGGAAAGGTGACTGGAGGAGAAGAGAAATGAGGGAAGGGTGGGGGAAGAGAGACTTATTAATAAAGGGGTGCAGAGTAACGGGAAACATTTATGAACATAGGGGTCTAGGGACAAAGATTTGGTTTGGGGAATGAATAACAAAGAGAGAATAGCTTCATTTTAGTGGGGAGTGCTAATACAGTCATAGATGCCAAATCCGTACAATTTTGGATTCTCCTTCCACCATTTGAAAGTGTGTTTGTAGAAGGAGAGATTGCAAAATTAATGAAACCCTTTCCCCTCCATCACCTAATCTTGTCATGTCTGGAGCTTACAAAGAAAGCTCTAAGCGTGGCAATCACCTGTACTGTAGGCCCAGAAGGCTGCGTGGCTCCTCTGGTTTGTTGACATATGTAGTGAGATAAAGTTCAGGGTGACACTGAATAAAACAAAGACAATCTATATTCTTGGCTGGATTTGCTAGAGGTGTCTGTAGAAATGTAGGTGAGACGTATGCCATGCGGAAAAGAGGGTGGGGTAGTGAAACGCCCATATTTACATACCTGAGAAGGGCACTGGTGTTTGCATGCGCAATACGCAGTGCTGGGCTTTCTTGCAATCTTCTGACCTTATAGAGGCAACAATCTTCGTGTAACCTCCCAGTCCACTGAGTTGCTGGAATTAAAAACAAAATGTTGGGTTGGTTTGGATAGTTTCCCCACAGGTATTTACCCAAACTAAGCATTGCTCTCTCAGCAGCATATCTACTCTTTCTACTTTCTCTTCTAACACTGGGCAGCAGGACAAATGGAAGTTTACATTTCATTAAATCACTGGTAACTTAAAACCTTTAGCTGAGCAAGCAGGAAAGCACAGTTGTGGTTTTCTGAGGTTTTGATAGCAGGAAATGGTCCAGCTAAGAACAATGTTCAGTCACTGGTTAAAAAGAGTCCAGATTTGGCCCAAGTTTAGATTTTTGTAAAAACAAGCTCTTCTAAACTGGAAACATTTCCATTAATTATAATTAACTTCCCATGGAGTCAGTTTTTTAAAAATTAACAAATAAACATTCCCTTTCAACCCAAACAATGTGGGGTCCAGAACCTGAAAGTGAAATTGACTGTAAACAAAGATGAAATTGACTTAATCAATTTTAATGGCAGGAAAAATGCTAAAAGCCAATAAATAGCATAAAGGGTGAAAAGTACATTGGATTTTTAAAGTGCTTTCAGTTCTAATTATATAAATTGGTGGTAGTCACATAGGAAAGATATTTGTTTATAATGCTGGTATACCTGCATTATAATCCGATCTGTCCCCTGAGCCGTTTGGATAATTGGAATTTATCTAGATATGATTTTTAAGTTGTTAATGCCCATTTAATAATACTGCTTGTGCCTTTCATCTGAGGATCTCGGGATGCTTTACCATCATGAATGAACTATCCTCCCTTTTCCCCGCCCCCGCAACACTCATGTTACAGATGGTGTTTTACAGATGGATACTGTGAAGCACAGAGAGGTTGCGACCTGCCAGGGTATCACAACAAGTCAGTTGCAGAGTTGGGAATCAAACCTAGGAGTGCTTTAATCATTAGACAAATTAACTCCCCCTCTCCCTAAATAGATTAGTGATAAAATTGTCTTCAAAGTTTCAGGAAGTGACCAGTCGATAATATAAAATTCATGATCTTCTGACATTTTCTTGTCATGTTTTAATGCCAGCCACGTAACTGTTTTTAAAGAGATGAGAAGGAGCAAATGGAAAAAAAAACATTCGAGTCTTTCTCACACTGGTGTGCATCTGCCATATCTTGATAAGGTGTTAATCTGAGCCTGATAAGATAATGCCTTGTGTCTAAAGAGAGATCAGTTTAGTAATCTATTAACCTGGTTCTGAAAATTTCCAAGCAACTCAGTCTTGGCTTCATCAAAAGAAAATCTTGAATGCATGGGTTAGCCTTTCATCTGTCAGGTGCACCTGTGCTTTTAGGACTATATTTTTATACAGCTGGTGTGTATCCCGTGGTTTCTCTATGTCCCTGCCAAAGTTCCATGACACCCCATTCCTCCTCCTCAAGAGCCTGTGTTATGGCCACCATTCTTCTGGTAGTGGAGAACTGGTAAAGGGCTTGCTATGGAATCTCTCCATGCTGTTCGATTGTTGACTGAAGGGGGCACTGTTGTGAAGCTCAAGGTGCTCTTCCCCCACACTTGCCCCCCATAATGAATGTGCAGCCTCTGGCCTGGGCAGCTAAAATCGAAGTGGGCTCTCTCACTTGGGAGCATTAGCACTAGGTCCATCCATAGACCTGTTTTAACCTTGTGTGTGCACCCTGGGTATTCGTTGTCACAAATTAACCATCGGGCTGTCCAGGCTACAGCAGGGGTGGATGGGGTCTCTGGAGCCCTTTTTCATGGAGATCAGTTAGGTGCTCCAGGGTGACTTTAATAGTCTTCACATTGCAGTTCTCCTTCATTTCATCTCTATGGGGTTGCAGAGACTGTCCTCTCTGGTATTTTTGTGGGTACGAGAGGAGAGGGTGGTGTCTATCCTTAGCATAAACAAGGCAAGTTACTTCTTGGGGCCCTGGATTTTTGATGTCCCCTGTATCCCCATCATGTCATGGCCTTATCTATCTTTTTGACAGTGGGATTGATGGGGGAGACTGCTCATGGACTAATTCCCTTCAACCCACCTCTGGACTTGAGGGGGGTGGTCAATTA
The DNA here is from genome assembly GCA_003942145.1 of Platysternon megacephalum. NCBI lineage: Eukaryota > Metazoa > Chordata > Testudines > Platysternidae > Platysternon > Platysternon megacephalum. The sequence continues at coordinate 3,100,321 of QXTE01000131.1, read as the reverse complement.
TTATGATTTATTTTATTATTTGTATTGCTGTTGCACTAAGGAGCCCCAGTCATGGGACAGGACCCCACTGTGCTAGGTGCTGGACAAACACAGAACAAAACCATGATCCATATCCTAAAAAAGTTTATAATCTAAATAGACTGGATATTTGCGGGGGTGAGAGGGGAGACAGTGGACAAGAGACAACAGGTGGATACAGAAGTCAGGCAAGACGCTGACTGAGCTTTCAGAGTACCCTCTGTAAGGCTTGTCTACACAGGGATACTCAGGGAAATTAATCTGAATTGAATTTAAAGTAGATTAGTTAAACTGCATTAAACCCCTGTGTGGACACACACATTCAGAATTAAATTTGTGAATTAAACTAAACCAGATTAAGGCCACTTTAATTCTGAATGAGTGTCCACACAAAAAGCATCTTAACGAAGCCATGTTAAATTCACATCTTTAGTTAGCAAGCCCTAAATTTCTGCCTTACTTCTTGCAAATTGTAAGGCCAGTCCTGAGCTAAGCTGAAGGATTCTTGGGGACAAACATTTTATTTAAAGGAATAACCCCCCAGCAGTGCTGAGTACTGGCATTTGGGATAAGATGGTAAATGTTGACTGTGACTGAGGTCATGTATGATGGTGTCTGAGTGACAGCAAATTAGTATGTTAGCCAGATCATCACAATGATGACAATAACAGATGAGTGGGGCAGTACCCCAGGGCCTTTTCCTGTTTATAGGCCATTATTCGCACAGCTCTATTCTTCTGTTTCCTGTGACGTGTCCTGTTTGTACAGGGATCCTTTTCAGGGCTGTGATTCTGTGTTTGATAACTGGCAAGATCACTGACATCCAAGCTGCTTCCTCTTTGAATTCCCGCAATAAAAAAAACCAAACCCAAACTTTTAATGCAAAACTAAGACTGAGAAATAAGACAGACAACATGCAGGAAACTTTCAATTAAGGTGCCTGGTATAATTGATGCTCTAACCCTGTGCGTTCATCTCCCCTTTCCCTCTCGCCACACCCTGTAACCATGTCCACCCTCTGTATCTGTGTTGGAGATAGCAATCCTCTCCACCCCACCCCCATGTGCCACATCAGCCTTAACTCTGCCCACTGTACTCTCAACAACCACTTCAGGCCACAACAACCCTCTCTTTAGCACTTTACCCTGGAAAGCTCAGCTCAGACAGCTGCATATTTGTTCTGTTGGCTGTCTCCTTTTAGAGAATTGCAGCAGGGGCAGCCTGTGTATTGACTTCAGGCCTTTTCTGTCCGGATGACCTAAGGTTGTGCTCTCAGAGGATAGACCTGGCTGTTAGTCCTGTAATACTAGGTTTTTGCTGCAATGTGACCCCACTGATAATCATCTGCTGCTCTTTGTCTCCCAGGAGCAACACAACTCATTTGCAACGTGTTGGAGGCAAGTCTGGCTCTCTGTTGTTTGGTGCACGCTACCATGCTGTGTTACTATTCGGGACCAAGAATGGCTTAATTGTTTTGAGCTGTGTGCTCGTTCTGAAGAGTTAAGGCTGCTGAAGTTTATAGCAGTGCCAATGGGGATGCTGAGCCTTGTGAAGCAGGACTGGCCAAACATCCTTTTACGAAGGCCCCGTGTGCACACACAGGCCACCTTTGTGAGCGTAGCTGCAATGGTATTTGTTACTACATTCTGTGCCTAAATGTTTATAATCAGGATTTCAGATTTAAGATGCTCATGACGGGTGAGTGAAGCAGCTTTCTGATCCTCCTCACCTCCCGACTTTAGAAACCAGATAGCAGGACACCTGGTGAACTCAATCACAGTTTGGGCCAATTGCTATTTAATCCCCCCTGAGACGCTGCGTGAGAAAACCGAAGTCTTTGTAAAGGTCCAGTAGTGCTCTGTCAAGGGGATGAGCATATGTATATTGAGGAGTATTTGGAGGGGAGGCCCCTAAGAAAAAGCCAGGGGCTGCAGGAAATTGTGTTAATGACTCCGTAAAGTGAACTCTTTCTCCTGAGTCAGTATTGAACCAACGTCCCAGGATTGTACTAGTGAGTGCTATGGTGCTGGTGCCACCTGTTTTGAGGCGATGTAAAATTGACCTCTTGTGATCACGAAGGAACCAGGAAATGGTGTATTAATGTAACCCATTGGGCACATTAACATTAGTGCTTTGATCAAAATTCTAGCTGCTATTCCGCCTCCCTAAGTTTCCCTTGTAGTTTCGGTTGAATATGTTATTTTTCACTTCCTGTCTTAAACTGATCTGCACTATTGTTGTGCACTGTAAAACAGCAGCTGTGTGCCACCCCAGAGATGGCTGCATTTCAGTGCTAGATGAAGTGATTATATAGTTTGGAAAAGGTTTGGGATCCTTCTGCATGGAAGGTGCTATAGAAGTGTAAGATATTATGTGTGTTACACAATTAGGGCTAGAGATATTCAAGAGTTCAGGGCCAGAATTTCAAGTGCTCAGCTCCCTTTTAGGCATGTAAATAAGGCTCAGATTTCTGCACCCAGCAACTCCCACTGAGACACTTGTGGGCAAATTTTCAAAACAGCGCAGCACCCACTGTGCACCTAATGAGCTGAGTTCTTTTGCAGATCTGGCCCTAAAGTCACGAGCATTTACAGTGATCTCCTATGGGAGGCAGCATGCTAGATTCTTTGGAAAAATCCCTTGGAAGGGGTCTGATGGGGACTTGCTGGTAAAATGAAAAGGGTTTCCGTACTAGAGCAGTCAGTCACCTGTGTCTAAGCACCTTCTTTCCTAGGCTGGAGAGAGCCTGGGGGATTCATTTCATGGCTGGCAAGAGCAAGACAAGGGCAGTGATAATAGGAAGGTTCTTGGCATCAGTGTGTTAAGGAACAAAACCACAATGAAATGAACCTGCTCTACCAGTTTTGGCTCTGCCCGCCTGCTCCTCTTGCTTTCTGGCCTTTGGGTTTTAATGACACATCACCTGTACAGAGCTCTTAAGTGCCTCTGAGGTTAGGGCTGCTAGTTCAAAAGGTGCTCCCTCCTCATATCCGGCTAGAAGAGTGTGAATCTGAGTGCTTCCCTCTGTCTCAGTGTCAGAGCTGTGAAGAAGGCAACCTCTAAGGATCCTTGCATGCACTTTGAAGCTTGTTGCAAAGGCGGACAAATTAACAAAAGAATTGTAGCAGATGTTGGGGAAATGTTTTAAATTAAACTCACGTTAATCTCTCCCCCCTGCACTCCAACACAATGGAACCACTCAGTGCACTAACAAGCACGGTTAGGCAAGAGCTGTTGTTTGTCTTTGAGTTTTTATTACGTCAATTGCATGAGGCACCAGGCACCCTCTATTCCTAACCTAAGGGTCAGGAATGTTTAGCCAACCTGGCGTTCTGACTGACTGAGCACTCCTTAGTGTGTTTTAATGCTGGAAATTCCCCTTGGCTTCTGGTGATCCAGTAATATTGTACACTTGCATAGCATCTCCTGTTCAAGGAGCTCCCAATGCTTTACAACCTCACAACACTCACTTGTCCAGCAAGGGGCAGAAAAACGTATATTATCTTAATTTGACAGATGGGGAAACTGAAGCCCATTGGTTAAGTGTGTTGCTTCAAGTCACACAGTAAGTTGGTAGCAAAGCCAGGCATAGAATCTTAGAAATGTAGGGGTGGAAGGGGCCTCAAGAGGTCATCTAGTCTAGTGCATCCCCCCACACTGAGGCAGGATTAAGTATACCTAGAGCGGGACATAGACCCCAGGAGTCCTGACTTTCAGACCTCTAATACTGGTACTGAGTTCTTATGTCCATTGGCTGCAGCCACTCACGTGCCTCTTATGGCTGGCTTTTGGGCACTTTTAAATGAGATGTTCCCATTTCTTTTTCATAGTGTGATCATGTCTTGATAGGGACGGTGTCTCATGATATCACCGTTCCAATCTCCAGTCCCATGGACCATCTCCAATCTCAGTTGTCATCACATAACATCTTTGTGGCTACAAGGGCAGCCGCTTACGTGGAAGAATAACATTAGCAAAGTGGTCAGTGTAATTTCAGCTTCTCTAATGTGACTTAGAAGCTGGGAGTGAGAACAAGAGTGACTACCATGGACCAGCCACCTCTCTACGGACCACAGCAAGTGCTCTGCAGTGGTCCATGGAGCAGTTTGAAAACTGCTGCTTTGCACCAAATAGAAACATGCTTCCCCAGATGGAGGTTCAGCAATGAGGACTCTGTGTCAGAGAAAAACCTAGGTTCTGATCGTGCAATTGGATCCACATGGACAGATCCGGGCACCTTCATAGAGCCCCATAGACTTCGGTGTGTTTCCACAGGAGTCCACGGGTCCATGTGGTTCCAGTTGTGGGATCCAGGGCCTCTGGGTGCATTGGTCATGATCGTCACAGTTTTATCAAAGACTAACCCTGAGTGGGGAGCAGGTCTGGGTGGGAGTCATACACGGAGCCTCAAAACAACGGTGATGGTGCCATGTAAGGCAACAGGTACAACTGACTTATTTTTGGCTCATTTATTTGAATGTTTCTGTTGGGGTGTGGAGAGGTGGATATTTTTTTAAAGAATATTTTTAACCAAGTAAACCTTGACCAACCTCTTTCACACTGCGCAGTATAAATACACAAGTAGGTGAACATTGCATCTGTATTTAAACCTTGGAAGCATTGTTGAATTGGATGATCACTCCCAGGCCATGGGTTAGTTAAGGATGCCTGCACTTGTGGCGAGGCATCTCTGCAGTGAGTGGCAGGGCTTCTGAGTGGTGAGCGATGTTTGGGTTTGAGGTGAATGAAATGTTGAGCCTTTTCTGAGCTCTTCAGAGCTCTGTGCTCACTTGCTTCCGATGCTCAGAAGAGGCCTGTGTAACAGTGGCACCTTCTTGCTCTACATATAGTGTCTGCTCCCTGCAGGCCCAACCCTTCCACAGCTTGGTGAGTTCCTACGCAGACAAGTCCTTGCACTGATTGCAGTGGGAAGGGCTGCACATCTGGGCCCCGTGTCTCTCCAGTTCACACCTGCTCACTATTGAAAAACACGGCAGTTGTTTCACTGTTGACAATTATCCCCGTTAGCCCTGTAGATCCAGTACAGCTACAAGAGAGAGAAGTGGAGTCTAATCTGCTTTGTTCGTCATCACTTAACCTGATCTGCAAATTCTCATTTTAACATCTCTATTAGTGGTAAGGATGCAAGTGGCAGAGAGAACGCAGCTGGAAGAATCATTGTTTTGACTTATAAATTGAGGACACTTGGTCTGTAAGTGATTGGGAGGGAATAAGATTGGAACCCAACACTATCAGTTGCACAGAGTCACTTTTCTGAGTATAGATGGACATTACGGGGAAACCTGACAAACTGCTCTTGTTTCCAAGGACGAGAACTCCTGTTCTAACCTCTGTAAAAGGGCTCGGAGAAAAATATGTGCTCCCATCTTCTGAAAGGGAGACAGCAGTGCTGGGAAGAGAGGAATGTCTCCCCCCTCAGAGCCTGCAGACTGGATAAGGAGAAGTGTGTTTCCAGATGTGGAGCAGACATGTTCTCTTGGGGCAGGGAGCCATCAGACTGTGATAACTTGATTGTTTTGTACAGTAGTTTTGCCTGCTTTACTGTTGCCTTATCCTTCCCCTCTCGGCCCCAGTGTCTCATCTACTTGTTGCACCTTGGTGTGACATAGATTGTAAGCTCTTTGGGGTGGGGGCTCTTGTTTTAACCCTGTGTCTCTAGCCCAAAGGGCCCTGATCCCGCCCCTGAGGCATTACTGCAATACAGACAATAGCAGGTGAGTTCTCAGAGCTTCCTCTATACGTCCAGGAACTGGCAAAGTGCAAAGAGGCAGCTCAGCCCTCATGCTGTGAAAGGCATGGAACCTGCCATGTGCATCGTAGGTTGCAGATGCGCCGTTCTGTACATGGACTCACGCTTATGTACGGTAGAGTGATCTCTTCCTCTGTTTCCCTGCTATCCACATCTGTAACTCTGGGTTTGTCTCTTCACAGCCTGTGGAGGCAACGGATGATGCCTTCTGGGACCAGTTCTGGGCAGACACTGCAACTTCGGTGCAGGATGTCTTTGCCCTTGTGCCAGCTGCAGAAATCCGAGCAGTGAGGGAAGAATCTCCTTCTAACTTGGCCACTCTGTGTTATAAGGTAAGGTGCCTTCTCCTTCTCACCTGGAATTAGTGAGAGTCATCCCTATGCAGAGTCCCAACGCTGAAGTGGATCATAGGCGTTGAGCTGATCTGCACAGGGGTTAGTTTCACCAATAGGCGCCTCTCGCTTGTATTACTGTCATGCCTAGGAATCACAGACAAGAACCCCATTGTACTGGGCGCTGTACAAACACAGGACAACAAGACAGTCCATGGTGCTGCTTTCTGTGATTAGCAGCTCGCCATATGCTTGCCAAGTCCAGACTTGGCATTTGTGAGTATCGGCCATATGAACAAGTAAATGGTTGCAGCAGAAATGCTTGTTGATTTTTGGAGCAGATACAAAAGTGATCCAAGTCCTTGCAAATTCCATTCCTTGCCCTACTCGCTGTGATCCGTTTCAGGGCTGCTTGCCCCTGTATCCTCCTGAGGTTTAACTGCAGCTCCCCTCTCTGCCCTGCAGGGCATGGGCGGTTTGCTCACATTTCCTCTTTTGGTTTACCACAAACCACAGCTGGCATTTGATCAGTTCAGTCATCACCCATCACCTCCCCAACTCTTGGTTTAAACATAGGCTGCCATATACTTAAGGATCCTGGCATGCAAGCGTTGTGTATCCTTGGTGGAGCCAGTGCTCCTGTTTCCTCATCAGAGCATCTGATTGCTCCTCAAGGTTCAACAATCAATCTCAGCTTCTGGAACATAGAAAGTCCCCAAGGGTCTGAGTTAACTATGGTGTTGGTCATCCTAAAAATGCCAAAGATGGATAGATATGGGAAAGAATCTTAAGCCTGTGTGTCTGCAAAGAGTCTTAAGCCTATTTCCCCATTTCACTGCCCTGTCTCCTTTGGCATTAGCACTAGAGTTGGAATGTTTTTTCATTGGAAAACGCTGATTTGTCAAAACTGAAACAGTTCATGAGAAAGGGTCAATTTCAATGAATCTCCCGATTCAAAACATTTTTGGAAAAAAAAGTTAGGAAATTGTCGAAGTGTCCCGTTTTTGACACTTTCAAAACAAAGTTTAGTTTTGCACCGATTCTAAAGCCAGAAGGGACCACTGGGAACCTGTAGTTTGACCTTCTGCATAACACAGACCATGGAGGCCTTCCCTGAATCAATTCCTGTTTGAATTAGAGCAGATCTTTTACAAAACATCCAATCTGGATTTGAAAATTGTCTGCTTTGATTCCAAATGACTATTTGTTTTGAAATTTCAGTTAATTTACACTAAAAGTTCAAAAACAATAAGAAGATCAAAATTGATATGAAACATTTTGAATGACCCAGAGTGAATTTTTATTTTCCTTCATTTTTTTCCCCCAAAGATTTTGACTTTTCCCATCCCAAAACGGGACAACAAATTTTGAAATATCAAATTCTTGCTGGATGGGAAAACTGTTTCCCATGCAGCTCCGATTAACACTTCCCTTGATGCTTTTCTGTCGACCTTGCCCTCTTGGCGTGTACTACACAAGGGACATCTATTCATATTTCTTTCAGTGCCAGAGCTTGTCAATTGTCAAGCCAGTAGGATATGGCTGGCTGGCTGCTGCTGCTTGGGGAACAGTCTGGTCAGCAAGACTTAGCCTGCCTAGCAAGGCCTTGACACTAATAATGCTTCCAGCTCTTGCTGCACTATGGTTTGCACCATGCAAACAACAACCATGTTCAGAAATAATTGAATGCAGATCTAGCAGAGCAGCACTCGGCAACCATTTCCCACCATGGCTGTTGATAGCATGGTTTCCTTTTCCAGTGTAGACACACTATAGACTTCTGAGAGAACCATGCTGTGCTTTTGACGCCACACTTCATTCCCCACAAAGCAACTCTATGGTCTCTTCTACCCAATAGAGGCTAATGTGTTGGAAGACCTGGTTCCAGCATGGTTGTCCCTCCAGATTGTTAAAGGATGGTTAGCTCTTGTGATGCAAATGGGAGCTAAGGGCATTATTTTAACCATGTTTCTGATTTACGCAACAGCATGGATGTGAGTAGGGCTGTATCACAATTTGGGTCTATGGTTTAGTGCTGCGAGGTAGAGCCTGTCTTACGCGTGGTGTTAGTGGATTTTGCAATGCTGTTGTTTCTTTGGTTTAGATGGGGCTATGGCACAATTGTAATGTCCTTTGCAGCTGTGTTTGGTGCAGACTAGGGTTGTGTTACAACATACTGAGCGGTAACTGTACCTGGCAATAGATTCAAACGCAGTCCCAAGGCAGAGCGCAGTCAGGCCCCAGGTAGCACAAATATGTCCATTGAGGCAGTGATGCAAACTGACAAAGTCAGTGAACCAGAGACACCGCTGGGAACCTCAACAGAGAGGCACAGCCTGAGAATTAAAACCTACAAGTCAAATCCTTAGTAAATGTCCCCAGCTTTCATGCTGAGAGGGGAGGGGAAGGACCAGGACAGGAAACCCAGGTAGGAGAGAAAAAGGGCTTCACCTTCTGTCATGCAAATAAAGTGGTTTGCCTTCGGCCCCAGTAAGCTGCAGTGGCTGTTTGGCAAGACAAGCATCCCCATCCCAAAAAACCCAGCGGTGCAGTGTGACTGACCCCAATGCCCCCGTCGTTGGTGGCCTCAGCAGAGAAGCCAAGCACTGGATGGCCCTGGGGATTGAACCTCCCTCTTAGCCTAGAGGTGGGCTCCCAGGGTCAGTGCTAAAGCACATGGAGAGGGTGGGGGGAGCTTGGGCTGCTTGGCCGCTGCCCTTGTCCTGTAGATACCAGAGGACTTTCATTCTCCAGGGCTTTCAATCCAGCACCATCTACCAGCGCTAAATTCACTTCTTCTGGGAGAGGGCAGAGGAGGCGGGAGGCTCCGTTTTGGAGATCTACACTTTCCAATTGGCAGATTCTAAGAAAGTGACTTCTTAGCTTACAAGCTTTTTGGGGCTAGCACAGTGTTGCTATGGCTGGGGCTTCGAGGTGCTATGCCAATACACATAATTAATAATAACAACAGGCATTCTCTTGGCTTCCACATCCCGCACAAGGAGAGATGCCTGCTGCGATCACAGGAGCGTTTAGAATAATCGTACATTTCTGCTGCTTGTTTCTAACTGCATCATAGAGAGAGATTTTCCCCAGAGGAACCATAGCGAGCCCTTGGGAAGTGGAACCAAATCCTGTTTGTAATTCTGTGGCAGTGGGGCCTGTGTGTCCGCAAACCATACGACTCCAGATTAATGCCTTTGTTTCGTTGCCATCAGGCCGTAGAGAAGCTGGTTCAGGGAGCGGAGAGCGGCTGCCACTCGGAGAAGGAGAAGCAAATCATCCTGAACTGCAGCCGGCTCCTCACCCGCATCCTGCCCTATATCTTCGAGGATCCTGACTGGAGAGGCTTCTTCTGGTCCACTGTCCCTGGGGCCGGCCGTGGAGGGGTCTGTATCTACTGGGTTAGACGGTTCCTCTTTGGGAGGGAGGGAGAAGCTGCAGGAGGCAGAGACCATGTAGGTCCAACATTAATCAGTTGGGAACAACCCGGTTTCAGTGGGCTCAAACTTTGTGGGAAGGCTTGTAATGGAGTAAGGGATAAGATGTAGCCTTGAAACATAAACGTGCTGATGGCAAAGCCCCCCTTCTCCCCTGCCCCCAGCAAGCGGCAGCTGCCTCCATACTGAGCATGCTGGGTTGGACTGAAATTAACACAGTCCATCTGTAGCACTAGCTCTGTTGCCTTCCTCCCCTTCTCAGCTCTGTTTGTTTAGCGCAGGCTGATGGGTTTCTTGGAGCATTTCAATCACTTGGGTGTAGCTGTGGGTAAAGGCTTGTTCATACAAGAAAGTTGCTCTGATGTAACCTAAGTTGTCAATTTAAACTGAGATAGCTACACACGTGCAAAAGGCTGTGTGGACATTCTTATTTCACCTGAAGAGAGGTTTCTTTGGTTTAGCTTAAACTGATTGGAAACAGGTTCAATTAAAATGGACATACGCCACTCTTAAATCAAAACAAAAGTGTCCCAGGCAGCCTTTTGCAGCGGCTTATCTGTATTGCTTTAAAAGCAGATTCCAGCTTTACCAGCGCAACTTAATTGTGTAGAGAAGCCATAAGAGTCATGGTCAGTGGCCCATTCATGAACTGAGCTTTACAGTTTTAAGCTGGGAGGATGGTCTAGTGGTTGGAACCAAGGACTGAGAATTGGATCCTAGCTTCTATTTCTGGCTCTGCCGCTGACTTGTTGTGGAACTTTAGGCAAGTCACTGAACCTCCTGTTGTACCTCTGTTTGTCCCTATCTGTAAAATAGGAATAATAACGTTTCCCTTCATCACAGAGGAGTCGAGGTGGAATGTTTATAAAGCACTTTGGGATCCTTGGCTGAAGCGCAAAGTATCATTGCTGTGAAAATTGTCATGTCAGGAGGGGAACAGTTACTGTGCCTTGCCCACTTGCTGGTACAGCAGCTGGTTCTTAACGTACCAGCAGCGCTGTCCTTGCGGACTCTGCATCTGCAGACTGGTCCTTTTGTGTTCAGCTGCTCCCACCATAAGCTGAGTGTTCTGCAGTGCTTTTCGTTGAGGTTTAACAGAGATTGGCAAAAGGGGGGGGGGCGGTATTGGTGCAGCCGGAACTTTGTGCTGTCTCAGCCTGTCCCTTCTAATCTTTTTTGCCTATGGCCACTTCAGTGGGAAGTTCTGGGCAGCAGGAGGAGGCAGGTTTGATGCCCCTTTTCTCTGCTGTGGGTCTGGGGATCCAGTCTCCCCTATGGAGGCCTGAGTCTGCGTGTGCTGGGTGATTAGACTTGCTTTGGGAAGGACAACACAATGTGCTGCGTGTGGGGATACAGCCAGGCCATTGTTAGGAGCTGAATTTGCACCTTACTCAGCAGCTGCCTGGGCTAGCAGAGACTGACCCTAGGCATTCTGGCTTCTTGGGAGGGTGGGCATGGCAAGGACTGACTGTGCAGTTGACCGTCTCCTGACCCATTTGTCCTGTGCTTGTGTCTCATGCATACTGCGTTTGGGCCCCTTCAGTGAGTCAAGGCCCCTCAATGGTGAATGAACTAACACTGTAGTTTTAGCAGTTCAAACCGATCTAATCTTACCCCGCAGCAGCTGAATAAGGCTGGCCAGAGCGTGAGGCAGGAGATCCTTGTTCAAGGCCGGGATGCTGTGGGGAAGCCAGCAATTCGATCCAGTAGTCATACCTCATCCCCACCTCACCCACCAATTTGGGAGCAGCCCCAATGCATGTCGAAGGGCGGCTCCACCCTCTCAACTGGGGGGTGAGGGGGGAGGAGTTGCTGGGATGCTTGGCTCATTGCCAGAGAGGACAGAAATGAACATGTCCCCCACCTTTTCATTGAGGTGAAGGTCATCAACGTGTGGTGGAGAAAGCCCCTTTACCTGGGCCCCGAGTACTGTCCTCCTGGCCAGGCTTGCCACCTGGAAGGGGCTGTGGTCTGTGTGTGGCTGAGGCAGAAGGGGTGGCAGATATCAGTTTTGGGAGGAGGGAATGGATGGTAGACCCCAGTTTGTGGGGGTTGTGATTGGAAGTAGGGAAGATCCCGGGGGGTTGTGGGTGACAGATATGAGTTCTGGGGGTTGGGGGTAGGGGTGGGGAGGGGATGGGGAAGGAGGCTGGCCACAGTTTTGTGGAGGTGATAAGAGACTCCTGGAGATCTCTTTGGGAGCCAGGGACCTTCCCCAGCTTCCAGGATGGGTGAGACCTACTGGTTTGTTCTATTTTGTCTGAATCATGGCTGCCTGCAGGGCAGATACCCCCAGTGGGGAGGTGATTTGTATGGAAGCCCAGGCTGAGGTGGTGCAGATTGTCCTTTTTATATCCATTTTGACCTCAAGGCTCCTCTGTTTCATCTCTGATTTCAAAGCCGGAATAGAAGCGTCTCTGCTGATTGCTGGCTCCCCACCCCCGGCCTTTTTCCTGCGTCTGGGATCCTGTTATTGGCCTCCCCAATGTCGCATTAAAAGACGTCAATGCAGTGCAGGCTATTATCTCCCTTCGGCTTGCCTGCTGTTATTTAAGGGCTTTGTGTATCTGCGCACTGACGGCGGCCTGGCTGTCACCGATAAGCTGCCGTTGCGCCTCGCCCCCTCCTGGCAGAAGCCTGGATTTAGCCGTACCGGGGAAGACATGACATCCAGGATGCTCTTTGAATGGCAGGGCTGGTGGCTTACTGGAGACGTTCCCCTGGCAACGGCTGCAGAGGAGTAACCACGTGTGATGCTAGCAGCTGTCTCTGGATAGACTGGGGTTTGCTTTGAATGCCAGAGAGAGCAAAATCCACTGTGCAGGCAGCTGCTTGCTCTGCCATGGCTGACTGAGACGCCCCCCCCCAGCTGAGTGTTAGGGCCCCTGTCTCCATAGCAGCCCCTCAGTTCTGGACAGGACACTCCGCTCTGAAAGGCTTTTGTTGCCTGCCAGGTGACTCCAATCCCCGCGCCCCATTGTACATGATCTGATCACCTGCCTGGTCATGGTGGGGTGACTCCTTGCTCCCCTACCAGCTGTGGTCCCTCTTCTAAGTAAATGGTTCCCTTTCCTCTGTATTAATCGGAGCATCCCAAGCAGACAAAGAGCTCTCTGATGACTTCTTGTAACCACCAACAAAGCCCAAAGAGGCAACTCCATGTCCCCCCTCATCTGTAGGCCTTGAGTCCTTTTCCTTCCCACAGTTGTTTGATTGGCCCATCCTCACTGAAACCACTCCCTCTCCGACTATATCTGCCACCTGCCTGCTCTCAGGGGTGGCTTCTCACTCCTCCCTACCATGCCCTCCCAACGGGTGGGTTGCCTACCTCTCCCTGTTTCCTTCCCCCCACCCCATCTCTCTTTCCTGCCTGCTCTTGGGGAAAGTGCTCCTTCCCCTGCTGCCATGTTCTATTAATATTACTGTGCACTGACTCTCAAGCTTGGGCTGAGAATATTCTAGCATATTTATCATTTTCAGGGTGATGAAGAAGATGAAAATGCCCGGCCCCTGGCTGAGTCATTGCTCCTGGCAATTGCAGATCTGCTCTTCTGTCCAGATTTCACTGTCCAGAGCCACCGGAAGAGCACTGTGGTAAGCTGGGGGATTTGCTATTTAGTTCCAGGTAGCCGAGCAGGGGGCTTGGCTTTGGTTCAGTTTCTAATAAGGCAGGCAGCCATCTTTTCTCTATACCAGTCCAGGTTATGTTTCCCTCCTGTCCATCTGGGTAAAACTGGATAGCCCTTCCCTTGCACATGGTGGGTATGGGCTGACGAGATGCAGAGGAAAGGTGCCAAGCTGAAGATCACCCAGTTAAAATTGAAATGGAATGGATTCTGAGAAATGAGGAGATGGTTCTTAAGTAGGCATATTGACCTGGTTACTCTGTGAGGGAGGCGGGACAGAATGCCAGTGTGCTGGTACATAACAGGGATGAATTGTGAAACATGCTGCTCAGTAAAGAGCTCTGAGGAAAACCTAACTGGTTTATTGCCCTGTGGCCAGTGACGTATTGCCCTGTGGTCTGAAATAAGTCTACTCTGGGCAGCATTGTCCTGTTAAACAAGAGGAGCTCACACATGACATTGGTGGGAGCCATATAAGAACTTAGATCATGGAGCACCAGCAATGATACAAACTGAGCTAGGCCTGAGGTTGAGGCCTCTTCCACTGAAATCCACAAAAAGTCGTAGTGGTCTCCAAATTGGTGAGCAACATCTGGAGCTAAGGTGGGATTATGCTACAAAATTTAAATAGACTTGGATAAGGAGTTCCTGATTCTGCCAGCCTAAAAATAGAGGTGCTCACCCAAGGGGCCAAATGTCTTCTCATATCTTTGCCACTTTGTAACAAAAATCCCTCTGAAAAGTAAAAGGGCATTGTATACCTAACCATGTAGACAACTTGCAGTGCTGGGGGGTTCAGTTCTTTGGTATCAATAAAAATTTTTGTAACCTCATTCTCATGGTTCAACTTTTAAAATCAGACTAATCTATGAAATTCCAAGTGATCCCACCAAGCCCCCTGGAATTGGAGGTAAATATGAGGCTGAAATAAGGGACTCCTGTGTGGAATGTGAGGTACTGGAGTAGTAAAAGCAGCTGGAACCTTGGTGCTATACACTTCAACATTTGGAGCCTGATTTTCAAAGGTGCTAGATACCAGGAGGTACCACTGACTTTCACTGGAGTTGGGTGTACTCAGCCTCTCTTAGAATTAGGCCCTTGGCTTGGAGGCCAATGTTAAACACTGTTGTAATTAGTTGGTCTTAATTTAATTAATTTAATCCCTACCTTTTCTACACTTCCTAGATCACAAAAGGTGTTGTTGCATCATATGTACCTTGCTTGGTTTGTGCTCACATACTAGATCTTGCTAAGATCCTATTCCTTCCCCCATCAGACTAGATACGACAGTCAATTCATTTTCTGGGTCAGTGTCAGTGGAGTGATGAGATCCAAGAGCCTTGATTTTCTAAGAAGCCCTACTCTGAAAAGGGAGGAATTGACTTGCATATCTCTTCATTTTGCCTTGAAGGAGCACCTGAGCAGCTTGTTGACTCTGACATGCAGCTGGGGGTATCTAATGTTGGCTTTTTGAGGCAATATCGGTGCAGTCTAGTAAGGTATAGAAGAAATTCTCATGCTTTTGGTCTCTGGATTCAGTACTGCCTGAATGGAGGAATGATGATCTTGTGCCTAAGATGATATAGGTCTGGGAGACAGGGACCTTGGTTCTAGTTCTGGCTCTGCCACAGACCCTTGGACAAGTCACTCTTCCAGAGCCACAACTGGTGTACATCAGCAAAACTCCATTGAAATCAGTGGAGCCGCACTCATTTACAGCAGATGAAGATCCAGGCCTTGTCTGTAAAGTAGGGATAATGCCTATCCCACAGAGGAGCTATAAATTACTGGATGTCTGTAAAGTGTGCTGAGGTCCTCACGTGGAAGGTGCTATAGAAATACAGTGAAATATTGTGTGTCTGCTTCTGCTTGATGCTGTGGATGCAGAGGGATAACAGCACTGATCTTCTGCACTCTGGCTGGCAGCATGTTTAAGGGTTAACCCCTGAATTCTCTGCAGGTCCATCTTGGAAGTTTTCAGAGTAAGAAAACTCTAAAAATTACTAACCCTCCCCTCTTCTCACTGGGTAACAAAGAAAGTCTGTGGCATGAAGGAGGAGATAGACTTCAAGCTGCAGGCCAAGTATGTATAATGACACAGGAAGTTTCTCTCCTATATGATTGGCCTGTGATACCATTACTGAGATCAGAGCTGAGTTGCCTGGTACAGGCTGGGTGAAGAGCAGCAATAGCTGGGTGGTCTGATACGGCCGGGTAAGTACCAGATAGAATGGCTGGCGCTATTCCATCATTACAGATCAACCCCTCCAGAAAATGCAGTCATCCTGGCAAACACACACTCTTCCATTGTTCCCTCAAGAGTGGAGAACTTTAGTATCTTGTTCCTTTCACCAGCATGTGTTACAAACCGGGGACAGCATTAACCCAGTGTTAGCACAACCGCAGGGCTCTTTCATTGGGATTGTAACTCAAGTGAGTAGAAGGAGCCTGTCAAGTCTCAGCTTCCTCTTCATAAAGTTGTATTGTCACAACAATTGAGCTGCAAGCCCGGTGGCCTGACCTTCAGAGCACCTACAGCTTCCATGAAATTCAAAGGAGTGTATAGGTGCTCTTCATCGTTGGAAGTCAGACCTTGGGCTACTATGTTTGGTTTTAGCCTCTCCCATGTTGAATATTTTTTTCTAAAAACTGCAGTATTTATTCCAGGCCCTGCCTGTAAAGACAGCAAAGTGGAACCCTCCTGTAAAAATATACCTACGAAGGAGCATCAACATCACATCAAACTAGGGTGTGTTTGATGATTGCAAAATTCCCTGAGAGATGGGGGTTTCCAAAGAACCCATGACTTGCACTTTGTGCTCGCTCTTGTTACAATAATGACAGTAATAGGGCAATAATATCACTTAAAACAGGGGTCGGCAACCTTTCAGAAGTGGTGTGCCGAGTCTTCATTTATTCACTCTAATTTAAGGTTTCGCGTGCCAGTCATACATTTTAACATTTTTAGAAGGTCTCTTTCTATAAGTCTATAATATATAACTAAACTATTGTTGTATGTAAAGTAAATAAGATTTTTAAAATGCTTAAGAAGCTTCATTTAAAATTAAATTAAAATGCAGAGCCCCCCGGACTGGTGGCCAGGACCCAGGCGGTGTGAGTGCCACTGAAAATCAGCTCGCGTGCCGCAGGTTGCCTATCCCTGACTTAAAACATCCCAAAATGTTAAACAGCAAACAGTGTAGCATGGACTCAGATGAATAGGCAGAGGCCTGAAATAACCCCCGGGGTTTAGATCCCCACTGGGCCTACGTGGGGGGAGAATTCTTTATGGCTGGCTGGTTGTCTGTGTGGCCTCTCTCACTGCATATGGCTCCTGTGCTCAACTCCCCAACTGACTGCAGTTTAATCATCAGAGGGCAGGGATGGAATTCTCTCTCTCTCTCTCTCACATTCACACGCACATGAGATTGTATGTGCGGGGGAGCTCGGGGGAGCTCGTGACTGTTCCAGTCCCAGCAGGAGTTGTTGTGAGGGGTCATGCAGGAATTCCGGCAGCAAGGGAGTTCCAGTCTCTGTCAGCAGGAGGCGCTGAAGGGGTGGTACAGGAGCCGTGGCGGCACCGGGAGCTTGCAGTTGCTCCAGTCCCAGCAGGAGCAGGTGTCTGTGCACTAGCTTGGTGGGAGCTCGTGGTTGGGAATGAAGGGATGGTGGTGTGATTGAACTTGAACTTTTCCGTACTGAGAGCAATCCTGGGTGTGTGGGAGAGAACGTTGCATAATGGATCACTTAATGATTACCTGTTCTGTTCATTCCCTCTGAAGCACCTGACATTGGCCACTGTCAGAAGACAGGATGCTGGGATAGAAGGACCTTTGGTCTGAGCCAGTATGGCCATTCTTATGGGAATCCAGAGTAATTAGGCAAGAGTTGTCCTGTGAACTGAACTCCTGCTCCTGAGTGGACCAGGAAGAAGGCAGCACAGAGAATTTGCTTAATTAAAGCACTGAAAGGGACAGTTTAAATGTGCCAAAAGCCCTTGATGTAAATGCATTCATCTGGGCCCTTTTACCCTGGCTGCTCCTGAAGAGTAAACATGCTGCTTTCAATGGCCGTTTGTCTCCACAAAGTGCCTGTGTGGGGGATCCAGTTCTGAACAAACAACTGACTACAGCAAAGAAAGATGGGCCGGGGCTGCTACCAGGGAGCTCGGAGTTCATCCCCTAGTGTTACAAGAGTGCCTGTGGGGGAGGGCAGAGGCTGTAGATCCATGCTGGGGACAATGCCAGGAGCTGCCAGAGGGGCGAGGGGGAGAAGTTGCTTGGATAATAGTGATGTTATTTGTATTGTGGTAGGGCCTATGGGGCCCAAGCAGGGATTGGGGCCCCATTGTGCTAGGTGCTGTACATGCACATAATGAAAAGACAGTCCCTGCCCCAAGGAGCTAACAGTGCTGGAAGCTGGACTGTGCACTGTTGGGTTTTTTTGGGAGGGGGGGGCGAGAGGGTGGGAGAGTGTGTTGAGGAGGGGAGGGGATAATACTTCAAACAATTAAGAGTAACGTATGTTTTGACTCGTTAGCGCCATGGCTCCCCCAGTGCAGGCATCTTACAGCATTCCCCAGTGGGCTGTTGACTCAAGCCTCTGCATGCCGGAGCTCTGACCTCTCTCCTCTCCACAGGACACAGCAGAGGATATCCACTCTATTGACAGCTGTGAGTACATCTGGGAGGCTGGGGTGGGCTTTGCTCACTCCCCCCAGCCCAACTACAACCATGATTTAAACCGGTAAGACAGTCCAGAGGTGCAGGGCAATGTGCTAAGGCTGAGTGTGGTGGGGCCCTGATGAAGATTCTCATGGAGCTGGGATCTGCTCATTCACTTCCCCAGGTGTCCAGGGTTGTCATTTGCTATGGGCAAGGGGGGCAGTTGTCCCACCAGAGCTCGGTTTACCCATGCCCTAGACTTTTCATAAGTTTGTCTTCCTCCCCCCTCCCCCGCCCCCCACTCACCTCGGCGACTGGGGCTGCTGAGTGGCGTAAAGCTGTTGAGGGGAGTTGGTGGGGATGCATGGAGGGCAGGGGCAGGTTCTGTTCTGTGCAGTGGGGGCAGTTACCTGGATTCCAGTGTGTTAGCTGCTGAGTGGCCCAATTCACCGCAGACCCACCGAGAAGGGTTCTGTGTTGCTGAGGGTGAGACTCTCTTAAGTGTCTGTTGCTGGTGAGAATGGTGGTTGTGTGTCTGGGGTCTTAAAAGGGTGTTTCCAGCTGGCTTGGAAATAGCTGTCCAAGGATGCAACTGAGGACTCTTTACCCAAAGACTCCAGGACTTGTCCTGCTTTTCCTCTTTCAGGACAGAGCTGCTGAAACTCCTGCTGACGTGTTTCTCGGAGGCCATGTACCTCCCCCCCTCCTCGGACAGCAGCAATGCCAATCCCTGGGTGCAGTTTTTTTGCTCCACAGAGAACAGGTGAGAGGGAGAGAGGGCAGGTGCTTTGGGGTGGGGGAAGGGGATGAGTTCTGCTCCCGGCTGATCTCCCCAATACACAGGATAGTTTATGAAGCGTAGCAGGCTTAGAATTTGCTCTCCTAGGCTGGGCAGATGGTGGTGTTTTCATGGCACATCCTCGTCATGTGACTCTGTCCCCTACCTCCTTCTCCATACTTGGCCCCCTTCAGCTACCTTACACACAATCACCAGTGTGAGTTAGGTCAGTATTATCCCTGTGTTACAAGTGGAGAAACTGAGGCACAGAGAGGTGATGTGCCTTGCCCCAGACCCTGGAGGGAGTCTGTTGCAGAGCTGAGTGGGTAGGACTCAAGCATCCTTGGTTCTCAAGCCTGTCTCCAATGACTAGGCTGTCCTTTTCCCTGCCTTGGTTCCTCACTTCCCCTCTTTGTTAATATGGGCATCTTGTTAGTTGTAATGAGTATGGTGCCTGGTTTGCTGCATTTGGTTGTAGGGGAACGCTGCCCCTTACTGGCTGAGCAATGAATCTCCTGCGTGACTATCAATCCGCAAAATGACAGTTGGCTGTTTCTTTGACGCTACGTTTCACAGACTGGAGGAGTCCAGCTTCATCCCTCTGTCTGGAGTGCTTCAAGAGTTTCTTATGTTTTGTGTGTGTATTGCTTTAATAGGGAAGGGTGTTGCATTGACAGCCCTGGAGGCTGAAGTCCTTTACTGGGTCACAGAACAGGCAACCCCCCCAGACAGGACCACCGCAAAAGTCCACCATCCAACACCACAGCCCTGACCTGGGAGGCCATTTAGGAATCAGACTGGAGATCAGTTTCCATGTCCCATTCAATCCTCAGCCTCTGCTGAAACTGACAACCCAGTTGTCAAACGGGGGGTGGAGGTGGGGGATGATTTTTGTGATGTACACACTTGTCTCTGGGAACTAGACTGAGACCTCCAAACTCATTCCACATAGGCTTCCAAACAGCCGTCAGTAATACCTTTTTATTTGCTGTGGACTTGAGCTGGATTTGAACCAATAATCTGCTGTAGAGGTGAAAGGCTCAGTAAGTCATTGCCAGATCTCTGAGCCAGATGGCCCCCATGTCCTGCATGGTAAGGACTTAAATTGAGAGCCTGCCCTGTCTTTCTTACCCCGGCTCTGTCTGTGAAGCCCATATTCTGACTGCTGTGTATACACTGTTATAAGTGACTCCTCCCCCACCCCACACACCTGAATATGGCTGTGTAGATTCTCAAGCTAAGCTGGTGGTTGTGCTCCGCATTGGAAGCCTGCTTCCTTTTGGAAGGGCATTGATCAGGATATTGAGTGTGCAGGGTAAGTACCTCCTGCGGCCTCTCTCTGAGGCTATGTCTACACTACAGCAGCTACAGCGGCGCTGCTGTAGCACTTCTGGTGAAGACACTCTCCCGTTGGCTTAATAACTCCGGCCTCTGCGAGAGGCAGTAGCTGTGTTGGTGGGAGAAGCTCTCCCGCCAACATAGCTCTGTCCACACCTGCACTTAGGTCGGTGTAACTTACGTTGCTCAGGGGTATGGATCATAAGTTAAACTGGAGTAGTTTGTAGTGTAGACGTAGCCTAAGTCTCTGGAGTTCTCTTGCAGGCATGCATTGCCGCTCTTCACCTCGCTCTTGAATATCGTCTGTGCCTACGACCCAGTGGGTTATGGGATCCCCTACAACCACCTGCTCTTCTCCGACTACCGGGAGCCCCTCGTGGAGGAGGCGGCCCAGGTGCTGATAGTCACTTTGGACTACGACACCTCCACCAGCTCAAGCCCCACAGTGGATGGCACCACTACCGGCACCGCCATGGATGACGTGGATGTAAGTTACACCAGGTTCCTCTCTCGCCCTTGCCCCCCCGTCTCTAGTGTCTTTGCAGCAGATCTTTTTTCTAGGTCTTTCTGATGCTGCCTCCTCTCTACCAAGGGCTTCTCTAGACTCACGCTTGTGTCTCGTCCCAGCTAGGACACTCTTTCTCATATCCTACAGTACAGGTGTGTGGATGGGTAATGCTGGTGAGTGATGCCAGCAGCCTCAAATCCCTGAAGGCTGCAGTCCTCTCTTTATATACAGCACAGGCAGTACAGCTCTCCCCATACTGACCTGAAGAGGCCCTCTTTAAGGCTACAGAGAAGTCCAGTCCCTCCCCACGACCCCGTTTGGCCTTTCTGCTCCTCTCTGGGGCCAATTGAGGTGAGGTTTATGCTGTGGACACTTATCTACTAGGGCCCAGTCTGACACAGTCCAACCTATTTCCCATAGGCCACTGAACAGCTGTCAGGTGGGAATGACTTTGGTCACAGTGGCTTGTAGGTGAAAGTCCCTTACCCCGTTACCAACCCCATGAGCCATCCGGTCTCCTGGCATTTAGAATGGAAGTATGTGGGTCACTCACTGAGAAGCTGACAATCGGAGAGCTGATGCAAGTGTCACTAGCTCATGGCCCCAGTTGGTGGTGGTGGTTTGGCTGGTGGTGATGGTGAGCATCCCCTTGCTGTGTGCTTACATTTGGCTTCCCAAGGAAATTCTGTTACTAATACGGGGTTTTTAAATTTTCTTTTAATGCAGCCTCCAGGGCCAGACAACCTGTTTGTGAATTATTTGTCTAGGATACACAGAGAGGAGGTAAGGAGCTCGTTCATTAAGACCCTTCCTGATTGATTTCCTGTATATTAGGCTAACCCAGGCCACCACACGTTGGTGTTTCTTTACCCTCTTGGTTGTGTGTCCCAGGACTTCCAGTTCATCCTCAAAGGAGTGGCACGTCTGCTTTCGAACCCACTGGTCCAGACCTACCTGCCAAACTCGGCCAAGAAGATCCAATTCCATCAGGAGCTCCTTGTTCTCTTCTGGAAACTCTGCGACTTTAATAAGGTGCAGATAAATTAGCATTGTGTGGGGAGAGAGACAGACATCACGAGTCAGTGTTGGAATCAGGAGGTGGGGATAGAAATGGGAGAGGGGCTTGGTGACCTTGGAATACAGAGGGTTTCTGGGGAGCCCCGAGCTTGTGCCCAAAGATGGGTCTTTTTAGACTAATGAAATTTCAAGCGTTTAGGGGTGAGCATGTGATGTACGTGGTTGGTTGAGCTGGCCCCTGCTGAGAGATTAGGGGTGATCACGTGACACAAGGAGCTCTGGCTGTGCTGACACCTAGAAAGTGGCTAGGGGTGATTACATGAAGCATGACCTCCGGTTGCATTGGCCCCTTCCCAGCAGTTAGTGGTGACTACATAAACCATGGAGCTCTGGCTGCATTGGTCCCTGATGAGCAGGAAGACGTGGACATGTGACTTGTTGTGCCAGTCCCTCTGAGGGGTTAATGGTGATCTTATGACAGCTGGGCTCTGACTCCTCTGACCAAGGACTAGGGTGAAACCCAGAGCAATGGTGAAAAAATTCTAACAAGATTTTAAAAGTAAAAGGATGAGACGGAAGGGCTGGATTGCTCCCACAGAAGCAGGACACATGCAGGCCTGGATGGCTAGACCCAGCAGAGAGGCTGCCCTGTTCCTTTCCTTTCTCATTAACTGGTGGCTAGGATCAGCGACTAAAGAGTCACATTTTAAAAAGCAGCCACTGATTTAGATGCCTCAGATTTTAGGTGCTCATCTTGAGACACATAGAGCCTCCCAATGGGACCTACAAATCCTCAGTCCCTCTGAAAATCAGGCCCTAGATAACTCAAACTAACAGCCACTTCTGGGTGTCGGTCTCCTTTTTCTAGCTAGGATGTGAAAGCACCTTTGACTGACTTGTCAGGGCTGATACCAGGACCTCCTACAGCACAGTTTCTGGAGAAAACAGAACCTGTCTGAGATCATCTTACCTCCTTCCCTCTCTTTCAGAAATTCCTCTTCTTCGTGCTGAAGAGCAGTGATGTGCTTGACATCCTGGTTCCGATCCTCTACTTTCTCAACGATGCCAGGGCAGATCAATGTAAGTTCTATATCCGCTGTTCCAAAGCCTTGGGCTGCAGATTCAAGTCTGGAAGGGTGTCCCTGATCCTCTGGAGAGAGAAAGACAGACAGTGGGTCCCACTTCTGCTCTCACCCCCTGAGTAAATCAGGAGTTTCTCCACTAAAATTACTATGGTTAAACTGGTGTAAGTAAGAGGAGGATGAGGGCAGGTGTCTGCAATTCAGAGACTTTAGGCCTCACACAAGGATTTCATGGAGGAAAAAAATGAGTCCATGCGAATCCTTCAGTATCCTGGGGTTGACCCCAGAAATGTTCTGGACCCCAGGCTGGTGGAAGCAGGAGAGATTTGTTACCTTCCTCTTCCAGGTCTATTCCTGGAGGCAGCAGGAGTTTCTGACAATAGGTTGTTTCCTTGCCTTCCTGTGCTGCTGCAGGAGATGGAGATGGGGCTCTGCATGGGAGGACCCTTGTATGGGCAGTTCTGTTACGTTGTGGTTTCTCCTTTGGTCTCGCTCTGTTTCTTTTCTCTTCTCCCTGCCCTTCCTTCTCCATTGGCCAGCTGGCTTCAGCATTGTGCTTCTTTCTGCAGCTCGAGTGGGATTGATGCACATCGGCGTCTTCATCCTATTGCTGCTCAGTGGGGAACGTAACTTTGGTGTCCGCCTGAACAAGCCGTACTCTGTGCGAGTGCCCATGGACATCCCCGTCTTCACAGGGACGCACGCGGATCTTCTCATCATAGTGAGTATGGCTCTGGCTGGCACTGCCTGCCTCTGCTAGTTCCTGCTTCATCCAGCCACACTTCATCAATCCCCTTCCAGCTTTTACCCTCCGAACGCTGGTACACCCTAGGCTGCCAGCCAGTGAGGAGCCAGAAAGACCTGGGTGCCTGTCACTGAAGTGTCTGAGCATTAGTGGGATCTAAGTCTTGCAAGGAGCATGAGAGGAGAGGTTTTGCTAGAGGATGGTTATTCCAAAGGGCACGGTACTGATGTGGAGGTGGACAGGCGTCCCAAAGAAGTGATGGGGTGGGGTGGGGTTAGCACCACTGGGGTAGAACTGGTCCTTAGGAAAGGGAAGGATGGTCTTGTGTTTTAAAACAAATGACCTGGAACAAGTCATTTCACTTCTCCGTGCCTCAGTTTCCCCAGCTGTAAAAATGGGGACAATAATACTTACCCCCACCTCATAGGGCTATTGCGAGGTTAAATTCACTCATTGATGCGTATGAGGTGCTGAGCACCATAGAAATGCCTGTGAACAAAGCCCATATACGCTGGCAGCTGGGGCTGAAATCTGCTGCAAAGCCCCATGGTTTCTGTTGTGCTCTAGTACAGCAGAGCGGAGTTTCTCTAGCAGCTTCAGGTAGACTTAAAAAATGAAGGCCTGTACTGAATGAAATATGAAAATGAATAACCCAATCAGTAAAGTGTCCCCCTCGCTATTTATTTTATATTAAATTCAGTTTATTTTATACTGCATCTAAATTTTCAGTGGGCTGCAGACTCTTGTGTTGACAATGTATTACTGTAATGGAGTCAGGTGGGGGGCAAGATGAAGTTTCTCTCAGCTGGTTAGGGGGCAGTTGAGGTTTTTGGCACCTGGGGAGGCATGGGAGTCAGTTTGAGATTGTGGGATAAGCGCATTAACTGGATGTTTCTGCTAAAATTGGCAGTGAAATTGTTAGCTCATATTGGTGTTTAAATGCCATCACTAGGTTTCAGGGTTAACACCGTATTGAGATTAATAGGGCAGGTCACACCTCTCTTATTTCAGGTTGTCTGCAGACTTCAGGAAGATGGCACCATGTCAGCTTGCGCTCAGTTTCTGTTTTTAATGTGCCCTTAACCGTAAGGGCTGGAAAGGAGTCTGTATAAATGAAAGCTTAGACTCCTGGAGCACAAGTCTACGGCAAGGGCTGCATTCCATGCCTGTGTAATTGCAGAGTACACGGGCCCAGCCTAGGAATGAATGTTGTCAGGAAACTATTAGCATGGGGGTGGGACTGGTATTTGTGGGGATAGTTGTTTCAACAGTGCAGCTGTGCTGGCTCTCCCATTGCTCAAGTCCTTCCTTGCTGTAGGTCTTTCACAAGATCATAACCAGCGGGCACCAGCGACTGCAGCCCCTCTTCGACTGCCTGCTCACCATCATCGTGAATGGTAAGCAGCCCCGACTAGAGTAAAGCAGCCTCTGGAGGGAGGGATCTGGGTTTTCCTGGTAAGTTGAGTGTAGGAACCTAACTTGCCTAGGTTTGGTAGCATTTGCTGTTCCAGTTTAACTTGTAGCCAGCATAGAAGGTGGCAGCAGTGGTCAGGGCAGGAAGGTGCTGCAGAGGGATTAGCCTGTACAGCTTTTGGGGTAAAGCCAATCTGGAAATTCACCGCTTCACTGGAGAGGAACCTGTGGAAATGGGGCTGGGTGGAAGGAATGCTGGCTGGAGTTGGATGGCTGTTGAATTAGACCCCTCCCCCTGGGAGCTTTCCCTGCAGAGGAGGGTGGGAACAAGGTGCCAGAGGGATAAGCTGAACAAGGGCAAAAAGAGCTAAATGAACTGTTTGGGACAGGACTGAAGAGGTGTAATACTAACTCTCATTCAGCAGGTGGCGCCAGTGGTTTTCAGATGAAGGTAGCTGGGTCTGAATTGCAGCCAATGATGTCTCTTCTATAGGATGATTTTTTTAAAAAAACCTAGAGAGAGAATCTCTCTCTCTTCAATTCTGTAGGTTTTTAGAGTGATTTCTGTAGGACCCTGTTGGGTTCATCCCTCTTGTATCCCATGAGACTTGTCAATAAGGAGTATGTGGGCAGATCAGTGAGGGCTTATAGCGGGACTTTCTTACCAATTAACTCTGCCCATTCCTCCCTCTTCCCTTCCCGTAGTGTCTCCCTACCTGAAATCTCTTTCCATGGTTGCTGCCAACAAGCTGCTGCACCTCCTGGAGGCCTTTTCCACCACCTGGTTCCTCTTCTCCACAGTCCAGAACCACCATCTCATCTTCTTCCTGCTGGAGGTTTTCAATAACATCATCCAGTACCAGTTTGACGGTAAGTGACTAAAGGTGAGCCAGCCCTGACTTCGTTCTGCTGTCTCAGCCCAAGGAGCCCGGGGAGGAATTTCAGAGAAAATGTTGCTCTGAGATACAAACTGTTCACTCTCCTTTGCCCAAGAAAGATGGTGCAGAAACCAGCTAGCAGCGGGCGTGTCTAGATTAGAGAAGTTTGCACTGATGTAGCTACTCTGGTGCCAAGCCCTAATGTAGACACACCACATTGGTGCAAAATGGGGCTTTGCTAGTTACCAGTACAAAGAAAACCCCTGTACAGACAGGGCCTGATATGGAGGATAAGGTGAAGCAGGATACCTCCCTTGAAGTGTAAGACACAAATGATGGGTACAGTGAGTGTGTGTGAGGGGGGGTGGGAATACCCAGAAACATGGCTTAGTGATGGAATCAAACTACTTAAATTGTTCAGCTGGAATCAAACTACTTAAATTGTAGGGGAGGGAAGAAAACAGCCTCCCACTTTTTTGTTGAGTTTTTAAATGTGCCTCCTAGCTCTGCAGCTCTGGGTGTTTGAAATGTTCCTCAATTAGAGGAGAAACTCCTCATTGCTTGGAGGAGGTTGAATATTTACTGAATGAGTTCCAGCCCTGTCCACCATTCTGACTTGTTCAGAAATGGAATGGGATCTGACAGCCTCCTATGGGCTCCTGGCTCTCCTGTTTGGAATTAGTGCAGTGATTTCAAAAATAAAAAAGAACTGGAAAAGGGAGCGTCATTTTTCTACAAGTGACTGTTTTAACTGATGGAGTTGTGCCCTTTTACAGTGCTTTGTGGTGGGTAAAAACAGTCCATGAGGGGGATGTGGATGTATGTGTGTGGTTGGTTTTTTTTTAAATTGTTTTATTTTCTCCTTAGGAATATCAGGCATCTTGACTTTGGTCTTCCCTGTGGTGTTCTGTTTTTGTTTTTTGTTTTTTTTGGAAGTCACATGTTGTGAGCTCTTAATCGAAGAGGGAGGGATGTAGGGTCATTAACAAAGACATCCTTTCTCCAAAATGTTAACTAGGCACTTGAATTAAATTTGTGTTAGCAGAAAACAGTTTTAAACAGTCTGACCAAAAATCCCTTCTGCTTTCAGTTATTGAAATGTCACTTTCTTGACTCTTGTGATGTCCTCATTTCACTAGTTCTCCAATCGTCATAGTGAAGGTAAAGATTGTGTCACGGGTCACGGACAGGTCGCGGGTAATAAACAAAAATTCACTGAAACCCATGACCTGTCTGTGACTTTTACTAAAAATAATAGAGGAGAGTCTGAGGGGGGATGACTGAAGCCTGAGCCCTGTGGGGGGAAGAGAGCCCGAGCCCTGTTGTGGTGGTGTGGGTCCAGCACCCACTGCCACAGCGGCTGATGGCTCTGAGGTCCCTGCTGCAGCCCCAGCAGCTGACAGCTCCGGGGTCCCCACTGCAGCCCCAGTGGTTGATGGCTCCAGAGTCCCCACCACCCGCGATGGCTCAGAGCTCCGGATGCCCGCGCCTCTGCCCATGGTGGCTGGGAGCTCCAGGTGCCCCTCACCAGCTGACAGCTCCGCCCCCACCACACTGGGGCTGAAGCTGAAAATGTCACGGAGGTCTCTGGAAGTTACGGAATCCATGATCTTCATGACATAACCTTATAATTAATCATAGTGTCTTCCAGCTTAGACAGGATTTGAATTTCTCAGATCTTTATATGTCACAAAGGGCGCAAGTCCAGTTTTCCTCTTGTGCAGGTTGCCTTTATTGGTGGAGGTGAGGCTTTCTGAACTGCCAGATGCCCTGCTAATGCACGTTGGGTTACTGTGTTCCCTTTGGGATGCCCAGGTTCCTGGTGGTAGATCATGTTAGAGATCTTGGAACCTTTTCTCTCTGCTCATTTTGTTGCTATGATTCCCAGGGAACTCCAATTTGGTCTACGCCATCATCCGCAAGCGGAACGTGTTTCACCAGCTGGCCAACTTGCCCACGGATGCTCAGTCCATCCAGAAAGCTCTGCAGCGCAAGAAGAAGACTCCAGAGCCCATTTCTCGCACCAACTCCCAGGACGGGCTCTCCATGGAAGGGTCCCGCCCTGCTGCTCCTGCTGAGCCAGGGACACTGAAGACTAGTCTGGTGGCAACTCCAGGTCAGCCTTGGCTCACTTTTACAGTGGGGGTTTGGTGAGGAGGGCCTACAGGCCTTCTCTACAAGATGTGGCCAGGATTCAGCCTTCGCCTGGGTTTTGGAAAAGTCTAAGGGCTTGTCTATAGGAGCAAGTTGCACCAGTGTAACTATATCGGTTTAAAAATGATTAACATCTGCTCAGTGTGCAGTGGCAGTCAAAAAAGCTAAGAGAATGTTGGGAATCATCAAGAAGGGATAGATAATAAGACAGAAAATATTGTATTGCCTTTATATAAATTAATGGTACGCCCCCATGTTAAATACTGCAATCAAATGTGGTCTCCCCATCTCAGAAAAGATATATTGGAATTGGAAAAGGTTCAGAAAAGGGAAACAAAAATGATTAGGGGTATGGAACAGCTTCCATATGAGGAGAGATTAATAAGACTGGGACTTTCAGCTAGGAAAAGAGAGGACTAAGGGGGGATATGATAGAGGTCTATAAAATCATGACTGGTGTGAAGAAAGTAAATAAGGAAGTGTTATTGAAATTAATAGGCAGCAGATTTAAAACAAACAAAGGGAAGTATTTCGTCACACAACGCACAGTCAACCTGTGGAACTCCTTGCCAGAGGATGTTGTGAAGGCCAAGACTATAACAGGGTTCAATAAAGCACTAGATAAATTCATGGAGGATAGGTCCGTCAATGGCTATTAGCCAGGATGGGCAGAGATGGTGTCCCTCACCTCTGTTTGCCAGAAGCTGGGAATGGGCAACGGGATGGATCACTTGATGATTACCTGTTCTGTTCATTCCCTCTGGGGCACCTGGCATTGGCCACCTACAGAAGACAGGATATTGGGCTAGATGGACCTTTGGTCTGACCCAGTATGGCCGTTCTTATGTTCTAATGGGGCAGAAAGCTGTGGGCACTCTTTTCTCAGGATAAGAGTGGCTTGATGCAGTTTAGCCTAATTCACTTAGGAACAGGTTTAACTAAACTGAAATAAGCCACTCTTAGGCTGAACGGAGGCTCCACACAGCCTTGGGCCCCAGTTTATCGGTTTGGATTCACGCCTGATGTTATACCAGTGACTCTCGCTCCTGTAGACACAGTCACTCCTTTACCTATATGGGGTGGGGGGTATGGCAAAGGGAGAGTATTTCAGATGGAAACAGAAGTGCAGGGAATTTGTTTTTGTAGGACCTAAAGGATAGGCCACTTCAGAGCTCTTGCTTAAACTTTCTAACTCTCCCTCTGAATTCAGGCATTGACAAGCTCACAGAGAAATCGCAGGTATCGGAAGACGGGACCATGCGCTCCCTAGAGCCAGAGTCTTCACAGTCTCCTTCGGAGGGTAGCCCGGCTGCGGTCATTAGTGACACAGAGTCCTGGAGCGGGGTAAGGCCCTGTGCTCCTCTCCTGCATGGAAAGGTCTGTAAAACAGCACCAAATGGGTGAAAGTCTATGAACCCCGAAGGAGAGGCCATGACAGGACGGCCTTTGTCCAAGGGGTAAAGTGTATGGTCCTAAGGCAGATTGCAAAGCTGTAGAATTTAAAAACACCCATAGCCCGAGGACACTGTGGCATAGAAGCTGCCAGCCTTGCCTTCTCTCCCTACAGGGCTTGACTGAGACTTTCATCTAATGCAGCAGCAGTTCCACTGTTTGTGCTAAGGAGACACTTCACACTCTGTGAATCACCGTAGTGCTGGACTCCCAGGCCTTTGTCACAGTGTCGACCTGTTACTTTCCTGTCAAGAACCACCAAGCTGCACTATTCCAGTTCCAGCAGAGCCAGTCTGCTCTTTTATTGCATGCCATTAATTCTTCAGCCAGCCCTTTCCGTGCAATACTGCAAACCCTGAGGCTCTTTCTCAGGGCACACCTCGTGTGCTGTCATATGGGCCCTCTCCCTGATAGGGAAGGCAAGTTTATAGACATGGCTCTGCACTCATTCCTAGAGCGGGAAATTCTTCTAAGTTTTGTTATAATCTTTCATTTTAGTTTTCAGGAATTTCTTGCTATTTCATTTTATCCTGGCGTCCTGCCCCCTGGGGGTGTGAGGCGCTGTGGGGGGCGAGGTGTAGAGCAAACCACCCCACACTCATGCTGTAGTGGCAGTTCCTGTCCTGCAGGGCTGGGGCTGGCTCCCCACTCTCGGTGGTGTGACCTGGCAGTGCCACGTCGCAGTGCCTGGAGCAGGGAGCTGGGCCCAGCCCCACGGACCGGAGCTACAGGAGCCGCCGCAGTGGAGCTTTTGTTTTATGTCATTTGAATAGTTTTTCATTTTATTTTGTGTTGTTTTGCATTTGAGAAAAACATGGTGCTCCTATTCGTGATCCACCATGGTGTTTTGCTTCCCTATGGACATTGCACCTCTGGCAACTGGAGGGCAAGACTATCCCTTGTGCAATATGTGACCTTTCCCCAGCTTCTCTTCTGGGTTCCCTGAGCCTTGTTTGGAATGGCTGGTCACTCGCACCTATATAAATTCACCCAGTGTAGAACAGAAGTGGGCAGGGGGCAGTGGTTTGGTTTGGAATGTATGTGTTGGAACCTGCCTAGGGCGAACCTGGTTAAAGTAAAACTCCATCTGCAGTGAAATTAGTATTTGTATTAGTACCTAAGAGCCCTAGTCACGGACCAGTAGCCCTGGATTGTCTCAGCATTGTAATGTGCAGGCTGCTCTTTCAAACACAGGCAGCCTCTGCTTAGAGTGAAGCTGTCAAGGCTGATCTCAGCTCTCATTTAAAACAAATCCAGTTTCTTCCCTTTTCCCTTGAGAAATGTAAACTGCTTTCTCGGTCTGAAAGTTTGTCACAGATTTCCCTTAAAGCTCACGGGTTATTCATGGCCCTTGTCCCCTCATCCCCATGGCTGCTTGGGACGGGACTTTGAGATGTGTGAAACCTTCCAACATGGGCACCTTGATGGTTGCATAGGACCCAGTCCAATGACCATCATGGGAGCTCTGGCTAGGCTGCTGCTTATTTGCACTTGGGCTGCCGCAAATTCCCTTTCCCTTGCCAGCTGGCTGGCTACCGCTGAACAACTCATGCATCACAAGATTTAGCAGCTCAAAGGTACCGTTGCGGTCTAATACACTGAGCAAGGGACCCCTTCTCCTCTAATGACTCTCTATGTGGCTTTAGTTATACCCGGGCTTAGGGGGTCTGATCACGTGTCTTAAAGGGTAGGACTGGGGCCATGGAGCCCAATCTTGCAGACACCTACACATGGGAGTAACTATGTGCATGAGTCCGTGGGGACTACTTGCATACCTAAGTGTTGGCAGGACTGAGGCCAAACAGTAGACTTGATGAGATGAGCAGCAAAACCTAGGGAGTGGTGGGGTGAGGAGGGGTCGGGGTTATAATAGTAGAGTCACATGGTACTTCAGTTTAGGCACATGCCTGCTCCATGGATCCACATTGATCTAGTTGGTTCAGACCATCTAAACAAAGTGAGCAGGGAACACTTGCATAAATCATGTCCCTTTTCTAAACTGGCTATTTCCACACTCTTCCCCCCACTCCCAAGACCCTTAGCCCAGTAGTGTGAAGTTCAATCTCCTCCCCACGCTGACTGAGTTAAAACACTCCATTGAGCTTACTGCAATGATCTTCTCTTATCAGTGGGAACCATCTCGAAAGCATCTTTGTTTAACATATTGCAGCATAATTCCATCCAACGTCCTTTAAACATGTCAGCAGCAAGTCAGCTGCTAGGCAATGGCGGGAAGTGGGGAAGTCCTATGAGAGAGAGAGAGAAAGAGGAAGGGGGCCAGGGCAGGTCTGCTAAAACAGGTATTTTTATGAATTTATTTTTAGAAGTTTGATTGAAACAGGATACTGAAGCTGAACCATAAGGATGTTATAACTGCAAACATTGCAAAACTGCCTTATCATTCAGATGCTGAATAGACCAGAATAAATAGAATTCCAGAGAACTGAGATTCCCCCTGACTTGTTTTCCTGACCCTCCTGATGCCCTCATCCTATAAGGTGTGGTGCTGGTTTTGGCCCCGAGTCACCAGGTTACTTAAGTAAGAACCTGTCTTTAAGCACATGAGTAGTTCCATCACAGTCAGCAGGACAAATCTAGGCCTTCATCTGCCAGGGTTCTGTGGAATAAGCTCTGTGCATGGTCACACCTCTGTGGAGGATCAGTGACATTCCCTCTGCCCAGCAGCAGAAGTGAGCCATTCCTAAGTCCCAGTACTTCTGTGATTCTGGTTGTGAAGATGACCTGCAGGAACCCACGCAGAGCTGGCTTACTGCCTCTGCGAGTATAGATGAGACAATGACCTTAGGAAGTGAGAACTGGTTTCATTAAACTCAGTGGGGAGTGTTGATGCTAAGCCCTAATAGTGACAATANGTGGGGACTACTTGCATACCTAAGTGTTGGCAGGACTGAGGCCAAACAGTAGACTTGATGAGATGAGCAGCAAAACCTAGGGAGTGGTGGGGTGAGGAAGGGTCGGGGTTTTAATAGTAGAGTCACATGGTACTTCAGTTTAGGCACATGCCTGCTCCATGGATCCACATTGATCTAGTTGGTTCAGACCATCTAAACAAAGTGAGCATAAATCATGTCCCTTTTCTAAACTGGCTATTTCCACACTCTTCCCCCCACTCCCAAGACCCTTAGCCCAGTAGTGTGAAGTTCAATCTCCTCCCCACGCTGACTGAGTTAAAACACTCCATTGAGCTTACTGCAATGATCTTCTCTTATCAGTGGGAACCATCTCGAAAGCATCTTTGTTTAACATATTGCAGCATAATTCCATCCAACGTCCCTTAAACATGTCAGCAGCAAGTCAGCTGCTAGGCAATGGCGGGAAGTGGGGAAGGCCTATGAGAGAGAGAAAAAGAGGAAGGGGGCCAGGGCAGGTCTGCTAAAACAGGTATTTTTATGAATTTATTTTTAGAAGTTTGATTGAAACAGGATACTGAAGCTGAACCATAAGGATGTTATAACTGCAAACATTGCAAAACTGCCTTATCATTCAGATGCTGAATAGACCAGAATAAATAGAATTCCAGAGAACTGAGATTCCCCCTGACTTGTTTTCCTGACCCTCCTGATGCCCTCATCCTATAAGGTGTGGTGCTGGTTTTGGCCCCGAGTCACCAGGTTACTTAAGTAAGAACCTGTCTTTAAGAACATGAGTAGTTCCATCACAGTCAGCAGGACAAATCTAGGCCTTCATCTGCCAGGGTTCTGTGGAATAAGCTCTGTGCATGGTCACACCTCTGTGGAGGATCAGTGACATTCCCGCTGCCCAGCAGCAGAAGTGAGCCATTCCTAAGTCCCAGTACTTCTGTGATTCTGGTTGTGAAGATGACCTGCAGGAACCCACGCAGAGCTGGCTTACTGCCTCTGCGAGTATAGATGAGACAATGACCTTAGGAAGTGAGAACTGGTTTCATTAAACTCAGTGGGGAGTGTTGATGCTAAGCCCTAATAGTGACAATATAAAGGTGACTTGCAAAGGAAATTTGGGCTCCTTTTTACCCTGTACAAAGGCCTGAAATGATTTTATAAAGAGGGTATTTTTCCAACTTTTTGAATGAGAGAGATTCAGGTCTAGTCTTCTAGGAAAACATGGCAGACTCTTGAGTGACCACAGAACTAGGAGGATTATGACAGCACTAGTCTCGAGGGTGTAAAACCAGAGTAGTTGAGCGGGGAAGAGATTTGTAATCAGACTATTTAAAACTCTTTGGCCAAGGCTCTCAAAAGTGACTAGTGATTTTTAGGGTCTATGTTTTGGTTTCTCTCTGAAGACACCCTAAAGAGGCCTGGCTTGTTTTTCACAAAGTGCTGCTAACCCAGTCTCAGAAAATTGGGCCCTGTTAAGGTGTTTCAAGTTGGGCAGCAAAAAATGGCAACACCCCCAAATCGCTAGTTGCTTTGGAAAGCTTTGGCTTCTCTTTTGTTTGTTTAATCCTTGTATGACTCAGAC
Source organism: Platysternon megacephalum (assembly GCA_003942145.1). Taxonomy (NCBI): domain Eukaryota; kingdom Metazoa; phylum Chordata; order Testudines; family Platysternidae; genus Platysternon; species Platysternon megacephalum. The sequence goes on along the minus strand of QXTE01000131.1, from coordinate 3,066,642 downwards.
CTTCTTTCCATATCAGAAAGAAGCAAAACACAGGCCCAAACTCACTTTCCCCCCTCATGTAGGTCCCCTTAACTATTCCACTGCTCATGGGCTTAGTAGCAACATCAAGGTTTGTGTCCAGAGTTGTAACCTTGCCACTTCCTCGTGCAATTTCAGCCCTGGCTAATCTCTCTCTCAACCCAGGCCATTTCACAGTTAAAGGCTAGTGCATTAGACCGAACAGTGGGTAATGAAATGCTGGTGGTGGTACCTTTTCCCTGAGGACCTGGCCAGGCTGCTTTGCATAGTGATTCTCCACGGTGGCCAGGAGGAAGAGACGGTGTTCAGCAGAAAACAGATACTGCTAGCTATTCCATGCTCATACTGACCCTGATTGTATATTAATAGGAGGCATTGCAGCCCAAACGGGATCGAAGGCGTCTGTCCAGTGCATCCTTGAGCGGGCAGTGGACGCCGACTTCTGACTGGGTGAGAGGAGCTGGGACAGGGGAAATGCCCGAGGAAGGGGATTGGGATCGAACTCCTGTTTCTAAAGCTGGGATGTCCCAGCTGCGCTGAGGATACTGCTGCAGATGAATCTCTCTGCAGAGATTTCCACTGATTTGGGGCCTGATCCAAAGCCAGGGGAATGACTCCCATAGAGTGAGCTTTAGGTCAGGCCATTGGTGCATATCTAGGCTTCTGTACTAATGTGATAGGCCTTAGAGAGAGACCCTAAGTGTGGACAGATCCCTCTCCAGGGATTCCCACTGACTCGCTGTTTATCCCACTAGATACACATCCCTCTTCAGGGCCTTCCAAATCTGAATACTCAACATACTGTAAGCAGAGATACTTGAAATGCTAAGCACTAATATAATCTGTGAGCTGTTCAGACCCTTCTCCATGGGGCACTGATCTCCTTGTGGGGGGTTTTCACTCACAGGTGCAGTCTTGGAAATCGAAGCTGCCTCTGCAGACAATCATGCGGCTCTTACAGGTGCTGGTTCCCCAGGTGGAGAAGATCTGCATTGATAAGTAAGTGTGTTGTGTTATGTAATAAGTGGGAGGCTGCAGGGGTTTGATTGGAGGCTTGTTGTGAGAGGCTAAAGGATGTGATGTCATTTGGGAGACAATCTAGGATTTTACCAGGGATGGACTTGAGTGTATGCTTAAAGCCCAGGAAATCAGGCCATTCATTCAAGTTCATGTATTTCTTTACTCTGGCGGTGCGTTCAGCTATATTTACAACTCCAGCAGATACCAGGTGCTAGAGCTCTCCTCAAGCTTACTGTTTATCTCGTCACTTACACAATCGCCTCTTTTCAGTGGGAGCAGCTCAGGAGTCAAGTCCACGGTGTGTGTGTGTGTGATGTGTGTGTGTGTGTGAGATGTGTGTGTGTGTGTGTGTGTATATATCTATATCTGTCCATGCATGGCTGTATGTGTTTGCCTGGGTCAGTACTTTCTGCTGCAGCAGATTTCACAAACGGCAATTGACGACGTCCTGGATGCTCACGTTCTCGCTCTCTCTGCAGGGGCCTCACAGATGAATCTGAAATCCTCAAGTTCTTGCAGCATGGCACACTAGTGGGACTCTTACCTGTCCCTCACCCCATCCTGATCCGCAAGTACCAGGCGAACTCGGGCACTGCCATGTGGTTCCGAACCTACATGTGGGGAGTTATTTATTTAAGGTAAACCAGCTAGATGCATTCCTAGCCCATCTTTTCCTAGCACTAGCAAGGTTTCGGTGCAAATCCCTAGTCTGTAGAGCAGCCAGCTCTAGACACTCCCTCCCTTAGCCAGTGTAGAGGGCTGGGAGAACTTGCAGCTACTCTAGGACTTTCCTTTTCCAGCAGCAGGTGCTATAGGGAATAGTGTAGACACGCTGGCAGTGGGAGAGCACAACTGCTCCAATGCCTGCATCTCCAAGCAGGAGGTGTTGCAGGGAAATGATGGAGGAGTGCTGCCTGCCTGGGGTCTTGCAGCTCCTCCTGTCCCTGCCTCTGCTCACAGGAGGCACTACAAGGCATTGGGCCAGGAGCGCCCGCTTTGCGGGAGCTCACAGCTGTTGCATTCTCCTCTTTGCCAAGCGGTAAATGTCTCAGTTCTTGTTATCCCAGCTGGCAAGATTTGAGTGCCATCGACATTGGTTTGTTTCATAGTAAGTGACGTGACCGTCTTTTTCTCTTCCAGGAATGTGGATCCCCCCACCTGGTATGACACGGATGTGAAGCTATTTGAAATTCAGCGAGTCTAAGATGAGAGAAGGCACTTACCTCTGATAAGAGAGAAACACTGGAAACAAGGGCCTCGCTGTGCGTTGCTCCATCACAGCTATTCCTGCATTTCACAGCCAGCTGAGAGACCAAAAGGACAATCACTTCCATTTACCTACCTGTCATTTTAAGCTTTAATCAGGATCTGCTCAGAGATACCTGCCCCTTAGCCCACCTCCCTTCCTATCCCTCCCCAGGAACCCTGAGTGAAAGATGCCTAAGGAGTGTCCATTGTGGTTGTTACACTAGAAACCAGACCATTCTTAGCTCTTCTGTCATTCTTTCACTCCTGGCTTTGGTCTGGAGACAAACCTGAACCTGACCAGCTGGAGGCTATGACCTCTGCTCCCTCACCCCCTGGTCAGATTCAGCATTTGATTAAAAGATTCTGAATGTAAAGAGTTAAACTGGGCCAGCGAGGGAAGCTGCTGCTGCTGCGGGAAATGCGTGGTTTTTTATTATAGAAATACATAGTTTTTGTGGTTCTTTTCCAAAGAATTTATTCCAAGACTCCATCAGGTTGCGGGTCGTCTTGCTGCTGCCTCTCCTCACTGTCCATAGCAGGGCTGGAGGATCTTTATTTAACAGCTGAATGAAAAGGGAATGCTAAAGGGAATCTATTTGTTCATCCACTTTGTGTCTGTGTTTTGAGTCCCTCTTTCCTTCCCCTTTGGTTGCTGTAAGCCAATGCTTCAATGCAAAGTCCAAAGCTCTGCCCTTTCCCCTTCTTCCCCACTTTGTCACTCACTGCCCTGCAGGTTTGCAGACCTGGAATGATGCTGTGCCCTTAGAGATGGGCTCTTTAAATGACCAGAGTGTATGTGTCTAAAGCCACTTTGAATACCTTACTCAGACTAAGGTGGTCAGTGCAAAGGCTGGGAGGAAAGGGCTGGACCCGGAGGCATCAGCAGGCTTTTCCTTGCAAGGAGAAAGGAACAGTTTGTGTCGCCCTCCAGCAGCCTTTTCCAATAGATTGAAGGGACAGCATTTGTCTAGCCTTGGAAAAAGCTATATCCCACCTTCCTTGCTGGGCACGTGGTCACGGCACGTGGGGAATGGTGGAAGGGATCAATTGTGCACTGCTTTTTCAGGGCAAGGGGTTGAAGGAAGGTCTCCGGGAAGTCTTAAGCAGCATGTTGAAGGCAGCAGAAAAAAAGCAGCTAGACACTGGTGCTAGTGACCTCTGGGGTGAAGTTGGATCCTTCAGAAGGCCTTGATGGCTTCTGGATTAAAAAAGCTAGACTGTATTGGATCCCAGGCATGGTAAGTGTGGGAACCTATAGTTTTCAGGGCTATTGGGAGATCATCTGCCTCAATCACAAGATATTGTGATGCCATGCTTGATGCAGCAGTGCAAGGTTGCAGTTCTGTAGATTACGGCATGAGCCAGAGGTGTTTCTGTTCCACTGGAAGGTCCTCATGTTGCAGACGTGGGCCACAGGATGAGGGGGATCCTCTCATGGACCAAGTTCTAATTCCCCTACTGCTTAGTCCTTAGTGTTTCATTCTGCAGACCGCCAAGGACAGCCATTCTTGATCCCTAGCTTTAGAACCACTGCTGTAGATGACTCCATGTAAACCATTCTCCCTACCCGTATGCAGGGGGCAGCCACCCTGTAGTTCCTCCCCTTATGAGGAGGTCCATGCTGTGGTATGGGCAGCCACTGTGCAGTAGCCCTCTTTCTGGTTTAGTATGGGTAGCTCACTGATCTAGTATCAAAGCAGTCCCCCTCCTGTGGTGCTGGAACTGGACTAAAACCCCCAGCCCAGTTCGGTACTGGAGTATAGCCTGGAATATCCTTGAAGGACAAGGGATAGATGAAGGGAACCTTTTTTCTCTCCACCCCAATGCATTTTGTCGTCATTTCCACCACCACCACCCCCCTTCTGTATAAAGACATTTACAGATTGAAGTCTATATTTTGCTTGGAATATCTCTCATCGGAAGAATGTGATTGATGGAGCCCTGGTGATGGGCCGACATCTGATTGTACCGCACCTGCACCTCACAGCTGGACAAGGGACTTCTTGTGTCCCGGATGCTTGCTTTTCCCCCGCCCCTGTCACGCACACTGGTTTTGTGGTATCTTCCGTCCTTTCAGTTTGCTTTGTGTATCTTCTGTTCCTTTGTGAGTTCCTCTGCAGTTTTATGTTCCTTGATGTTTCAAGTTCAGTCTTTGTTTCATGAAAATCAAATTGCACTGTAAACTATTTGCTCACCTATAGAGATATAAAAATTATCTGAAACATGGCACCTGCTTTGACTCTCTCTGTCCCAGAGGGGATTTGTGATCTTGTTTGTGTTACTTCTGGGGGCCTACTGCATGATTTATGTGACTGGAGGATATGGTGTCCTGGTTTCCTTTGCAACGGGTGGCTTCCCACCTGGTTATCTCTGGTAAACTTACCTGACCTGTACATTCCCGGCCTTTGATATGCTGCGAATAGGGTCTGTTAAAATGACTGAGGCCAAGGGCTTCACAGGATTCCAACAAAGGATTAGATACTTATATGAATAATGAGTACATAGAATTAATGAAATATAGGGCTAGAAAGGACCTTGAGATATCATCAAGTCCAGCCCCCTGTACTAAGCCAGGATCCAGTAAACCTAGACCAACCCTGACAGGTGTTTGTTCAACCTGTTCTTAAAAACCTCCAGTGATGGGGATTCCACAACCTTCCTTGGAAGCCTGTTCCAGAGTTTAACTACCCTTATAGTTAGAATTTTTTCCCTAATGTTTAACCTAAATCTCCTTTGCTGCAGATTAATTCTTCTTGACCTACTTTCAGTAGACATGGAGAACAATTGATCACTGTTCTCTTTGTAACAGCCCTTTACATATTTGAAGACTTATCAGGTCCCCTTTCAGTTTTCTTTTCTCAGGACTAAAAACGCCCAGTTTTTTTTAACTGTTCTTCATAGGTCAGGTTTTCTAAACCTTCTATCATTGTTGTAGCTCTCCACTGGATTCTCTCCAATTTGTCCACATATTTCTTAAAATGTGGCACCCAGAACTGGACACAGTACTCCAGCAGAAGCCTCACCAGTGCTGAGTAGACTGGGACAGTTACCTCCTGTGTCTTACATACGACAGTCCTTTTAATACATCCCAGAATGATATTAGCCTTTTTCACAAATGCATCACAGTGTTGACTCATATTCAATTTGTGATCCACTGTAAAACCCCGGATCCTTTCCAGCTAGAGTTTTGATTTTTGTTGTCCTATCTAATTTGGGAGATATAAATTCTGTGCCTCGGGGCTTAACAAACTACCTATGGTTAGAGAGAAACCTTCCCTCTAGGCAGGGTATTCCAGCATTGTCCATTAGAGGGTTTCTTGTACCTTCTGAAGCAGTTGATGCTGGCCTCTGTCAGATGCTGGATACTGGTGTAGCTGGACCATTAGTCCAATCTGGTATGGCAGTTCCTATGTTCCAGAGCTGATTGGTTATTGGCCTCTTTATCACTGGTCCGTGAGACTTCATAGGTAAGTTCATGATGTTGCCACAAGAGACCACATCCCAGTTTCCCTCTCATGCTGCGTGTAGACGTTCATTGTACATACAGGGTACATCTACGCTGCTAACTCCCCCGCGGCAGTGACCCTCAGAACTGGGTCTACAGACTCGGTTTACGGGGCTTGTGCTATGACACTGAAAATAGCCACTTACAAGTTCCCACTTGGGCTCTGAGGGGGATGCGTCTCAGAGCCCAAGCTCCAACCTGAGCAGGAACATCTACACAATATAGTGTGAGCCCCGCGAGCCTGAGTCTGTAGACGTGGGCTCTGAGACTCGCTGCCACGGGGGTGTTTTTGCTGTGTAGACATGCCTGCAAAGTGCTAGGATTTGTATTTCAGTGTTAGGCCTCCAGAACTCCCTGATCAGCTAGGCCTTATCAACTCAAGCGTGACCTTCTCAAGCAATTTTCCTCTTCCCCACGCACATACATCATTCATTGCTCCAGTATCTTTTGCAAACAAGGGAGAAGGTTTGAGAGCTTGTTTTCATTTGAAAGGAAAGGACCTCTGGTGTGTTCCTTGGGTGAGATTCCTGGTGCAAACTGAAATGGAAGTAATAATTAACTTTATTGGTGCCTAATGTATTCAGCTGTAATTTCTCCTGACATTTCTTGTTGACATAAGGCTTAGTAAAAGTATTTGACGCAAAGTCCATGCTCACTTGACCTATCTCACTTGTAACTTCCAGACTAGTTGCAGTAATTGTGATCTGTACCCACTGGGATGCCAGTGTCAGAGGCTCTTCAGAGAGGCATTTCTGAGTGCCATTAGCTCTCTCTGTCCCTGACTGTGGCTTGTAGGGAGTTTGTTTTTATACAAGGCTGCAATTCTGAGAATCCAAGCTCTGAACCTAGCCAAACCCTTCTTTAGACTGATTTATGTTGGATGGGAGCAGTAAAGGTAGTGGTATTTGCACTTTAATCCATCAGCCTTGGTTAAGTGACATGAAGGATTTTGATAGCAAGAAAAGATGGATTGATTGTAAAATCGGGACCTTCTCTTAAATCTTTATATAATCTTTGTACTTGGGAAGGACTGGATCCGAAGCCTGTTGCAACGAATGGGGGGCTTTCCATTGACTTCAGTGGGCTTTAGGTCAGGCTCTGTGAGCAAAGGGTGAAACAAAGACTGCAACAGCAAACCGTGACTGTTCAAATTGTCTTTATTTCTATTCACTGAGCTCAGTGGGCCCTCATGAGGGCCACCACTAGCCTCTGTGCATTCAGGTTCCCCACCTAAGCGCCTTTGGTTAATCAAACACCTGATGTGTTTCTCATCAAACATGGTGCGGTGCATTTTTACTCCCGGATTTGCACACATGTTAATGCACATTGCTCCGTCCTGTACAGACTGTGGAAAGCACGAGGGGGGGGGGGGTCACAGTAGAATTATTATTAGCTTATTTTAGGGCATTCATAAATTCCAAGGCTAGAAGGGACTGTTGTGATCATCTAGTCTGACCTCCTGTGTAACACAGGCCAGGGAACTGCCCCGAGCTAGGCTTTCGAAACGGCAGGCAATGGTGTGACCTTCACTAGCGCAAAAGGATGAGCTGATTCCATTTCATGAGAGAACAAGAAACGCACTCAATAAAAAGCAGGACTGAGGAATGTCAAGTTTAAGCTAAGTGGTAACTATAACGCTTCTCTAGCGCTTAGGTGACCAGATGTCCTGATTTTATAGGGACAGTCCCAATTTTTGGGGTCTTTTTCTTATATAGGCTCCTATTACCCCCCTACCCCCACCCCCGTCCTGATTTTTCACACTTGCTGTCTGGGTCACCCTACTAGCGCTTTTCACCGGCGGCGTTCCGAATGCCTGTCAGAACCTTCATTGAGCCCAGTTAAACAGGGTAAGTGGTTTCGGTCCCATTCTACAGATGGGGACATAGAGGCACAGAGCTGTTTATGGCCTGATTTCCAGAGATGCTGAGTGCCCATAGCTCCCTTTGACTTCAATTAGAGTTGTGAGTGCTCAGCACTTCTGAAAATTGATCCCAGAGGCCCAGATCCTCCAGGGTATTCAGGTGCCTTAGGCTGTGTCTACACTTAAAACACTACAGCAGCACAGCTTTTGTGCTCCAGCTGTGCCGCTGTAGCACTTCTGCGTAGACACTCGTACAGCGACGGGAGGGGTTCTCCAGTCGCTGTAATTAATCTGCCTCCCTGAGAGGCGGTCGCTAGGTCAACGGAAAAATTCTTCCATCCGCCTAATGCAGTCTACACTGGGGTTAGGTCGGCAATGAAAAATCCCCTCCCCCCGAGAGATGTAGCTATGCCGCTGTACATTTTCTGTGTAGACCAGCCCTAAGTCTCATTGAATTCAATGAGAAGTAAGGCCAGGTCTACACTAAAAAGTTAGGTCGACCCAGCTACATCACTCTAGGGTGTGAGAAATCCACCCCCCTGAGTGGCAAAGTTAAATCGCCCTAGCCCCTGGTGTAGACAGCGGTAGGCTGGCAAAATAATTCTGTCAACTTCGCTACCACCTCTCAGGGAAGTGGATAACCTATGCCGACGGGGAAACCCTTCCTGCCAGCATAGGTAGCATCTACACTGAAGCACTACAACAGCACAGATGCAGCTGCATTGCTGTAGCATTTTGAGTGTAGACAAGTCCTTAAAGAACTAAATATCTTTGAGCATCTGGCCCACGGATACATATAGAGTTAGTGTCAGAATCAGGAGTAGAACCCAGATCTGCTCTAACCACTACACCACGCTCCATAGGTGCTCATATGAACCTTATACTTCCATACATCCATGTGAAAAGGGGGCATTTTTGTTCATTTTTGCTTGACCATGGGGCATGTACTTCAGGCATTTGTGGCCTTTTCCTCAGATTGCTGATAGGGTTCCTGCCCTTGATTTCAGAGGTTCTGTGGAGTGCATTTCAGTCTGTGCATCATGATGCTGCTCTTATGTTCAGAGGGTTGAAGGTGGAGCTGGTTAAAGTCCCATTAATTACCATACAGTGTCCTGAGTGCAGTAACTATATTATCCCTATTATTCTGGCACTAGTTTGTTTCCATTGAGCAGTACGGTATTTTACAGACTGGTCTAGATTGTTTTGTTTTTCTATGGAGAAAGTTGACGCCAGCATGTTCAAAACACAAAACAACTTCCCTTTCATCTGAAACTCCTCGAGAAATAGGGCTCAGAGGAGCCAAAGTGAAAGTCAAAATGAAAGTGAGCTGGCAGTATCTGTGTCTTTGTTCCCAGGTCTCCCCCATCCGGCTACTGCTGTGTGACTTCAGCTCCATTTCTCCCTCCACCACTGGGCGAGGGAGGGTTGGACCTGGTTCAGGATGACACATAAACCTCCAGGAGCCCCCCGACGGAGTGCATTCTGTAGAACACACCCAGGGGCAGGCCGAAGTTCACGATGGCAAACCAGGTGGAGTAACCGTAAAACGACTTCTCCAGTCTGTTCTCGAAGGTGGGGTGCATCCCGAATGTGGGCATGATCCACAGCTAGAAGGGTGGTTACAAAGAGCAGAGGTCAGAGGAGGTTAGGGTGTCCTATATCAGTGGCTCTCACCCCTTTCAGGAGTCTGATTTGTCTTGTGTACCCCCAAGTCTCCCCTCACTTAAAGACGGTTTGCTTACAAAATCAGACGTAAAAATACAAAAGCGTCACAGCACATTTCGAATGACAAATTGCTGACTTTCTTATGGCTACCATAGAATTCTAAAATAAATCAATTGGAATATAAATATTGTACTTACAGTTCAGTGTATAGTATACAGAGCAGTATAAACCAGTCATTGTCTGTATGACATGTTTGTTAGTTTGTACTGACTTCACTAGTACTTTTTATGTAGCCTGTTGTAGAACTAGCGGTGTTGATGTACCCCCTGGAAGATCTCTGTGTATCTCCAGGGGTATGCGTACCCCTGGTTGAAAACCATTGTCCTATATATATTCAGCATAGTCCATGGCACTGGGTACGCTCAAAAGCCTATGGTGCTGAATGGACGCAGGGCTGGCTGAGGCAGTCACTGGGGTATCTCTGATTAACGGAGCAAGTCCTCTCCCTAACAGAAGACATCATAGAAGGATGTTTCCTCCCCTTACACTACTGCAGTCTCTGCCAAGTAAAATAGTGTCTCTAATATAACCCCGTCTGGAGACCCAGTAACAACACAGTTTCCCCCACAGCCTGGTTCAGCTTTTCTCGTGTGTCTAGCATGAGGAACTTGGGAAAGTAGCATGTTTATGACTATTTTGCGTGACTCGGTTTCCCTGTTGTATTGTGGCCTGACTGCTTGCATAGCGCTAACTCACAGGCGGCTGTGAAGGGGGCGTTATGGAACTGAGCCGGTAAAACACTGACAGCCTCTCAGGTCCTCCGCTTCAACGGAGCTAAGATAGCAAAGGCTGGGCCAACAGCTGGGAGCAGAAGTTACCTCCCTGACTTCATCCAGGCTAGGATGTTTTACTCTTCCCAAGGCTAAGCCTGGGATCCAAAGGCCTGTTAAAAAGGTGCCCATTGCCGAAGAGGAGGGAGTTTTGCAAGGGGATGAGCTGAGAAAGGCTGGCCAGGATGTGTCACTGAACCAGCTGAGAGGACTCACCCAGAGCCAGAGGAAGCAGGTTGGAAGCAATGAGCTGTTTCTCCCAACTCCAAGATGGGGAATCAGCCGGACCTGCCAGAGCTTTGGCTGGAGAGGTGGAACTTGGGTAAAGGACTATGCAAGTAGGTTTTTAAATCTACTTCTGTTAGCACTGTGTACCTTTGGGGACAGAATAAATCACACTTTGTTTTGAAGAAGCTGTTTCTGTTTCCCTGCAAATGCACACTGTCACAGGCTCCCAACGAGACACTCTTGCACGGGCCAGCCCCAGTTGGACCTGCAGAATCAGTCACAGTTGGTAACCAGAGGATGTATCCCACGCCCTGGTCTACGAGTGGGTGGACTGCAGAATTCCACCTGGGGAGTGGTAAAGGCCTGACACCCCTGGGGGTGCACTTAGAGACACTCTGAGAAGGGACAGCAGAAACTGTGACAGATGGGAGCTACCTAAGTTTTAATCGCATCCTCAAGCCAATGTTATAGCTCTGTCCAAAGTTTTTTGATCACGGTTCAAGGATGTGGTTAAGGTCCTGCCTATTCTGTTCAATGGAAATGGGTTGTAACTAGCTGTGTGGGCACAGATGTCATTGCAGACAGGTCCTAATACTGGAGACTCTTGATGACAAGGACCCACTACTATCCGCTGTGCTTCCCACTTTTCTAGTTAGGCACTTTTTATTCAACACCAAATGTGTCTAATAACTTCTAATATACCTAAAATCAGGGCATCTGAGGAGTTTTTAGCTGCCTATGTTCTGTGAAAATCTGCCCCCTGACCCATGAACAGAAAATCCAGCCACGCTGGAGTCATTTGCTTTAAAAAGATATTTTAGGGTCAAGGAAGTGAGAGGTTAACAGGAAACCTTGTCTGCATTGTAGCATGAGCCTCAGTGCTGGTGTGTAAGAGTTTACTAGCAGGCCTAGGGAATGTGGATGAACGAAATGGATGGCTCAAAGGAAAGAGAAGGTGGTGTGTGTGTGTGTGAGAGAGAGAGAGAGAGAGAGAGAGAGAATGAGAATGTAGAACCAAGGTGTTCTCTGGTATACTTGTTCTCATTCCAGGCCCGGGATGTAGAGAAGGCAGCTCGAGAGAGATACTCACTATGATGTTGCACAAGACCAAGAAGATTGAGATCTCCTTTAGGGCTTTCCTCTTCCAGTTCAGGTGGCCGTAGGTATGGCTGTAGGCATGTGAAACCCTCCTGATCTCCTGTCTTATCTGTAGTGGGTAAACACTTCTCGGGTCACAGTCTTCACGCGTCTCACCTTCTTTTGCTTCAGTCTCTTTGTTGCCAGGGGGCGGCGTGGGCTCCTGGCTGGTGTGTGACACAGCTGTCTCTTCACTGGATGGACCCGAGTGCTGTGTGTGGGGCCCAGCCAGGCTGGCATCAGGATCCTCCACCAACGGCTGCCGGTGAAGCCCCTCGATAATGAAGATGTTTTGCGTGATGTGCTGAATGATGAGGCTGACCGCGTAGGTCAGGATGAGTCTGTCCAGCAGGTCTCCGGGGTTGGTGGCCACAATGGCGACAATGGAGAAGTAAGAAATGCCAATCTGGCCTAGGGCTGCTCCCATGAGCAGGATCACGTCCAGGCTTCGGGTTGGGTTTTTCAGAGTATCTAGCTCACGCTCTTCCAAGCCATGGATGACAGTCCCAGCCAAGGCACCCACAGTCATCATCGGCAGAAGCGCGACGTAGTAGGAATAATACAGCACAAGGGTCTCCTGCTTAAGCGCTGAGCTGGTAGCCTGGATGTGGTAGGTCATGAAGATGCAGATCCCAATGAACAATGTAGATATGCCCAGCACCAGCCCATAAATGACACCACGGAGCTTGAACTTGGGCTTGGCATGAATGGCGTGGTCGGGAGGGATGCGCCTGCCCACGTTCTTCCACATGACGTACAGCATGGAGCTGCCGATGAGGCAGTATTCCGTGTTGAAGGGGTACAGCAAGATGTAGCCCTTCTGGAAGACGCGGCAGGCTGTTGTGTTTGGACACGTGCATGAGCTGGACTCGTTGCCTGGAGTGAGGGAAAAGGAAGGGGGTCATTTGGGAGGCACGAGTAGCCTGGGAAGTTTTTATTGTCTATTTCCTGGCTACCTGCAGTGAGGTCCTACATACCTGCCTGCCCCAGAAAGCCTAATGACCTGCATGAAGCCAAATGAGCCTTCAAGACTGGGGGGTTTCAGAATAATAATACTTTGCCCTTCCCATGCTCTAAGCCCGGTACAAACACTAACTAATCAGCCCTCCCAGTCCACCCTGGAACGGGGGAAATATTGGTTTCTCCATTTGTATGAGACACAGACAGGTGAAGTCACCTGTCCAAGACCACACAGCATGCCAATGGCAAAGCCAGGATCAGTGCTAAGGCTTTTCTGGTTCCTATCTCCCTGCTCAATCCACTAAACTCTCTTCACATGCATCTGGGAGGTTAAGACCTCTGGTAAAGGTCTACAACATTGTCCTGAGGGTTTGAGGTTTCTGCCATGTCATGATGAATTAGTCACGTAGGGAACCGATGGGCCTCTCTCTCTCTCTGGAAGGAGAGACTGGACCCAGTCCCGGACCATGACTACCTGTAGCCCTTGCCCTGTGTGTAATATGTATTCTCTTTCCTTCCCTACCTAGGCCTTCTCCCAGGAGAGCTCTTTATCTCCAAAGTTTAGTGGCTAAATAGCTTTCCAGGCAAATCAGCATGTTCCAAACGACCCACAAACTGTAGTACGGATCATCCAAAAATCTAGATCTCTATGGGTGACCTCAACCTGCAGTTAAGCAAAACTTCCTCTTTCCCTGGAAAAATAGACACCAACTCCTTGTGCTTTAGTGAAGCCATGCATCCCAGTGGAGATGATCCAGAAAACTGAATGGCTGGGGCCAAGGGCTAGTGCTGACCTCGCGGATTCTCCATTCTACCCATCTACCTGTTGCTATTAAGAAACAGTGAAGAATGAGCCATGCCTGGAAAATTTTGCACAAGACCTTTGAGTGCAGATTCAATTTCCCTGTGAAGAGAGTCGTTGGTCACCGCTAACAGCCAGAGGAGGAGATCTGTGGCCATGGTCAGCATCAGCCCACATCTGTAAAAGGGGAAGAGCACTTTTACAACGTGTCACCTGAGAGCGTCTCTTATGGTCTTTTGCCTTTAACTCCTCCTTGTTTTATGGCGCGCACACATTCTCCAACCTGTGTGGTACCACCTGGACTCACATGGGCACACCCACCCACACCTGTGCTTACTCATACACTCAGGCATGCACACTCGTGTATTTGCACACATAAGCACACCCATTCCCGCACAGTCATAGCCATTCCCACTTGCAGTAATTTGCACAGGTTCTCGCATCCACTAGACTTGCACCTGAACTCTTAAACCAGTTGCGAACTGTGCAACGGGCCCATTGGGGCTTGCAGCTGTCACAGGAACATGTGATGGCCAGAAGAAAGCTGACTAACCCATGTAGACGTAATGAAAATGGGCGAGGTCAAGTCAAAACCTAGTGCCTCAGCAAGCACGTGCAGTAGAAAGATTCTTGAGGTTGGGGGTTGGTTTGTGAAATCTCTCATCCTTTAAAGATGAATTTTCCTGCTTGGTGGAATTGGCAGTAATCCCGCTGGCCCCCAGCACTGGCATGGATGTCAGCTCTAATGTGGATCCTGCAGTTTTATACGTCTACCTGCAAGGATTGTGCCTCTCCACTGTAATCCACAACCTCCTCTTCATGTTGACTAGGTCATTATCCTCCACTGAGGAAATTCAAGTGGACTGGAGATGGGATTAGGAAATCAAACCGGTTGATGCCACGCAGACCAAACAAGAAGATGGCTCAGAAGGCAAAGCCCATCCGAGGCCCGTTTGAAAGAGTGACAAATTGATCTGCCTTGTATTTAAATATAAAATCCTTCAGTTTTAAGAAACAAAGAACTTTAAATCTGAAATGCAGATTATAAGGCGCCCCGGGAGGGCTGCTGAGGAAGGGAAAGTGGAGTCAGAAAGGCCTGGTATGGGAGTGTTCAAAGTAACATGAAGGGCTATTAAACAAGGCCCCTCCTTCTCTCGTCCTACCTGGTGAGGTTGTGCTGGACTTGGGTACAGTCCTTACAGTGGCGCCATAAAAGGTACGTCTGAAAGCAACAGAAACAATCAAATGAACCTATTGTAAACCTGGCAACAGGTGCGTGTGCAGATGTGCGTGAGTGGGAGCCTGTGCAAATGCAAGCGTCTGAGTGGGAATGCTTGTGACTCTGTGTGTGAATGGGCGCAGGAGTGCTTGAGCTTATGTGTGCATATGCATCCATTTTGCAGCATCTGCATGTGGGCAAACATGTATTGTCTAAAGTGCAGCCAGCTGCTTGACTACACTTGCAGTTTGATATTGAAAATAATATTCAAGAGACCAAATAACCAAGCGTAGCCATTTAATACCTACTGCTCTGCTCTTTCCAGGAAGCAGCTCTCTGGCAGCCTGCAGTTCACCTTACACAGAAGGGGTGCTCCGAAGTAGGCATTTCAATTGGCCATATTTATAGTCTGGTGGTTTACAAACTAAAAGCACTTTATACAGCACCCAAAACTAAAATCCACCAATCAGCTTTTTACCCTATTGTTCTGTATTAACTTCTTCCTGCCTTATCTTTTGTTTTGGATCCCACATTCCAAAGGCTAGGAGCGGCCGGGGAGTCACAATACAGCCTGTACTAGGACACACCGTTCCGGTATCTTGTCCTTGACAGGTTTCCTATTTGCTAATGCCAAAAGCGACGTTTAGATTTGCAGAGCATTGTGGGATAGATAGATAGCATGACAAAAGTGAGCCAAATACGAGTCAGTTAGCAGAACTGCCCAACATTAATATTGAGAATAACATACACAGTATTAATACCATGTGCATAATACCTATTAATGTGTGTGTGTGTGTGTGGGGGGGGAACATATCCAGCTACATCTACACTACACACCAGTGCTGGAGGCATGTGGTGTGCATGTAGCTACACGCACAGTGAAAAGCAGGGATGCATCCACACTGTAGTAGTGTGTAACAACATGCATCGGTGGAAGCCTCTGGCAGTGGAAGAAGGCTTCAGCAGCTCCCTGCTGCCAGAGCCTTTCACTGGGTGAGGAAAGGCTCTGGTGGGGAGGAAGCAACCTGGAAATCCCCTGGCCGGAGCCTTTCCCTGCTGCCAGTCTTTCCCTGCAGTGGGGAAAGGCTCCAGCAGTAGGGAGGCAGCAGACACTCCACTGCTAAAAATAGCAGTGTAAACAGGGAGGCAGAGCAGAGACCGTGTAGGGTTTGTACTCTCAGGGGTGTCTTTACTTGCCTAAGGTGTGCCTCACGGTCTACCCTGCTACTTATACCCATGCTGGGGGGCTATGCAGGTATGTAACATGCCGCCAAAGGAAGCATGCAGCACAGATGTACCATAGGTCTGGCTAACGTGTAACTGTATACGTGTGTGAATGTGAGGGAGCACGTATGTACGAATCTAATCTGAAAAGAGAGACTTGAAAATACATTTCCATTCGCTCTGCTAGGCACAGGAGTTTGCTTCTGATAGAATCTGGGGAATTTGCATATATGGTTTTAGGTCACAGAGATGTCAGAGTTTACAGAACTTCTGGTTGCAAAGCACGTCTAAATAATTTAAATGGACAATTGATTTTGCCATTAGGGTTTGGCAATTGCAAACAGAGAAATCCTGATTTCAAATGGAAAAGCTTCCTGGGGGACGTTAGTACAGAGACAGCTGTCTGGGCTGTTGAAGGGTAATGTACCAGATTTTCACTTATCTCTGTCTCTTTACTGACTTTGCAGAAGGAAGTAGGGGAACTTCTGCTAAATTCCATGATAGATTTATTGTCTTTTATCACAGTAATGATTTCATTTTACTTTTATGTCTTTGAGTACTATTTGTGCTACATGTATTGGCACTGTATGTGGTTTGGTATTTAAAACAATAACTGATACTAAAAATACCTTTAACAAGAAACCCCTACCTCTGATCTCTCCCTCCCTTCCCTGCCTCCCAGCTATATGGCAGAGTGACTGGATTCCAGAGAAGATGACGTTCCATACCTGAATGCAAACAAAGATGATTTCTATGCACGGGAACAGGTTTTCCAACTGGGATTTGCAATGTATGTGGCTGACGTTGTATCCAATCCTGAACACATGCAGGAGGATGGTGCAGGCTCCAAACAGCACTAGAGACCCTGTCCAAACAGTAAAACCATCAGCGAACCAAATGAGCGAGGGTCCATACATGGAGTAAGCTGAAACTGGTGCAGGTTTAGTAACCATCACCACATCTGCTTTCATGCTTCCTGCGCTCGGTGGGGCTGGGAGAGTTCTAGTTTTGGAACTTCGGGGGTGGGCCTGAATTCAAATCCTGGATCCAGGTGCCCTGAAATTTGGGAAAATTTGAAAATCCCATGATTGTTTGGGGGGTGGGGATCCATGAATCATGATTTTTGAACATTTGGGTTTGGCAATACCGGCTCAGTCTCTAATTAAGCTACTTGAACAACGCACGCCATTCACCTGGATTACACGTGTGTGGGAGGTGGAATTCACCCCATGTTTTGCACAAGGTGCTGCAGTAGAGACTAGGTCACTGGGAGTGAGAATTTCTGGGTAGAAATCTAGCTGCGCTGGATATCGCTCAGTAAAACTTTGAGGGTCAAATTTTCAAAGCTGTTTAGGTGTTTAAGGTTGCAGAAAGGCACCTACTGGGCATTTCAGCAGCTTAGGTGGAGAGCTGAGTGAAGAACTGGGTTTTCAGTTTGGTGGTTGAACCAAAAATTAAAAAAAAAATGTTTTTGTTTCAAGTTCACTTGGAACAAACCGTCTTTCTTGTGTTCATTTGGCTTTCAAGTGTTTGAACCCTTTTTCTTTTGTTTTTTAAAAAACCTGGGTCAGCTTCCGAATGAAACGTCATTTGGAAACAAAAATAATCAAAGTGGTTAGTTCTGAAAACGTTGCAACAAAACATCTGGACTTTGTTTTCCTTCCAGAGCTATGTGCCAAATTCAACTCAATTTCACGAATAGCTTCAGCCAACCCCGAAACCGCATTTTTTGGCAAAGAAACGAAATTATTTGGCCAAAAAATGTCTCAGCTCTAGCTTGGTCCCTCGCTCCCACTGATTTCAACCTAACTTGCTTAACTCCCATTGAAATCAAGGGGAGGTAGGTGTCTAACTCGGTTAGGGGCTTCTAAGGATCCCCCTAGGCACCTAACTGCATCTTTAAGTGCCTAAATACCCTTTGAAAATCTGGCCCTTAGTGCTTCATTTTACTCCTGAGCCAGTGCAGTAATTAAAACACCCTAATAAACCAAGGACAGAGCAATTTGGAGGTGTCATCTCATCAACTAAAGCGGGCTGGGCCTTGTCAGGACTTGGCTGGGAGCTCCACGAGGAAAACCCCGGTGCTGCAAGAAGGGGATTCGCTAAGCAGAAATCTTCCCGTTTGAATCAGTATGAGCCAGTACGCCAGCATGGCACGAAGGGGCGGACAGTACTCCGCTGCTCGCGATAATGGTATCCGTCCCATTTGTGATCACTAGAGGTAGATCTGCACTGCAATTAAACACCTGCAGCTGATTCTGGGTCAGGCTGCGGGGCTATACAATTGCAGCGTAGACCCTGTGAATGGGGAGAGTCCCAGACGCTGGGTTCCAGCCGGAGCCTGAACATCGACCCCGCAATCTTTTAGCCCTGTAGCCTGAGCGCTGCTAGCTCAGTCAGCTGACGCGGGCCAGGCGCAGGTGTTGAATTGCAGTGTAGACACCCGCGACGTCCCCAGGCTCTGGCTTTGCAAGAGGAAGGATGGTGTGGTTGGTTTCCTGGCTACATTCCAAGGTGGGCAGTTACTCTGCTGTCCTGAATTCCTCCCGGAGCTCCAGCTGCATGCAGGAGTCTTGGGCTCCTGGTCTTAGAACAACAGCCTGGCGCTTCCCTAGTGTCGTTTCATCCGAGGGTCTCAAAGCAGTTGACAAACATCCAGGACCTGAAGCCTCCCAGCACCCTTGTGAGGCAGTGAAGTCGTATGACCCCAGTCATTCAGATGGAGAAACTGAGACATGGAGGTGAAGGGGTGGGGGGAGGGGGGGGAGGGAGATGAAGTGACTTGCCCAAGGTCACAGCTTGAGACAGTGGCAGACAGCCCAGATCGCCTCATTCCCTGTGCTCTAACCGGTAGGAAATGCTGGGTTGCCGGGCCAGAGGTGGCAGCATTTTGATGGTGGGTGAAGTGGTCCCTTGTGTGTAAAGTGGTCTGAGTGCGAGGCCCTGAACAAAGGTCAGAGGGTTGTGTGCAGCACTTACCCTGCACCCAGACTGGCCCGGCATGGGAGTCCCTGTACAGCACAGCATGGGGCTTCCTGCTGGTACACAGCAAGTAGTAAATGATCCAGCAGAGAGACAGGATCTTGAGGATGGAGAGGAAGAGCCCGACGTCGCGCAAGGTAATCGCCACCCTGTTGAAAATCATGCTGCTTATGAAGGCGCAGCCCAGAAACACCACGTTCATGGCCAGCAGCCCCGAGAACAGCTGCCCGGCCTTGCGAGCCTGCTTGTCCTTGTGGAGCAGCGAGGAGCAGCGCCGGTGCAACCAGCACTTCTCGTAGTGAATCTTCGAGGCTTCGGGCTCCGCTGACGCTGACTCTTCGCCATCAGTATCCTGGTTAAGGTGCCTCTGCCGTGGAGCTTCCTTGCCAGCCATCTCAGCAGCCACGATTTTCTGCGGTCTGGTCGGAAGAAGAGTTCACGCTGGGATCCCCTGCATGGTTAAACCAATCGGGATTAATAAGAGCACCGATGGAAAGGGTGTTAGGGGCTGCTGCTGTTTACACACTGAGCCACTTGGCTTCACACGGAGATAGTCACACGTGAGATGAGTTTGGTGGTCTCAGCTTAGTCCCTGGCACAATTTATCTACATAAATCCTCCCAGGACAAGCCTTGAGTGCAAGAAAAGCCAGTGCCCCATGGGACCTTCCTCGTTTGGGGCCTCCACCCCTTGTGCATGCTTTGCAGCTCGCTGGAGGATTTCATCTTTCCTCTCTGGCAGCGGGATCAGAGAAGGAGGAAACGGCTCGCTGCCAGACCCTCTCCGCTGTAGGGTCACATGTTAAAAGTGGCCTCCCCCTTACCAGCAAAGATCCCCCCCTGAATGAAGGAAAGATGAAAACATAGACGTCGGGTTCAAGGCAGTTTGGCATAATAATTGGAGATATACCAATCTCCTAGAACTGGAAGGGACCTTGAAAGGTCATTGAGTCCAGCCCCCTGCCTTCACTAGCAGGACCAATTTTTGCCCCAGATCCCTAAGTGGCCCCCTCAAGGATTGAACTCACAACCCTGGGTTTAGCAGGCCAATGCTCAAACCACTGAGCTATCCCTCCCCCCAATATCCCTCATGTTCCATGCATTATCCTTTCCATTCTGCATGTGTGCTCTTGGCCCTTTGTCAAGTCTGGATACTCCCATGTGACCATCACATGTGCTTGGAAGCATTGTGAGGCCAGCTGAAGTTTTTGTTGTTGGTTAAGGTACCTTGAGGCATTGGGGCGGGATACCAAAGACAGGGAGCACTATTCACACCCTGCTCCCCAGACTTCTTCCAAGTCCAACTCTGTATCCAGGTTTTCAGCTTGTTTCATGATAAGTATCTAGAGCGGCCGCAAAGTTTGGATCCGGATCAGAACTTCTCCAAAGTTCAGGGCTATCCGGTTGTGAGATTTCGACTGAGGCCCATCTCTGCCGACAATTACACCATGCTATTCTTATTGAATGCATGAGACAACCAACCTGCATGTGTCCGAGGAGCATAAAGCAGAACTGGGACTTTCAAAGATGTGTGAGACTTGCCCGGGCCTGCACCAGTTTGTCAGCAAAAGATCCTGACGGCCCTCTCCCCCCATCCCACCCCCAAGTCATATCTCAGGAAGGGGGCAGAACTGGAAGACTCTTCTTCCTCCCCCCTCGAAATGCAGTGGGAGATGGTAGAATAAATACCTGGAACTTGTCCCTAGGAGATGGTAGATTTTGAAGAGAGGGAGGCCCAAATCAACCCCTGCAGGTCTGAGCGCGCCCAAACTTCGGGGCACTTTTCAGTTTGGACCTAGCTGTAGTTTACAGCAAGAATCGTGGGAGAAGAACAGCCTCCGAGGCAGAGACAATGCAGTCAAATGATGTTTAAAATGGTGCTTAAATGAGATCTTACGATGCAGCCCTTGAGGGCTAAGAAAATTTTCTGTTCAAAGCAGGTGAAAAGACCCTGCTAGATCCAAAAAGACCCAGCATGATTTGCTCTGTTAGTGGGGTAATTTATACACATGCAAAGTGTCTTCCAAGCAATGGACCCAGGCTGATTCAGCTGCTCCAGGCAGCTTAAATACACCAGGGAAAAGCAGATCCCTGGGCAGGCAGGGGCTTGCTCACTGGGCAAATCTCATTCTGATCGAAAGGGATCCACAGCATTAGAAGAAAAACCCAACCCCTCATTTTGTCAGGGGGGTGGAAATCCCAGAACCGCCCTCTCCCCACTTTATCAGGGTGGTGATAAATCCCCCCTGGCTTTGCGGGGGACGTGGTCCCAGACCCAGGCTTCCTTAGAAAGGAGATAGTCGTCTCAGAGCCCAATTTCAGCAGCTGGTGCTAATCCCACCCTCACTCCCTCAGGAGGTGATCCGTACAGCAAGGGGCCCGGGCTGAGGAGGGGGTAGGGAGAGACTGGGCAGAGACACTTCCTAACTGGAGCTACCTCCAGAATAACAGTATCAAAATACATCCGTCCTGCTGGAGAGGATTCCTCAAGCCAGCAGAAAAGGGACCCAGCAGGAAGCACAGGACCACGTCCAACCTTTCTGCCGATCCCCAGGAATGACCCAGAGACAGGAGAAGCTGAGAAGAGGCGTCCATACTGGCCAGAGCT
The DNA here is from genome assembly GCA_003942145.1 of Platysternon megacephalum. Classification (NCBI taxonomy): domain Eukaryota; kingdom Metazoa; phylum Chordata; order Testudines; family Platysternidae; genus Platysternon; species Platysternon megacephalum. Next base: position 3,045,336 of record QXTE01000131.1, on the reverse strand, counting down.
CTCTGATACGTTCTTACCTCCACACGGGCTGGTGAGATCCGCAGGGTGGAAGCAGCAACTGGTGGGGCCCGTTTTACATTCTCCAGGCACGCAAAGCTAAAATCACCCCCCGCAATGACTGCTGTTTGGCCCCGGCCCTCTCCAGGCTTCTCTGAAGAGCTGCGGCAGGCAGGCAAGGGCTGCCAACTGGAAAGTGTAACCTGGGCTCTCGCAGCGCATTGATTTTTGCCTGTTTACTTTTGGAATATTATTGTCATTATATTAATGACCTCGCTGAGAGGCTCATTAGCTCGGCAGAGGGCAGCCAATAGGAATCAACCCTCTTAAACACCTGCCTGGCCAGCCCATGTCAACTGCCTGTTAGTTCTCTGCACAGGATGTGCTGACTGGTGAAAAACGCAAGCTGTAGTGACTAATGCCTTTTGAAGCTCCGCAGTGTCTGAAAGCCACTTCTCCCTCACTGATGCACTCGAGGGAGCTCCAGATGGGGGAGGATGGGCAAACTGGGCTGGCTAAAACAACCGGAACTTTCTCCCCGGTCTCAGCATGAACCTCAGCTGAACTGGTTTTGAAGTTAAAAAAAAAAAAAAGTTTGGATCTCTTTGCACCCCCCACCCCCCGCCCGCCACCATTTTTCATTTTCTCTGAGCATCTCTGGAGAAACGGGCCAAAAGGGAGGTGGCTTTTTCTTAGGTGATACCAAAACCAGGTGAGTTTGGATCCAGGACTCGTTTTACCTGAGTCTGCAAAGTTTGAGGGTTTTTAGAGACCTGGTTGTGCTGTTTGCACGTCTCTGAGCTGTTCTCTTGGGTTCCAGAAGCGGAAAGACTGGGATACACAGACAGATCCTCAGCTTCAAATCAATGGAGCTACATCAGTTTGTACCAGCTGAGGTTCTGGCTCAGAATGGAAAAAACTGGTCTCAAGGTATTTCCAAGCTTGCCAGAAGCAGGAGCGGTGGTGAATCTTGGGAGATGGTGGTCAGGAGAGGTGTGTAGCACAGTATGGATAGACATATGATCAGATAAACACGTAAACTCTTAGGCGCATCTCCAAACCGAACCACAGGAGTACCTGAAGATTAGTTACCTGTATCACTGCCTGACATGAGAGATGAGCTCCAAAGGAAGAATTCAGAACCAGATCTGAATTTCCAATAGCACAAAGTTTTGGGGTGTTCAGATCCTCAAGTGTGCTTTGGGCTCATCTTGATCTGAGCTGTACAATGCTTGTTCTCAGCCTGCTGTATGCTCCAAGCCCTACTGAAGGTGAGTTTCTTTAGGCCACTGGAATATTTTTGGCAAACGTGAGCTGACCTCTGTTTTTGGTTGGAAGCCAGGGACAATACTGTGCTGAGTTTGTGTTCCCTGAAAGTCCAAGTGCAATAGGGTGCAGATACAGGTGAAACGACACCGGGAGAGAGGTTATTAAGAACAGAAACGTCCAGCGTCGCAGCTCTGGGGTTGTCGCTTTTACAACATACTTGAGTTCTGAGTCACAAAGTCCCCCGCAAGAGACTGATAAGGAAAGGAAGGAGCCATGGGGTGAGATGCAAAGTACTGCCCTGGATCAGAAACTGGCTAAGGCACAGAAAACAAGGACAGGAATTATTTATTTGTCAAAAAGTCAAGAGTGGAAGTGCCCCAAAGTTCTGTCCTAGGAATGGCGTTTTAAGATATTATTGCATGTTATAAACCATCATGCTTCATGGCATAAACCAGCCAGTAACTGATGGGGAGGTGGGATTAGGAAGAGATTTCCCCTATCAACAAGTTATTTCATCACTATCCACTACACCGTTTCCTGCACCTACCTCTGAAGCATCTGGCACTGGCCACTGCCAGAGCAGGATATAGGGCTAGATGGACCACTGTCTATTCTGGTATGGCATGTCTTATGTATGGGCAAACAACATTTTAGATAGGTAATCAAGCTCCTTTCCTAATGCCCATTTTAGAGCTTAGCAGGCCACTGGGCTACCCAAAGATGCCATTTGGTAGCCTATATATTTAACAGAAAAAACAGATTTCCGGGTAGGATAATAACAAACCTGGAATCTTCTTCCCAGAGCACTTGGTGCAATATTGGGAGCCCTCCTGTGGATTTTAAAACCGCAGGCGTAGGTTTTCTGCAGCGGGGTGTGGGTATCTCCTGGGCAGGAAGATGGGAACTGGCTTTGCTGAAATCCTAGATACTATTTTTAGAACCAGAGCTCCAAATCCTGCCCTCCCCACAGCTTTGGGGAAGCCTGGATGGGGACTGGAACTGGGTGATCAGCCACTCAAATAGATCAGATCAACCCCCCAGATCTGAACACTCCCCAGAGAAGGAAAAGAAGTAAATAAAGTTCCCTTGAGGAATAATAATTTAAGGTTTAAAAAAAAAAGTTTCATAGTATTCAAAAGAGTTTCATGAAACTCAACGCTTGAAAAGCGCTGGAAGTTTACAAACTCTGAAACCCAACTGTTTCACCTTTGCTTAACCCTGAGATTCTGGCCTTGTATATGTTGAAAAGCGCATCTATATCTCCCCTAGCTTTCAAATGGATTGATGCAAGTTGAATCGATACAAGCCAGGGTTAAACCAACATAAGTGCGTCTACATTGGGGGTTGCACCGGATTAACAAGTTCAGTTTTTAAGTCCATTTCATTAAACAGGTGCCGTTTTCTAGCATAGAGACGGCCTTCTTTGCTCCTGGGCTGAATCAAAGTCATTAATACCAGAAATAACCTCTCCCCCTTCCTTATCTGCAGCATTCTGATTAACAGCTTTCTTTGTGCACTCAGCATTAATAAAGCTCCGGGCTGTCTCTGGAGTATCTGCATAGTCAAACTGTAAATCAGAGCCAAGACAGTAGGAGGCCAAGCTCTGGTGTTTGTCCAAGAGGCTTCTGTGGAATGCCTGTTGCCTAACACTCCACAGTACAGCCCCACACCCTTCCCCTCCACAGATAAATGCCCCAGGATGACGTCCCAGCGTGGAACTAATTGGCAGTTGAGATTCTGGTGTGATAAGGTGATTGAGGCTCTCGGATGATGGCTGCCTCTCCCAGTCTGTGCCATTTCCCCCAGAGAACTCTCCATGTGCCCTTCCCTTTGCTGCAGCGGAAGGCGGGGGAGCCAACCACTTAAGTGGGCAAAAATTACTGGGCAGTGGCCCAGTGTTGGAGTTGCCCCTCTTCCCTCCCAGCCAGTCCTCAACAAGAACCAAGCCTCACCTCTGGCTCCCACCTGGCCACAAGCAAGCAGCCAACCTGATTTCCCCACCCCTCAGCAAAGACCCAACCTGGTCTCTCCCCCACCACAAGCAGCTGAATCCTCCCACCTGACAACTCCCCCCTCCCTGTGCGCATTGAGCAGCCGACCTCTTCCACGGCCAGTGGACTGGACACATCTCCCACCTAGCCAGGTGATTATCTCCCCCTCCCACTGCCTCACCTTTGACTAAATCAAAAACTGACCTTGGGAACAAGGAATGGTTCAGAAATCAGGGAAGAGGGACAGATTCTCTGTATCCGCGACACCATGACTCAGGTTGGGCCCTAATCACAGCCTTTTCCTCTCCCTATTGTTCACCTGCCATAAAGCGATTTCTTATCGCCGGCTGTTTGTTAGATTGGTTCCCTCACTGTGTACTTACATGGTGAAAGGTCCTGGCTTTTGTGCATTTGATGGCTCAGGACTCGTGTCCGCTCCTGGCACCTGGATTTGAATTAGACCCTGGGTGGGACTTTCAGGTTTGGGTAGAGCTGGGCTGAAGCCATCAAACCCAGCTCTACGTCTGGATGGGGGCTTCCTCAGAATTCAGGGGTGTCTGGAACTGGAGCTGGTGAATGGGGAAGGGCCCAGCTGTGAAATCCAGATCCAAACTGAAACCCGAGTGAACCTGGGCTCCTCAACCCAAATTCAGGCTAAATAGTGGCCTTCTTCTCAGAGGTGCTGAGCTCCCGCAAACCCCACTGATACCAATGGGAGTGCATTGGTGCTCAGTACCACTGAAAACCAGGCTCCTTTTATTTAGGTTCCTAACTCTGCATTTAGCAACCGAATCGTAAGGGTGAGGCTCCAGCTTTGTCCCTGTTCTCCTGCAGCTCTCGAGTTGCTTTGTTTGATGTCAAGTATCAGGGGGTAGCCGTGTTAGTCTGTATCCACAAAAACAACAAGGAGTCCGGTGGCACCTTAAAGACTAACAGATTTATTTGGGCATAAGCTTTCGTGGGTAAAAAACCCACTTCTTCAGATGCATGGAGTGAAAATGACAGATGCAGGCATAAATATACTGACACATGAAGAGAAGGGAGTTACCTCACAAGTGGAGAACCAGTGTTGACGGGGGTGGGGGGCAATACAATCAGGGTGGACGTAGTTCACTCCCAATAGTTGAGGAGGAGGTGTCAATTCCAGGAGAGGGAAAGCTGCTTTTGTAGTGAGCCAGCCACTCCCAGGCCCTGTTCAAGCCCAAACTGATGGTGTTAAATGTGCAAATGATTTTTAGTTCTGCAGTTTCTCTTTGAAGTCTGTTTCTGAAGTTTTTTTGTTCAAGTATGGCTACTTTTCAATCAGTTATAGAATGTCCTAGTCTATAACATTTGCAAATTTAACACCATCAATTTGGCCTTAGGGTTAGGGTATAATAATGCCTGCATCTGTCATTTTTACTCCATGCATCTGAAGAAGTGGGTTTTTTACCCACGAAAGCTTATGCCCAAATAAATGTTAGTCTTTAAGATGCCACTGGACTCTTTGTTTGATGTGATAGTTGTTTGGTTTGTGTCCCATGCAGACGTTTGGTTATCTCCCATCTATGCTGCCAGGAGCTGCAGCCCCTAATGGAGAGCTGATTTCTTTTCCTTCCAAAATGGCTTTACTTTGAGATACCATGAAAGAAAGGCTGGTCCAGAGGTTAAGATGCTGATCAGGAGACCTAGGTATAAGTCTCTGCCCTGCCACAGACTTCCTGCGTGATCTTAACAAGTCACTTAGCCACCCAGTGCCTCAGTTTCCCCTCTGTAAAATAGTGTTAATAGCTCTGCTCCACCTCACAGGGATGGTGTGAGGATAAATACATTAAAGACTGTGAGGTGCTCTGTTACTAATGGGGAACGTATAAATATCTTAGTATTGCAAACATTTTGATTTGAAAAAATTGATGATTTGAGACCCAGGCCCCCAGAGGTTAGGGTCTGCCAGTGCCTAGGACTGTAGTTAAGATAGATGAGTGTAGATCTTTTGTTGTTTTAAAATCCTTTTTCTCTTACGTTACGCTTTGTGTTCCTGTGGTTAAAATCAACAATACATTTGTTTAAGTCTATACACCATTGGTGACAACTCCTGAAGGGAAGAAATGAAAGTACCTGAACTCATTCGGACCTGTTGGGTAAGTACGGTTGATGCACAGGGTTCTGTAGCCCAAAGAGAGCGGAAAGCAGGGGTCTTGATACCTGTGGGGGTGGACTTAGAGAGACCAGAGAGGGATCAGAGTTATAGCTAGCCCTGTAACCTTGACAGAGGGTAACATGTTCTGATGGCAAATAATAAGAAAAGTACATTTCATCAGCAGGAGTAAATTCTTTTTGTCCAGCCAGTTCCCAGTTCATTCACTTGTTTCTCTTACATGTTAATTTGTAACCTCTGAAGAGCTGGTCTTAAAAAAAGTTCTAATGGGCTTTGAGCATAGTGGAGAAAGACATTACAAGAACCAATGGCTGGGAGATCCCTCCCTGACCTGCTTGCTTAATGATCTAGGAAAGGATCTGCATTTTAAACCGAACGACAAATGAATTTCATTTTCACTGTTAGCAGCTAGACTCTGTATTGCAAATTATTGGAAAAATGTGACACCTCCACCCTATGGAATTGTGGTATAGTAAAATACAGGCTGTTCTTGTAATGGAGAAGCTTTCACACCAAGTACATACACGAGAAGAAAACTAAAAAGAGGAAGGGTATTTAGAAGAGGGCTCCCCAGCCAGCAAGTCAGAATCTTTAGCCAGGTTCTTTGACTATTAACCTGATCCTGAATAGGTAATATACGATGTAGTAGGCTAACATTTTAGTGTAACTTTGCCTTAATAAAAAGACTAAAAGAAAAGCAACCAATGGCTGGAAGTTAAAGCCAAACAAATTCAAATTAGAAATAAGGCACCCATTCTAACCCAGTGGCTCTCAAACTTTTGCACTGGTGATAGGGTGACCAGATGTCCCGATTTTATAGGGACAGTCCCGATTTTTGGGTCTTTTTCTTATATAGGCTCCTATTACCCCCCACCCCCTGTCCCGATTTTTCACATTTGCTGTCTGGTCACCCTAACTGGTGACCCCTTTCACACAGCAAGCCTCTGAGTGCGACCCCCCCCCTTATAAATTAAAAACACTTTTTAATATATTTAACACCATTATAAATGCTGGAGGCAAAGCGGGGTTGGGGTGGAGGTTGACAGCTCTCGACCCTTCCATGTAATAACCTCACGACTCCCTGAGGGGTCCTGACCCCCAGTTTGAGAACCCCTGTTCTAACGAGTGAGAGTGATTAACCACTGGCACAAAGTACCAAGGGGAGTGGTGAATTATCTCTCTCTTGATGTCTTCAGATCAAGACTGCACACCTTTCTGGAAGATAAGCTTTTGTCAAACACAAGTTAATGGACTCCATAGAGAGGTAAATGGTGAAATTCTATGGCCTGCAATATACAGGAGGTCAGACTAGATGTGCTAATGCTCTTTTGGCCTTAAAATCTATGAATTTTTGAAATGTGAACTCTTTTTGGGGGGCAAAATATTTCAACCACCTCAAAATCTTTGTTCTTCCCTCTCACTCTGGTGTTACATGGGCCGAACCTCCATGTGACTCCAGCTGGTGAAAAAGAAACACTGCTCAGTAAAGTAGCATGATTTTCATTTATTCTTTTATTTGAGAAATATACAAACAGCCTCGGGAAATGATTGTTAATTTTCATCAGCTCTGCAATTTTCCTCTTCAGTACAATGAAATTTCTTTCCTCTGTAAACATAACTTTGTAAGAGAGAGACATTGAGCTGTGCCATGTTGACTCATTTGTTGATACTTATTTGCACCAGCCAAATGAAGCATGGCCTGTTTAGAGTTCATGAGGCTTGCTTCAGGTTAGGCAGATACCATATGGATCAGTTCCACTCTCTGATGCACAGGTGTACAAATGAAATCACTGGCAGCCCTGAGTGTTCATCTAAGGTCAGGAAAGCTGGCCTGTAGAATGAATTGGATCTCCAATGTGTGCATTGTGTGGCACTGTGAACCTTTAGCCATTCATTGTTACACTGAAAATCAATAAATAATTTTTGTATATAAAATAAGTTCATATGTTTTTAAAAAAATCATTACACTATTTAAAAAATCCTTTTAATTCTCGTAATAGAATTAACCGTCGGCCCTGATTCAGGAAAGAACTTAAGCATGTGCTTAAGTCTACTCCTATTCACGACAGCACTTAACCATGTGCTAAGGGCCCGTTGACTTCAGTGGGAATTCAGCACATGCGTAGGTGCTGTCCTGAATAAGGATGCTTTCAGTCATTCTGGGCCTTGGCTGATCAGCAGCTATACAGTCTCAATGAGGAGAAAGGGGATGTGATCAAGGACAGTATTGCGAAGCCATCAGGACCGTGGTCGGGTAGCGGGGAGAAGAGAATTCTAACGTGATTCCAAAAGCCTTCAACATTCACCAGTTCAGTTTTCACGTCTGTGCACTTGATTCTTCTCCTTTGCAATGGAGCTCCCAGTGGTGGGATGTAGCTTTGTGTCCCGTTTGCCTTACACACCTGAGTTATGTCATTGAAGCCAATGGGTCTCTTAAAGCAAACGGGATTCAGCCTGCACATAGATGGGCTCTGACAAGGTACCGAGCGCCCCCTGGGAGAATGAAGTCAATGGCGTTGGGAGCAGTCGGCAGGATCAGGCCCTTAGTAGGAAGAGGTGTAAATTTGAATGAACCGCACGTGGCTTTCATTGCCCTACTTTGTAAATGTTCCACTTTTCTAAAAGCCTTAGAACATAAAGCAATCATTGAAATCAAACACACGCACTCACACATGAGTAGAAAACAACATCTGGGACTATGAGTGGATTATTTCCACGGCGGTGCAGTAATGCCCTGTCATCGCTAGGGCGTGAGATGCATGCAACCCCCAAACCCTTCAGTACAGCTGCTCAGACTTTCAGTCCCGGGGCGGGAAAGGTGGGTTGATAGAGCAGGTGTTCTTCCTTTTAAGACATGATGTAGACCTCCAGCAGGCTGGCCACCGCATGCATGCGGTAGAAGATCCCGAAGGGCAGGCAAATGTCCACAATGGCAGCCCACATCGGGTAGCCGTAGAAGTTGAGTTCCTTGTCGTTGTCGAACTGTGGCCGGGCGCCGAACGCTGGCATGATCCAGAGCTGTTTGGAGGTGGGAAACAAACGTGATAGTCTCAGTGAGAGGGATGGGATGTGGTGAGTAGCTGCAGGTGCTGCTAAGGGCTTCAAAGGGCAGAAGAGCCAGAGAGAAGGGAAAGGATAAATCTTCTAAATTCAGGACCATATTAGAGACAGAAAAAGACCTATAGGGTTGGAGGCTCTTTATCTAAATCATCGGTGCCTGGTTTGTTCGGAAATATGTGTATTTCCTCCACAGTTTTCCTGTAAATCAAAAGTGCCTTCAAAACATGGGGGAGTCACGCTACATTTAATTGGCTTCCCTTAGGGCTTGCAATGAAAAGCGTGGCTGCTAATCAAGTGTAATTGCTAATAAAAAGCAGGCTTCTAAGTGAAGCTATCTGGGGCCAATAGAGATCCTGAGAGTACAATTTGACCCATGGGGTGAAATCCGGGCCCCACTGAGGTCAATGGAACTTCTGCCATTGGCTTTAATGGAGCCAGGATTTCACCCATGCTACTTAACTATTGATCACCAGACATCATGTCTTTTGCTGTCTAACGTATAAGAAAATGGCTTAGATCGGGCTGTAGAAGCCTTTTCCCTACATTAAAAATGTAGCATCAAAGGATTAAGCCTAATGAAAAAATATTGGGCCTGATTCGCCTCTCCTTCACACCAATTGTACAATGTTATGGGCTCAGTTCTCTGCTGGCATAAATGGGCAAAATGCCACTGAAATCAAGGGAGCTGTGCCTAGTTACACCAGCAGAGAAAGTTTTCCAATAACTCCACTGACTTCAATGCAGCTACTTCTGATTTAAGTGAGCGATTTAAGGTAAGAAAAAGGAACATTTTCCTTAGACCACATCCTCTTAGACATGACCACCCGCTCTCCACCTGTCCACCCACCCTCCAAAAAATCCCTTTCTGATTGTCACTTACAATTATGTTGCACAGGAGCAGGAACAAGGAGATCTCCTTTAGGAACTTCCTCCTCCATTTCACCTTCTTGGGGACCATTATGGACTGCACCACGTCTGAAGGCTGGATCGCTACTGCACCTTGACTGTGGGGCAAGGGGGATGGCAGGGCACTGCCGCTTTCGGGGATGCGGAGGGATACGGCATTGATGTTGACAAAGGTGAGTCCATATAGGTCCTTCCGGTGAGGATGAATTTTGTGGTCGTCTTCTGGGGGCTGCCGATGAAGGCCTTCGATGATGAAGATGTTTTGGAAGGTGTGCTGGGCGATCATCAGCAGTGAGTAGGTCAAGTTGAGGGCACTTACGGCATCCCTTGGAGTGCTGGCCACCACAGCCACAATGGAGTAGTAGGAGATAGCATATTGCCCCAAGGCAGCCCCCAGCAATAAGGCCATGTCCAAAGTCCTGGTTGGATTCTTGTGGTGGTCCATGTCTCTCTTATCAAACCTATAGATAATGGAACCTCCGATGCAGACAAGAGACATCAGGCTCAGGCAAACTATGTTGAAGGTGTAATACATGATGAGTGCTTCGTTCTTCTTGTCTGGCTGGCCGCTGGTATTCACCTGCACCTCATAAACAATAAGAACAGCCAGGCCGCTCACCAGTATGAACAGCCCCAAAATGATGCCCACAAAGAAGGTCCTTCTGAAGAGCCTGAACTTCAGGTGGTGGATGTGGTGGGTGTGGTGGTCTATGAGGCGTCCAACGTTCTTCCACATCACATACAGCATGGCAGAGGCAAAGAGACTGTACTCGATGTTGAAGGGATACAACCAAAAATAGCCACTCTGGAAGATCTGGCAAATTTGGCCGTTACAGTTGCAGCCTTCTATTGAGCCACTTGCCGTTCCAGCTGGAACAGGAAAAACACATACGTGTTACATTGTTACTGCAGGGAACAAGCACTTGTTAACAGTCCTGAAGAGCGTCACTCTGGAGAATCACAGTCACTAAAATGCAGGACCAAAGATACAAGTAGATCTCATGACCCCGAGACCCAGGGTTGCCAGGACACTGAGAATCCACCCATTGAAACCTCAGCCTCCCTTTGGTTTCTGCCTTTCAGAATTGCTTTCCCCTTTGTCAAACAATTGGTTTAGTGAACATTCTTCTCTCATCTGGGCCTGTCTAGAATCTCTTCTTCCTCCCTCTCCTCTCCCACCCTGGTTCTTTCTTTCGTTCTCTCTTTCCTTTTCTTTTCCTCCCCTCCTCCTCCTCTGTTCATTCTAGGTTCTCCCTCCATCCCCATGACTCCTGCTGGACACAAAGCAAGACACAAATGCTAAGGTCCAGATTGGAATATCCCTACTCACGCAAGATAGCACCTTACTCTGAGCAGTCCCCTTCCATTCACTCATCAATTAATCTGATCTGGAGAAAGGCCTCTAACTCCGTAGCCTCAGCTCCAGAATTAGCTGGCTTTACTAATGGGCAAATTACCTTTCATGATCCATCTGTGTGTTTCTTCTGTTCCGTTCTGGAATTTTGTGTGTGCTTTATGCACGGACTCGTCCGTTACGGCCGACATCCACACGGCTAGGTTAGTGGTCAACGTCAGCATCAAGCCACACCTGTATGAGAGAAGAGATAGATAGAATCAAGGCAAAGTCTGCTTCTCTGGCACCTTTCCTCTCTAGGCCTCAATGCACTCTTCAAACATTCGTGAATTAAGCCTCGCCTCTGTGAGGCAGGCAAGTATCAGTATCCCCGTTTTATATATGGAGAAACTGAGGCACAGGGAGGGGAAGTGACTTCCCCCCAGTCACACACAGAGCCTGTGGCAGGGTCAGGAAGAGAACCCAGGTGTCCTGATTCCCTGTCGGCTGCTCTAACTGCTCTCTCTCTCATTCCCTTCACTCTTCGTACCATCTACCTTGCCCAGTAAGCACCAACTAAGTTTCATCTCTCACTGTTTCTGGCTCAGCCTGTCCCAGGGCGTGGATGGAAGTATGTAGAGTAATTGGTCAGGCTTGGCCTGTCCAGAAAGGTGGATCCAGTCTTGCAAAAGTGAATATGATCATCTGAGGTCTGGTTTCTCATTCCATCAGCCTTTTGATCTTCCTGACACTCCTTTGTCTTCCTTCCCAGTACCGGGGAAGTGACCAGGAATTTTTTTTAAATGTAAGTATTATGTGCTAGTGTAAGGCTGTGCCCCTGGATGGGGATCAGTCTTCCCGCTTCTGGATCTTAAAGTGTGAGCTGCTAGTACTGGCGCTCCCATTGTAGCTGGCTCATTAACATCTCTCTGTGGCTCAATCACCACTAGAGGGGGACAGAGTGCCACACTGCGTGGGCCGGGATTACACTGGAGAGGCGCTCAAACCAAAACCCTGGCCCTGCCTCTCAATTTTGCAGCTGGCCCCCATTTCTACAGTTTTCTGAACCTAATCTGTGAATGGACCCTCCCCTTTTAGCACTTCAGGGTAGCTGGGAACCAAGTGGCAGCTCTCTGCTTTTCACCACGGGGCCATCTCCTCTGTGTGCCTGGTAGGATAATCCTGTAACAGACCCACTGAAATGAAAGAATGTAGGAATGTTTCCCCTGTAACTGCCGCTAATTGCAGGGAGAGCTCGGCAGAGGAATGGGGACCAGTGCAGAAGGGAACACGACCAGCTGGGAGAAATACTCGCCTGGTAACATCCAGGTGCACGTGAACGCAGTCTTTGGCAGAAATCCACAGAAAGTACGTCTGGAAGAAATATAAGTGTTGATTAAGACTGAACCTCAAAGCGGCAGTGTCAGACTAGAAACAGACCCGGCCACTTCCACGCTCTGCAGGATGAAAGTCAGGCCCTGCCCTATTCTCTGCTGCACCGGGCCCGTTATCCCACCAGTGCTGCTCCTCTGCCATCCATTCCTGCCCCATTTACTTTGCCTTGTGCTGTAGCCCTCCCGTGCTCTCCACTCTGCCTCCACAGCTCCTTCTTCTGCCCACCATTGCTGCACATCATGCTGCTCCTGCTTATCCCTTGCTCCCATCCAGCCCTCTCCGCTCCACAGTATCGACATCCATCAGGGGTTCCCAACCTGGGGGTTGAGACCCCACAGGCAATCATGAACTGATATCAGGGGTTACGGCCATCCTGCCCTTTCCATGTTGCTAAATGGGAGAGAAGTCCTGGCTAGAACCCGGTTAGGGGTTCAGGTGAGCAGTCCTGCTATGCAAATAATAGCAGGTCATAGTATGGAAAAGAGTTATGAACCTTGACCTAGAGCAAGTCACCACAGATCAAATATGGTATGGCGGATGGGGAAGTGCTCTCCCTGGGGGAGAGGAGTTTGAGTTTGCTCTGCTAGGTTAGAATGGATCAAGGAGTTGAGCTAAGCTCGCTGGGCAGAGAGCGGTCCAAGAGCAATCAGCACCCTGGGAAGGTCAAGCATCACCCCTGAGCTCACCCACCTGTCCCCCGGGCACTGAAAGAGCCCACGCTCACCTGGACGATCACAAACACAGCCTGCACGAGAGGGTAGATGATTTTGATGGCGGACAGGCAGTTATAGAAGCTGGAGTAATACCCAGTTTTAAACACGTCCATCACGAGGGTGAAAATGGCAAACAAAACCAGGCCTCCTGTTGAGGAAGCAAAGGCAATTAGAGACGATGTGCGCATGTTGGGGTGGACAGGTAGACGTAGGTGAGCCCACGCTCATCTAGATGGACAGTGGAGGGAGAGAAATGGCATTGCCATGTAGAGGCAGATGGCGTTTCAGGCTTCCCCTTTATAGTGGTCCCAGTTTTCTTTTTACCCTAAAGCCTACAAATCCTTTGCACCAACAGTCTTTGGAATGGCGAACGACGAGGCTGAAAAATAACCAAGTACTTCGGAGAACCCTCCCACGTAAGGACTGGATCCAGCACGACACAGGTTAATGCGACTGATCATTGGAGTCCAACCCTCAGACCCAGAGCACTAAGGAGAGGAACCTTCTGAAGTTCTCTGTGAGTGATGTTTTGAGAAGGGGCCTCTAGGAAGCCATCTGGGCAATGCTTTGCCCACAGAGTGCTTACCTTGTATGGGATCCCATCTTCACCCACCCCCCCGCCACCCCAAGGCATCACCCATGGTGGCTTCCTACCTCTCAGCCAGACAGGTCCTGCATGGGAGTCCTTGTAGAGGATGGCGTCCCGGCGCTTGGCGGTGACGATGAGGTAGAAGAGAATCCAGGCAATGCAGATCAGCATTATGATGGTCAGCATGAAAAACACGTCGTAGTCGTGCACAGCTACCCGGTTGAAGGCCGCACTGCTCACCAGGGTACAGGCCAGTAGCACCAAATTGATGGCCAGCAGGACCGAGAACATGCGGCCTCCTTTCTTCCAGATCTCCTGGGGGTTGTGTGTCAAGGGGGGCGAGTGCGGATGGTGGCCCAAGGAGACTGTTGGGCTGAAGGCCGTGCTGTCCTTGTCTTCTCTCTGACCGGAGCCCATGATGGAGTCTTCGCGACTGATCTCGCTGTCTGTCCGCACGGGCTCCTCTGTCATGGTTCAACTAATGCTGAAGCCAAGTGTTACTGCTGTCAGGAACAGAACCCCAGAAATAAAAGGATCACTCCATCTGAATCAAAGAATCGTAGAATCGTAGGACTGGAAGGGACCTCGAGAGGTCATCTAGTCCAGTCCCCTGCACTCATGGCAGGACTAAGTATTATCTAGACCATCTCTGACAGGGGTTTGTCTAACCTGCTCTTAAAAATCTCCACCTCCCTAGACAAGTTATTCCAATGCTTAACCACCCTGACAGTTAGGAAGTTTTTCCTAATGCCCAACCTAAACCTCCCTTGCTGCAATTTAAGCCCATTGCTTCTTGTCCTATCCTCAGAGGTTAAGAAGAACAATTTACCTTCTCCTTGTAACAACCTTTTATATACTTGAAAGCTGTTATCATGTCCCCTCTCGGTCTTCTCTTCTCCAGACTAAAGAAACCCAATTTTTTCAGTCTTCCCTCATAGGTCATGTTTTCTAGACCTTTAATCATTTTTGTTGCTCTTCTCTGGACTTTCTTCAATTTGTCCACATCTTTCCTGAAATGTGGCACCCAGAACTGGACACAATACTCCAGCTGAGGCCTAATCAGCAGAGTAGAGCGGAAGAATTACGTCTTGTGTCTTGCTTACAACACTCCTGCTAGTTGTACATCCCAGAATGATGTTTGCTTTTTTTGCAACAGCGTTACACTGTTGACTCTCATTTCGCGTGTGCTCCACTATGACCCCCAGATCCCTTTCTGTAGTACTGCTTCCTAAGCAGTCTTTCCCCATTTTGTATGTGTGCAACTGATTGTTCCTATGTGGAGTACTTTGCATTTGTCCTTATTGGATTCTCTAGTTTGTCCAGATCATTTTGAATTTTAATCCTATCCTCCAAAGCATTTGCAATCCCTCCCAGCTTGGTATCATCCGCAAACTTTATAAGTGTACTTTCTATGCCATTATCTAAATCATTGATGAAGATAGTGAACAGATCAGGACCCAGCACTGATCCTTGCGGGACCCCACTTGTTATGACCTTCCAGCTTAACTGTGAACCACTGACAAATACACTCTGGGAATGGTTTTCCAACCAGTTTTGCACCCACCTTATAGTAGCTTCATCTAGGTTGTATTTCCCTAGTTTTGTTTATGAGAAGCTCATGAGAGACAGTATCAAAAGCCATACTAAAGTCAAGATGTACCACATCTACTGCTTCCTGCACCCCCTATCCACAAGGCTTGCTACCCTGTCAAAGAAAGCTATTAGGTTGGTTTGACATGATTTGTTCTTGACAAATCCATGCTGACTGTTACTTATCACCTTATTATCTTCTAGGCGTTTGCAAATTGATTGCTTTATTATTTGCTCCATTATCTTTCTGGGTATAGAAGTTAAGCTGATTGGTCTGTAATTCCCTGGATTGTCCTTATTTCCCTTTTTATAGATGGGCACTATATTTGCCCTTTTCCAGGCCTCTGGAATCTCTCCCATGTTCCATGACTTTTTGAATATAATGCTAATGGCTCAGATATCTCCTCAGTCACCTCCTTGAGTATTCTAGGATGTATTTCATCAGGCCCTGGTAACTTGAAGACATCTAACTTGTCTAAGTAATTCCTAACTTGTTCTTTCATTATTTTAGCCTCTGATCCTACCTCATTTTCAGTTAGACGTCTGATTGCTACTATTTTCTCACAGGGTGGCACCTTTTGTGCAGTGTGTGCATGCCCTGCTTCCGCTGTTAGTGGAATGAGATTCAGTATCTGTCTCTGCTAAGGGGAATCATTAGATCTGAAGAAGCCTGTTTAAAAGGGTAGCAAGACATTTCCTCAGTAGCATTTGGTCACTGAGACCCTATGGGCTGCGCTCACTGTTTTGTCACTTTTGAAATCTCAAATCAATGCTTGTGAGAGTGAATTCAATGTCAGTTTAACACAAACTCCCAAGGGTCACACACACCTAATATATAATATACATTTAAATGTTTATTGACACAACCTATTGGAAGGCATGAGAATGCAGGCAAGATCAAAGGTCTCAGGGCAAATGGTCAACATGGTTGGATTTAAATGCCGGCCACAAAACATGCAGACAAAATGTCATGCTCCCTGCAAAGAAACAGACCTATTACAATGATAAACCTAATAGAATAGGAATCCATTAGACGAACACAGTGTAGTTTGCAGCAAGCTTAGGCACTAAAACAGGTTCCTTAGTGAGCTTGTCTAGCTTTCCAACTCCTCCAAAGCCTGTTACAAATAGGTTAAGCTCAGTGCTTTATTAATATTTTATAAAACTTTGAATTTATCACTAGGGAAACCTGGGGTGAAGTATCTCTGAGAGCAAAGCTATTATTAAAGCCAAAAGCCATTCCACCAACCTGCTTGTACGCCCGCCACCTGATTCTCCGATCTTACTGGGCTGCTACACGAGGTTCCTCTTCTCTCAAATCTGGACAGCCGAGGAATTTATACCTATTTGGACATCGTCTTGATTTACACCATCTCTGGAGCTGACAGTGCCGTTTCATAAACTTCTCAGTGAAACTCCCATGATCCATTGCGTGCAATGGGCTGGTTTTAGGGAAGAGAGAGATGGGGAGATAAGAGTTATTTGCCTTTGAAGGGCACGAGGTATGAACGTTACTGAGCATGGCATGAGTCTCCCCTCTAGGTCACAGGATCATAGATAAAGATCTGTGATCAAAGATCCATTAGATCAAGTCCAGGCCCCTGCAAGGACAAGCTAGATTGCCCTGACAGATGATGTATTACATGCTACACTGACACTCCATTTGATCTTAGTTAATGGTTATGGGCTACTCGGTCCCTCTATAAAATACTCCAGACATGGGCACTAGACCACTCCAAATTGCTCTACCAACATACTTCAAGCCCTATCTAGACACATGCTTGAGGGAGAGAAAGGAATCCACTCCCATATCCATTCAGTCCTGGGTGCTCCTCAGCCTTTCTCTGCTTGGTCAGTGACTGGGGACGGGGAGGTGTGTTATTGGGACTGAGTAGGACTTGTTGTCCTCAGTCATTGGATTCCATGCACTGCTCCATCCAAACGCAGCCCCGGACTTGCTCTGCTGGGGCTGCCCTGCCCCTTTGTCGCTGGTTAATTAACCTGAGTTCTCTTCCTTCAAATGACAAGCTGATTTGTCACTGACGGAGCGTATACAAGTAGCATATGCACTGTTCTCCCATGGCTGCTCAGCAGTGGGCCCAAGCCGGTTGTGTAACGGAGGTGGTCTCAGTAGGGTAGGGTCGAGTTGTACTCCGTGTTTTGGCAATGGTCGCTTAAGACAGAAAGCTGCCTAATAAGAATGGGCCATTTTATGGCCTTCACTCTAGCTTCACCTCTTCCATGTGTTTCCCCTTTATCGGACTGGTCTGTCTATGGCAGCAATGGGTCTATTTTCTGTTTTCTTTCCAGTAATTCCCTCTCCTGGGGTTGGGATAGATTGGGCGATAATGTCTCTTCTTTCTGCAACATTGTCCCTGACCATCTTCATAACTTTTCCTTACCCTGCCCTCTGCTGGCTGGCATGGGTTTTGCGACACCCTTTTCTGCTCCAGGTCCCTCTCTTGTTACTAGTTCTATCTCATTTGTTTGCCTCGACCCACATGTTGCTCTTTCCCCTTACTAGACAGAGCCGAGGAGAGAGTATTTCCTTCACGGAGCAGTTCTCTGAGAACCCCAGGAGTTACAAGAACAGCCCCATTAATAATAAGATGAGAATAACTAATATCTAAGTAACAAATAATTTGCATTACTACATTGTCTTTCCTCCGGAAGGATACAAACGGCCTTAAAACTGGCAACTTTCTCTTTAGCTACCACTTAACCTCTCCGGGCTGAGTTCAGACATGATGTAATATGAAGGGCTGCAAATCCACAGTTGTCAATGGACCCCACACCTGAATTTGGTCCTGGCTGTAGGATACTTAGCTGTATCCCTAGGGGGTTGAGAGGGTTGATCAGTTAGTGTTTGCAAAATGCTTTGGGCTGAGTGCCATTTGATTATCTCATTAGCCCACTCACCAATGCAGCCCAAAGCTCCATGAGTCACTGTCTTTCTCTTCCCCCTTTCTGTTGCCTGGCTCCTTTTTGCCCCTTTCTACCTTTCGCTTTCCCTCCCGTCAGTGATGCTTTCTCTCTCTCACTCTCAGCCCCTTTTCTGTTCTCTTTCTATTTCCCTCCTCCACCCTTCTCCCCTCCCAGTCCTCTCTGTCTTCATTCCCCTCTCCTGGGCTCAGCCCTACCACCTCCCCTAGCGCTGTGGTCACTACTCTACTGCCTGCAGGCTCAGCCTTTCCCATGCCACAGGGATGAGCTGTAGGCCAGGTGCCCAGGGATGTTAGTGGCCTGGCTCCCATTAATGTCAAGGGAGCAACAGGAAATTCCCCGCACATTACACTGCAAGGTGCCCCAGTGAACCCAAGGAAGGAAAATCAAAGGTCAGGGCCACGTGCTGGGATAACCATGTGGCTCGTTTGGCAGATGGGCTGGTTGTGGTTTGGCCTCGCTGGGCAGCAGAGGGCGCCACAGGATCATGCATCCTGCCAGGTCTGGCAGAAGGAGGGTGGAGCAGCATGTCCCGACTGAAGTCTCCCAGCATCCTGCAGGGGATGGAGTGGGGTCAGCACCAGCACGTTCCAGCCAGGGAATTTGATCCATAGATCTAGGGGAGGTGCTGCCATTTTACCTACAGGCCAAGTCCTGCCCCCTCCTGAGGGAAGGCCTCAGATAAACCAGTGGGGTTCTCTGCTGGTGAAGGGGATGGAGACTTTGGAGCCCTTTCGGGGAGCCCACACCCCGAGCTTGCTGTTGGTTCCAGTTCTGTAGGTGCCCTGTATGCTTCCCTGGAAAGCAGGGGGTGGGCGGGTGGAGGGCTGGGGCTGATGCTGATGCTGCTCCTGCTGTGTAGCTAGTGTGCCCACACACATGCCCAAGCTGTATTACGTCTTACTGTGAAAAACTGAGACATACGTTTTTGAAAAATAAACCCTAGAAATCAGTTAAAAACACTGCCCCCCCCCCAAAAAAAGGTCTGGGCCCTCCCTTGAATGCTACTCTCGGTTACATCCAGGCAAGTCGGGAGTGTCTCATGGTTCACGGCGGTTCCTGTGCTTTTAGACAAGCCGAAATGTGTTCTCTTGGGAGGGTGACCAGGTAGCAAGTGTGAACAATCGGGACAGGGTGGGGGGCAATAGGCGCCCGCCTATATAAGACAAAGCCCCAAATATTGGGACTGTCCTTATAAAACAGGGACATCTGGTCACCCTATGTCTGGGGCAGGTCTAAGTGCTGACATGTTCACTCAGGTAACATCCCTGCATGGACCCAAGCTGCCATTGGGAGCAGTGCAGGGGCACTGGGGGACTGGCTGTGCTGGCAGGATACGGCCAATGCTGCTGCCTGGTGTTTCATTTGGCTTCCTCCTCTTTTAGAAAGATCCCTGGGGCTGAAAGAGCCTGAAGGGAGCTGCTGTGCTGAACTGCCCCTGACCTGTTCTGTGCCTCCAGCATGAATTCCCCTTAGGAGGGCTCCGGGGAGACGCGTATGGCCCCAGGACAGAGACGGTAAAGTTAAAAGGTGCTTGGAGTGGGGACAGGGCTGAACCGCGCCTTCTCCTTGCTATGAGGCCTGCACTGGTGGGAAAGGAGGATTCTTAGGACCCAGGGGGAGCTTTGGAAAAGGCATCTCCTGCATTCATTTCAAGGAGTTCCTCCCTTCACTGGTCAGGACTTCTCAGGTGTCCTGGTAACCACCGCTCTCAGCTCCCTCCTCGGCTCTCAGGCAGCTGCTTGCCTGGAACTCCTACCCGCGCCAATGCCCATCCTTTGAGATACCCCTGCCTGCCTCCCTCCCCCAATGAGCTGGCCAGGGGACTGCTTAGCATCATGAATGACCAGTACCACCGAGCAGCCCGGGACGGCTACCTGGACCTGCTAAAGGAAGCCACCAGGAAGGACCTAAACTCGCCCGATGAGGATGGCATGACCCCGACCCTCTGGGCTGCTTATCACGGCAACTTGGAAGCGCTGAGGCTGATAGTTAGCAGAGGGTAAGTGCTGCTTTCTGCCCTGATCCCTTCCTAGCCTCGATGGAGCGGCTCAGTAAAAACCCATCTTCCTCCCCCTCACAGATCAGGAAAGCAACACGGCCTCCATCCTTTGCCCTGCACAGAGGCTGCTACTTCTTTCCTCCTGCTCCCCTGAGCTATTTTCTTTCCTGCTAGAATGTGCAGTGAGTCTGTCTGAGCCAATCCATGGTGCGTCTCATACGCCCATCACCGTAGTATCCAGGCAGCTGGGCAGTGAGAGATTGATAACCCTGGCTAACCTCAAGAGCAGTGTGAGCAGGGGTTGAGCAAGCGTCACTCATTCAGCTTTGTTGGTGCCTGTCATTCCTGGCCTGGAACATCCCCGTTAGCCTAGTGCCCAGCCCCCATACAGCTCTGCTACGATGCTTCCAAACCTACAACCCCACTGCTGTTCTGCTACTCTCCCATCTCTCCCAATGCACCTTGAACCTGCTTTGCAAACACCCTTGCTAGTCTAGTGCTATGTCTGACCTGGGCAGTGTTGCCAACCCATCTCTGTGAAGTGCACCGAGATCCTCGGATGAAAGGTGCCGTGTATTAGTGCAAAGTAATTATAGCTGCATTTCTCCTGTGATATGATCCGGGCTGGGTCTCAGCTCTCCAGAGGTCAAAGGCTGAGCCATGTTTTACCGCTGCCTTCATAATACTGGTTTGATGTTGAACCTGTGATGGTGCAGCCTGAGGGTGTTGTTATAATGGTTTGCCTGTTCCTCGGGGCTTTTCCTGGGGTTTTCAGGGTCAGTGAGGGTTGATGTTTCCATCTCTGAGGAGCATGAGTTCTTAGCCATTGTAACCTTTTGGTGGATTCCAGCCACTCTGTGATCCGGGCAACGGTTAGTAGTGATCCCGGCCTGGATTTTCAAAAGTCACTAGTGATTTTGGGTACCTTGGGTGTTCAACAAGAGACACCTTAAAGAGCCTGATTTTCAGAGGGCACAGCACCTTTAAGATGCCTCTTGGGCATCCAAAAATTGAGACACTTAAAATCACTGATCACTTACCCTGGTCAGCATTGTGCTCCATTAAAGTCAATTGGATAAATGTCATTGTCTTCAATAGAGAGAGAGGGTGGGTGAGGTAATAGCTTTTATTGGACCAACTTCTGTTGATGAGAGAGAGACAAGCTTCTGAGCTACACGGAGCTCTTCTTCAGGTCTGGGGAAGGCAGAGCTCTCTGTGGCTCCGAAGCTTGTCTCTCTCGCCCACAGAAGTTAATCCAATAGAAGATATGACCTCGCCCACCTTAACTCCCTAATATCCTGGGACCGACACGGCTACAACTCCACTGCATATTGTCTTCAACAGGCATCTGATTGGGACCCTGGTGAACTGGCTTGCAGAAGCTGAAGGGCTGGCTGGTAAAGATGGTACCAGACCCGGGAGAGAAGATTTAGGCTCCAATACGGTTGTGTGACCAATGCGTGTGCCATAGTCTTATCCAGGCTTAAAAATCTCATCAAAGCTTCTGTGTGTGTCACAAGTCAGAGAGGCATCCGGCTAGGGGCCGGGGCAGAAATTTCAGGAATGAGCCACTGTGGGGGCTCTGAGCTTGTTTAACACTAAGTGGTTAAAGAGGGCCTTTCCCGAAGGGCTGAGATTGTCAGTAAAATGAACGCAGTGCGGAGAGAAGGGCAAAGCATGTATTTCATTTTCTTTCATTTCCAAGCTGCATCCATTATTGGGCTTGTTCCCGGCAGCATCCCCTGCTGTTCAGTTCTGGCGCTCCCCCACCCCCTGGTCTGACAGTGCAGCTCACAGCTCACCCGAAAGCTCATTTTCAGCTCCCTCTGCCATGTCAGCTTCAGATCCCCACAAAGTTCTGCCAAGGCACCCCAGCCTGACCTGCAGCCTGCCTTGCCCAGGAGACTGAAGGCAGGTTTCCGGCGGAGAAGGGCCCTTTTATAAATTCTAATTGGAATCGAAGGTCCCAGCTGAAACCCTCTTGTGTAGCTTGGCTGGTGTTTAATTAACAGCATAAAATACATTGGCTGTTGACAGGGAAAATAGCGCAGGGAAGGGCCAATGCCCTTTTGGTGATTAATGGTACATGCAGCGCCTTTGTCAGTGGTGCTTAGAATGCATTTTCATCACTGCACGGGTCACACTTTGTCAGGGAGGGATGAAATATACCCAGATGCTTAACTAAACCAGTGCAGAGTTCACAGAAGCTACAGAGGTGGCCTCGTTACCCCCTGGAGACAATCTGAGGGGCGAGATTAACAAAGCCCTTTCTTCTCTCCCTGCTCCCCAATGCTGCTCTTTCTCCTGAGGTCTGGGGCCTGCTGCTGCTCCTATGGTAGCAGGGAGGGCTGCTGCTCAGATGCTGGGATGGGAGAGAGTGGAGGACATGCAGAACAATCAATCAGAGCTAGGGAGAGACAGTGGTATGGGTAGTGCGAGAGCCCCCACTTCGGGGAGGCTAGCCATGCGGCCCTGCCCCTACCGCCCCCTCGTCCACCAGAGCCCCGAGCCCCCACTCCCTTCCCCCACGGCCAGAGGAGCCCCAGCACCGGGCCCAGTGCCAGACCACCGGCCACCCTCAGTGCCGGCCTCAGCGCTGGATTGCCTGCTGGCCTCTGGCTGGAGCTGAGCTCCCGCCACCCACCAGCTTGGCGGAGTGTGGGCGGGGCCAGGGCTTGGCTTAGGGGAGGCTTAGCCTCCCCTGACCTATTATATCTGCCGCCCCTGGACATCTACACTGCAATAAAAGACCCACAGCATGGCTGCGACTGGCCAGGGTCAGCTGACTTGGACATGTGGGGCTATAAAACTGCAGTGTAGATGTTCGGGCTCAGGCTGGAGCCCAGGCTCTGAGATTCTAGAAGGGGCGAGGGCCAGCTGCGGGTTTTTAATGACAGTGTAGTCATACCCAGAGAGACAGTAGTTGCCAGAGAGAGGGATTCACTCATTAGCAACTGGGCTGTTGGAAAGAGGAGAGTTCCAAACACGGGGGCCAAATGCAGCTGTCAGTTACGTCAGTGGAAGGCTAACGTCTCCAATGGGATTCCTCCTGTGGAGCTGGCAGCAGGATCTGGGCCATGTCCTTTTTTATAAGAGGATTGGGGAATATTCTATTGAGTCTTCTTTCCTTCTGTACCCTCCCTCACCCTCAGGTGCAGAGGGTGTCCACCATTTATTTCGGTCTCATGCTGGTCTGTTCAGGCATTTGGGTGTCAGGTTGATGGCT
The DNA here is from genome assembly GCA_003942145.1 of Platysternon megacephalum. NCBI lineage: Eukaryota > Metazoa > Chordata > Testudines > Platysternidae > Platysternon > Platysternon megacephalum. Next base: position 3,022,185 of record QXTE01000131.1, on the reverse strand, counting down.
TTGGCTTCTTTCTCTATTGTCTCTAGATTGCTCCTTTTTTTATCTTCCCAGGTAGTGTCCATATTATCACCTGATGTGGAAAACGTATTGGTGGCATCTTTAAAGCATGTCCTAAATATGTCCATCGTTGTCATCTTCCCAAGTTTGATGCCTTAGATTGGTGAGCTCTACAGAGTTTCTGATATTGCAAGAAACTCTTTGCAATGAACTCAGAAGATCTTTCTCAGGCATTTACTTCGGAATGAGTTGATCCTCTTGTCAATTTCTGTTGTAGATTTCCATGACTCTGCTCCATGAAAGGGGATGACATGATGCCAGTGTTTATAAAATTGGATTTTTGCGTCAGCGCCAATCCTGCTACTTTTGCAAAAAATGTTCAAGCTTGTGAAAGTTGTTTGCTGCTTTCGATAATTGTTGCTTGACATCTAGCGTGGTGCCATCATCACTGCACGTCTCACTCGCTAGATAGGTAAAATGACTTACTTCTGTTAGTGTTTCTCTGTCTATTCTGATGGTTGCTTCTGGGATATTGCTAGCCATGTATTTTGTTTTCCCCTGGTTGATGAACAAACCGGCTTGTTCTGCTGTATCTGCCAAAGGCTGGATCTTTTCTTTCATTAAGCAATGTTTTGAACTAAGCAAGACAATGTCATCAGCAAAAGCAAGATCATCCCATTGTGCTTTATCATTTGTCCATAAAATTCCTCAGTTGCCCTCCATGGTTACTTTCCTCCTGACATAGTCAGTGACCAGTGCAAAGTGGGGACATAATACACCCTTGCCTTACTCCCGTTGTCACTGCAAACCATTGGCTGATGCTGTCACCATCTTTAACTGCACATGTGAAATTCTGATATAGATCCTTAATGATTCGAATAATTTTTGCTGGTATTCTATGGTATACCATAATTTTCCAAAGACTTTTCTGTGTATGCTGTCAAAAGCCTTCTGGAAAAATCTATAAAATATATCACAGGAGGTTCTTGCCACGCCACACTTAGTTCTATAATCTGTTTGAGAATAACAGTATGGTCTGTACATGAACTTAGTGGTCTAAAACCTGCTTGTTCCTCTCTAAGTTGGAGATCTAATTGTTTCTTGATATGTTCCAGGATGATGTTGCACATTATTTCCCTAGGCACTGAGATAATGTGATTCCTCTCTACTTATTGCAGTGGGTCACCTTTCTCTGGCAATTTTAATATGAGGCCTCTCTTCGACTGGGTGGGATTCTTTCCTTCACTCCATATTCTCAAGGGAAGTCTGAGGGCTCTTTCCTCACTTGCTTTTAGCATCTCTCCAATAATGTTGCCCTCTCCAGCCGCTTTCCTATTTTTAAGTTTCCTGGTGGCTTTTCTAACTTCTTCTATTGTAATATCTCCTCGATCAACATCAATCTCTGGTGCTAGGTCTTTGTAGTAGTTCAGTTGGGCTTGGTCTATTTAAAACAGCCCTCTTGAGTAACTCCCATTCATTCTCTCCCTCGCCCCCTGTCGCAGCAAAGAGAATGGACCCTGAGATTCAGACTAAGGGCTCACAGAATGCAGTCAGTCCAAGTGGATTTCACCCATGAATTTACTCTTTAGTTCAGGACACAGTCTCATCTCTGACGTTGTTGGCAACCTATCCCGTATAGCCTAGAGGGGCTGCAGTGTGTGTGGTGCAGGGGCTCCCTATGTGGTCACGTCCCATCCCATCTCCAGCCTTTTGGCATGTCCCTGAACCAGGCTAACACCTTGAATACAATTATGAGCCTGTCTTCAAACGGGAGCTGTATTGTAATCAGGTTCCCTGACTCAGTTTTAATGGTAGTGTAGATGGGGGCTGTAAACGAGGGCGTGTGTCTATTCAGTCCTGTCATAACAAGTTTCAGCCTCTTCCACTCCTACTCTGCTGAACCACAATGCCAATCATTGCTAGACCGGGTTGTTTTCATAGCACAGACAGGGTCTGCAGCACAGCTTGGCTGGCACAGTTCTCAGGACAAAATATTCCCCTGTCCGCACTGGTCAGGGAAGCCATCCTGGAACGCAGCAAGCTGTAGCTAGAGTAGTTCTGATGCCTGCATGGATGGGAGCTTCAGTTCTTGGTCACTGAAGTTCATCTCAAGGGTGTGTTGAAATATAACAGCTAGAGGTGGTTGGAATTTTTTGAACTCAACGTTTTTTCTGTTAAAACAGCGTTTTATGGAAACCAAAAAATTGACTTTTTAAAAAAATCATGATTTTTTGCAGATGTTTTGGCGATGTTTTGTATAGATTTTTTTTTTATCAAAAATGTTATTGCAACCCAGTTTTCAGAGAACAAAAGGTTTCAATAACAGCTTTAGGGAAAAATGTCGATAAAAATGTTTGCCAAAAATTTTTAAAAAAGAAAAAGAAAAATGGGTCCATTTGGAACCCATGAAACGGAAACAACTTTGAAGTTTTTGTGTGTGAATTTTTTTAATTTCAGTTTTCCACCCCGCTCTAGGGTGAAATTTCCAAACCCGCTTAAGTCACTAGGTTCCTAAGTCACTTAGGTGCTTTTAAAATTTTTACCTTAGTCACAATTATTAGAAAGAGTGATAAAAACTGAGCACTGTCCAAATGTTTCAAGGTCTTTACTTTTAAACCAGTCTCTTTCTGGTGCCTATCAGACTCTGCTTGAACAAGTAGAAATCTGAACTTCCGGGCAGTAGGGCGCTCGCCTGCAGTACTTTGTGGGGTGATGAGAGATGGGGTGATGTAGGGGACTAGCCAGAGACTGTGGTCTCAGGGGGCAGCTGGGATCACAAAGGATCCACTAGCTACTCTTTGTCCGTGCCGGATAAGCAACCCGGAGCTATGGTACTGGCAGACAGACAAGCCCAGTAAATTGTCCTCCCTGTGTCTGTGTCCAGTGAAGTGGATGCTGGGGACAGGCTGTTATGCAATGTTCTAGTCGGTGAGCATAGATAAGGAGGGAGGTCGACAGTTACCCTGAGGGAACGGAAAGTGTGTGTGGGAGAGGGAAAAGAGAGAAAGGCGGTTGAGGGAGGGAGGTTATTGGGAATGCAGTGCTGTGGCTTCTTTTAAAACAAGTTCCTGACCTGGCTGATAGATCTCTCAGTGCTAGCTAAGCTGTGCCAATGCTCCGGAATGAATCCTCCAGCCCCTGTCTACACTACAGTGGCTCCTGTGCCGGGACACCCAGTTATATTCGTGTGTGTCCTGATAGTGCTGTAACATGGTTTGCTGTTTGCCTGGGTGGGTGGGAACAGGCCATGTTATAAGGACCTTCTGGGAACTGTCCTAGAGGCTGGATCGTCTCAGGGTTGTGGCCTGGTTTTCTTACAGGGTTATAAAACAGTCCCGTCTCTGCAGGCAAGACCTAACTGTCTTGGGGCACTGCTGCCACAACACAGGAGCTTTGATGGTGTAGACAGCCCTGGCCATGTTCATGTCCTTATCTTATCCACCTCCAGTTGCTGGATCTCTGCAGCTCATAGGGGCACAGTGTCCCCCACAGGGACTGTGATATCTTACAGAAGCTCCGCAGGGTGTTCAGGCATTGCATAGCGACTCAGGAGATCTGGGTTACATTCCTGGCTCTGCCACAGACCTGGTTGTGAGACCTCAGCTGATTAATTTAACCTCTGTGTCTCAGTTTCCTCTTCTGAAACATGGGAATAATAATCCTTACCCACCTCGCAGGGCTGTTATGCTACATTCATTAACGTCCGTGAGGGGTTTGGACACCACAGGGATGGGAACGGGGGGAGGAACACACCGAAGTATGGAATAGGTGATAGGCCAGGGAGATGTGAGTCTGGAGCCAAGAATAGCCTATTGCTGAACATGGCCTTCTAGTAATCACTCTTGCTGGCTGCCCTGGGTAAAGTTCACGGTCTCAGCCCATCGAGAGGGGCTAACAAAGCAGGTTGATGGCGAGGGGGGTGCTAGGTGGAGGGGGAGATTTCATAACAAACACTGCCGTGTCTCTGCCCCTCAGCACAGCAGCGGGATGAGGCGAGGGGGGCAGAGAAGGGTTTGGTGGTGGCTCGTCCGACTCGTTAGTTACACAAAAAGCCTCTTTCATGTCCCTGGCTGGGCTCCGGCGAGGGAAAGGAACCCAATTAACCGGGTGGCTGGGAAAGGGGAGGCAAAGTGGCATTTAGTGTCACAGCTTCGAGGAGACAATAACCCTTCAGTGTGGGTATGACATCTTCCTGAAAGGGATGACTGGGATGGGAGTCAGGCCAGCTTCTGATCTGCCGGGAGGAGACATGCTTGACAATGAGGGGTGTGGGGATTCTCTGGCCACGGGGTGGGCTGGGGAGGATTTGTCCTTCTGTCCTATGGAGCAGAGGAGAATGGTCTGGACAGCAGGACATTCTGTTCTGTTTTCTGTCCTTCCCAATTGTCCCTCATCCTGTTGTAAGCTGAGGGGAATATATCTTATGCCTCAGGGACGCCAGTCAGCTGTGGTCTAGTGGACTGAGCACAGGGCACCTGGAGACCTGGAATCTATTCCCAGCTCTGTTGCTGTGTTTGGCCATAATGTCAGTGGTCTGTGCCTTAGTTTCCCTAGCTGTAACATGGGGATGATAATACACTTGTGTAAAGGGTTGTGAGATGTCTGGGCAAAGGGACACATTCAGCTCTGGTGCAGGCAGATCAAGCGAGTCGCACCGTCTTAGCCCAAAACTGAATTTGACCCCAGAGACGCTGGGGCTGGCTGGGGACAGGTGCCGCTGACTTTGGTGGGACTGCTTGTGTGAGTAAGAGCCGCCCAGCCTGCGGGAGGTTGCAGAATCAGGTACAAAGTATTGTTATAAACAGGAAACCTGCATTGACGGCCATTGGCCCTTTGCTGAGGGGGCCCTGTGCTGACTGGGGTTCGCCTCAGATGTACAGATGGGGAACGTATGAATTTGGTTCTCATGAAAGGTGCTGGATGGACAATCCAGGAGACAGGTGCCCACAGTTTATCCACAGAGCAGGAACAGCAGTAGTGGTGCCAATAGGGTGACCAGACAGCAAGTGTGAAAAATCGGGATGGGGGTGGGGGGTAATAGGAGCCTATATAAGAAAAAGACCTAAAAATCGGGACTCTCTATAAAATCAGGACATTTGGTCACCCTAGGTGCCAAACGTCCCATGCTGCCCGGCCCACGTGCCTCGGCGTGTTGGGGAAGCAGCCCCTGCAGAGATGGGAGGGTAATTCACACACTATGGCCCATTCAATCCCTAGCCTTGGTTAGGCCTCCCAAGAAGGGAGCCCATTAGCTGCTGTTGCAGCTGACCACTAGCAAAGGGAATGAGCTTTGTCGACTCATTTCACCTGAGCCCTAACCAGCCATCGGGGTTAATAATAACTAGAGCTGGGGTCATATTTTCAAAATCGCTACGTCCCATTTTCAGAAGCGACTGAGGGTACGTCTACACTGCAATTAAAGGCCCGTTGCTGGCCTGGCTCAGGTGACTGGGACATGGGTTGTGGGGCTATAAAACTGGAGTGTAGACGTTCAGACTCGGGCTGGAGCCCAGGTTCTGAGACCCCGCGAGGTCTGAGCCAGAACGTCTACACTGCAGTGTTTAGCCCCACAGCCCCAGGCCCATCAGCCCAAGTCAATTGACCCTGGTTCTGAGACTTGGTGCTGCTGGGGTTTTTACTGCAGCGGAGATGTACCCTTAGGCACTCAGGAGAGTAAGTGCCATCGACTTTCAATGAAATGTGGGCTCCAAAGTGCCTAAGTCACTCTGGAAAAGAGGACGGAGGTTCCTAAGTCACTTAGGTGCTTTTGAAAATTCTACCCAGATCAAACATTTTGGCTAGAAACGGGCTTTTCAGTGGAATTTTTGAAAAATGAGTTTAAAAAAACCAAGAAAGAAACCATGAAGATTTCCAATGAAATTTAAAAAAAAATGTTTTCATCAACATTTTTGATGAGAAAAAAAATTCCCATGCAGCTCTTGGAATAACCTTTTGTTATCACCCCCCAAGGCCAGAGTTGAACTGGTAACATAGAGGTGAAAGAGTCTGTATCATCCCCTGAGATATTTGCTCCCTATAAAGTTTTAATTCATGGAATTTATGTCCAGCCCAGTTTACAGATGGCACCAGCAGTTGCCACCAGTGGCAGAGTCAGGATTTGATCTCAGGAATTACTAGCTCCCAGCTCCCCAGTAAACTGGGCCCCACTGTTGCTATATAGTAATAGACATGGGCACGGACTGTCTTTTTGTTCTGTGTCTGTACAGCACCTATTGCATTGGGCTCCTGGTCCATGACTAGGGCTCCTAGCCGTTACCACAATACAAATCACACATAATAATAAATAATAACATCCCAGCCGCCTGTTAAAATACAGCACTAATAACCAGTACAAGAAAGATCCGTTCCCTCTGCAAAACCTTGACATGGGCTCAAGCTACAGAATCCAGTTCTGGATTTCAAATGCGCCAGAACTCCCAAGTGATCAACATCCACAGCTTGATCCAGATCCAAACCTACGTTTACCATGGACAGAACCAAAACCCTGGATCCAGTTTGGGGGTGTTCACATGCCCACTCTGGATCCCAATTTTATCTAGTCTTTTCTGAGGGAGCGAAATCCCCTGAGGGCGATTCCAACAACAGTCGATTCCGCTTCATAGCAACCCAGATATTAACAACTTCCAGTTAATAGCCACATTTTGCTGGGAACCCTTCCCATCCCATTGACTTGAAGGTTACTGGGATTGGATATTGGCAATGGCATGCTGCTTATTAAGAACATTTTTTGGAAGAAAGGCTCCAGCTGCAAGCAGGTTTATGAGGCTGCAGCTGGGGAAGGAAGTGCTGGGACATGCTTTCTCAGTCTGCAGCCCCACAAATCTGCCTGTGGCTGGGCTCAGCCCATCCCAGTGCTTCCTTCTCTGGCTGCAGCCTCACGAACTTGCCGTCTGCTTATTGGCAATGGCTGGATAATGGCAACCAAAGGGTGGCTAATAAGGGAATCTACCGTATCTTGGCGATAGTTTTGCTTTTTCAGGCAAAGAATAATAATAATTATGATGACAGGACAGATAGAAAGATACTTTCTCTGCCCCAAAGAGTTTACAGTCCCAGCCCCCCCCCCCCAGTCCTGCAAACACGTCGACATGCAATTGACTTTCCGTGTGCAAGCAGTCCCATTGATTTCAAAGGCAGTACACACGTGCTTTAAGCTCAGGACATGAGTAAATGTTTGCAAGATCGGGGCCTAATTTTAGCTGCGATGGCACAAGTGGAGCGAGACAAACCCAAGGAATGGGATGGAGTGAGGAAGGGTGAGCGGTACAGTGATAAGATAGGACGGTGACTCAATGTAGGTTTATGTACACCTAGGGGGCCAGTTAAAAGTACTTTAAAAAAGTAATATTAATAATTGCTGTGATTGTTGACTCAGCACTTGAAAATGCTTTGACGCTGAAAAGTGTCACGCTGTATAAATACGATGTATTACCTGTTATTAGAATATGTTCCCACTTCCTGGACTTTGCAATTAACAATGTGCAATGCCCTGGACGTGTGGTTCTGCTTTGAGAAGTGATTTAAAAAACAGTAAGTGAAGGTAAACTCATGTTTCTCGTCTATCCCTGACTCCGGGTCGGACGTGTCCACTTTTCATGGAGTTGTTTATCATGGACATTTCTAGTGCCTCAAGGAGCCAGGTATGGGGCCACAGTAAGCAGAGATCTAGTCTTGTTATAATTAGGGTGACCAGACAGCAACTGTGAAAAAATGGGACAGGGGGTGAGGGGTAATAGGCGCCTATATAAGAAAAAGTCCCCAAAAACGGGACTGTCCCTATAAAAACGGGACATCTGGTCACCCTAGTTATGATGTTTTGGTTCTTGGATGCGGGACATAGTCTGACATGGCTGGACCTTGTGTTATTTCTCCCCAGCCAATGGCTCCCTGCGGCAACAAAAAGCATATGGAAAGCATAATAATTATAATAATCCCAAGCTCTTTATATAGCACTTTCCATCAGTAGATCAAAGAGCGCTTTACAAGAGGCCAGTAGCATGCACAAGAAATACCCCTCCGCAGTCCAAAGCACGTGTACATGAGAAATGGGCCTGAGTTGTGATACTTGGATCAAAGTCCAGTGGTTAGGTTTGGAACCAGAGTTTTGCTCCGGGTCCACACATAACATGTGAACATGCTGATCCATCACGCCCCTCTCTCTCCCATACACGCCTACCCATGCACAGAGGAACATGCCCAACTCCGACACACGTGTGGCCACTCAGAACAAACATAAACAAACAACAGTTCACACCCCTATAAGCCCACTGCCGGCACCGGCTGTTACAGTTTCGCTGGCTCTTTAATCCAGCTGGATAAATAATTTACTCCTCTCTTGCAATTCATCAAATATTTATCCTCCCCATGAATTTCCCAGCCTTGACATGTCATTACTAGGGCGGAGGGAGCCAGGCGGAGCTAGCAGAGGAACTAGGAAGTAAGTACACCTGTCACCGGAGCTCAGAACCTCTAGAGTAGGTAGGATACCTGCAGCCAAGATAAACCTCCCCTGCCCTGCTGCTGGGTGAATGGATCCCTAACGTTCATTGATCCTTTGCCTTTCTTTTCTCTCTACGATCTTTCTGGGCCTGATCCTCGAAGGCTTTCGAGCACAACACGCCCTCTGAAGCCAATGACAGGTCTGGATGCAGGACTGGGCCCTATGTCTTTTTTCCATTAGGGGTTAGATGGGTCCAGGTGCCTCAATGCTTGGGATTTAGTTTTGCAAAACTGAAAGCAGGAGCAGCTCTGCTCTAGGCTCTGTTGGGCCAAGCTCCCAACGTTTGGAGGGGAGGGTGGGAGCTGGAAAGGGAAATCTGCGACACTAGGGCTAAAGGAGACGCTGTTGGGAATGGTGCAGGCCAGGCTGGCTGTGGGAGAGCTCCCCTCCCTCCAGTCCCCGCCCCTGTGGTAAAACGGCGCAGCCAGTGGGGAAGCTCACACCTATTGCCAAGTGAGCCCCTTCTTGCGGGTGTCATCTTAGCCTCTTTCAGCACGACTGACTGGAGCCAAGCCCTTACCCCATGGCTGGTGAGGGAGTGTCTGGTGCCTCCATCCCAGCTCCTCTGAGTGAGAGGCCCTGTGACTGTAGGAAGGAGGTCACCGGTGCAGGATGGAAGAAAGCTCTCAGCCTCTCCAGTGCCAGTCTCTCCCTTCTCTTTCCACCAACCTGTTCTCTTTCTTTATAGGCTTGGAGGACATGATATCCCTCCACAGGAGCTGGCGGAGCACTGGCTGTGTGGCGGCTCAGCTCCCGTTTCAGCCACTCCCAGCAAGGCCAAGTTTTGGAAATGGTGCATCAGTGGCCGTGGGGGAGCACCCAGTTCCTCTAACGGCAGCTGTAGTTCATCAGGCAGGATTGTAAGGGAAGGTGTAGGAATGCTGGTGACAGTGGAACTCAGAGCGGTGCAGTCCCATGCTCTCCCAGGGGGAGTCGCTCTAGGGAACGGCGTAGCCGTGTAGTTTGGTAGTTCTGTGATTTTGATTGTGCGTGAGTGAGGCAGGCTTGTTGACAGATGTCAGATACTGATGCTGGGGGCATTTCATTGACTCATAGACACAAGTGCATGGTTGATGCTGGAAGGGGAGTAGCTGTGTCTCATTTCAGCAGATCGCAACTAGAGGGGACTGTTAGGAGCTCAGACATCCACCCAAGTATTCTCAAGTGCACTTTCTCTATGGCCAAATCCTGTTTCACAGACCCCATTGGATCTTTCTCATTAGGGGAGGCTGCAAAACTGGGCAACTCCCTGGTGACCAGCAGTGGCCGGCTGGGATAGGTGCTGACATCACTACAGAGTTTGCTAATCACATTAGTTGAGTCTGTGGCTCTTGAGAAGGATGGAAACCTAATCTCCACTTCCTTTGAAACCGGATTCTCAGGATGTGCTAATACCAACTTGCTCTCAGCTGTGCAATCGAAAACCAAACTTGGTAAGGCAAAAAAACCCACCCGGTCTTATCAACTGAATGGTGCCCCAGGCACAACTATGAGACAGGGATGCAGTTCATGTCATGTGCACATGAAGGTGAAAAGGTGAAACAGCTGATGTGGTTTAGGTCCAGTGCTTTGGATGGCCGTTTATCCTGGCATCTCCAGCAGGGGGGACCCTAGAGAGGATCTGTAGAAGTGCACATAGAGTACAGGGATTATTTTGGGAACACCATCAGATTTTGGAGATGGTAGAGATTTGAACCTGCATCTACATTTTGCAAATGGCCTCTACCTTTATAACGGGCCAACCAAATATCCCAGAACCAGTCCCACCAACTCTAGGATGTTCAGAATCTGGATCCCAGTTTTGCAGCTCAGGTGCCTCTCCAGCATGGAGAGAAGACGGTGAATTGGACACAGGTGCATGAATGGAACCGTTGGGGCTAAATATGGGTAACAGAAAGGTTGTCTGTAAAGCTTATGATTGCCTGACACTCACAACACTTCTTCAGAGGACTCATGGGCTGGGGTGTAGTGGCTGTGCTAAGGGACATGTTGCTTATATTGCGGGGGAGCTGGGGGAAGAAAGAGCTTGTATGGTAGTGGGGGTTGTGGCATCCAATGCATGAGCGTATTGTCTAGTAAATATCTCTTTAAACCCCACTTCATATCTGCACGGTAAGGTCAGCCCAACGGAACTGCGCATTAACTAGTTGTTCCAAACATTGTTTTAGGGGTGATCCAGACAAATGTGACATCTGGGGGAACACACCTCTTCACCTAGCGGCAGCCAATGGCCATCTGAACTGCCTCTCCTTCCTGGTGTCATTTGGGGCCAGCATCTGGTGTCTGGACAATGACTACCATACACCACTGGACATGGCTGCCATGAAGGGACACATGGAGTGCGTGCGGTACCTAGACTCCATTGCCGCCAAGCAGAGCAGCCTCAACCCCAAGCTGGTGAGCAAGCTGAAGGACAAGGCTTTCAGAGATGCAGAGAGGAGGATCAAGGACTGCGTGAAGATGCAGAAAAAGCACCACGAGCGAATGGAGAAGAGGTACAAGAAGGAGATGTCTGACAACTCTGACACCATGAGCTTCTCCAGCTACTCCAGCAGCACTCTGAGCAGGAAGTTCCAGCACATGTCCATGGTGACGTCCCTGCCATATTCCCAAGCCACCCTCCACGGCACAGCCAAGGGCAAGACCAAAATGCAGAAGAAGCTGGAGAAGAAGAAGCAGGTGGATGGAACGTTTAAGATCTACGAGGATGGGAGGAAAAGCGTGAGGTCCTTGTCGGGCTTGCAGCTGGGGAACGATGTCATGTTTGTGAAGCAGGGCACCTACGCCAGCCCGAAGGAGTGGACCCGGTGCAACATCAGGGACATGTTTCTAACTGACGAAGATACCGTCTCCCGTGCCATAAGCGACCCAGGTTTGCACATAGACTCAGCCCACTCGGAGGTCAGCACGGATTCTGGCCACGACTCGTTGTTTAACCGGCCTGGGCTCGGCACCATGGTGTTCCGGAGGAACTACGTCAGCAGCGGGCTCTTTGGGATCGGCCAGGAGGATGCCAGCGTGCTGGGCGAGGGCAACCTGGATGGGGTAGGTGTCAAACTGCGGAGCCGCCTGCAGCGCTCGCCAAGTCTCAACGACAGCATCGGCAGTGCCAACAGCCTGCAGGAGAGGAATGCGGAGGAGCTGCCCTGGGAGGAGGTGGAGCTGGGCCTGGATGATGACAACGAACCCGATACCAGTCCCCTGGAGGCCTTCCTGGCTTCCCTGCACATGTTTGAGTTCATCTCCATCCTGAAGAAAGAGAAGATCGACCTGGAGGCCCTCATGCTGTGTTCAGACAATGACCTGAAGAGCATCAACATCCCACTGGGGCCTAGGAAAAAGATATTGGACGCCATCCAGAGGAGGAAGCAGACCTTGGAGAGGCCTGATGTTATTGCAGACACCGAGCTGTAAGTAGATGTCCTTCGCTGACTAGCCCTAGAGCCATATATCCCTCAGCATGGGGAGACGGGGGGAACCGAAGCGCTTAAATATGTGCTCAACGTATTGTCCATCTGAAGAATAGGAGCCCAGCTAAGATCAGTATTTCTTCATTTATACGCAAGACAGGAACTTGCCAGCCCACGGAGATCTTGGGTGGTTACAGAGTTCCTTGAGTTAGTTAATTTCTCAGTGTTTCTCATGCTGGGTGGGTGGGAGTTGAAATTCTTGCTGCTCCGCAACCTGAACAAACTCAGACCCTTCTGAGGTCAGATTCCTAGTGAGTACCCCTGGGTGGGAGCTTCAGAAGCCCCTAACCTTGACCTAGCTCTGCTTCTATTGAAATCAACAGGAGATTTACCATTGATCTCAATGAGCACAGCGTTAAGCCAGTCTGCAAGTCCCACCCCAGATGCCTGGGCTTTTATCCAGAGCTCTTGGGTTTGCAAACTTGGGTTGAGAGTCTTATAAAACCAGCCCTTTTTGGTGGCATTTTGGCATTTCCACCTCTAGCGCTGGCTGGGATTGGGAAGGACAAAGGAAATTGTGTGCGAGTGATGGGGGGAGAGTCTCCGGGTTTGCCTCTATACATTAAGAAAGGTTTGGTTCCAGTTCTGGCTGAAAGTTTGGGTCAAGCCTATTTGCACATCCATCCTGGAAGATGCCTAAATGGAAGCTAAGTTCCCATGTTGGGACCTAGCCCCTGATTTCTAAAAAGGTATCAGTTTGACCTTCGTAACTGTGGGTGCAGTTTTGTGCCTGCAGTTAATTCCCAGCAGAGAGGCTCCCACCTAATGACCCAACATGGGGGTGCAATCAATAGGTGTCTAAGTGGTAGCATCTGTGCCCTCAATAATTACAAATTCAGAATTGGGGCCACTTTTTAATCTTTTGCATCTGTTACATGTCTGCTAAACTGTGTGTCCATGATCCAGTTAAGACTGCCACCTTTAGCTGTTTGGCTAATGCTGGTTGAGATTTTCAGAGCTGTCTGGGGGATTTAAACATGTCTTCCATTAAGATTAATGGAGGGCATGAGTCTAAATCCCCTAGAGTGCTTTGAAAATCTCCATCACCAACTGGCATATCCATTGAAAATCCGATACCTCGTCCTTCATTGTGGGACCACATGCTGGACTCTAGTTTCTCTGATGCATTCCCTCTTCTTTTCACCATTATTCAGTGTTGGGTTGGGACATCTGCTCAGTGTTTGGCCCCAGGGTGAGCTTGCTAACAGGTTTTCTCTTTTCCTCTACAGATAGCAGTTTTTATGAACAAGAAACAAAACCAGTTCTAAGTTGCCAGAAAACCCAAACCAGTGACTCCTCCACTAGGACAACTGAAAGCCACAGTGTAGTCCAGTCCCTCCTGACTGACTGCCTCCTTCCCCATTCTGCTTCCAGCCTGGGAGACTCTGCCCAACAGGAACCTGCTGCTGAGAGGAATCGTTGAGATATGACCTGCCTGACATTCCATCTTTGCTGAATGGAGCTCCTTTAGCCTGCTTGCTAGAGGGGTGACCAGATCATCCTACCTATGAAGCTGATAAGTGAAACTCCATGTGATCACAGTTTGATAAAGCACAGGAAGCCATGGACAAAGAGAACCATGTGATACCTTGGAATGGACCAACAAATAAATAATCAGGACACCTTGCCTCTGTTCCTGGCTCTGCTGTTCACTCAGTGTGTGGCTTTGGAGAAGTCATTTGCAGCCACCTTTTCAAAAGTGATTGCTGGTTTTTGGTGCCTCAGGTTTTGGGTTCCCAGCTTGAGACCCCATGGGTCTGAGTCTCACAGCCCTACAGCTCTGATTTCACATAAACTTGGGAGGTTCAGCTCCTCTGAAAATCAGGCCCTAGATGTCCCAAATGGGACACCCAGAAACGAAGGCACCCCAAATCAATGGCCACTTTTGAACACATTGGTCTTTACCGCTCTGTGCCTCAGTTTCCCATTCTGTAAAATGGAGAGAATGCTCCCTGGAGACAATAATCCTGTCCCAACTTGCAGGGGTGCTGTGATGCTTAAGTAATTAATGTCTGTAAAGCGCACTGAAATCCTTGTACGGAAAACACTCCAGAAGTGCAAAGCACAATTATTATTTTTAATAGAGATGGATCCAAACCAAAAACCTGATTCCGGGCACCCCTGAGATTTGTGTGCTCAAAATCCCAGCCCAGCTCTGAATTCCCATCACTGTCTTTGTAGTGGGCTTAGCCAAACCCCGTCACCTGAATACTCCTGAACTCTGGCTACAGCTGGAACAGCCTGAGCTCAGTTTCTTTTGGACAAATGAACTTGCTTCCAAACACTGTGCTCCTGAGGGAGACATGAGGATTTTTCACCCTTAATAACCCAGAGGGTGATGAAACATGGGTGTGTAGGAATAGGGTAGTATCCCTTTAAGTAATTTGTGAGCACCATGGAGTGTCAATTGATACCAAAGAACTGGTATCAAACATGTCACCACAGCTCTTTACCATCCTGCCACCAACAGATCAGTGGAAAGATTTATCCAGACATTCAAGCAAGTGCCTTGTGCCTTATGGCAGATTTCCTACAGAAATGTGGTCTAGAGACACCGCAGCTCTGGTTAGTTTCTGGTGGCTTCTAAAACACAGAATGCGGTGAAGGCTCACAAACTATTTAAAGGGATACTACCCTATTCTGACTTGCCTGTTGCTCTGATGTCTGTGGATGTGCCTGAAAGTGCCACTTCCGTGCATGTGATATTTCCAGGAATTGATTACAGCAGGATTGAAATGAGTGGCCAAAATGCCCCGCATATTCCAAAGGGAAAACCCCTCCCAATTCTTTTGTCATGCTTGTGCTGCAAACCCTGTGTGATCTGCCTGTTCCTTTGGGTTTGTGGCTCTGGTGGTATTAATGGATTCAGGGAGCTCCATCCTTGGGAACTTCCAGAAAAGGAGGTATACGCAGGGGTGGGACCACCAGTAAAAAGGGGTCTTCTAGTGGCAATTTATTAGCCATATTTGTACCACGACCTCCCTCATCTTCTTCTATGAATTATACAGGGCTTTAGTGACTAGCTGCACAGTGAGCCCATCACCTGCAAACAGAACTCGGATTCTGCCCTAACTCCCCTCAGGCAGATCTGAGTCCCAGCAGTGAGCTCTGGCACCTTGAGTCTTTTGAATATTGTGACCCACTAAGGCATAACAGCCAAGAACAATTCTGGCAGTAGGAGAGAGGGATGAAACTCCATTTGGCTCTTCCTGGAGCATTTGCAAAGAAATGCTGGATGCTTGAGTGAGGTGAAACATAAACCTGCACGGATCAAGACCATTCAGAGAGGGTTTGCTTTCTAGCTTCCCATAACCCAGGTTTGGGTTGGGTTTGTGGAGCTCATTCTCATAGAAGAGGATGATGGGAAATGACCCAAGAATGGCTGGGTGTGTGGGAACACCGTGATCAACCGAAGAAGAGTTTGAGGCAGTAGCTATGAGATGACTCCCTCATGGGTTGGGCTTAGTAACCAAAACACTTTAATACCCATTTTGTTATGGACCTAAGCCTCCAAGTTCAGATCCCCATTTCCCCCAAGTTCAGGGGTGCTCTGCTGTGGGGTTTTGGTTCTGATCCATACAGCCAGTGTTTGCAATAATACCCCTCATTCCAGTGTTAGCAAGTGGAGCTAGTCAGGCATTTTCCAATGAAACGGTTTTATCTGAAAATGCTGATTCATCCAAACCCAAAACAGCTGGTGGGAAAGGGTTCATTTCAACTTTTGTTTTTCAACTTGAGAAAAATTTCAGAAAAAAATAGTTTCAGAACATTTTGACATTTTCAAAATGAGCAATTCTGTTTTTTTTTTTAATTGAAAAACTGTCTCGTTTAGAAACAAACTAATCAGAATAAAAAACATTTTTTTTAAACAGTCAGAATTGAAATGAAACATCTTGATTGACGTGAACCGACTTTTCTTTGGTTCATGAAAATTTTCCAGATTTTGCCTTTTCATCCCGATTAGGGACAGGAAAATTTTTCAATATCTCAAAAACATTCCTGGGGCAGTAAACTCGCTCCATGCCCCACTCTATCAGCCAGGTCCTTTTTAGTTGCTTGAAAGCCCATGGCCCTCTGGCTCTGCTGGAAAGCACGTGTAACCCCTGTATAGTTCACATAAGAAATGCACTCCCTGCCATTTGGTAGTGCTTCTGATTCATGGTTTTCCTGGGGCAACCTGGATTACCTGTTTGACATGTGACATTAGGTGACTGCCTGGAGGGAGCTGTTTGGAGCAGCTGGGATTGGGTCACTCCAGCTCTCCCACAGCTGTTCCTAACTTCCCAGCTGCACCTGCTGTCACTGCCCCCTCCTGGTGCTGCCCATGTGTCACTCGGGGACAAAGATGAGGGTAGAAACCCAGCAACGCTGTTTGCAAAGTGTAGTGTCCAGTGAGTGTTGTGTTGGTTAATGTTTTGTCTCCTGGGACATGGCATGTCAATCACAGAGTGTTGTATTAGAGGGTGTTTTTTGGGGGCGGTGGGCAAGTCCTCCATGTACGTGGGGAAAGATGTGACAATGGGGTGGGCCCTGCGCCCACACTTTCCACTGAAGCCAGGGGGAGCTGGTGGAGAACGACCTGTATCAGAATGTACCTGGTAGGCCGCCATTCAGCCATCCAGCCTTGTTCAGCAAAGCACTTAAGCATGTGCTTAACTTCAGGGACGTATTGAAGTCTGGATGATTTCAATAGGATTTAAACACGTGCTTAAAGTTAAGCCTGTGCGTAAGAGCTTTGCTGAACGGGCATGGCCCCTGCCGAGCTGGGGCTCTAGTGAGGAAGCAGTAGTACGTGTGCTACTTGTCCTGAGAAGCTCGGCTCACGCGGGCCCTGAGCTAAAGCCCGTTGAAATCAGTGGAAAGACTTGTATTGACTTGGATGGGCTTTGGAGCATGGCAAGAGGGAGAGCGCGACAGGCCCTTGGTAGCGGCCAGACCGAGCAATCCACCTTGAATATGGCCCCTGCCCCGAGGTGAGAGGTTCCAGAGAAGACAAACAAGGCTGAGTCGGAAGAATAGTCTCAGCCCAGGCCCTGACCCCTATTTGAAGGCAGCTGGGTAGATGATTCAGGTCCATCCTGGGCAAAACTTGAACGTATATGAACTAAAATAGCCTGGGCCCCAATCCGAGCCCCAGATGCAAACAGCCCACAAGCTCGGGACAGTGTTGGAAATGCCTCCATAGACGGGCTAGGTTCAAGCGGCCCCTCCCTTTATAAAGGATTAGCTCAAAAGCCCTGGATCCAAACTCTGAGCTGCTCCAGCTGCAAATGGTGAGGCTGGAGTCCATCTCTACCCTAGAGTGAGGTGGGCCCGGTATGTGAAGATGTGAAAAATGTCCCCCCTACACCACTTCCATTCTACACATTCCCTCGCACCAGGACATTCCTGCACCAGGTACCTTTCTGTTTATTAAATGTATATATGTAAAACCTCCGACCTCTGCAGGTATCCGTTCTCTCTTCATTGTATGTGATTCCTACCTGTACAAGGACCACGTTGTTTACCATTTATTTATTAGAGACCATGAACTTCCTTCCCCTTATACTGCCTGATAATTACACATTTTTTAAGGAACACACCCTCTGTACAGTGATGTCCTTGACTCTGGTTTGGATGCTTGGCTGTATCAATAGGTCCCGCTTGTGTGGGAATTTGGGCTTCTTTTGCTTCCCAAGAAGAAGTGAGGCTGGAAAGGTTCACGTGAAGAGGGCAGACTCTCAAGTTAACACCATCAATGCCAGGGCATGACTTTTATTCCTGAGACTAGTCAAAAACCCAGCTGTTATGTTGCTTCTCTGTCACAGCTTTCAGCTCCAGGAGATCCCATTATAAAACCTTTTGGGGCTCTTTGATACACCTTGTCCCCTCTTCGTGGCTCTGGGAACACTTCCTGCCCCTGGTCTTGGGTCTAGTGTCTCCCTCTCATTCCTGGTTGCTGAGTGTCTATGCAGATGCCTGTGCATATTTCTGGCTACACATGTCTATGGCCCTGATGAGATCAGCTTGTTCGTTTTACTCCAGAGCAACAGCCTGAGCCTGCCAATCAGCTACAGACACAGCTGTGACTCCCAGAGGGCTCCAAATTAGGAGCCAATAAAGAGGGAGCTTGATTGAGTGCTTAGGAGAGAGGCAATGGAATCAGGACTGCAGGGGTTAGGTCCTGGTTGTGCCAGTGACTTGCTTTATGACCTTGGACAAGTCACTGAATCTCTTCTAGGGTTTGTCTACAATGCAAAAAATGCTGCGTTCTTACCTTGGGTTAGCTAGCTTGGGTTAAAATAGCAGCAAAGACCGAGAGACTTGGGTTAGCAGCTCAAGTACAAGCATGTAGTGGAGCCTGGGTTTGAACGCGAGCTGCTAAGCCAAGTTTGAACTCCTTGTTTTGGCAGTGTAAACATACTCTCAGCCTTCCTTGTCCAGCCGTAAAATGGGGATGATACTAAAAATCCCCTGTGGCCACAGGCTGTTGAAATGCTTTAATCACTGAATATTTGTGATGTGCTTGAGGGTGAAAGGAACTCTAAGGATTTATTCCTTTATTATTGAAAGGATTATTAGCTCTCTGAATATACAAAGCAGTTATCCCTGGCCCCCTGTAGAACCTCTGGACTAAAGTCCAGGACAAATGCACTGAAATTAGATGCACTGAGTTTTCAAGTTCCCAGCTGACAGACAATGAATACTGAGTCCTACGAGCTGGTTTTTTCATGCAACTACCAGATTGTGTCAGCTTCTTTCTACCGCAAAGAGCATGCTAGATTTACAAGTAATGCAACAGCTCCCCCTGCTGGAATACATTGGCAGCCACAGTGGAATTTAAAACCAGATTAACCTCTGCAGAATTAAAGCCATGGGGCCTAGGGTTTGTGTGTGACTGCAAGATGTGAACACAGACCTAGGGATGACCAAGGTTCCTCTCCCTGGTTGGGCAACCCAGCCTGGTTGGGCAACCCAGCCTGCTTGTCCATGAGTTGTCCAATGGCAAAGGATAGGAGTAATCATTTAAAACAATGTATTTGCTCCTTTTGTCACCATTCCATTTCCAGCCCATTGAGATGGAAAATGGCTGATGAACTGGGACATCCCAGTTGTAATCCTGACAGTGGGAGCCGGACTATGCTGTATTCCTTCCCCTCCACTGTAGAGCTCACCTCCCCATGTCCCTGTGGCTTCTTCCACATTGCCCTTGTGCAGGGAATGCTCTTGCCAGGCGCATCTGCAAGGACCTTACCTGTTCTGCAGCAGGGTCCCTCGGGAAGACTGACCTACAGCCTAGCCAAAGCTAAGAGCTCCCTAATTTACCTGAATTTAACTTTATTTTGCCAGGATGTGGACAAGCCGCCCCTTGACAACTATGCTGATGGATTCTAACCCTCCCCTAACCTCGGCCTGTTTGTCTCGGTCTGGGAGCTCCGTGGGTCGGAGCGTTAGCGCACTGTGAGCACTCCCATTGAGTCACACTAGAGAGCTGGAATGGAGCTTGGCTCAGGACATCAAATTCCAGTCCAGCTCTGGATTTGGAATGCTCCAAAGTTCGAGGGGGTTGGGTTCAGCTCCTTATAGGACAGGACTTGTCTGGAACTGAAGGGAGGGGTTTGGAATGCTCCTAAATTCAGGGCTGTTCAGACCTGGAGTTTGCTTTGGGTCAGAGCCTGTTTATTTAGATTTTCACAAGTATTAAATGCAGCCACTATCCCTACACTCTCGGTGCCCTTAATAACATCAAAAGTACACCACAAATAATATCCTAAGGACAGCAGTACTTAGCAATAGTCAAGATAGCCCATCCCCAATGACCCAGGCAACTTAAAAACTCAAATACCACCCCTCCCCTGCCCTCTTCCAGTAGGGATTATCACACAGAGCTCCTGTGAGCTGTGATAATCTAAATAATGACAATTCCACCAGCCAATTACTCCTCCCACTTCCAAACATCTGGGTAAAAAGATGAGCTTTGCACCAGACCTTCTGTCCACTCTGGGGTTTATAAGTAAACAAAGGAAATACCCAAGAGCTGTTGCTTTAAATTGTTCTTAGCTGCTGATCACATAAACTGAGCATTGTTGTTAAGGACCCTGTGGATTTTATGAAGGGCACGAGAGAAAAGCATTTTGTTGTGGTTGCGAAATCATCCACTATTCTATTTTAGCTAGAACAGCTTAGAGGGCACAGGGCCAGAGGGTGTCAATTCGGAGGCATTACAGAGCTAATGGGATATCTCAGCAGCACCAGAGGGCAAGGCAGAGGCAGGGTCCTGGGAAGGACAGCATGGGATGGGGAGGTAGGAAGCACTGGCTAGGAGCTGCCAGAAAGGCCAATGGCCTGCTAGGAACACAACAGTGCCCAGGAACACTGGGATCTTTCAAGAAACAAAGCACCAGATTCCTGGGAAAGGAGAAAAGGAAACAAGAGGGGCAGCCTCCACTAGGCCAAATACGCTTCGCTCAGGCCAAGAAACTCCCTTCCCACACCAAAATGGAGATTTCTAGGCTGTTCTGCTCTTCAGACAGCTAGTCAATATCAGCGATCAGCCTCTTATTCGGGGCCTCTGGGATCACTGAGCTTTGCGATTCCAGTAACAGTCTGATCCTGTTCAAGAGCTTCCTAGTTCCCAATATATAAAAAAGTGATGTCTGATCCTTTACAGCAATGCATTTCAACCCTTTTTCAGTTGCAGACCCCTAACCATTTCCGACTGGAGGTGCGGACCCCTTTGCAAAGCTTAGACATGGTCTGCGGACCCCAGGTTGAAAAACCCGCTGCTTTAGAGTGTTAGACAGACACTTGCTTTCCTCTCTTTCACCAAAACAGCTGGTTCAGCAATTACTTTCCCAGGCCTGGCAGAAAAGCCAGGTGTGTGTGAAAACCTACAGGTGAGGGAGCCTCGAGGCTGAGCCCATCAACAAACCCAAACCACAGCAGCTAGGGAGCCCCCCACCCCACCTCTGGATCTTACAGCAAGAGTAGGAACTAAATGGTCTCAGCGTTTCCACCCAGCGGGAGTGCCCTCCGGTGGGAAGGCATTTCCGAGCTCCCCAGACAGGCTGCAATAAGTAGAGCAACGCTGTGGTGTGGCCGGGAGGAGGCTGTGCCGGTCTGACAGAAGCACAGAATTCTGAATGCTCATCAGGAGGTGAGTGTGATCCTGTCGCAGGATCCCAGCAAACACCTGCTGTCCTTGGGTCACGTGTCAGAGGGCAGCAGATACATGGCACAACTGCTGCCAGGCTATGTGAGACCCACGTGTTCCCATGCACTGTTATGGGCCTGGCACTCTCTAGTTCCAAATCAGGTCGTGTTGGCGTCTTCCCTGGAGTCTCAGCACTAGGGTAGCAAACAGCCTGGCTGTGGAGCACAGGCAGCGGGGTCTGACAACTGGGACAGCGTGGCTGGGTGGCCAGGTATTAAAACTGTGCCAAGCTGCCCCTTCAAGCACCTGAGCGTAGTGCAGGCCTCCGAGTGGTGTCAGCGTCACTCCAGCCTGCTGCAAGCACCATCACCCTCTGCTTTACTCTAGAATCTGGACTTTTACAGTGGCCACCCATCGAGCCTCATGCTGCACACATGGGCAGCAGACTGGAGTGGCTACGGACAGATCCTGCTCCCCTTATCTGCTTATGTTGAAGCTCAGGAAAGAGCCAGCAGAGTCTACACTGCATTGTAATCCCAGGTCTGCGGGACCTGGGCTTGTGGACTCCGTGTTTCCAAGCCTGCACTTGAGTGTCCACACTGCATTGTAAACCTGAGCTTACAAGTGCTGGACCTGGGTATCACAGCCGTGCTAACGCATCCATATACGGCACTACGCAGCCCTTCTGACTCGGGTCTGGGGCTTGAGCTGCGTCCAGACTGCAGAATGACAGGGCTTGGACCCAAGTCGCAGCGGGACTCAGGTTCTTACCCACCCCCCAGCAAGGTCCTAGGATCTGGGCCCTGAGTGCTTGTGGACCAACTCAGACTGATTTGTGTGTGGACAGAAGGGGGGCATGGGCTCAAACCTGAGTCAGAGCCTGGGCTTAGTGTGTAGTGTGGACATACTCAGTAAGACCAGCGGGATTTTGGCTCTAAAGTCGCCATAAATTGAACAGCTGTCTGTCTCCTCCCCCTCTTGGAATGGTTTGCTTTTGGCGCATTGCCCATCTTCCCCCAAATAAAAAAAGATTCTGCTGCTAATGCAATTTAAAGCAGTTCTCTGGCTTAGCTCACAGGAGGAACTCAGGGTTTCTAACTGCTAACTGGTTACACACATGTTAGACAGACTCCCTGTCTGCAAGGAAGCACCATTGACTCCTAACAATTCCTAGCTCTTACCTAGTACTTTTCATTTGGAAAGTTCAACTTTATCCCCATTTTACAGGTGGGGAAACTGAGGCAGGGGGGCAGTGAAATGACTTGCCTAAGGTCATACAACAATCCAGTAGCAGAGCTGGGGACAGAACCCAGGTCCCTGCACAGTACTCTACCCATTAGGCAACACTGCCTTCTCTGATTTGTATGCATGACTTGTAAGTCAGCTGGAGAGTTCACATGTGCTAATTGCACGTCAGAGGCTACTGGGAACAACAAACTCCCTTTGGAGAGGCTGCTTGTGAAAGCGGTGTGTAGGCCAGTCTGGGGCACACCCCTCTGTAAATACACTGCCCTTCCAGACAGAAACCGATTCAGGCTGTGTCCTTGAGCCCAATAATAAAAAACACCTGCACCTTCTTCCAGTGGTGCCCTGCTGTGGGAATCGAAGGTCAGTGAAGGGCTCAAATGCTTTCCCTGTGCCTGGGATTGGGAACCTGAGTTCTTATACTGAGCTCACGCTTGCAAATCAAGCGAAATTCCACTGAAGTCAATGGGCACAATCCAGTGTAAATGAAGGAGAACCGCGCGCCATACAGCCGGCTTTATAAACCATGTTTAACTTTCTCACCAATGCCCGGGCTCTGCCCTAGCCTGTGCGGGTCCCTAACTGGCATGGGTGCATTGGACTCACATTTCTGGGGAGAGCTCTGCCAGGGGCCAGAGCCATAGGGAGGGAAAGGGGCTCCAAGAAGACGGAAGTAAAATGCTGCGAGGCAATCTGCACTGAAATGCCCTTGCAAGAACACGCAGGGCTGTTACTACATGGGAAACGTGAAAGATGAAATAGAAACTTCAGGGTTAAAAAATGAACCAAGCTTTGCCCACAGAGCTGCACTCCCTGATCTGCTTCTCCCCACTCCAAACACCCCCTCTCCTGCCCTGCCAGTCCCTAGCCGTTATTTTGACCCATTCTTACAACAAATGATCAGGGTTTTATCTGCAGTTTCCTTTACTTCCTACTGCTCAGTTACTGACTTCCCACTTGTGCAGAGCCATCCCAGCATGCAACGTGCTGGAGGCATCATGAGAGGCGCTGAGTTGGGCCCGACATGGCGTCTGGCGGCCTGTGGGAAAGTTGGCTCCTTGGTTCTCCCTTCGCCAAGCCACTCAGTTACAAAGTCATGTTGGAAAACCCCAGCGCAGACTCCGTTGGGATACCTGTCACTGTGCAACCTTGAGTTGTCAGCTCATCAGCTGCACAAGTTAAACAGGATGGGGGCTGGCCAGTACTTGGAAGGGACAAGGGAGCCTTCCCAAGGGAAATCAGGGGCCCGATCAGAGTATGCCCTGTTGCTGAAAGGGGAAACTTACTGCAGAAAGCCTGTTGGGCTCATGGAAGGTGGTGTGCTTCTGTTTCAGGGTGAGGTGATTTGCCCACCTTGGAGAACTATAGAGAATCTCAGGATCTCCTGCGGCTGATCTCTCCAGGCATGTACCTCAGGAGAACACTGCAGCTCTGTTAGTCTTTAAGGTGCCACCGGACTCCTTGTTGTTTTTGTGGATACAGACTAACACAGCTACCCCCTGATACTGAAACTCTGAGACAGTAGCTGCTCTGCTGCTGGAAGGGCCATCTTTGAAATGAGATGTAAAACTGGGGTCCTGACAACTTGTGCTCATTGCAGATGCCCTGGCCAAATCCCAGTTTAGGTAAGGCCAGGCTGCCTACTTAACTATCCCCGGCAGGTCCAGCTGGGGCTTCACTTCCTGTCCTAAACTGTTGTGTGTTGCTGAGTGCTGGTGTATTGCCAAGGGCTGATGCATTCCACCCCCAGAGGTGGCTGCATTTCAGCAGTGGGGGAAGAGTCTGTAGTTGATTAAATGCTTTGGGAGGAAGTGCGCTCTACGAACACATAGCATTATGAGGGTTTTTAAAGACTTCCCCCATTTGTCAGTCCCTATCTTTGCTCAGAGTGTAGATGTCTTTCTGGAAGATTGTGAGTACATGGTGGACAATGATGGGAATGTTTCAAGTCCCTGCTCTAGGAGAGCAGGCACAGAGGGGGGAAAAAGCACATTTCACCAGCCAACTTTATCTTCTGTGTTGCCGTGAAAGAAATTCCACAGAGGCGCGTGGGTGACTGAACTCCATGGGCCAAATCCAGCTCTGGCTTAAATCTGAGGTGGCAGGAGTTTCACCCACTCGCTCCAGGCTGAGTTTGACCCAGTTAAAATGAGCTTTGCATGCTCAGGGCTTGAGTCTGATCTCGCATTGATGTAGATCTGGACCAATGCCTGTGAAATCAATGATGTTACCCTGGTATGAGTCGAGATCACAATTAGACCCAAGAAGTTCCAAATGTGCCTCTGTAAGTGTGTGTTGCCTGCTTGCTTCCAGGTGTTCCCCACACCCACTCACAGCCAGAAAGCTGCACAGCAGCAGCTGTGGCCAATTGGCCATAAACAGAAGTGCTTAGCAACCACCCCCAGCATGGAGAGGAGCTAGAATGGAAACGCTTGTCCTGCTGTCTGTAGCCAGAAAGCCACTGATTTGTAAGTGATAAGAGAAGTTTCCTGGGGATCTGTTGTGTGCTAGTTTAGGCCAGTGGAGGGCAGGATGTATTTTATTTTCTCTGTTTAAGTTGTTGCCTGCAATTAACAAAGCAGCTTTGTCTACTGCTGGGAGAACCAGGCGCTCCAGAGGCTTGTGTATAATAGTCTCTACATTGAATCACTGTGTGCTTTACAACAGTTACTGTGTGAATGTGCATCATTGCTTCTTTGAGATCAGAAGCTGTTTAGGGAAGGGGCTGTCCTTTGCTCTGTGTCTGTACAGTGCCCGGTACAAGGGGGACCTGACCTGGTTGAGGACTCCAGGGTTAGTAAATACATTTTAGATCAGGGGTAGGCAACCTATGGCACACGAGCTGATTTTCAGTGGCACTCACACTGCCCCGGTCCTGGCCACCGTTCCGGGGGGTTCTGCATTTTAATTTAATTTTAAATGAAGCTTCTTAAACATTTAAAAACCTTATTTACTTTACATACAACAATAGTTTAGTTCTATATTATAGAGTTATAGAAAGAGACCTTCTAAAAATGTTAAAATGTATGACTGGCACGCGAAACCTTAAATTAGAGTGAATAAATGAAGACTCGGCACCCCACTTCTGAAAGGTTGCCAACCCCTGTTTTAGATCCTGCCTGAAAATCTCTTGTAACAAATTAGCTAAGGTGGGTTCCCATCACTGCCCTCTGCTGGAGAGAATCAGACCAGTGCTGTGGCATAGGGCATAGACTGCTAATAACAGAGATTCTCCTTTAGTGAAGTGCTAGGGGCTTGTTCTTTTGCCCTTGGGTTCTACATCACCACAGCCCGCGGTCAATGAGTTACTTAAAACTCCTGCGTGGGCGTTCCTACAGTGACGTTAGCAGACAAAGGGACCTGCTCTATGTCTTGACTGCTGGATGGGGTATGGGCTCTCCGACAAAGACGAGCCTGTAACAACGCTGCTGGCACTCCCAAACAGAGAGTCTAGTCAAGCGTTTTAATGGCGGGCACAGGGGATGCTGTGCACGTTCCAGCCTGCTGAAGCCTGCGTTAGGGATAAATAGCTCCCAGGTCTGTGATTTGCTAGCTGAGAAGTCCCACGGTCCTTCACAGGCGTCTCCTGTTTTGTAGCGTTGTGTGGGAGACAGCCCCTTGGCGTCAGTGTCTACTAAAGGAGGCAGGCTGAGAGTAAGGCACCATGGCAGTGAATGGGATGCCCCTGGGGGATTCGGTCAGGGCTTTGGCCCATGAAAACTTGTAGGCATCACAACGTTCCCAAGAGCAGTGCTGGAATGAAACATGAGGCTTGGGGTGTATTGTCTGGGAGACTGGGCCCTGCTGCTGTTCCCAAGAGGATTTGCCAGGTGGCAGAGGGCTTTGAAGTCAAGTGGGGGAGGTGGGTTATGAAATAGAGCTGAGTACTTTGCCTCTTCCCAAAGGAACGTATCATGTAAACATACTAGAGCCGGCCGAGCAGGGGTAGGGTCAGGCTTCAGCTACCCCGAGCACAGACCTGTGCCCCTGCGGAAGTGTGCGCAAACCTCCCAAATACTGGAGGGGGGTTGTGTTGTGACAGGGACTCTGCCTAGTCCCATACACCAGGGATTTTACTCCCCTCACCATCAGGGCCAGGGGTTGGAGACGTCACCCCATCATGGTACAATGAATTTTACACTTTTTACTTTTAATAGTTCAGATTACCCCCCAACCATTCACATTACAGGCTCTTCTGGGGCTATAACATCCCAGCATGTACCATGCTGTGGCATCCCAGTCCCATGTGTTGTTTTCCTGGCATACTCACAGAGAAGTTAGATAAAAGCGTAAAATACTCTTACTGGAAGTTGGAACATAACAGGACTCTATTTCTTAGAACTCAGAACGATAACACCCAAGAATCCAAAAAACAGAGAGAGACAAAGCAGGCTGCTCCCTATAACAGAGAAGTATGACTCCCCGCACCTTACTCTAGGCTGATTCTCTGCAGGCTGGCTCTGATGTGCCCTAGCTGGCAAACAGGAACAGGAAACGCCTTACACATTAAAGTGATAACTGTGTTAAAATAACAAGCTTTCAATATGCCAGGCTATGGAGCGGTTTGCTCAGCTAGTTCATTGAAACCAGGACTCTGATTTCAAAATGCTCAGCAGCCGGCCAATGCAGGTTCCCACTGATTGTTCTAATAAATCTGGGGTGGGTGGGCGGAGGAGGAAGTTTTCAAACTGTTGACACTGGATCAGATATTCGACTTAATGACGTTTGAGCCAAATCCTGGTCCCTTGCACCTGTGTTCCGGTCCTGCAAAGCACGTAGGCACGTGAATAGTCCCATTGACTTCAACGAGGCAGGTGGACTTCAAGTTAAGTACACGCTTCAGTGCTTTGCTGGAGCAGGGCCCTGATCCCCACCACTGTGGCAAAGGGTGGAGCATCGGTGTAGCCATCCCAGGCCTGCTGAGCCCACCCCGCCCATGAGAATTTGGTCACTGAATCTGCATAGATGTTGACCTACTGGCCATGCCTCTTCTGCACCCCTGACCTGTCCCCAATACCACTCCACATGCTGCTGAGGAACACGCTGCCATGCAGCTCAGGGGTTGGGAGTCCCTGGCACTCCCTCTCTTTGACCTGTCCCTCCACGCCCCCATCGCTACAGCAGAACCAGAATGATGCTGCTTTGTGGGGCTTATGCACCTAGGCAGTCGGGTGCAGCATGTGCCTCTAATGCACTAGCTAAGCATTAATTCCGAGGGTTCAAGACCTGCTGGGTGGCGCTGATCGCCCAAGGTGCTGTGGCTGCTAATCCCCAGGCAACGATCGTCACCAAGATCATTATTGCCGATATCAACTGAAAATGGAATAAAAATAAAGAGACTCCAGCGTGTGGATCTTCCGCTGTGGCGCAACTTCAGCAGGTGTGTGCAGAGCTTCCTAGCAATGTAACAGCCTGGGCATTAGCTTGAGTCATCAATCTAGTTAGCTTGCAGTGACTGGCCCGGCGTGGTTGGCTTTGAGCAAGGACCCCAAAACAGGGTGGGCAAAGCCGGGAGCAGGTGTGGTGGAGGGAGTGGGGAGGAGCTGTTGGGTTAGATGGGGTGGGTGATTAATGCTGGATATGTTTTACAGTGGCTAATAAATCCATTGAGAGGCACAAAGAACCGAGGGGAATTTATGGTGCTGGGAGCGCATCTTGCTAGGGTGGGTCTGTAAGAAACACATCCTATCTTTCACTGACAAGTGATCTAAATCAGGCCAATTAGCAAACACCCATTGCAGCAGCAATAACAGGGCCTTAGTGGCTGATAATGTTGAGGCATCGGAATCCACATGCACAAATACT
Organism: Platysternon megacephalum; assembly: GCA_003942145.1. Classification (NCBI taxonomy): domain Eukaryota; kingdom Metazoa; phylum Chordata; order Testudines; family Platysternidae; genus Platysternon; species Platysternon megacephalum. The sequence continues at coordinate 2,994,014 of QXTE01000131.1, read as the reverse complement.
GTCTGCTTCTCTGTCCCCCTGTGGAACTGTAGTTGGTACAGTCTAACAGCTGTTAGATAGTCATGTAGTGAAGGCACCGGAGTGGGACGCAGGAGAGCTGGGATCAGTTCTTAACTCTGCCACAGACTCCCAGTGTGACCTTGCACAAGTCATTTAATCGCTCAGTGCCTCAGGTTCCCATCTCATAATACTTCCCTGCATGCCAGGGGTGCTGTGGGGAGAAATTCCCTGATGCACGTGATGTGTTTGGATACTACAGTGGTGGGCTCATGCAAGTACCTGGATAGTTCTGGGAGCCTGTGTGGAATAAGTTCATTGTGGATGAGTAGCCACATCACACGGGACGCTGCCCACACAGGCGTCTGGCAGAGAGGACAAGTCCTAGGGCGGGCCTGCATGAGCCATGCAGGAAAGCCCCAGCCTGCCCCTGCTCAGGGAAGACTTGAGTCTCACTCCAGCCTTTATCACAAACAGAGGCAGGGTGTGGTGAGAACGGTCCTCTACTATTACCCTTCCCAGGGTGAGCCTTGATTCCTGACCTAATCACCCTGCCCTGCATTGTCTTCAAGCTGTTATTGTTTGTGTTTGGAATGGTGATCTATGTGAAGACAATGACCCTTGGTGTGCAGGATACAGCAGAGAGAAGGAAGGAGGGAAAAGCAAATAGCCAAGCATGCAAAATTGCCCCGGGGACAGATATCAAATTATCGCATGGGGGCATCATGAAAAAGTGGCTCCTGCCCTGCAGCATGAGAGATTAATAGCCATTGTCATTTAATGCCATTGCACATGCTATTCTTATTCATTTCCCTGCTTCCTCCTTCCTATGAAACCCTGGCTAATTGCCCCGCAGCAGTGAGTGCCACAGGTTAATTACATGCCATGGCATCCAAAAGCATTTGCTTCACGTTGGCTGCAATGTGGGAGCCGCTTTGACAAAACAGATTGACTGGAGTTAGGAAAGAACAAACCCCCCAGTTCATTCGGAACCTTCCTATGTCAACTGAGGCTGGGGGCCATCCTTGGACCAGCATCCAGATCTTTGCCCATATGCCCGACGGAACCTTCCCTGAGGTTCCTACGTGTCCCAATAACGTTGTTTTCCATTCCAGGCCTGGAACCAGAAATGCTGCGAGTCAGGCCAGCCTCTCCCTGCGTTTCTGGCTGTGAGTGGAAGCAGCTCACCTTTGGCAGGGGGATAAGGGACGAACAGCCCTGCCAGCCAGAAGTTCCTGGAGGGATCTGGGGATTTGCCCACTAAAGAAGATCTTTGACCCTTGTGTGGAGGAGAAGGTCTAGCAGCCTAATACCAAGCACACCTTCCACCAGGTAGGGGGAGCCAGAGTGTGCTGGGTCTGTGTGTGTGTGGAAGGGCTGAGGCTGCAGAAAGGAGGGTTTTGCAGGGTGCTCAATAGCACCTGATAACAGGGACTATCTTCTCTGGGTTTGTTCCTTAAGCCCTGATCCTGAGTTCCAGGTAGCCGAGCCCCAAATTCGGGCAGACCCCCATTAAAATACGAGGGGCTCCGCATGGGTGCAAGAAGCATGTTGCAGGATGGAGGCCTTAGACTGTAGGCTCCTTTGGGCAGATCCTCAGCCGGTGCAAACTGTCACCGCTCCACTGGCTGCAATAGATCAATGCCAATGTTACACCAGGTGAAGATCTGTCCCCAGAGCACGTTGCTGGCACTTGAATAACAAGAGTGCTCGTCCAACCAGAGCGCACAGCCGCCAAGCCTTCAGAGAGAGACGCCCACTGCTAATCTGGGCATGTACAACATTGCTTTGGTTCCATTCCATTGACCTTATTGTGTTTAAGTAGCGGAGCCTGACTTTATCGAGTGGCATTTAGCAAAGCTGTGATCTGTGTGTGATGAAAACTCTGCAGAGATAGCTTCTTGTTGCTTTTCAGTACAACACTTTTCTAGTGCTGTGTCCAGTCTAAGTTTTAATGCCTGGAGCCATGGAGCTTCCTCCTCTTCTCCTGGGAGAATATTGCCCAGCTTGATCCATCTCACTTCCTGATATTCAGCCTAAATTCCCCCTTTATTAATTTCCTTCCACTCTTAGTTATGCTCCCTGGTATCACCCTCAGTAATTCCTCTCTGTCTCTGGTGTTTACACCCTTTAAGGACTGGCAGGTGGCTGTGTCTCCCCTTAGTCACTGCTTTTGCAAGAGAGATGGGAGTGAAGTAAGAGACCAAGAGATACAAGTGCTTAGAGAGGTGGTGGAAGAACCTAGAGGGGATGGCAAAGTGCTCCAGGTACTGGGGAAAAACCTCCTTGGTAAAACCCTCAGCCTGACAGTCTGGAGGTCCCTCTACACTGACACAAATGAACCAAAAGCCTGGCACTGAGCCAGATGGTGATTTCAGTCACTAGGGTAAATCCAGAGTGACTCTGCCTTCACTGGAGGAGCAGGATTGGCAGCCCATGGAAACAGGATCAATCCCCCCTTTGCCTTGCGTGCGTTACTCTGGATTTCCACTTGCATGACTGAGATCAGACGCTGGCCCCATGAGCTTTCATTTATCCCAATGAAATGTGGCTAGTTAACGCTTTACCTCTCCTGGCTATTGCCTCTTTCTCCATACCCGTGTCAAATAGATAATGGCAGGGCAGGTGGCGATGATGTTCTTGAGCAGAGCACCCCCATGTGGGGAGTCTCTGAATGAAACTGACAATCCTTGCAAACTCCTGGAAAGCTCTATTGCAGAATCAGTGACCCCTTGGAGTCATTTACACCTGAGCAAAATGGCTGGGCAACACTAGCAAATCAGAACCCTCTCACTGCCATCCCAGGCAGGGTTTTTAACTCACTTTGCACATGTAAATAGCTACATGTGGTGCAGGGCAATGGAGAATCAGGCCCTGAGATCCTGATTCTCACCTCATTTGGGTGTAAGTCAGGAGGAACGCCACTGCAGTCCATGCAGTTACCCCAGCACCGGGGTCAATGAGAGGCGTAACAGACCGTTTTAGCATATCTTGTTCCATAACAGAGCTAGCGAATGCACCCGTCAATGAGTCTGCAACCTCCCTGCCTGAGTTAAGGAAGGACAACTCCAACAGCAAAAATAAAGATAAAAAGGAGGAGGAACCTCCAGTTTCACTGACCTTGCTCCATCACTGGCTTCCCAAGTGTGTTGTGGCTCAGTTGCTATGATTGTGAGGAACCTGCTGTGGCCAGTGGTTCAGACACAGCCTGGGAATAAGGAGGAGGAACGGGTGTCAGGTCTTCAATCTCAGCCAGCCAGAAGATCCAGAAACCTGCTTGAGGAGTAGCAGCGAGGCACCAGGCAGGTAGAGCAAAGGGACCCAGAAGAGAATTAGCTTTGACAGATGCTGGTATATCACCCTTGCTCTTTACTAAGGTCCCTGCCTCCCTCTGAAGCATTGCTCCACCCCCTAGTGTGTGAATAATGCCTGTTGCTGAAGCTCTAATCCCTGGCTCTGCCACTGACTCACTCTGTGACCTTGGGCAAGTCCCCTGACCTCCCTGCACCTTGATTTCCCCATCTGCAAAATGGAGAACAATTCTTACCTTACGGGATACTGTGTAATTCGCTAATGTGTTTTACAGCATTCTGCAAAGTGCTGGGAACTGGCTTCTCCTCTCGTGTATGGTCAGGTAACTGAGGGAAGAATTTGGCTCCTGGTGCTTTGAAAGTGCTATGAAAACACAACAGCTCTGAGGTTGCTGAAAGTAGAATTTTGCCCAGTGTTCATTCATATTTGTTCATTCATATTTGCGTACACCTGCTAAGGGGCTTGTGTGCTCAGCGTAACAGATTTGGGGGCCTGGACTGCAGGGATTCAGTGATCCTATGTCCATCTCAGGCTTTCGTTCATGAAATCAGAGGTTTCTGTCTGGTTTGCATCAGCTGGCAGTTAGCCACCGACTAGCAACACATTGACAAAACCAACTTGTTTTGCCTGCAGGCTGGATGAGCAAAAAGGCGTCCCCTCTGCTAACATGTTTTGCATGTATGTGCCATAATCATAAAGGGGGAAAGTGCTCTCCAGTCATGCTGCTCTTGGCATTGGCCTTCCTCTTTCCCCATGTGTTGCAGTGAATTCCTTACATCATGCTGCCTCTGCCTGTCGGGAAGCTAGAGCCCAAAGACCTGCCTGCCCAGTGCCCCAGTGGTGCGTTTTATGCACTGAGATCTGGAAGACGTTTTGTGGGTTTTTAGATGCAGACGGAGGTTTGTCTTGGCTGGTCCCAGTGCTCCCTCTCCACCTCCGGCCACCTAGGAGCTGCCTAAAGCCTCTCTCATCTGGGTTCTTTTTCTTCTTCCACCAACTTCCATCACCTCCTGCTTTGTTGCAGGCAGCCGAATGGAGCCGCAAAGCCAGGGGAAGAAAGAAAGAACTCCTGGCCGCCCAGGGGGATGGGGAGCATGTGTTGTCTCCTTCCACCTCCATGTGTTACCCCAACCCAGGTGCATGGGGCGAGTGAGAGCTGGGGGGACTGCCAGATGGGGCAGTGATGGGGGGGCGGGGGGGAGAAGGGAGGAATGGGCGGGAGAGCAAAGCTGGGGGTGGGGGAGGATTTGCTAGAAGTGCAGGATGGCGGGAGGGGGCCGGTGAGGGATTGCAAGGGAATGGAGGAAGGAGGAAGATAAAATTAGGCAAGCCCAAGGGATATTGTTCCTCTGGGGACTTTCCCCCCAATCAATACCAGTGGAGAACTGGAGATAAGAATGGGGAGAAGGACAGAGAGACGGACGATGACTGGCCCAGACGGAATCCGGCCTCTGATGTAATTTCGTCTTGCTGCACGTACCTCTTCCTGATACTGCTCATTCCTTACGTCATGTGGCCACAATTAGCAGCATAATAGGATGTAGATTCCCACGGTTGCATCCGGGGGGGGGGGGTGGATAAGACTCGGAAGGTGTCTGGCTTGATACCATGGTGTTTGATTTGCCATGCACAATGGGGGGGCGGGGGGGAGGTTGTTATCTCAGGGAAATGAGGAGATGTGGACCCTAAGGATAGTCTCAGCCCAGGCTCCAGCTCTCTTCACCCAGGAAGTGGCTTCTGTCTTCTGCACGAGTGGTCCTGGGGCTCTCCCCATGCTACTGCTGCCCTTCAGCTGGGGAGCCCCTGCCTCTCCCAGGATGCCACTGTCCCTGGTAGGAAATTCTATGGCAGCCGAATTTTTATGTATTAAACTACTGACTTAGGTTACTTACTGAGTCTATTGCTGACTTAAATATGGGAGTGACTGATACCCACAGCACGGTGCCCCTTGTGCTGTTGAGTTTGACAGACGAGTTTGTTCACGCTGTTTGCAACCTTTCCTTTTTCAATGTGCTGCCTAGCTCTGTAGTGGCGGCACATCACTGAGTCACAGAAGTGGTCCAGGGAGGGATACTGGAGGTTTTGGCCCCTGGGAAGGTGTAGGAGTGTGGAGTACACTGGACCCTGTTTTAGAAGCCTTTTTGTGGATCAGTGAAAACAAACAGAGGTCTTGGCCGTCTCAGGGGCTTTTCCCCATTAGAGCTTTGACTAAGCAGCGAAGCTCAGAAACGGGGGAGATTTCGACGTGGGTTTCTGGTTCCAGTTTGTCCCTACTTCTCAGTTTAAAAGAAAAGCTTTTTATTTAATTCTTGTCGGCGATAGCAGGACAAACGGCTGGTTGGAGGCGACGAGAGGCTGCGTCCCAGCCGAGCACCCCCTAAGGGGCCACAATTGTGCAGGCAACCTCCCCATCAGTGCTCAAGGGGAAGTGGTTAAAAATAAAGACACATTCCGCTGTCGGGCAATAGGTTGAATTACCAGCCTGTGGACAGCCGTAGCTGGAGAGATGTGATGTCCCCGGATGGGAGCCCTGCTCTGGCCGGCACGGTCACAGTGATTAGGATGGCAGCTTGCGTGGGGAGTGGGCAGGTTGGTCATGCATCAGGAGGTAAAGAAAGGGAGAGATGAACAGGGCTTGGGTGTGAAGGTCAAAATCTAAAACTCCATCCAGTCCTGTAGGATCCTGCTCCAGCATCCTGCCCTCAAGCCTGGGGATGAAGCCTGCCAGCTCTCGCTCCTTTATGCCCCTTAGCTAGGCAAGGCGCTACCTGTGGGGAAGATTGTTCTGCCTGCACCCTCCCCCTGTGCTCTCCCTCCAGGCCCAAAAAGACAAGGGGACCAGGGTTTGCCAAAGGTATCAACCAGTGACCCGAAGAGCTTGTGTTGAGCAGAGGGCTGCTAATCCGAGCCCCAGGGGACGTGAGGGACTTTCAGCTCTTGAATTCCTGCTGCTCCCGAGGTTAGTGGGAGGAGCTGCCTGTGCCACGCAGACTGGACAGACCAGTGCAGTGTATTTCCACTGAATGCCCAGGGGATGAAACCAAACCTGAGCAGGGGAGCCGTGGGTTCTCCTCCCACTGCAGCAGCACAACGCCTGGCTTATGTAAGAGGGTTACATAACTTGGCTTGAGCAATGTCGAGCCATCCTGGGTGATTAGCAGCAGCGTGGCCCTAGTGTTTGTGGCGAGTGCTCTGATACCACTGCAGGATGACTCCTCGGGTAACGAGCTGAGCGATATCCTCCTGTGCTGGGCACTGCCTGTGTGAGCGGTAAACCCCGACAGAGGGTGTGGGCCCCTCGCACGTTGGTGTGCTCCTCAGGCGTGCCGCAAGGCAAGCGGTTCAACCTGAGCTCTGTGCCAATGACGTAGCGGCATGAGCCGGGGTGCTGGTAGGTTAAAGCAGTCGTGCAGAATTAAACCAGCCGAGGAGCAAAATCGACTCACCTGCCTTTACCAAGGTGAGAGAATGACTAAACAATTGGGATTTGACTCAGCCATCCAAACACATTACGTACCCTGGGCCTGCGGGTGACAAGAATTCTGCACGGCAGGAGTACCTTGTCTATTTTAGTCTTTCTCTATGGGGTGGATCCACAGCCCAGTGAAGCCACTGGAAGGACTCCCCTTGACTTCAGTGGGCTTTGGCTCATGCTGTGGAGGCCAAGTCCAACCCCCATTAAAATCCGGGGAAAGACATCCATTGGCTTTGGTGGGAGCGGGGTCAGTCGCTCTACCCAGCAAAACCGTTCAAAAAGACAGAAAATAACATCTGGCCTAGTGTCCAGGGCATAGACTGGGACTAAGCAGACCTGGGTTCTAGCCCAGGCTCTGCCACTGGCCTGGTGGGTGACCCTGGGCAAGTCATGGCCCCGCTCTGTGCCTCAGTTTCCCCATCGGTAAAATGGGGATAATAATGCTTAACCTTTTTTGTAAAGTGCTTTGAGATCTATGGATGAAAAGTGCTGTATTAGAGCCAGGTATTATTATTATTTGTGTGTGTGTAACCCTCCCTTTAATGTTAATTAAACACCTTCCTTTAATGTTAATTTGCATCTTTTCTATGTTTATGTGTTGAAGAACCATTGATTACCTGTCTAATCTACATGGCCTTCCTTGATGGTCAATTTCTACACAGAGGGAAAGAGCCTGTATTTTGTGCTAAGAGCCCCCTATCAAGTAACTGTTCCCTATGTAGCTACTATTAGATTGTAATCAAGTCACCCTTAACATACAACTCCTGCAGTTTCCACTGCTCTCATCCTAAAAGTATTGTTCAGTGTTCCTGTGTGCTGTTAATCAGTTGTCGTGTTTCACCCCAGTAGTGGCTGCATTTCAGTGGTGGGTACAGTGATTCCTGTGTATCGTTTGTACAGTGATTTAAGTTCGCAAAGTGCTTTGAGGTCCCTCAGGAGATAAGCTGCTATAGAAATGTAAGATCATCCTCATTATAGGAATCTACTTCTTTGACTTCAGTGGGCTTTGGATCAGGCCCTCAAAGAGGATAAATCCAACTCTCCCTGTGATTCCAGATCTCCTTTGTCTCCTGGGACGACTGAGATTCTTGGTCCCTTTTTCCTAGGATTTTATCTCCCAGCATGCCTAGGACTCAGATGGATTTTCTGGATGGTCCATCTGCTGCCAGCCCCCTGCTTATCCATCAGCAGCAGCCAGCTTCCCGGTGCTTGTAGTTCAGGTTCCACAGCTTCCACACGTCCATCTGTTCCAACCATTCGGCCCTCCACCAAGGTTAACCAAAAGGACATAGTCCCAGTTGTGTTCCCCAAAGAGGAGCCTGTCCCCCATCTGGTTCCTACCCCTCTGTGCTCCCTGGATTGCCAATTCTCCTGCCACCAAGAGGAGGATTGGCGGAGGGCAGAGGGAAAACAGGACAGCCTCCCACCTGAAGGCCTCGACCTGTCTGTGCTGAATTTACGTTTGTATTAGGCAGGTCTGTACCTGAGATGGACCAATGCTAGTCAGGGGACTAACCCAGAGAGAGGCACCCAGTGGCAAAGGAATTGTCTGAAAAGAAGCGAAACTCCATCTTGCAGCCAGAGCTCTCCCCAAGACGTCCTCTCAGCCTTGCCCTCGAGTCCTGCTCTCCGGCTGGTTGAGTCCCCAGTCACGCCAGGCCACTGGCCACAGACCCCTGTGACAGAAGCGTGCGCTCTTCACAGACGCCAACAGGTGCTCTCTCCCTCCAGTTGGAATTTTGCCCCTAATCTCACCCTAGCAAGAAGAAATTGATTTGGGAGCCCCCACAGCTGCCGAGAGGGTTGATGGCAATTGAAAATGGGCTATAAGAGCATGCTGGGCTGGATTTTCTGCACAGCCGAGCACCCGCTAATCCCGCTGATTTGCACTGGAGTTAAGGGGCCTCTGGCAATCAGGCCTTTAAGACCTGGGCAGCAAGGGAAAGAAGAATTGGTTGCTATTTGAATGGGATTTGTTCTTTATGCTACTGGGGCAAGGCAGGAAGTAAACATCCTTATTTTATGCATTGGGTTTTCTCCCCTTCATTGTTCCCAGCATCTCCTGCCCAGACTTTAGGGGGCCACATGAATCTCTGGGCCAAGGAGGAGCCCTTGAGTTCCCATAGAATTATTTGAAGGGATCTGGGTAGGTCACAGTCCCGTAGCTCTGAAGACCCTTGATGACATTTGGAGCTCACTGAAGTCAAGGGGAATCTGGCCATTGATGTCAGCGGGGCTAGGCTTTCACTTCCTGTTCCAATATGATTCCACAGGGCACTCGCGCTTGATCAATGACACTGTAAAAAAGAGACGCCCCATCCCTGTCTGATCTTGTACAGAGCGGCAGGGTATTTTAATTGGGTCCCAATTATCTCAATCAACACTTGGCATAGAGTTCATAGATCATCTGTAATGGGCCTTCTGGGGTGACATTCCACCCTCCAATAAGAGGCCGCGTCAGGCACTCAGGGGAAGGCACAGTGATACACAGACGTGCAATGAAATGCAGCACCATGCATAGAGAATAGAGTGAGCAATCCCTTGAAGTCCTGAGGCTGCTTCGTTCCCTTCTCCTCTAAAGCGTCTGAGGCTACTGCCGGGTATGGAGAATTAGTCCCTGAGATATCGTGAGACCCAGCCAAGCGTAACTCGTAAGACTGGTCTGGCCATGAAAATGGGACTGGATGGATGCCCCCATCTCTGCAGCCCAGGGCTACGTACACCCTTATCGCAGGCTGCAGCACTGCTTTGCTCACTAGTAATTGTGTTAATTCTTCATATTGAGAGAGAGAAAGAAACTGGCCAATGGTAAAAAATCAATGAGTACTCAAGAGCAGGCTCTGAAGAAACTCCCTCAGGAATCTGCTGAGCTGGGTGGCCGCATTTCTCTGGGCCTATAAAGCTAGCTGGACATATGGCCGTGTTACATCACAGCCCGTGCGACATGTGAGCTAGCACAAGGCTACCCATTGCTCGTGGGATAAATGTTATGTCCTGGCCACTTGGTTGGCAGATTGGCGCCTCCCACAGGTGGCTCTTGCCCATCCTCAGAGGAGATCAGAGACTCGCCCCGTGTTTTCTATTATTTTAATAATAGTCCTCTGCAGGGCCATAGCAGTTCTCCCATAACCATCTCACAGGGCTGTGTAAACATTAATTAAGCTTCTCCACAGGGAGGAGGTGAGTATTAGAATCCCTGTTTTATGGATGGGAAACTGAGGCTTAGAGAGATTAAGTGACTTCTCTAAGGTCATGCATCTGCCTTATCGTGTGCTTTTCTAATGCCCCCTTCACAGCAGTTCTCCTGGCACCTCGTTCACCTGCTATAAACTTTCTAGACCATGCTCCTCCCACAGTGTAGGTTACACCCTGATTTCCATTATTAATTCCTATTTCTTTTTTTTTTTTTTTGCATATCCTTCCCTATTTAGCTTTGTCCAAGTTTGCCCTCCCCCCATGTAAACTCAAGTAAGTGGATCTTCATATAATGATCACCCTGATCTCAGCCCCTGGGTCCTGATCCATTATTCCAAAGCAGTGGAAAGTCTCCCACTGATTTCAATGGGCATTGGCTGAGGCCCAGACGGGCAGTCAGTTCCTGAGTTTGGGGCTAATTCCCAGTATTGATAAGGCCTGAGACTCCGGCTGAAGGATATTCTTGGAGGTGGGGAGGAGGGAGCTTGCAGCAAACAAACTAAGATGCTTTTGTGTGTTCGCTTTGTCAAAGGTTAACATATTTGCAAAACTAGTGGCTGTCCCAGTGTGGTCCATGGCCCAGTGGGGACCTATGGAGGCCTTCCTCTGGTCTTCACAATGTATGTTGGCAGCGGGGCTAGGGTGGCCAGGTGGAGCAGTGGGTCCATGAGGCTCTCTTAAGTCGCAAATGCTGAAGGTTGGCAGTGGTGACATCCTGCTTGGCAGTGCTTAATTTGTAATGAAAGAGGTGCCAGGGCTCAAATAATGTTTTTACTTTCATAACTGATGTGCCAAGCCCAGAAGTGCCGGGGCGAGGAACGGCCCGGCCTAGAGGTGCCGGGGCTAGGAACGGCCCGGCCTAGAGGTGCCGGGGCTAGGAACCGCCCGGCCTAGAGGTGCCGGGGCAAGGAACGGCCTGGCCTAGTGGTGCTGGGGCTCGGCCCTGGCAAACCCTGGCCCAAATTAAGCACTGCTGCTTGGTGTTCGGCCTTTCCAAGCTCTCCTGCTCTTTCCTGGGCAGAGAGGAATTCTGAACAGAACTGGCCTGAACAGATTGTCTGAAGGGTTTCTGGTCTTACAGACTAACTGGTTCCCTGAGCCTGGCTGTGCTGGCAAAATGGCCGGTTGACGGCTTGTTCGCTAACTCTTTAATTACCAGTGCTCAGCTAAGCTTTCATGTAAAAAGTGAGTTTTGTTTTGTTTTTTTGGATTGTGGTAGCATCTGGAGTAACCCCAGTCACAGCTCTGGGCCCCACCAGGCTACGTACTGTACACACATAACAAAAAGACGGTCTCTGCCCTACAGAGCTTATAGTGTCTAAGTGTGTGATGAGAGACAAGAGGTGGACGCAAAAATGGCAGGTTATTATCCCTTATCCTTTGACAAGAAAGGGAACTTCCAAAACGTTCTACGGTCCACAAAACATGCTGCTGTGCAGTGTGTACGGCTGAACGGAGCCTTTGGCACAAGAGCATCAGTGGATCCCAGCCGAGGCGGCCGGGCTGTAGTGTCACTGCGGAGAGACACCGGGAGTTCTTGGGAAGCTCGGGGAAGGAAGATCAAGTTGGCGAAGGGAGGTAGAGAAGCTGGCAGGCTTGGGAGGAGGGAGCCTGGAAGATGAGAGAAGAGAGGCAGCTGTTTTCTGTTCTGGAGGGGCTGTAGGGAATGGCAGAGTGCATGGGCAGCCTGCGGTTCTTCCATACTGCAACAGAAAGGTAAGTACTGGCCACATGATATGTACAAATATGGGGACAGAGGCCTGGATTCCAGGTGCAGAGAGGGGCTCTTTGGCATACAACCAGAGGAATGACTCAGTGCATTGGTTTTCCACCCCCGCTTTCCTGTTCGCTCCTGGCTAGGGTGCTGCCACCACACTCTCATTTCTGGCCTTGGTGCATAGCATAGGCCCAGAGCTAAATTGCTGACGTCCAGCTGAGCCAGAAGGTTCTGCGTGTCCAAGCCTCGCTCATCTAAACCCCTCCAGCGCCACAGCCCTGGGATTGGGGATATGCACGGTTCAGATCACTGGGGCATGGCAGTGAGGAGCTGCTTTCTCTGCTGTGAGCTTGGGCCAGGCTGCCTGTTGTCCAGGGAGCTGGAAGGCTGCGCTACCCCGGCCATGCAGGGAGCGAATGGAAGAATGGGGCCAGTGTTGGGAAAATGAGAACACGGTACGGAGACAAAGGCTGCTTCCGCCTACTTCTCTATGGGAACCCCGTGGGCATTTCATCTGAACAATGGCCCCTCTGTTGTTGACAAAAGGAGGCAGCATGGGGAGTCTAAGGGATCCATTTTGCAGGCTGTACGTGGTGATGTTGTAGCCCTGTTGGTCCCAGGATATTAGAGACAAGGTGGGTGAGGTACCAACTTGTGTCGGGGAGAGAGACCTGCAGACGAGCTCTGTGTAAGCTCGAAAGCGTCTCTGTCCCGCCAACAGAAGTTGGTCCAATAAAAGATATGACCTCACCCACCTTCTCTCTCTTTTGTTTGTGGGCATTTATTTGTTCTTTCAATGTAACCTTACACATATGACGCAGCTATAAAGAGAAGCAACAAATTAAAACAGCAGCTACCAGGCTTATCTGTGACTTTTAGAACTGGGCAAACAGTGGCAAAAGGTATGCACAAACATTTACTTGCAAAAGGAAAACCACCAATTTGCTTTGGTCCTCACCACCCCTCTTATTTGCTGTCTGCAAACTTTCAGACACACAAGTCTGTGTTTGCAAGAGTGTTTGCAGAAAGAGAGAGTTTCGCCTGAGCTAATAGTCCAGATTCGATCCATGGCACTTCATGGGTCCCCATTCCTGAGCAGCTCACAATCTTTAACACACTGTTGCCCGTTTTTGACCCGAGTGGCTAGTCCAAGTTCAGGGCCCTGGAGATGTTCTAGTTGGGAGTTGAAATGGATGGAGTCTGGTATTTTCTTTGGTGCAGTCTTGTTTATTTACAAGGAATATACAAGTCCTGCTGCCCCGAATGCAGGAGGAACAAAGAAGAAAGGTTTAGCCGACAGCCCCATGAGGTGTGTCTGTTGCTTTTTCCAGGGTCACATTGTGCTCACAAGCTGCTGCTTGGCTTTCTTGCTTTTTGCCTCGGCCTCTCGCTCTCGGCGCGGTCTGTCCTCAGTTTCTCTGGGGTCTCTCTCTCTCTCACACACAAAATTCCCTGCAAAACCATGAGCCTACCCAATGCAGTCCAGGCTCCTGAGTGGGTTCACACAACCCCCATTTGTCTTAGCTGGTGGTGGGGGAACTTCTGATTAACTCATCCTGACAGTTATGTTAATTGCAGGGTGCGTTCGCATCCAATCTCAAAGAGGTTTGTGACCCAAGCAGTTACTAGCACCTCCCAGCAGAATAGTATTTGTCCTCACAGCACCCTGTGATGACAGGCTGGGCTATTAACTCCATTTTACAGATGGGGAGCTGAGGAACAGAAAGCGTGACTTGGTCAAGTTCATCCAGGAAGCCTGTGCTGGAAAAATGTAGCCCAAGTCCTCGGCCTAGTGCCATATAACCATGGCAGTCTCCTTGGAGACTGGACCCGCGGGTTGAAATCTGTTTGCACAAAGCATTTGGCAAATTGTTTTGAATAAACAAAGACATTCCTAAAAGCTGAAGTATGATTGAGGATTATCTTCTGTGGTGGCCAAGATATTGTCTACCCAGATGCCTCTATCCTATCACCTGAAATGACTGGCTGATTATTTGTGAGTAGGCAAAAGAGATTCAAGGATAGTTTCTTTAACCCACAGAGAGCTAAGCTGTCTCCAGTGTTTCAATAGATAGTTTCTCAACAGGGGGCATTATATGTGATGAGAGAGATTTTAAGGGAATGTAATAGCATGGTAAATACAGCAGCAGGCTATCATAGTCATGTTTAATTTTCTATCTCAGATGTGATGAAAGGGATAGCCTCCACTGGGAAGCTTTCTAGCATGGTAGTATGCTTATGTATAGGGAAATATCTAGGAACATAGAGACCTCTACTTCCAGAAGTGCTTGCTAGGAGTGTACAGTGTATGTGGAAGAAGGAATAAAATCTGAATGTTGCATTGTCTTGGCTTTCTCCCTTCTTCTCCTTGAACACTGAACACCAGGTAACATCTCCACCAAGGCAGTTGAAGCCTAATTAACATCCAAAAGGATTTCAGCTAACACAGGCGGGAACGCCTGGGAGGTGGGTGAGGGGGAGAGGCCATTAGTTTTGGCTGGGCCAAGAACAGGTGCACACAAATTAGTAATTACCTTTACTTGGAGTTTCTAAGCAGAGAGAGGAAGTCCATTCTTAGTCAACACCTCAAGAGAGACTTTTGAAATTAACCTGGGATGGGACAAGGGGTGGATGACTCTGGGTTTATTCATGGAAACAAGTCGATAGAAGAACATGCAATAGCTATTGTGTCAGGATGTTCCCTAGACTGAGGTAAGCAGGTCTCAGTGGAGAATATGCTAAGGCACTCTCACACCTACTGACTTGGAAGGGTTCAATGGCCATGGCTGACGAGCAGAACTAACTTTGTCTATGCTTTGAGTGGGTGGTTTGTGATTCCCAGCTAGAGACCTACTCATGCTAGCGCTTCTCAAATCAGTGCACTAAAGACAGTGTGTAGCCACAGCCAGCGGCGGCACCAGCGCTCCAAGCACATGCCTGGGGCGGCAAGCTGCGGGGGACGCCCTGCCGGTCCCTGCGAGAGCGGCAGTCAGGCAGCCTTCGGCGGCTTGCCTGCGGGAGGTCCGCCGGTCCCGCGGATAGGGTGGCAATTCGGCGGCGGGCACGCCGAATCCCCGGGACCGGCGGACCTCCCACAGGCACGCCGCCGAAGGCAGCCTGCCTGCCGTGCTTGGGGTGTCAAAAAAGCTAGAGCCGCCCCTGGCCACAGCAGTGCGAGCGGTGGGACCAGGGCTGCCCGAGGGGGGGCCGCGAGTCCTGGCCTGGCGGCGGTCCAGGTCTTCGGCAGCATTTTGGCGGCGGGGGGTGCTTCAGTGCTGCCGAAGACCCGGACCGCCGCCGGGTGAGTACAAGCGCCGCAGCTCCCCCGCTTTGCCCCAGGCCCCCTGAATCCTCTGGGCGGCCCTGGGTGGGACGGGCTAGCCACCCCGTGTATGTGCCTAGGGTCTCAATGAGAACTACTGCCAGCACGTCTCCTGAGCTAGGAACCACTCCCCCAGCTTGAAGTGTAGACATACCCTGAGCGAGGAGGCTATTTTGGCACTGAGGGTTGGGACTCTGAAGACTTGCACAGCTGATGGGACAGACTCAGAGCTCTAGCAATGTGCGCGTTACACACATGACTCTTTTCTGTAAATTCAAGGGTTTGGGGTCGACTTTTCCTGGGCAAGGCTAGGGAGTCTCAGACCTCAGTGGGTTTGGTCTATTGTGTTACTTTTCTTTTAAGGTGAAACTTGCTGCTTTTTCCTAATAAACCTCATGGGCCAGACCCTCAGCTCATGGAAGCTGGTGTTAGTTCCACTGGTGTCACTGGAATGGAGATCAATGGACCAATGGTGATTTACACAGAGCATTTGGCCCTGTTTATTTAAGATCCTTGTGGTGTTAGGGAATATTCTTGTAGGGGTGTCTTGGAAGAGGTAAATCAATGGCTGGTAATAAAAGGGAAACTGGAGTCTAACCGTACTCAGGGTTCTCAGTCAAAGGCATGTGGGAGGAAATCTGTCCTATAAGGCAGAGGTTCTCAACCTTTTTCTTTCTGAGGCCCCCACAACAGGCTATAAAAACTCCATGGCCCACCTGTGCCACAATAACTGGTTTTCTGCATATAAAAGCCAGAGTCAGCGTTAGGGGGTAGCAAGCAGGGCAATTGCCTGGGGCCCCACGCCACAGGGGCCCCCACAAAGCTACACTGCTCAGGCTTTGGCTTCAGCCCTGGGTGGCAGGGTTCAGGGCCCTGGGCTTCAGCCCCATGTGGTGGGGCTTCGGCTTTCTACCCTGGGCCCCAGCGAGTCTAATGCTGGCCCTGCTTGGCGGCCTCCCTGAAACCTGCTCGTGTCCCCCCAGGGGCCCCCGGACTCCTGGTTGAGAACCACTGCTATAAGGTGCAGTCAGTACCAGAGCAGAGGTCATGGGGAAAAGCCTAATCACCTTGATCAAACAGTTCGGGGTCCCAAGGTGACATCCACACCCACGAACAAGGACGACGTCTCTCTAATAAGCTGCTTGCTGTGAACAGTTCAGCCAGCTCTAGTTACACCGGTGTCCATTTCATGGAAGTCAGTGGAGTTGCTCCAGATTTGCACCAATGAAACTAGATTAGAATCTGCCCCAGTGTCCCAGGGACAAATACAGATGTGATGTAAACGGTGATATAAATTCCACGTTGGGTGTAAGCTGCAGAGTAGTGTAATTTTCAGCACATTGTCATTCCGTGAGTGTCACTTCCATGGTAAGGGGGTGGAGTCTAGCAGGAAAAGCCACTAAGAGAAGGATGTGAACTAAAACTTACATCACAGCATCCCCAGCATTCCTGAGGCCACAGCCAGCTCTGCTGCAAGCAGTTGCAACTCCCATTGATTTCAATGGAGTGGGAGTTTGCCAAAGGAAAAATAGTCAGGCCTCAGGATTTGGCCCAGTATCTGTGTAGTGCTATACGCATGCCTGGTGCTTTACAACAGGGAAAGCAGTGGCAAGGGAAGAACAAAACCACTGCCCCGAAGAGCTTAAAAGACGCAGCACGGCACAAACCCACTGGGGGCATGTTCTGATCTCCATGACGCCTGTAAATCTGGAGTAATGCTGTGCAAGTGAGTGGCTTAACACTCGCAGGAGTGAGACCAGAAGCTGTCCCAGAGACGCTAATGATCATTATAGATCAAACACTTCACTGGTTATATTTGAATCTGTATTGTTGAAAGACTGGGGTGTTGGCTCGTGCCCCGAAAGTGTCTCCTGGCCACGTGGGAGGTTGCCACATTATAGTTGCCTGGAGCCTGTGTGACGGGTTGGATCACAGAAACCCCCTTGGGGCTACCAACTGATGTGCCAAGACTACTTCTGCCCCTGCTTTCCCTGCCAGCTTGAGACTCCAGCACCCTGTCTTGTTGAGCCAGACACGCCAGTCTGCTCCAACACTNCGCCTTTGGCACGCGTGCCATAGGTTGCTTACCCCTGATTTAAGTGATTCCAAGTAATAGCAGACAGAACAAAGTGAATTACCAAGTAAAATAAAATAAAACCCGCAAGTCTGAGTCTAATACAGTAAGAAAACTGAGTACAGATAAAAACCTCACCCTTAGAGGAATTCCACTAAGCTTTCTTTTACAGACTAGTCTCCTTCTAGTCTGGCTCCAGCAATCACTCACACCCCCTGTAGTTACTGTCCTTTGTTCTAGTTTCTTTCAGGTAGCCTTTCCACTCCCAAGGATATCTCTTTAGCCAGCTCAAGACCAAATGGAGGGGTCTCCCACAGGTTTAAATAGACTTTCTCTTGTGGGTGGAGACCCCCTCCTCTCTCCTATGCAAAGTCCAGCTACAAGATGGAGTTTTGGAGTCACATGTCCATGCATGATTCAGAACTTATAGGTAGCAGCCATGGCTCACATGCTAGCTTGAACGCCCTCATGGAGACTTCTTATGTGGATTGGAGCCTTCCAAGATCCATTGTCCGTTAATTGCTTCTTGATTGGGCACTTAACTTGCACATTTCTTTCTCAAGAAGCTGACCAAACGCTTTACTAAGGCTACTTAAAAATCAAGCAAGTACATAGCCAATATTCATAACTTTGAATACAAAAATGATGCATGCATACAAATAGGATGAATATATTCAGTAGATCATAACGTTTACATAGATATGTTACATGGCATATGGAGCATAAAACATATTCCAGTTATGTCATCTATATATTCATAAGCATATTTCCATAAAGCCTTATGGGGGGCACCGTCACAGCCTGATTCTAAAAAATTGAGATCAGGAATCTGGTGCAAATTCCACACTTAGATGAGAGTTTCTTGCTTCATTTATTTTTGTGCACACCAGATCTTCAGAGAGGGATACAGACAAAAATCCCTCATCAACAGGAAAATGAGGAAGGCTTGTGGCAATGATACAGGTTTTCCTGCCAAGCTCCTCTGCACTGGCTCCAACCTGCCGTGGCATTTCAAGCCAGGGGAGTCATATATTATAGGGCCAGGCTCCAGGGGGCTGGACTGTTAAGCTTGGACTGAAATAGACACATAAAAGAAACCCCAGCTACAGGTCGAGCAACACAATCTTTATTAGTGTTGTGTTCTATAGAAAGATCCCCTGCTGGGAGCTAGTAGAGGCCCTGATTGGGGAGGGGACGTGTTTATGGCAGGATTCAAGGATAAGCGGATTCAATGCATCTCCTCAGCAGTCTCCACCTGCTGGGCTCCTATGAAGCTTAGGTCGCAATACAGAGTGTAGCAATAATACTGGGTCCTTAGGTAGCCCTCTTAATCTGGAGACCTCCCAGCGCTTCCCAAAGGCGGATGGGTATAATGATCCTGTGAGGGTTCGCACCCCTCGTTGGGGCCGAAGCCCCTCCTTATTAGGCAGTTCGGCCTAATGCCCCACGCCTTGGTGCATGCCCCGGGTTGCAGGGCAGCACGGCCCAACGGCCAGAGTCTATAGGAATGCCCCGGGTTGCAGGGCAGCACGGCCCAACGGCCAGAGTCTATAGGAATGCCCCGGGTTGCAGGGCAGCACGGACCCTAATAGCGGCTCAGCGGGGGGGTCCTACCGAAACACGCTGAGGCTCATCAGGGGCCAGGTACCAGTCCGTTGCCCCTCGCGGTCCGCTCCCTACCGGTCTGAACGTCGGGGCTTCCCAGGAATCCCAGCCGGCCTCCGGGTCCGTCGTCTCCGCTGGTTCCTCCCCTGGTAGGGCTTCGAGCCGAGCTGTGGGGATCTCCGGTCCCTCCGGCCTCTCGGGTGTGGGCCGGTCCTCAGCAGGAGCTCTGCCGGTGCGTCCTTCCCCTGCGGCCGCCGGCCCAGACTGAGCTGAGCTCGCTCCTTTTATGCTCCCAGAGCATCTGGAGCATGCCCAGTATGAGCAGGGCGGGACTTCCTGCGTCAGAGCCACGGGCCTGACGTCGCTGGGGCTAGTGCGGGGAGGGACTGCCCCATCACAGATCCCCATTTTCAAGCTGCCCTTCCCTGGTGGAACCTACTGCAGCACAAGTGCCAGTGCCCTACGCTGGGGTGACTGCCCTCTGGGGCACAGACCCCCACTGACACAGGAAGGTACGTATGGCACCTCCCTGCACTATCGGGGCGAATCGAGTTCACCAGCTATTGCCTACGACTAAGGACAGGGCCCACGATTAGGCAAATCAAACTCAGAATTAGCTCATCTGCATGAAAAATGGAGCACACCAAAATGAGACCCTTATATTCAGTGACAGGACTAGTCAGTATATTGTAGAGCTGCTTGTCCTGGCCTTTGCTTTGCTTTCTGATCTGCCTAAACTTGTCTAAACTGTTCCTCTGCTCAGCCCTGATACCAATCTCCTCCATCATCCCCTTCTTTCTCTGCCGATGTAGTAAACTGAACTTGGGTGGTCAGGTCCAGCCCTATGTTGGAATAGACAGCAAACATGGCACAGTGGTAAGTCAACTGGCACGCAAACTGAGAACTTATTATTTGTGTGTCAGTAGTGGCCAGAGGCCTGAGCCCCATTGCGGTAGGCGGTCCCTGCCCCAGAGACCTTACAATCTCAGCAAGACGCTGCCAGCATTGTGCTCTGCCATTGATGGTGGGAGTTGCCAGTGGGACTAAATACAAATTCTATCCATTGGGACAAATCCTCCTCTGGTGCAATCCCATTGATTTCAACAGAGTTTGACTGATATAAGTGAGGGAGATTTTGGACCACTAAACCCTCTTCCCTTCCAAGACATGAAGGTGGGAGTTGCGCACATCATGGGCTTAACTCAGGTCCAACCCATTTTCGTTCCACTAGGTCAGGTACATGGAAGCAAAACCTACTGACTCAGCTGGCTCCTTAAATTAACTCGCCAGGGTCAGTGGGAGTTGGAAGAGTGTGGGATGTGTAATATCCAAGCAAGGGCACAAGATATGGAGCTAGGTCATTTTGACTTTCAACACCCACGAGTCTCTGCCACACCTCCTTAGAAAAACAGATTTTAAGGATTGTCAGCCAGATACAACCTGGTTTTGTGCTGTGACACAAATGGGAGGTTTGCCACCCCTTCAATAGTCCCTTAATAGCCTATGCTGGCCTTGTGAATGCAAACAAGGAGAATTCCTATAGACCCAGACGTGCATATATTTGAACTTATAAACTGTCCCTATCCATGCACATGTGCAGTGCGGCATAAATATACACATACCAGGTGTCACTTGATCCAATGGGCACATTCATCATTCTTCCAAATCCACCAACCTTCCCCCTTCGACCTACTCATCCCCATGCACCCATCCCTTTGGAAGACCCAGCTTTCCACCCCCAGGAAATAGACAGGACTTGAACATGCCCTGTCAGCAGCCTGGGTTGGGTTCCATTGTATCCAAGGGGAATAAGTTCCAGAGTCAAGGACCCTCCACTGCCACCGCTCTGCCTCCAGTCAAACGTGTCTAGGGTTTCTAGGGGGGCTTTTTGCTCCTTGCCTTGGAGTGGAAGAATGTGAAACCGCTTTTTAGAAGGGCAAATTCTTCCCTCAGATTCCTGGCTCCTGTCTGATTGCAACTGCAGGGGTTACAGAGGAGTAGACTGTGCCTGTGTCTCCCTCTAGTGGCTGGTTTTATGGGCCATAATAGTCTACTGCAGGGGTCGGCAACCTTTCAGAAGTGGTGTGCCGAGTCTTCATTTATTCACTCTAATTTCAGGTTTTGCGTGCCAGTAATACATTTTAACGTTTTTAGAAGGTCTCTTTCTATAAGTCTATAATACTGTATATAACTAAACTATTGTTATATGTAAAGTAAATAAGGTTTTTAAAATGTTTAAGAAGCTTCATTTAAAATTAAATTAAAATGCAGACCCCCCCAGACCGGTGGCCAGGACCTGGGCAGTGTGAGTGCCACTGAAAATCAGCTCACGTGCCACCTTTGGCACACGTGCCATAGGTTGCCTACCTCTGGTCTACTGCTTTCTCACAGCCAAAGGAGTTTTTTAGTTCCGGGCATGTGACTTTGGTGATCAAGGTCCCAGATTTGATTCCTGATGATGATGGGGGTGTGTCTCTGTGTCCATGCTGTCTTAAATGCCCGCTGTGCATCGGTGTACAACCTAGGGCAGTGGTTTCCAAACTCTGGTCTGGACAGCTGGCTGGGCACATGGTACTGGCCTAGCCTTGATTCCAGCTGCTGTATTGCATTAGAAGAAGCTCATTAAGTGCTGTTCTAGTGGTGCTTTTCCATTAATAACTGTAGTTGCCACATGGATGTTAGGGGATCTCAGATGGGAGGGAAGGTGGTCCATGTGATTGTAAATGAGATGAGAAGCAGCCTGTGAAAAGATCTGTCTGGTAAGACGTGTTCCACGTGATGAATGAGTTTTGAGAATCACTATACAATGCCAAACAAAGTAGACCCAGCTCTTTTGAGATGTCAAATTTCAATATACATATTGATCAATATTTTTGAGGGCCCAGCAGATAAAACACTAGATGCCGACCCTGGAGAATCGTTGCCTCGTAGTATCCAATGGAAAAATCCTCTCCGTACCCGAGTGGAAAAAATACTCTCAGTGATATTCAGCTCACTGCCAATACACCAAGCAAGAAGGATGGCCAAGGTGGTAGAGCATGGGCCATCGATCTTGTAGACCCAAATTCTACTGATAATTAAGGATAAGATTTATTTCACCACCCTGAAATTATTTATTTACATGTGCACCATCATGCTATGCATCATGAATTGTTACATCGTAACTATCATACTCCCGTGCAAATAGCCACCTCTCATACTGAAGAATCATCCAGACAGTGTGTATCAGATGATATGTATGATTAGTTGCCTTGCTTTCTTCTCAAGAACTTTTGGAGGTCAGTGGGGAACGATCTGAGTAAGGTAACTGATGCTCCTATTAACTTATCCTTCTACTTCTTTCGACTGCATGATATAAATGAACTAGCACAAGCAAAGGACTCCAGTTGTTGTTATGCAATTTTATTATCAGAAGAAAGAGACATTTTAATTCTAGATAGGCCTGAACCATAAACCCCAGGATATGAATAACCCTCAAACTCTGAGGTGGTTCAGCTCTGGATCCCAAGTTTGTGGTTGGCAAAGATGGGCTGAATTCAAACCCTGGATCTGAACAGGGAGTTCAGGGAGAGGCTGGACAGAGTCATGGGAGTGCTTGAGACTGAGTGGAGGAGTCTGATCAAGGCTGTAGAGAGAGATGAGGACATTAGCACAAGAAATGGAGAAGCAGTCGGATCAGGAAGGTCGTCAATGTGGAAAATGAAGTTTCACAGATGAGGATGGGGGACTGAGGGGAGAGGAAGAAAGTGAATCAATCAGGCAGCAAAGATGGCAGAAAAACAAAGGAAGAATAATTAGTTGGAGAGGTAGATAATGCATGCTCGAGAGAGAGGAGGGGGAAGAGCCGCATAGTAGGATGCCCAATGAAGGAGGGGGGAGGAAGAAGAGAAGGGTTGGGATAGTGGCGGGTGGGGTGGGGGGTGAGAGGAGGGACCCAGTGGCATTGGCGAGTACAAGGGTCATGTGAGGGGAAGGAGAATAGCAGGAGATAAAAGGAGACTTTCAGGGAGGGAGAACCGGTGCGACAGGGTAATACAAAGTCGGCAGGATCAGATTGTGATGGGCAGGGGAAAGGTGGTGTGGGAGGAGAAGACGATGGGAATGAAGGGTGGAGCAGGGTTAATAGAGGTCTTCCCAAGGCTGCGAAGGTGGTAAGGAATGAGGTGGAGACGATATGAAGGGATGAGGTGAGAGAAGGAAGGAAGGACAGCACATAAGAGCAAAGGCAACCTGCTGTCCTGACATTTATAAAAATCCAGTTAAAAACGCCATGGGTAATAGAGATACCAGTCCTGATATGAGTACGGCTTCCCAAGTTAGGGGAATTCCGCCATTCCATTCAGCAGGGATTATAAACACTTTTCCAAAGAGCTTGCTGAACCGGTTGATCTACCTAGAGAAGATCTTGCAACAAAGAATTGCCAAATGTTTTCAGTGCCGTGTTAACTGTACAGCTATTGCTCCTTGTGCTGTGATTCCAATCAGATAACAGTAAGCAGGGCTGGGTCCAGGCACTACTTGGAAGGAGCACCTTGAAGGTGTGTCAGGAAGCAGTGCTGATGATTACCAGTAGGTGGCACTCTTCTCTTTGCATTGTTACGTAGCCCTAGTTATAGGCAGGCCTGTGCTGCCTGGCAGATGAAGCAATAAAACCAGTCCTGTTGGCCGCTTGTGCTCATTAGCAATCCCATGGCACCTTTGATGAGAGATTGGCTGTTGAGCCCAGTGTCTGAGCTAAATTTCCCCTTGCAGCTTCATTGGATAGGAGAGAAATATTTTTCTCCACTTCCTGTCCTAGACTGTTGTATGGCATCGCTGTTGAGATGTTAAACAGCTGCCATGTACCTCCCCAGATGAGGCTGCCTTTCAGCAGTGCAAAAGTAACCCTTATCTGTTCTTCCCTACAGGAGTTGTAAAGCACTTTGAGATCCTTGGGTGAAAGTTGCTTCAGAAGTACAGAGCATTATTGTTTTATTCTAAAGCAGGTCGAAGGGCAAGGATCAGGAAGCACAGAGGGTAAGTGATACACAAATCTTTGCTTAAACAACCCCTGCCTATAGGTGGATTCCCACTGTGCTTAGTGGTACTGGCCCATTTGGATCGTGTCATTATCCTTGCGAGCAGAGTGGCTGACAGCTACAAGGAAATGCACAAGGCTATATTTTACTCTCAGTATGATACAGAGAGCAAGGTGGGGTGTGGCAGCTGAAGAGACTTACCATGCTCTTCGCTGCAGATACCAAATGACGGGCCAGAGATGAACAGTCAGATCCTCATCCAGCTTCCAGACTGGCACGTGGATTGTGCAGGCTCATGTTGCTGCTCCTACAGCTGCTCATCAGCACTACTGCTATGCAGTCCTCTCTCATCAGATCATTATGGACAGCAGGCAGTTATTACCTTGTCCTGTAAATGGGCAAACAACCGGGTTTAATCCCTCCCTCCCTGGGGTGGTGGTAATTAACCCGGCATTAAATTAATTACCCAAACACGTGTAGGGTCAAAAATAAAAAAAACCATGCCCAGTTGTTTGTAAAGTTCATTTTAACAGCATCAGTAATGCTGGGAAAAGGTGTGATCATCTCTCTGATCGGTGAGGGCTGAGCAACTGCACTAGCAGCTGGGAAACTGATTTTGGGACTGGAGCCAGCAGGGTGATGCAACAGAGTTTGCACAGCCACTTCCCAATTGGTAAGTGGCAGGATTGCCCAACACGAGGCTTAAGAAAAGTCAGAGGATCAACCAACGTAATCTACCCAGGAGTTTTATTTCCAGCTTGATCTATCCCTACACCCTGTTCCCATAGTACGTTCCCCTGCCTTGCACAAGAGCATTCTGCCACCATTCTGGGTAGCATTGTGTCCAAGCAACAGACAGGAAAATGTCTTGAGGTAATGGGTAGCCGTTGCACTGTTCCCACAGTTAGCTGGGCAGCTCCACACCAGATTCAGTTGCATCACAGCCCTTGGTCTAGTCAGTCACCTACCTCCAGAGTTCTCAATTTCGCAGTCCCCTGAGGACTCAGCCCACTTTGGCCTGGAGCAGGCTGCTTTTACAAAAGTGATGTCTTTTGACCAGGTTCTTATCTCAGTTACACAAGTGCCAATCCGGAGTAACTTCATTGGAATTACCCTGCGTATAACTCAAATCAGATATAGCCGCATGTCTTAGGCAGCTAAGTATCCATTTTATAGCCACAGCAGTGTAAGTTTCCAAGGCATAGTCAGGACAAAGTACCGGTATAACTATTTTGATTAGGAGAGTGATTTTTTTAACCAAATTAGTTATTCAGGTACGACCCTTCGCGTGGACACAGTTATATTGGTGTTGTAGAGGTAAAAATCTGTCTTATATGGATATAGCTTATTCCTCTTCCCTTATGGGACTAAGGCCTGGCCTACACCTAAAACGTAGGTCAAGCTAGCTACTCTGCTCAGGGCTGAGAAATTTTTTTTCCATTGACCTAGCTACCACTTCTTGAGGAGGTGGATTTACTACAGTGACAGAAAGCCCCCTTTCCTCATTTCTGTAAATGTCTACACTACAGTGACGTAGCTGTTGTGCTCGTAGTGTAGACGTACCCTTCGCTCTGGTGGTATAACTGTGTCCACACTAGGGTGGTTGCATGGGTATAACTATACCAGTATACATAAAGCAGTGCAACCTTTGTGGATAGACAAGCCCTAAGGATAAAGACTTGGCAGGGTTTCTATCGCCAGCCTGGGTTTGAATCAAGCACAGTATGAGCTCTTATGTCACCTCCCACCTATATCTTTAGTCCAGCGGGACCAGCGGGTGCACTGCTGGGAGTGCACAACAGATGCAATTCCTCTATCTGGCCACTGGGGGCCACTGTGATGCCTGGCCTCAGGCCAAATGACCTCTTATTGGTCTCTCTCTCTCTCTCTGTGCGCCCTCTGCTGGTGCCATGGCAACCTGGAGGTCCGGCACACAGGAGGAGGCAGTGCTGGTAAGGTTGGGGCCGGGGGGAGGAGGGGAAGAGGCTAGGATGGGGGCTGGGAAGGGACAGTTTAGGGGAGACATATGGAGAGAGGGGAAGTATTGGGGGGAGGCTGCCCCAGGCCCTCCAGCCTCCCCTGCCCCCCAATCACCTAGCAGCCCCCCAGCAGTCCCCCTGCCCCCCAGTCCTCCAGCAGCCCCCCACCCCCCCGGTCCTCCAGCCCCCCAGCAACCCCCGCAGGCTGTGCCAGGCTCCCCACCCAGCTCTCCCTGCCCCAGAACCCACTCAGTCCGTGCCAGGCTCCTGCTGCCCCCCAGTCTCCTCCAGCCCCCCTCGCCTTGGCTCCCTTCCTTTGTGACAGCCCCCGCCTCCCCCTCCTGGGCTCGCCGCTGTCCCTGAGACTGCTCGGGGACTCGGCGACGGTTTCTCGCTGCGCAGAACTCTGCGCTGATCTGGTGGCGTTTTACACCCGCTGTCTGCCGGCGTGACTGACGGGCCAAGGCGCAGGGCGATGGGGAACCAGGCCACTGCTTTAGTAGAAAATTAACGTTTTCCACATTGCCAGATAAGTGCACCCTTCAAAGGGCCGATAGGGCCAGATCTTCAGCTGCTGAACGTTGGCCTAGTCCCAGTGACCACAGCGCATGCACACAGAGACATAGGTCTGCAGCCAATGCAGTGTGCTTGGTACCTGGCCTCTCTTCAGATTGTGCCAGGTCCCTGTCTGTAGCGCCTAGTTATAAAAATAAATCAAAATAGCCTCTTCCAGTTTAAGAAATGTAGGGCCATAATCATCAGTGACATAAATGGTGCTGGCTGTTGCAAGCTGGTGTAACTCATTGTAAACAGTAATGCAAATTGGTGAGAAAATGGGTTTAACTACGTGAAGTGGTAAAGCAGAGGTCCATTAGAATTTCAGTGTTTCTTCAATCTTTTTGAGACCAGGGACTAGACTAAACTGTGTCAGGTAAACCTGTGTCTCAGGGACCAGCGCCTGTCTATGGACTAGTCGTTGAGAAACTGCATTAGATAACAGGGGTGGGGTGGGGTGGGGGGATAGGGAATGTACACCAGGAAAGAAATTAACCGAAGGGTGTAATATAATTAAGGCTCTTTCTCCAGTCACATTCATTCCTGGCGTAATGGGTGCAACTCCACTGAAATCTGTGGGACAAATTCGCTGTTGGTTTAACTCCTTGGACGTCAATGGAGTTACATCAAGGATGGATTTGACCCATGAAGCCTGCTTTACTGAACATTCTGTTAGTTGCTTTATCTGCTATGCACCCTCTTCTATCCCCTTTGGAAGGGGTGGTGCAGCAGGAATATTCTGCCCTTATGTGACTACTTATGTCACTGCTGTATTGGACTGAGAGATTCCCATGTTTATACATGAGCTTGATTTGAGCTTTAAGGACGGAATGCTGACATCCAGGTTTGGAAACAAACTAGATCTCAATAGACATGGGAACAGAGTGAAAAGGGAGGAAGCAGCAACGGCAGGGATTACACCCATCTCCTTCGGAGCTGGTAAGGCTGCATGGGTGTCAAGGAGGGCAGGATTTGGCCTGTAGTGACTATTGACTGTGGAATTCACTCGCCATCCCCCGTACCCTTGATGAAGTTAATTGGAAATGTGGATGGATTGTTTAATCAGCAGGGAGTGAGGTGGTGCTGTATTTAGGACAGCTTTCTCTGAACAGCAGCAGAGGAAGCTGGTTACTAAGGATGGATGGAAAAGCCAGGCGGCAGGATTTGTGGAAGGAGGAGCCTGCTATTGGAAGGACTGTGCTGTGCAGCTGGGGATTATATTTGACCCCTGCAAGCTGCCATGTATTTTAAGGATTTGTGAGCCTTTGCTGTTTTCCTTTCAAAATTGTAGCTTGTTGTTTTACATATGGGTACACCAGGGCCGGCGCAACCCATTAGGCGACCTAGGCGGTCGCCTAGGGCGCTGCTATTTTGGGGGCGCCGGCGCCCTGTCCGTCCGTTCAATTTTGGGGGCGTGACCTTCCACCGCCGCTGTTGGGGGCGGCATTTCGGGGGCGTGACCTTCCGCCACCTAGGGCGCCGGAAGAGCTGGCGCCGCTACTGGGGTACACATCCTTCTTGTAGTTGTGCCCGCACAACTTTATTGAAGTCAGTGGGGTTGCACTGACGTAAAGGGGGTCAGAAGTTGGCCCATGCTGTTCAGCTGCTTGTTATGTGCTGACTGTATAAGGCAATAGGTGACGCAGGTGATTCAGATTGGAACTGTTGGGTTTAAACATTTTAATTATAGAAATAAAAATCTTGCCACACTGTGCTTTACAGTGAAATTGATTATAAACAAAAATGAAACGGTCTGGGCTTGTTTTACTGTCCAAGCTGAATGTAATGCAGAAGGGGTGAAGTTTATCCTTTTGTAAAAGGTGGGTAAACCCTAATCTTAAGTAGGACTCATGTGGTGCATAGGCCTTGTGCTGACCCTCAGCATAGAAGTGAGTTTTATCCAAAGTAAACAAATAACATACATAGTGAAAAGTAAATTAGATTTAAGAATACTTCTTTTAGTTTTAATGATATAAGGTGTAATAAGTAACATTGTAAGGAAATGTATGGAAATATTATTTTCAAACTGATAGAGAGTCTTTCAGTAGGATAGGCTCAAGTTATCATTTATGTTACAGTAGTGTCCAGAGTTTTCAACTGAGGCTGGGGCCCCTTCATGCCAGATGCTGTATAGACGCAATAATAAGACAGTCACTGCCCTGGAGAGCTTATAATTTAAAAAGACAAGACAGACAGATAAGGTAGGTGAGATAATATCTTTTGTTGGACCTACTTCTGTTGGTGTAAAGTACAAGCTTTCAGACTACACAGAGCTCTTCTTTGGGCCTGGGGGAGGAAATCAGAGCTAAATACGAGTTGGCTCAGACACTGTGATTTCCTTCCCCAGACCCAAGGAAGAGCTCTGTGTAGTCTGAAAGCTTGTACTTTACACCAACAGAAGTTGGTCCAGTAAAAGATATTACTCACCTCCCTTGTCTTTCTCATATCCTGGGACCAGCACCGCTACAACACTGCAAAAGATAGACAAAGGAAGTATCATTATCTCGCTGTCACAGATGGGGAACTGAGGCACAGGGAAATCACATGACTTGCACAGGTCACACAGGAAGTTTATGACAGAGCACCTGAGTCCCAATCAAGTGCCTTAACCACAAGACTATCTTTGCTCTTTGTTTTTTTGTACATCTTAATCATTCACATTGAAATAGTCAGCATTCAAGGCCTGCATATACTGTACATGTGTTTAAAATGTACTTTGGGCAGTGGCAAAAATCACACCGACTTCAATGGGTGCAGAATGGGGCCATTAAAAGCCATAAAACAGCTTCAAGAGTTTGGGGAAGGGGTGGAATGGGGGGGGGCAAGGGTGGTGCAGGGGCGGGAAGAGGCAGGATGGGGTGGGGCTAGGGATGGGGCCAGGGAGTTCAAGCACCCATCAGGCAGAGGGGGAGTCAGCACCTATGGAGGGGGCTGTACAGTTTGAATGGCTTCCACCTCAGTAGAAGAGAGGCCAGTCTTCATGGGGACAGGCTGGCTAGAATAGTCAGGAGGTTGTTAAACTAATAACAAAAGGGGAGGGCAAAGAAAGGGAAGATCTGAGCACTCAACACAAAATGGAGATGTTGAGAACAAAATTAATCAAGGAACCAATGGACATAAAGAGAAGAAATGTGCAGGGGGATGGGGGGGAAAGCTGTGTGATCATGGGAGACTTCAGTTTGAATGAGGTATGCTGGAGGTCTCATGCTGCCAGTACTGAGACATCCTTGGAATTTCTAAATATTATAGATGACAACTACCTAACTCTCAGTGTGGCATCCAACCCAGGGGAATTCTGTATTAGACTTTCAGTATTAGACTTGACAAATAAAGAGGAACTGATCACAGACCTAACAATTAATGGTAGCTTAGGTACAAGTAATCAGGACTTGATCACATTTATGATGTGCAAACAAAATAGAGTCTAGACCCTTGATCCATATATTTGATGATTTAAAAGGGCCAGTTTCTCAAAGCTGAAAACAATTATGAGCCAAATCAGCCGAGAGGAAGAATTTAATTATACAAATGTGAATGATAATTGGGAGTGATTTAAAAACACTTTATTAGATGCCCCAAAAGCCACAATCCCACAATTGAGGAAGAAGGCTGCATTGGTGTAAAAAATAGTCCTGGTTTAGAGGGGAAGTGAAGGCAGCTATAAAAACTAAATATATATATATAACAAATGGAAGAAAGGGAAAGTTGATGATAATGAGTATAAATCAGAAGCTAGGAATAGTAGAAAATTGATAAGGGAAGCAAAGGGACAGAAGGAGAAATCTATGGCCAGCAGAGTTAAGGACAATAAGGAGGAGGTTTTAAAGTACATTAGGAACAAAAAGAATCCTAATAATTTTATTGGTCCATTACTAGGTGGAAATGGTATAATTATCAATAATACGGCAGGAGTGTTCAATAAATCTTTTTGTTCTGTATTATGGGGGAAAACAGATGATGTAATCCTATCATAACACTCTTTCTATTCCACTAGTATGTCAGGAGGATGTTAAACAGCAGCCACTAAATTTTTAAAATCAGTAGGTCTGGAGAACTTGCTTCCAAGAGTTTTAAAACATCTGAAACATAAATTTCTGAATGTATTTATACATTTATGTATTTCTATTGGAGGAGTGACCAGACACTCCATCATGGTCCAAGGAAAGAGTTTATATTAAAGGGAAAGGATTGTCTTATGGTTAAAGGCACTGGACTGTGACCCAGGAAATGAGGGTTAATTCCTCCATTTCTACCACAGATTTCCTGTTTGACTTTGAGCAGCCACTTAGGCCTAGATCCTCAAAGATATTTGAGCATCTAACTTCCCTAGCACCTGGACCCACATATTGATTGGGGCCTCTCAGCACTCCTGTAATGTAAATAATAAATGGTCAGTTAGCAAGTAACTAGGACATTGTCCAGATTATACATGGCGCTTGTTAGCCCTTGCAATATCTGGTCTATGAAGTGCTGAAAAAAAACACTGGTGCACCTAGATATACAACAGGGTAACCTTTTTACTGTGTTAATGACAAAGTACCAGCTTAGTTTCACTATCCAGTGCCACCTGCTGGTAAACATGAGTCTAATCTTAATCTTGGCGAATTTCTTTCCTATATGCTATATGCAGTGTTGTAGCTGTGTTGGTCCCAGGATATTCGAGAGACAAGGCGGTTGAGGTAATATCTTTTATTGGACCGACTTCTGTTGGTGAGAGAGACACGCTTTTGCACTTACACAGAGCTTTCTCAAGCTCAAAAGCATGTCTCTCTTACCAACAGAAGTTGGTCCAATAAAAGATATTACCTCACCCACCTTATCTCCTGCTAACATCTAAAAACAAGTCCTGAGCTACAGGAATAGGGTGAAGATCTACTTATCGGTAGTGATCCACTGCCATTTGATAACAGCTGCATGTTTACACTCAGCCCTCTGCTTTGGAAACACATCGAATAGGTGTGATCCACTCATTAGGATGAACGGGGATTAACAATTATTGTTTGAGCTCTTTGAGTTGTTGATTCACAGCATCCCACAGCGTGCCAGGCACTGGTCTAACTTTCCAAAGTTTTAGAATGGTTTCCTCAGTCTAAATCTACAATTTAGTCTCAGTCCCTTTTGTAACATGCCCATCTCGATTTGAACTCGGAGCTATGTTTAATACATAATTCCGACACTGGATCATCTGACCCAGTTAACTCTTGAGCAGTCAGAATTTAGCACTTCAGTCCTATGGCTGTTCAGATGAGCAGGACCTTTCCACCTGAGACCAACAATTAAATTTACTGTCACAGTTACTCCCCTCACCACTGCTGTTCTCCCACTGGCCGTCTCCAAAAAATACCCTCAAAATCACTGCACCGCAAACTGATGCCTCAAGGGCCTATTGGTTATTATATTCCTTTGTCTGGTGCTGCGTTTGAGAACCTAGTGTTGATGAAGACACTGCTAGCTTCCCCACTGTCATTTTCTCACGTGCTCTCTCAATATGTCGTAGCTGTGAAAGTGGACCAGCATTGGAATTTCTTAAATCTCTGACTCTTTGATGATGGTGGGGGAAAAAATGTGATCTGCTTTATATACTGTTTTCAATGGGTGACTTTTCTGGGGCTTTGTGTGGGATGACTTTGTAGATGAAATCTGCAAATGTAAGCCAATGGGAACAGCCTGGATGGCTGTGGACAGGGCCGGCTCCAGGGTTTTTGCCGCCCCAAGCAGCAAAAAAAAAAAAAAAGCCGTGATCGCGATCAGCTCTACAGCCGCCGCTTCAGTCTTCGGCGGCAATTCGGCGGCTGGTCCTTCGCTCCCAGCGGGACCAAGGGACCCGCCCCCGAAGACCCAGACTTGCCGCCCCAAAAACAGCTGGAGTGCTGCCCCTCTCCGTTGGCCGCCCCAAGCACCTGCTTGCTGGGCTGGTGCCTGGAGCCGGCCCTGGCTGTGGACATTTGTTCCTTTCCATGCTGAGTGCAGTACTTTCGAAAATAATCATAATGGGTGGAATTTGACCAATGTAGAGAATCTAGACAAGACCAACACACCACGTAAGCTCTTAATGGGGACATAAGGAGTTTAGAAGGCTGTGTGCAGCTTTTCTGTACTCGGGTGAATTTCACCCAATGTCCTTGCATAAGATATGTCCCCTCCACATGCAGCATTTAGTAATTTGTTTCACAGGATGTTGCTAATGAGTCCATGTTCAAAATGATCTCTCAGCTGTTCAAATGTATCTCCAGAGTCACACACTGTAGAGTTAGAGTATTTTAAACTTGCTGCAAGTTCAGATGCTGTTTCAGTGTCATCTAT
Organism: Platysternon megacephalum; assembly: GCA_003942145.1. Lineage (NCBI taxonomy): Eukaryota > Metazoa > Chordata > Testudines > Platysternidae > Platysternon > Platysternon megacephalum. The sequence goes on along the minus strand of QXTE01000131.1, from coordinate 2,961,462 downwards.
GGCTTAGGAAATGATCTTTCAGCCAAGACATGTTTGCTATGGGAATAAAAATCTAATCATTTAATGAGCTTGTTACATTCAGTGTCACCTAATATTGTGTTGCCAAGAGGTCCTTTGGGAGAGGAAATGACTTTGAGCCAACTTCTGACATAAACATAGTACTTTTTCCCTCTTGGCTCTAAATCATTTGCTTAGCAAAGCTAGATGCTCCTTATGGGGGCTACAGCTGGTGTAACTTTGTCAGAACACAAGTCAGACTCGGCTGAGACAGGCCTGTTTTTTTACCTTTTTCTTCTCTTTTTCTTCCTTTCTTCTTTAAAATACTATCAACCCTGTCCTTTTTGCCGCTGTTCTTTCCATGCACAGATGATGAAACCATGTAGTTTAGGGAGAACTGGATGAACTGTTTGTTATGAATTTAGCTCCATTTTTGGTGATTATGATTATTAATAAAGCACTTCTTTTACTGCGGTACTCAAAGACTTCAGTCGTGATCAAGTTGTGGGGTACTGTGCAAACAGTGTTAGAGGCATTTGCTGCTTGTTAGGAACTGAGTCATGTGAATGTATTTGCTAGATGTAAGCATTCACCAGAGTTTTCACCAACCATTTGCAGCCTATTGATTGTGCACAAACTGTTCACTTTTGCTGTTTGCTATTTTCCGGTTGTGTGGTGCGATTGGTCACCCACAGGAAGTCACATGGTATTGTTTCTCCACCCTTGTTTGATGACTAAAACTTTCAAAGCGGGTGGATAATGAGGGACAAATATGAACATTCAGAATACAGTTTTGAATGAATAGACATTTGTGTTAAAATGAGTGACACTCAGGATTCACATGTCATGAAGACCCAATAGTTGTCCAAATAATAAGGGAGGTTCATCCCAGTGAGGCCTCTGCTCTACTCTCATCCCAGATAAGCTCTGTTTTGAAGGCTTAAGTGGAATGCAGATGGTGCATAGGCCCCGTGCTAGCCCTCTGCACAGGGGTAAATTTAATCTAATAGTGAATAACTACTACTGTGACCCTGTGAATCAAAGTGAACTAAACTCTATATTTTTACACATACAGATACTTATGAACCAGGTTTCCTTTTACTGGTCAACCAGCTGTACCTTCCAGGCTAAGTGACTTTTATTTTAGATTGAAGGAGACAACACACTAAGAAGGAACAAATATAAAGTCTCCATGAGACAAAAAGTGGAATGTGTTTCTTGACCTGTCTCCTTCTACAGTCTGCCCCTTAGCTAGCAGGCAGCCAAGCAGGGTTCTTGTATGTGTCTGTACAGTGCCCAGCACATGGGGTCCTGGTCCATGACTGAGGCCCCTAGGCGCTATGGTTATACAAATAATAATACTAAAAATGTTGTATGCAGAAAGCAGAGCCATAGCTAAGGATACTGCTGTGCCAGACTGTTGTGGTTGAAGCAATAATAAAAGTCTGGAGGTGAATTGGGCTTTGTCTACACTAGGGGTTTTAGCCATCAGTGTAGCTGCACTAGTGCAAACCCCTAGTGTAAGCAGACAAAGCCAATGTAAGTCACAGTTTGCATCAGTGAAGTTTACCCCTGCTTGAAACGGGGTAAACTGCACAGGTGCAAGTCATGGCTCATAGCAACCTCCCTTTTCTACACCAAAGATGTGTGCTGGAGGAGCTACATCAGTAGCCAGCCGCTGCTGACTGCCACTGGGCCAAATCCCCAACGTGGCCATGGCGTTAGAGAGAGAAATAGATGTTTTATTTAGAAACTCAGTTCAATGGCAGGAGCAGGCGAGGAACCTAGAGCATTCTCCAAGCGGAGACTGGTTCTCCCAGGAATCTACCCCCACAAGGGTATTAATTATATAGGCATTACTACATCCAAGCAATGCTTGTTGGCTGAGCAGTGGCCTGGGGGCAGGAGACTCCTATGTAGCAAGTTCTGAGAGCTGATTAATCCTTTAGTGGGTGGCACCTACTCCACAGTCACGATGTTGTGCCAGTGCATTGGCTCTGGAGAAGGGCTATAAGATAGAACTGTAGGCATGTGTTTACTGGGGACATTCTGTGCCCAGCCAACCGGTTGTTTCAACCCACTATGAAATCCAAGGTCTCTTCACCCTCCTAGGGGGTTCCTGTGATCTCTCTCCTCTTGGTCTGGGGGTCTGGCTTAATTAATGGTTCAGCATGTGCATGTGCTGCTGTTACGAACCCCAGAGGAGATGTTCCTTATGGGTCCCAAATGGACTGGGTGAAGTCCCCAGTAAGAAGGGAGAATAGTATCCCCAAAGAACAAGTGTTTTACAGGAAACCTCTGCTATAGTTTGTAGCCAGGCAAAACCCCACAGCCTCAATCTCTCAACTTGCAGAAGAGGAGAGAGCAAACTAGAAACAGAGAGCAAGAGAACATGCATGTGTTACCTGGCACCTGATCTCTGGTACTGTAACCCTTCTGCACCCATCTGGCTGTGTCTGTTTGTAACCCTGATTCTATCCCTCACCCTTGACTTCTCTTAATCTGCTCATTAAAGGCTGTTGAGCCTGAGACAACAGATTCACCCAATACCCTCTGTGCTTCCTCTGGCTCCTCTTCTCTTGGGAGTAAATGAAACAATATCCTCTGGCCTAGATACACTGCTGGTTTTTCTCTCAGTAGTTTCCACCAGTGGATTTCTCCACCTTTACCATTTCCACTGCCTGTCTTTCTATCTCCATCTCTTATTACATTCTCTTTTTCCTATCCCTTTTCTCCCTCCGTGCCCCCCGCCCCGCTTCCCATGGACATTCCATGTGCTACAAACTCCCAGATACTATGCTGTTGCTTTTAGAAATGGGTTAGTGCTGCTGCTAACTTTCCCCTCCCTGCCCCTTGTTTTCCCTCCTAAACCTGCTTATATTTGGTACCTATATGTAGGAACATTTGGAGAGAAAAATAGGAGCATGCCTTCTAACTCCTTTAAAATCCCTGGGGCTAAAGGAGCTTTAGGGAGAGACAGTGGGAATATGATGAGTATCTTGCTCTAGGATAGGAACTGTCCCTCCTAACTAGGATGCTTGGCATGCATACAAGGTTTCCCCCAGCTGTTCTGTGTCTTTCTCTGCTCTCTTTGTTCTCCCTCTTCTTGCATCCAGCACAGCTCTGTGCTCTTCTATAGGAGCAGTAACTTTTTTTTTTATATCGCTGCCCTTCTCACGTCCTTTGGCTCTGGTGAGAGCAGCAGAGCTCCTGCCTGCCTGCCTGCACAAGCTATTCTTCATGACAGAGAGAGCCAAGGGCAACAGACACAGCAGCACCATGAGGGGGAGAGAGTCAGAAAGGGCGTGGAGGAAGCAGATGAGGGTGAGAAAGGGGCAGAGTCTAGGGATGGGACTAAAGCCAGCTTCACATTACTAGCGCTAAGCAATTTGAGCTTGCAGTCTGCAAGCATTTCAGATTGCACACTGTGGCACTTCTGCCAAGGCTGCATTTTCCTTCTGCCTCTGCCCTTCCCGGGACAGGCTCATTTGTTATCTGATCCTGCAGAGGTACTGGGACGTTGGATCACTCTGCAGTGTCCTGTGCTCTACAGGGGGATGGAGCCATGGCAGGAGAAGCTGACGGAGAATCAGGACCTGTACCAAGAGAGACAGAAGGGAGAGCAGCCAAGTGAGGCAGGAGCAGCCAGGATAGAGCCACTGCACAAAGGTTCTCCCCTAAACCATGGAGTGGAACAGCCAGAACCCCCAGGAGAAGGAAGAAATGCCCAGGAGAAAGGTGAGAAATTGGGGCAAGGGGACACACCAAGTCAAGAGACTGCAGATCCAACACAACAGCTGCAGACTGGCATCAGCAGAGCGGGTCCCCCGGAGCAGGAGGTGACTCCGAAAGGACAGGATCCAGGGCCCACCTTAAATCATCCAGTCCTGGATGGAGATGGAAACACCTCCGGAGGAGAAGAGATGCCGAGGGTCTTTCAGAGAGGTGCCAAGGAGGAAGCGGAGCTGCCCGAGGAGGGGAGACGTGAGGAAGCCCTGATGGGGGAGCTCTCTGAGCTGGTGCAGCAGGTGGTGAAGAGAAGCAGCTGGTGGGAGAGACATGGCATAGATGACTCCATCATTGCCCTGAACTTCCTCATCCTTCCTGCAGGTAAAAGTGGGAAGGTTTGTGTCAACTAAGGGAAGGAAGGGAAGGGCCCGGCCCCTGTGTCTCCTTATTGCTTTCTCATTACACAATAACAGGGAACCGTATTCTCTTTGTGTTAGTAGGCGTGATAGCTCAGCTGGTTATTAACCACTTAGATGTTGCCGCTAATGGGGCGAAAGGCACCTCCAAGTACTGCCCCCGTGTCCCAAAGCCCTACTTCCCATACTGCCCCATGGGAGCTGCCGCGGGGGATGGTGTCCCAGAGCTGCATTATATGAACACAATTAGCTGTTGGTGACAATTGGGGTCAGCAGTGGGCACAGCTGAGCCAGTGCTGAATGCAGTTTAACGGCAAGTGTAGCGCCAGGCAAAAGGGGCCTCAGATACTGTGGTGATGGGAGCAGCATAAGAACCTGAATATAGTAGAGCTGAACTGTGTTCAGCATCATTTCAACCTGCTCAGGCTTAAGGAGTTGATGCAGCTTGTAATTGTTCCTGTGGATCCGGATTAAGTGTACAGGTGAGCTTCAGGTAAGTGGGATGCCGAGGCAGCAGCCTTTCAGTGCCTCTGTCGTCTCTGATTTAACCCTTTGATGCACAGATGTGCATTTGGGGAAACCTTCCTTGATCAGCACTACTGGGCTGCCATTTAATACTAGCTCTGTCTGTCCCAGTGAGATCTTCAAAGGGGGAGCTCAGCCCTGCCGTGGAAGTTTTGTTATTGTATGAGTCACTTATTATGGTTCTAATGGTAGGTGTGATGTAGGAGAGATGTATTTTTAACTACAGGCCGAGCTGGTCTTGCAGCTTCTCTCAGGATGTGCAAGAATTGCCAATACAGGCCCTCGTTTGTCATCTGGCAGCCAGTGAGCATTAATTCTTGCTGTGAATAAGGGGTACGAGAAGCAACCAGTTGCGAGCATAGGTGTCACACTGTCCTGTGGCTGGTGGTTCTCCACTCATCCTGGGACAGGTATTTCCAGGTTTGTCCCAGTTATACTGGAGTGCTTCTATACCTTACAGACAGTGCTCACACCTCTTTCACAGGCCCCTAAACCAGTTTGGGAGCTAGTGAGGTGTCATCTCCTGGAAGTGTTGCATTAGGATGGAATTATGAAGACAGCAGCCTGCGCTTAATTCTACATCTAAACAGCATGAGCCAAATGTATCCCATTGAAGTCAATAACGTTACACCTCTAACCCATTCACTTCAGCTCAGGGTTGAGGGACTGGTAGGGTGCTGAAGCTGCTGCTCTCATTGTGTCTGTCTCGTTGTATTGTATTACATCTGGAAGTCCTTACTCAGTCAAAATTCTCCTTTGGCCAAATTCTCGGCGGGGCTGAGCACCTGTAACACCCTTTGATGGCATTGGGAATTTTAATTAAGTCATTAGCACCCTTCAGGATTTAGCTCAGTGGGTATTTTGCCTAAGGAACTGGTAAAAACAGGGTAAGTATTTGGCCCTGTGTAGAGGGCTTGCTCAGCCCTTATTTAGGTAAACTTTCATTGATTTGAGTGGGAATTTGCCTGAGTATGAACTAATTAAGACTCTCGGGACTTACAGATCCTTGTAGAGTACCTCACTGTGCAATAGGGGAGCTGCAGTGCCAAGCAAATAACAGGTCCCTGCCCCAAAGAGCTTAGTCTCGGTATATAATCAGGTACAAACAAGGAGGCATACGGCATGATTGTAGCTAGAAAATTCAAGCGTTAGGTAGCTTCTCAGAAGTGTTTTGAATAAGGAACGAATGGGAGTTTGGTGTTGGCCAAGGCATACTAAGCAGCGTGACAGAGGGCATTGAGTTTGGAGTGGGGAAAGAGAGATGAAGGGAGCTCTTAGGAGGGAAGCTTCCTTGGGTGCAGTTGGGTGGAGCTGGAGATGCAGATTAAGATGTAGGGAACAGATTTATGGAGTGCCTTAAAAGTGAGGAGCAAAGCCTTGGCTTTAATGTGGAAGGAAAGAGGTCACCCACAAGGAGAAAAGGAGGGAGGGGGGGACTTAGAGACCTGGGTTTATGACTGCTTAGCTGAGCTGAACCAGAACTCTGGAACATTTTGCCATCACTGTTTGTTTGACCAACCTTGCGAGGACTTCCACTCACCGTAATGGCATTTCTCTGTTCGGATGTTTGGATGCAATGCAATAACTTATGAATGCTGTGTCCAATCAATTCCAAAATGTTAGGGAATGTTCTATTGATTTTGGTGGAAATGCAAAAATTGGAAGGGGGAAATGGGGGACACATGGAGTCCCTGGCATCTGGTTAGCAGAACCAGCTGCTTCAACTACCTATAATAGTCTATAGATCAAAGAGCCAATTGATGGCAGCCATTAACAATACTCCTCAGTTTAGCTCTCCCACTTCTCCCAATACAGTTTAAAAGTGTTAACACCCTGAAAGAAAGAGAGAGAAAGAAAGGAAAATAAAAATGGTGGGAGGGAAGGGGAGAATGGAGAGGCCTGGGAGGAAGGGGGGCACACACAGAATCCCTGAAGGAGTGGGGGGAGAATGGGGGACCCTGGCATGGGGAAAATGGGGAGCAAACAGATCCTCTGGCATGGGAGGAATGGGGGGGGGGTATAGGGTGGAATGAGGAAAAGGGGGCATGGAGGGAAAATGGGGAATTATTATTTGTATTACTGTAGCACCTAGGAGCTCCAGTCATGCACAAGAGCCCCATTGTGCTAGGCATTGTGCAAATACAGAGCAAAAAGATGGTCCCTGCTCCAAAGAGTTCACAATCAAAATATAAGATAAGAGACAAGAGACAGCAGGTGGTTATAGACGGTGTGTGTGTGTGTGTGTGTGTGTGTGTACCCAAGTGAACAATGAGACAGTATTGGTCAGTGTGATGGGCAGTGTTTCAGCACCAACAGCCTAACCATTCTGGAGTTATTTGTAGGCATCATGGGATGCCTTGCTTGTGCCTAGTAAACCTTGCCCGCCCCCAGAGTCCAATCAGCATAGAGATCCAGTTCCTTCTTGTTAGGGGTTTTTATCTCCCTCTTCCCTTGTGCTCTGAGCTGCAAGCTCAGCTGACAGGAGAAATCCACTTGCATGACTCCTGTTCATGGAGGGAGGGACAAAACAACAAATGTCTTTTGTCCTCTTTTTCATCCCACAATAGTCAGTCTGATGTCATTGGATCTTTCCGGTTGACCAGATGTAACACCTTCTGTTGGAAACCTGCACACCGCCTTCAAAAGACGAGCCTGGGAGCTTAAATTCATAACTTTGCTAGACACTAAAAATCATGGCGCGAATAAAGACACTGGATTTATGGCTTATTACAACAATTATAACCCACTACTCCTCCATTTTCTCCCCCGTTCATGACTGGAGAGGTATTAACTGGCCACTTCACCTTCAGTGGTCCCTTGCAATATGTGTTCTCTCTGATCCTCACATCTAGGCTATATCTAAATCTTGCTGATTCCTTTTGCAGGCCTACACTACAAACTTGCATCAGCCCAGCTGCACTGATGCAGCTGTGCCACTGTAGTGTGTCTGGTGAAGACGCTCTAAGCTGATGGGAGAGCGCTTTCCCGTTGGCTTAATAATTCCACTTCTGCGAGAGGCGGTAGCTATGTTGGCGGGAGAAGATTTAGGATGTGAGGATCAGAGAGAGGTTCAGGTTGAAGGTGATGCCCAGGTTATGAATCGCCAGCTGGGGGAGGCTAGCCCCCGGCCAGCCCCGTCCCCTTGCCCGAGGACCTGCCCCCTGCCGGAGCCCCCAGTGCCGGATGAGCGGTGCCTCCGAGCACAGGGCGGGCCGGTGGTGAGCGGCCCCAGCCATTGAGCACAGTGTGTGGCCCCCCTGGCCCCCTAAGCACAGGGTGGGCAGCCCCAGTGCCTCCAGCCTCCCCACCCCCGAGCTCCAGGCAGCATCGCCCCAGCTCCTGGGGCCCCCCAACGCTGGGCGGCCCCAGCCACCCCAAGTCCCGGCTGCCCTAGCCCCAGCACGCTGCTTCCCTGAAAAGGACCAGCCTGCCTGGACTGGGGCCAAGGGGGAAGGACAAGCAGGGCTTTGGGGAGGAGCGTGGGCGGGGCCACGCCGGGCTGTTTGGGGAGGCACAGCCTTCCCCAGCCTATGTGCCACGCTGCCCATGGTTATGGGCCTGGATGATGGTGTTGTCCATGGTGGCTGAGAAAAGAGAGAGAGGGGAGGGCTTAGCAGTGGGGAGGGGGGAGTTAGGAATTGTGTTTTAGTCATGTTTATCCACAAGGTGCACACACAGTCTCTGGGGGAAAGGGGGAGAGGGGGGGAGGGGGAAGGGGAAGAATGGGGGATCCTGGTAGGGAGGCTGGGAGGGACACAGAGCCCATGGCATGAGCGGGGCAGGGCGTTGCTGGGAGTCCCTGAAATAGTGGGAGATGGGAGAGTAATGCCCAGGGAGCTTGTGGGGGAGACTGGAGGAGTGCAAGAATCCCCTGGTGTGTGCCAGGCACTCTGACTACATAAGCATTTGCTCTTAAACTTGGGGGGGAAAAGCGAGTTGGATAGTCAGTATAAAGAGAACCTTCATCATAACCCTTTTCATCTGTCACTGACAGTCCTGGAGACTACATGAACACTTCCCTGTCCCATAGACTTTCATCTGTCAATCTAGCTAGGTGCTTTTATGGCCCTCATCCCTATTGTATCTGAACTGGGTACCTGGATTTCCACTTTACCTTGGTGAGAAGAAGGAAAATGGAGACTCCTTCAGAATGAGATCTCATTTGCCCAGGAGAGCTGTAGTTCTTATGGGGAAAGCAGTCCCCCATGGGTCTTGCCTTGGCCATTATACTGGTCTGATCTTGACTATCTAGAAGGCTTACCAGCTCCAAGGTTTTTCTTTCTATCTCTAGGGTTCCTGTGTCTGCGTTCAGACAATGCCCTTCCCTTCCTGTTGGGCATCTTCATCTTGGGCATAGTGCACCACACTGCAACAGTGAAAGGAAGCCACTTGGCCAGCCACAATGCCTTGACGGAGTCCAAGTCTTGGGGGAAAGTTTGGGCCATATTCTTCCTCGAGGTATGTAACCAATGTGTGAGAATGCTCCGGAGTGTACGTTTATAGGAGGTGCTCAGATTTCATGGTGCTGGGTGACTATAAAAACCTAGATAGCTAGGCAGACCACTGCAAAGCTTTACAGCTACACCTTGTAGTGTTGCATGGATGTGGGGTGGTTTGCTGCATCCCTGCATGGCATGTGTATGTGAATGTGTGCATAGGCACCGACTTCTGCTGGCGCCAGAGGGTGCTCAATCCCCCTCAGCCTCCGGCCCCGCCCAGACTCCACCCCTGCCCCGCCCCCATTCCCCAAAGTCCCCGCCCCAACTCCGCCCCCTCCCTGCCCCTATTCCGACTCCTTCCCCAAATCTCCGCCCCGGCCCTGCCTCTTCCCTGCCTCCTTCCCTGAGAGCAGGTAGGCGGAGGAGCGGGGACACGGTGCGCTCAGGGGAGGAGGCGAAGGTAGGGTGAGGTGGGGTGGGGAGGGGAGCTTGGCTGCTGGTGGGTGCAGAGCACCCACTAATTTTTCCCCATGGGTGCTCCAGCCCCGGAGCACCCACGAAGTCGGCGCCTATCAATGTGTGTACATACCTGGGGATGGGGTAGATAATATGCATAGAAGCACATTTCCATTGAGCAGAGGCAGTTCTGTCAGATATCTTGATGGCAACTCATCACCAGATTCTTAACTCAGTTACTTTCGATTCATGTGGGTGTAACTGAGATCTGAATTTGGCACATTAGCTCTAATCAGCGGCTCAACAAGTTGCAGTATATTAACCGCCACGTTCCTCTCCAAAGAGGGGAGAGATTTTTTTCTGATTTTGAAAATGCCAAAGGAAATGAAGGCAATCCTCTTCAGTCTTCTCCTGATAACCACCCGCCCCGCTGATCCATAACTTGTGAATACATCAGTTCCTGGGATCAAATCTTCATTTCAAAAGCCAGTCCCTAATGGTGCTGAACTAGTAGCACTTTCCGATCAAGGGACAGCTATATTCAGAGAAAAAAATTACTTTTAAAAACGAATTAGTTCTGCTAACTAACTTTATTCTTTTAAATTAACAACACTGTAGCAGAACTAGAAAAACATGTTTTGACTGTAGATTGTCTGTATAGATAGAATGAGCACGGCAATCTGCTGGCTATTAAGTATGTACACCACTGCCCTCTTCTGGGCGGAATCAGAACTGTTCAGGAATGTGTTGTAGTCTCTATATTGTTGATGATTCCCAGAGATTCTCCTTTGGCTCAGTTGGCAGGAGTTTGTGCTTTTTTGAAGCAGGAGGAAGTGAGTTCTATCTCTGCTGGTGCTGCAAAATTGCAAATGGCCCTGGTGTGCAATGTAGTGATAACCAGGAAGTATAAAGTGAACACAGATTTGTTATAATATCTTCTTGTCATATTAAGGCCATACATCAACTCTGGGACCATACTGGAAAATTGGAATGTCCAAAATGAAGAGAAATTAGCTTTCCAATCAGTTAGGGCACAGACATGAGCTCCTAACTGTGTAAGAGTTCATACATTCAGAACAGCCAAAGGTATACCTGATCACTAGATGCATCACTTAATGGAGCTCAGCCTGAGGCTCAATTCTGCCTCTCACTCTCAACTTACCCTCAAGCTGGGGGTTGTCTGATTCAGGGTTTTGGCTAAAGCCTGTCTCTGATGATCAGTAAACCTGAATAACTCTTTGTGTAAGTGGGATGTTCTTATCATGGTAAATGACCTTAGAGATTAGTACAGTCCTCAGCTGTAAAGTACATATCTTTGTGTAACTCCAGAAATTATCTATCATGCTTGTATCATGCAGCTTCAATAGCATTTTAAGGCATATGTGGTGCAGACAACAGATGCATTTCTCGGGTGTAGTTATATCATACCTTGTCCTAGTGCACGACAATAACAAGGCTTTGAGTGTGAACCTCTATGGTGGGGTCATCCCAGTGAGACAATGCTGTGTCCCTGCCATGTTCTGAACCTTGCATGCACGCTGTTCTTCATTTCATTCTCTTTTCTTTCTCTTCCAGGTTTGCTCGGCTTTCACAGCAGAGCAGGCATACTACAACCATGTGAAACTCCACCACGGTTACACTAATGTTATCAGACTAGGCGATTCCAGTACTTGGAAGCTTCCTTTCTTGAACCGATATGTCTACATGTTCATTGCACCCATTGCTATACCTATTTTAACCCCTCTAGTGGCACTTGGTATGTTGCTTTCCTCTGAGATATTTTTCTTCTATAAGTATTGTTTAAAACCTAAAAGTTTTTTTAAACTAAAAATTAAACTCGCTTGTAAGGGCCCTAAAAGATAAATACAATTATCGGCATTATGGAAGCCGCAGTCAGGTTAAAGGCCTGATGGTACTAGGAGCTCTACAAATGCAGTCCCTTGCCTGAACAGCTTACAATCTAAGTTAGGATGAGACAGGACAAGTGCGTATAACAGACAGTAGGAAGGAGCAGGAGAAATCCTTTGGGCCTTCTGCTCAAAACTAAGGCATTCGCCACAACCATCTGCAGGGCTTCTTGATTCTTAAACTGGCACAAAAGGGACCCTTTTGAAAAGCAGATTTTACATTCAGAATTGAATGCACTCACAAAAACTCAATATTTAAATATATTGGGTCAAATACTGAAGACCTTAGGCAAATCTCACATTGAAGTCAATTGGCCAAATGCCTGAAATCCTTATTTATTTTTAATTCAGTCCATTCCCAGACCTGTTGACTTCAGCAGGTATTTTGCCTATATAAGGACAACAGGATCCAGGTTTTTATATACTTCTTCAGTTCTTCAAAGCATTATACAAACACTAAAGCCATTACCCAGGCCAGATCCTATTGTCCTTACTCAGGTGTATGTAGGATTGGTGAGGGGCATGCTAGGCTGGAATATAATGAAAGAAAGGGATGGAAAATATTTGAAGCATATTGGTGTCAGTGCTAGGGAGTGTAAGAAGATGGCCTCAGTGGGAAGAATGGGATCAGGTGGTGCAGACGTTGGAAGAAGAGACTGGATGATAACTGGGGAAATACAACGTTCATAGTGTATGGAAGCTCTTCAGTCTACAGGAGGCCAACACACAACCATGGGCAGTGAACAGCTGCTAATTGCTTGCAGAAAAATCATATATAGGACCAAATTCTGAGGTCATTATTTAAGTCCTGATTCTGCAACCCTAACTCACGTTGCAGAGTAGCGGTAGCATTCAGTCAATGAGACTACTCGCTTGAGTGAGTGCTACTCAGCATGAGTAAGAGTTGCAGAATTAGCCTTTAATTTTTACTTGGTCCTTATTCAAGCAAACGCCTATTGACTTCAGTGTGGAATTTCACCTGAGTAAGGACTGCTGAAGCTTAGTAAGGTCTTCAGTATCTGACCCATAAATTGTGTCAGGACTAGAACAATAATCAAGTTAAAACAGAAGCAAATCAATGTCCTACAGCTCCCTTGGTGACACTGTTCAAAAATTTTCTGAAAGCCAGTGGAACCTTAGGTGTTGAAGTGGGTCTGGGATCAGGTGCTCCTGGAATTTGTACATAGTGACTGACCAGTGCCTATCCTGGGATTTGGAATATAAGCACTACAGCGTTATTCCCCAGCTGGGTAACCTGGAAGATGTGGGGAGGGGTTGACTGCTGCCCTACATGTTGTCTGTTCTTTCTTTCATAGGTTTGCTGAAGGATGTTGAGTTGAAAACAGCTCTCCGGACCCTCTGCTGCATGTTTCTTGGGCTCTACTCCCATTACTGGCTCCTGGTCAATGTCTCAGGGTTCCAATCAGTGTGGTCTGCCCTCATCTGCATGTTGATCACACGATCTCTCCTTGCCCACCCCTACATCCATGTTAACATCTTCCAGGTAGAGGCCGCAAACTCCAGCTTGTACCAAAGTCCTTGGAAACAAAACAAAGCAAAGCTCCCTGTATTAATTAAATAGCTCTCACTTTGACTTTGGCAATAGAAGCGTCTATAAACTTAAGACAAACAACCTGATTCCGATCTCAGTTGCACTGGTTTCACATCGGATTAGACTCAGTCCAAAATGTCGAGGAGACTGATGTCAGTTGGCATAGCAGTGTGCAGAAAGTTGAGACAGAATGAACACAGAAGGCTGGATTCTGATCTTAATTACAGTGGTATAAAAATGGAACAAGTCTACTGATTTCAGTGGAATTTATCCAGTTTTATACAGGTGTAAATGAGATCAGAATTGGCCCCTTCTCACACTAAGAGAAGATGTTACTTTAAAATCCAGGTGCATAGAACCACAAAAGTGGGTGGTCCTTGCATGTTGGGGATTCACTGATAGATCAATCTTGACAGGCCTAGGATGAAATGCATATAGATGGTCAGAGTCTGATCACATTTAGGCAGGATAACCCCTCTGAAGCCACTAGTGTTTCCAAGCTACTGTAGTGTCATTGGACTCTGGCACAGACGCTTCTTTTCTATTTGCCATGAATGGGTGGCCCTGGGATAATGTGTGGGGAGCAGTGTGTGAATGCTTCCACACCATGCTTGACCCGTAAGTAATGAGTGGGAAACTAGAGCATTCCAGTTGATGGCACTAGCCTGTTACCTTTTATGAGGACTCCTCATCCCCATAAAGAAGGAGACTCACAAGATCATGTACAGAAAAGGATGAGGAGTTCAAGAAACTGCCACTATTCTGCCCTGGCCTGACACAGTTGGATTCCACCCTTGTCCTCAGGAAGCCCTGCTCCCTATCTGCCTGCTGTAGGAAGAGATGCCATAGTCTTCCTGTTTTGTCTTGTAGCACATTGGCCTCCCGATGTTCTCTGCTGATAAGAAGCCCAAGCGGATTCACCTGATGAGCCTTGGAGTTCTGAATCTGCCCCGGAATGCCCTGCTGGACTGGTCCTTTGGGCACTCAATCATCAGCTGCCATGTGGAGCATCACCTCTTCCCAAGCCTCTCTGACAACATGTGCCTGAAGGTAAGAGATAAAAGGAGGGCATGTCCAGAAGGTGTGTGGAGGGAGGGGGACAGGAAGGGGAGTGCCATTTAGCATAGAGAAGATTGATGAGCATGGGAAGACGTAATGAGGAGATAAGTTTTGTGTTTCCCCCTTCCAGTTAACTAAAATGGAGATGGTAAGCCTCTTTCCCTAACCTGCAGATCTGACCATGCTTCTGCACTCTTCTCTTTGCACCGGCTTACCCTCTGCTTCCTCATTAATTTTAGACTCCTTCCCATTTTCAGAACACTCCATAACTCCAACTCTAACTAGATCTCTGTCCTCACTTCCTCCCACTCCACTTCTTCCTCCCCACACTCTAGTCAAACTTCTCTCCAACCTTCTTCCGTTGTCTCCTTCCTCCAGTCTTGACTTTGTGCTTTATTATTGTAACAGCCTTCCAGTGAGTGTTTAGCAAAGTCCCCCCTCTCCTCCTGGGAAAGCTTTTCAGGCCCCGCCTAATCTGTGAATAATTCCAGCTATAATCATCATACACCTGCTATGGTTGACCTATATTGTGTTCATTCGTCCACTTGCAGTGTATTAGATGTAGGCTCCAACCAAAACCCTAGATCCAAACACCCCAAAATTTTGGGAAAGCTGAGATCTGGATCTATACTTTGCAGTCCAGGCCCATCTCTACACTGTGTTTGTTTGACACCATTTACTAATTTTACAGTCCCATGTATACTTCTGGTGTTAGTAACAATAAAGACATGGTGCTACTGTGATACCAACTCAAGGCAGTGTCCTTGTCAGATCTCACAAGATAAGCAAGGTCAGGCTTGGGAGGTCTCAAAAACAAACAAACCAACCAACCTTCAGGTGCTGCGAAAGGTGATGTTGGTAGTTCAGTAGATGGCACTCTTCCCTCTGTGCCAATATTGACCCAGTGCCCCAGCATGGTATGAGGGAAGGATGGCGGAGATCCTAGCTTTCAGATGAGGTGCAAGATCAAAGTAGTGAGCGCTTGTGGTCGTCTGGCCCTTATGACAAGAGAACCCTTTGCTGCTCGAGTTGGATACTGTATTCATCTTCATTCCCTGAGTTAAGCCATTGTATAGTGTTAGCTACTGTTAAGCAGTTTTTGCATTCCACCCCAGAGTTGGCTACATTTTGGCAGTAGGCGACATGATTCCTACCTGCATAGTTTTCAAATGACTTAATGATCGCTCTGGAGGAAAGGCCCTGTACAAATGTGTCATCATCATTAGAATTTACTGTGCCATTTTAATACTACCTTTCCCTTTTAGATCAAGCCCATAGTCTCCCAGTACCTGAAAAAGAAGAAGCTGCCATACAACGAGGACTCCTATATGTCCCGACTACAGCTGTTCCTACACCGTTACGAGGAACTGATGGTGAATGCACCCCCAATAACTGAACTTGTGGGGATTCAATGATAGGCTCTGGAACACGACAGCAAGACATAGGGCTGTTTCCTGTGGGTCATTATAACATCGGAAAAGATCAGGAACTTTAAAACCAAAGACATTGCCCTTATAAAGCAATCAAAGAGGAAACAAGTTTGCCTGAAGTGTCTTGCTTTTGGACAGATAGAAACACACATAGAGACCAAGAAATGCCCCTAGAATGATAAATTGTGACTGAATGGTGATGGGACAGAAGGGAATTCTGTAGCTCCAATATTGTAGGATCAAATGGGAGTTTACGAGGTATTAGAAGCTGGTATTTATTTTTCCTCCATTCTCTTTTAACTCTTGGACAGAGGTCGCTATTGATTCTTGTTTTCTTTACTGCTGTGTCTCTGGAACAGGACTGGGAGCCCAACAAGAAAGGGGATTCACATCCTATCCAACTCCAGCGTGCCAAAAGGACAGGCTGACTCAGGGGATTGGCAGTGGGGCAGCCTTTAACTCTAGGTCAATGGTTCAAAGCTAGGCAAAGCTTGTATTTTTGGAACAACGGAAAACTGGTTCCCACCTGATGGCTCTGATGGCCTGTGTGAATTGAGTTGATGGCTCCAGTTCCTCAGAGAAAGATGCCCATATTACAAAACCTTAGTCAGCAGACTCAGCTGAGAGGCTGAGCATGGAATGGGCCATAAAGAATGTATTGCTTTCAAGGTGGTCTCTCCAGATTAATGGAGGCACATTGGTGGTGTGGTGTAAGAGAAACTTACACGGCTGCAACCTATGCTCTGCCTGTTTTGTGGATAAATAAATTCCTTCCAGGAGTGTGGATTTGACAAAACTAGCCAGAGCAGTTTGGGGGTGAGTTGGTGAAAAGTTTTTGTGCTGCCCCTCCCCCACCCCCAGTGCAACCATGGTTTCACCCCCGTGCACAGAGCAGGATGGAGGATTTGCAGAAGAGTTAGAGAGAGGATTCTTTGGGGTGCACTTCAAACGTAACTGGCTTCTGACGTGTGGAATGTTTGTGCTGTTGGGTGGTCATGGCGGAAATCATAAGGTTACCCCAGCCTCCTGCTGCAAACGTGGAACCCAGCTGTTTGTCCTGGCCACTGTACATAGTCACCAACATTGCAGAAAGTTTTGTAAGAGACAGTTATCCAAAGAAGGCAGGACTCTGGGAGCCTGCTGGTTTCTAGCTACTGGAGGGGCTTTGTACTCATATACCTAAGGTGAAATCCTGGCCCACTGCAAAACTCTCAGTGACTTCAGCAGGGGCAGTATTTCACCCCGGATATATAGCAATATACAAACGTTAAGGGTAAAATGTTCAAATATGCCTAAGTGATGTAGGTCAGAGTCCCAAAATGTTGCCGTAGGTACTTAATCATCACGACACATCCGGCAAGATAGTTACCTGTTACCCAATTTAACAGACGGGGGAGCTAAGGCAGAGAGGTTAAATGATCTAGATAAGAGGGAGTTGGTGTTGGAGCCAGGCTTAGAATGCAAGAGACCCCTGGTCTCAGTCCTGTACCTAATTCACTGCTTAGCTGCCCCTGTGTGCAGCCAAATACCACGCTATCCAGAAGAGGGCTTGGCTTGCAGCCCCCTCATGTCCTCAGGGGCAGCTGGGATGCCACAGCCCCCGAGAGCCATGAGCTCCTCGGAGATTCGCTCTAGAATTGAGGGACCTGTGGCTATGGTGTTCTGAGCCAATGGACCAGTCCTGGGTGTATAGAGGAGCCCGGGGTAAGCTGTGATCTTCAAGCAAAAAGTCTGTGGCAAGCTTTCATCCCTAGCTACTGGGTTACATTATCAGAGCACTTTGCGAGGAAAAGGGGGAGAAGCTTGAGAGAAGAGATTCTCTCCTTTACACTACATGGCACAGTTCCTCCACACTTGGGATGGGATGGGGCGGAGGGATAGCCCTTAGGTTGGCGCTGCAATTTGGTACCTTTCACCAGCATCAAACTGTGTGTGAAAGGACTAAAATGCAGTGCTAGCCCAGGTCTAACTTCATTTGCCACTGTCCTCAGGGAGAGACATGGGAAGCCTCCCTTCCTTCTGCTGTAAAATCCTAGAGGATGAACATCAGAACCAGCCAGGAATATTGTTGGAGTGTGGGAAGAGTGGGAAGTGACTGCATTGTGCTAAGACTGCCTCTCAAAGCTTTCTGAAAAACAGCAAGAGGCAAATTCCTCTTCTGCCCCTTTTGGGTTCTCGGCCAAGACGCTATTAATATTTATCCACTTTTACGGATTAATATTTCATGTTAAGAAAAGGCAAGATAACTGCAGATAAGGGAGTGCTGCCTCCACTGTTCCTAACACTTTGTCTGCTGTGTGGCTAATGCAAAGAAAGAAATGCTCATTCAGCAAGAAGCAAATCCTAAAACCCAAACTGCCTATTACAAACCATTCTAAATGAGCAATAAAGTTCTCTTATCTATCTTTGTCCTCAGTTCTAGAAAGCCATTGCAAAGGCAGATTCTCTGGTCACCGTCTATGGGCCAAATCCTGCAGTCAGTCCTTTTTTCAGGCAAAATTACCACTGGAGTCAAGGAAAATGATCTGGCCCCGAGATATAGCGTGTCTGTGGGAGGGGTGAGGAGTGGGTCTTGTGTTGGAATGTGCATCTAAGAAGGGCTATACTAGAATATCTGTGGCATTTATCTTACCATGATTTAACAAGATCTCACATCTTGAGAGGTGGAGGCCCTTCCTTTTCCTCACTGAACGTGAATTTCACCTCTGAGCACAGGGTCAGCACCAGGCATATCCATAGCCTAAGTCCCCTTGGCCCAGTGCACAGGAGTCAATTTCACCCTGACTGCAGTTCTGCAGCGGTGTCACTCCATTGGTTTGTGTAGTTACTCCTGGTTTACACCACTGTGAGAGGAGAATCGGGCCCTATGGTTGTACTTGTGAGATCATCCAAGGATGTGCAGTTGAGTCACAGAGTTAAGCTCTAACAGACCTTTTCCATCGATAATGTTTATGATTCTGTTATTAAATGCTTCATTAATCCTGATGGCCAATTTATGCTAAAATCTGCAATGTTAATGGTCACACTAAGTCCAGCGATAGCAGGAGAGAGGCAGTACAGAGAGGCTAATCCCACTGCCACATGCTACTATAGTTATTACAGCACTGTTTGGAAAGAAGTGGATTTGACAGAAACCTGGTGGGAAAAGAAATCCCGAGGACAGAAAATGCTATTTTTTCCTCCACTAACATGTACAAAACCTGATATCCCATCAGCCTACGCATAAGCTAAGCAACAGTGGGAGCAATGGCTGTTTTCAGTAGTTCTCCATTACAATGGCATCCTTACCTACAGAGCCACCTAGAGGCTGAAAGTGGCAATTACTAGGGTCTAAGGAAGACGATCTGCAGCGTAGGAACTCTTTTGATTATTCACTACCCAAAAACCTCAGTGCTGAGGTTAAGGTTGGGGTATGAATTTTCCCTAGCTCTGTATCAAAAAAGCTATAAGAATCTGAAATTGGTATGGCCAGCTCAGTGTAAATGGGCCGTAATTTGGGAATCCCTTGACCAAATGACCCCAACTTTGATCTACGTCAGCCTCTCTTGTGACATACCAGTTTTCAAGATAATCTCCCTACACACATGGGTTTTAGAGCAATTTGAATATTAAAATCAGCTCCTTATTGAGGGGGCGGTGCCTGAAGAACCACTGGGCCAAGTGATCTCAGACTGGCACCACTCCCTCTATCACTGGCTCTGACAAGGCACAGCAATTTTCAAAATAATCTGAGTATGCACGTAGCTTTTAGAGCAATTTGAACTATCAGCTCTTAAACCATACTGTGATAGGGTGGCCTGTGCCTTAAAGAGCCGGAGGCCTCGAGCTGGTCAGCCCCTGTACAGTTAAAGAAGTATGGATTGGATGAATGGACTATAAGGTGGATAGAAAGGTGGCTAGATCGTCGGGCTCAACGGGTAGTGATCAATGGCTCAATGTCTAGTTGGCAGCCAGTATCAAGCGGAGTGCCCCAGGGGTCGGTCCTGGGGCCGGTTTTGTTCAACATCTTCATTAATGATCTAGATGATGGGGTGGATTGCACCCTCAGCAAGTTCGCGGATGACACTAAGCTGGGGGGAGAGGTAGATAAGCTGGAGGGTAGGGATAGGGTCCAGAGTGACCTAGACAAATTGGAGAATTGGACCAAAAGAAATCTGATGAGGTTCAAAAGGACAAGTGCAGAGTCCTGCACTTAGGATGGAAGAATCCCATGCACCGCTACAGGCTGGGGACCGACTGGCTAAGCGGCAGTTATGCAGAAAAGGACCTGGGGATTACAGTGGACGAGAAGCTGGATATGAGTCAGCAGTGTGCCCTTGTTGCCAAGAAGGCTAGTGGCATATTGGGCTGCATTAGTAGGAGCATTGCCAGCAGATTGAGGGAAGTGATTATTCCCCCCTATTCGGCACTGGTGAGGCCACATCTGGAGTACTGCATCCAGTTTTGGGGCCCCCATTACAGAAAGGATGTGGACAAATTGGAGAGAGTCTAGCGGAGGGCAACAAAAATGATTAGTGGGCTGGGGCACATGACTTATGAGGAGAGGCTGAGGGAACTGGGCTTATTTAGTCTGCAGAAGAGAAGAGTGAGGGGGGATTTGATAGCAGTTTTCAACTACCTGAAGGGAGGTTCCAAAGAGGATGGAGCTCGGCTGTTCTCAGTGGTGGCAGATGACAGAACAAGTTGCAGTGGGGGAGGTTTAGGTTGGATATTAGGAAAAACTATTTCACTAAGCAGGTGGTGAAGCACTGGAATGCGTTACATAAGGAGGTGGTGTAATCTCCATCCTTAGAGGTTTTTAAGGTCCGGCTTGACAAAGTCCTGTTAAACAGTAAGATAGTTTCAATCTTAACTATATGGGCGTTACCAGCTCCACTGTAACAACTTGGTGGTAGAAATCCATCCTTCTCTTGATGATTTGAGGTTCTGTAAAGAGTGTACCTTGTGAGGAAGGGCCAATGCATCATACTGGACAGCAATGTAATAGAAGTGGGGACCCTCTGAGGCTGAAAGACAGTTGGTTAAGCCAAATTCTGCCAGTTCCAAATCCTGGGGTGATGGATGTGAAGGACCAAGAGTTACTGTATAACGTGGCTGTAAATGTCCTGGTGAGAAAGAGGATGGGTTCAGGCTGATGGGTGTGTAGGAAGCACAATGAAACTCCAGGCAGAAAAGTTACTAGCCTGGGAATAAAGTGTTAAAAGACAAATTGCCTGAGGGCACCATGGAGGCAAAGGAGAAGGTGCAAGGAGCCCCATCCTCACAGGTGCTTCTGCTCCAAGGTCACCATACTTTACCCCCCTGCCCTTGCGGAGCATAGGAGGATGGTGCTAGTGCTGGCAGCACTTAGCAGCCCGGAGTGGGCAGGGGCCTATTCCCCTTGTGCATTGGCAGGTATCTGGATGATGGTACTGGGGAGCAAGGCCGTCCCTAGGGGGGTGCGGGGCCTGGGACAAATCAGCCTGTATGGGTCCCCCTTAACATTTTTTATACAGGTGAAGTCTGGTGTGGGGAGGGGACCCAGTGCTGGGGGGCGAGGGACGATGGAGAGTCATAGGGTGGCACCTGTGCTAGGGACAAGGGAGCCCCCTGTGCTGGCAGGTTCTGGAAAAGGGAGGGGTCCAGGGCGGAAGGGCAAGGGATGGGATCAGCCTGGCGCTGGCATGTTTTGGCAGC
The DNA here is from genome assembly GCA_003942145.1 of Platysternon megacephalum. Classification (NCBI taxonomy): domain Eukaryota; kingdom Metazoa; phylum Chordata; order Testudines; family Platysternidae; genus Platysternon; species Platysternon megacephalum. The sequence goes on along the minus strand of QXTE01000131.1, from coordinate 2,940,276 downwards.
GCTAGGACACTATTGGTGTGGCAGTGGGCAACGCTGGGAGCCGGCGGGGCGCAGCGGGGCGGGCTGGGGTCTTTGCTGTCGCTACCACAGACTGAGCCCGAGCCCCACGATGCCGAGCAAGAAAAAGAAATGCAAAGCAACCCTAACCCCACCCTCCTTGGGCCGGCCTAGCACCACACACACACACACTGAAGTGCGTGGCCCGGAGTGGTCGCCCCGATTCGCCATACCCAAGGGATGGCTCTGCTGAGGGGAGGGCATGGTCAGCTAGTGGGCATGCCCTGGTCAGTGATCCTGCTCCTGTTATGGATGTATAGTGCTTCCCTGCACAACTGCTCATGTCGTGCACCTCCTCCCATCTCCAAAATGCAGGTTGGACTTAGTTTGCTCCTTACTTGGCAATTAAACACCAGAGGAGTTAGAGAAAAGACCTGAGGGAAATGACTTAGGTGCCTAAGTCCCATTTTCAAAAGTGATGTAAGGGCTCAGGAGCCTGTCTTTTTGAAAGTCAATGAAATCAATGGAAGTTAGATACCTAGGGGCTTTTGAAAATCCCACAAGGCACTTACATGCATATTTAGGGGCCGAAATACCTTTAAACATCTGTCTCTAGTGAAAATGTTACTCCTCGTCTATTGCTCTGGTGCGAATGTAAAATTGATTGTTCCTCACAGCATGCTCTCCTGTGTTTTGGCCTGGGAGCTTAAATTCATAACTCTGGTAGACACTAAAAATCATGGCTGAACAGAGCATTAAAGCAGCCCGGGGCGCCCTAACTCCTGAGGTGTCCACACTGGCAAGGCACGTATTGTGCCTGGACTCTGCAGCTGGAGCGCTCCTGGTAATCCACCTCCACGAGAGGCATAAAGCTTGCTGCGCCCCTGCTGAAATGCCCGGGCATCAGTGTGGATGAGGTGTTGCATTACTGTGCTGTGATTGGCCTCCGGAAACGTCCCATAATCCTCTGAAGTCAAGTGGCCACTCTTCTCATTGTTTTGAAATCGGCTGCAGGCATGCAGATATCCCCTTTCAAAGCTCCGTTTCTGACAGCCGGCATGCTTATCTGCTCCGGGACAAAGCAAGCCATTAGTGTGGAATGCTGCTGTTGTGAGTGTGTGTGTGGGGGGGGTCTGCTGCTGTCTGAACTTACGAGACAGCATGCTGACACACTCTCTGCCCCCCAAAACACACTGTCTCTCCCCCCACATACTAGGGTGACCAGATAGCAAGTGTGAAAAATCAGGACGGGGGTGGGGGGTAATAGGAGCCTATATAGGAAAAAGCCCCAAATATCAGGACTATCCCTATAAAATCGGGATATCTGGTCACCTTACCACATACACACAACACACTCCACCCCCCCACCCATTTGAAAAGCATGTTGCAGCCACTTGCACCCTGGGATAGCTACCACAATGCACTGCTCTTTGTGGCGTTGCAAGAGCTGCTAATGTGGCCACGCCAGTGCGCTTGCAGCTGACAGTGTAAACACATGGCAGCGTTTTCCCTGCTGCAGTCTCCGAAGGCTGGTTTAACTCCCAGCGCTCTACATCTGCAAGTGTAGCCAAGCTCAGAGACACTAGATTTATGTCTTATTGCAACAATCTGTAACCTGCTAACCCCCTCTTTTTGTCCTATGACTGCAGAGGTGTTAATGGGCCATTCTACCTTGAATGGTCCCTTACAATATGTGCTAAACAATCGGTTCCACCTTGCATTTTGCTGTGATGCTGGGCCTACCTTTCCCAGATCTGAAGAAGAGCTCTGTGTACCTCAGAAGCTTGTCTCTCTCACCAACAGAACCTGGTCCAATAACTGATATTACCTCACCCACTTTGTCTTTCTAACATCGTGGAACTGACATCGCTACAATGACACTGCATACAATTCCTGTCCCAGAATCCACAAAAATTACCTGTTACTGGAAAGGGGTGTGAGCAGCAGGTGTAGCTGGACAGGTGCTGAACAGAGCTTACCTGCAAGCATAGCCAGGGAGTAACGCCGCTCAGCACTGTTTCAGAGACAGCAGTGACCGGGACAAAGGTGTACTGTCACAAACAGCAGCGAGGGCTTGAATGTGGATGTAGCTGAGTAGCAGTGGTGACTCTCAAAATCACATCCCTTTCTAAAACATTTTATGTGGAAGTTTTGTTTAAATGACAATAGGAGTTGTCTGGTTTGTGGTGAGGTAGATAATGTACAGACACTGTTTAATGCAAATGCATCCCAGAGGGTAATAAAGGACAGAAACCTCCATAGTCCCATGCCCCAGCCAGATAAATTGGCTGGCCTTGGTTTGTCTATCTCTGGGTGGGAGGGAGTTCTTATCTATCAGACCTTTAAGGGACTATATTCTGGGCCTCAAGGCTTCTTTTCTGTTAAAAGTAGCCTCACAAAGGACTGACTTGTCTTTCTGTAGATAAAGAGAACTCAAATATCACCAGCTGTCACTGGGAGGAGATTTGGGCAACTTTATGAGAGCTAGCTGGCTGAAGCTCAATCCAGATAAGACTGCGGTGATGCTGGTAGGCTAAGTGACATGGCAAGGCTGATTTCTCCCCCTTTGATTGAAGATGTGTTCCCACCATTCATTAGCTGTGTTTGGAATCGGGGGGTGGCATTAGACCCCCAGCAGCTGATAGATGGTCATACGGCAGTGGTGACCAGGAGTGTTTTTTACCATCTGTAACTCAGCAGGAGATTGCTACCATGGATCCAGGCCTTTGTCACCTCAAAGTAGGATTATCACAATATGCTCTGCGTAGGGTAACAATTTAGACCAATCTGAAAATTTAAGGTAATGCAGAATGCTGACGCCCTTTAAGCTTTGCTTCTTGGTGGCAGCACATGTCACTGGTGCTCCATGAACTGCCCTGGCTAACTGTTGGTTTCTGGATTGAATTTAAGGCACTGGTTTTGATCTGTAAAACCCTAAATGGGTTCAGACCTTGTTACTTAAGAGACTGCCTCCCTCCTTGTGCTGAGCTACCACAGATGCAATCAGTGGGGATACTTGAGTTGGCTCTCCCTCAGTTTAAAAGAAAGGGGGTTGGCAGTACAGGGTTCTCTTAGAGGGCTGACCTTCAAAGCTTGGTGCAAGGCACATTTGTTTATATGGGTAGCTGTGGTGGTGAACCATTGCGAGAAATCAGATGTGAAGGAGAGCGGTCTGAGGATGTGCAGATGATATATTTCCCCCCTCTGTAAATTTAGCAGGAGCACTTAGAGCCTGGGATGAACACCTCTTTTTTGTTTTGTAAATAAATCTAATAATAAATCCTAAAGGCCAATAGAGCTTTGCCATTCACTTCAATAGAAGCAGGATCAAAATCAGGGCCTTAAATAATTATATGGACTGATTAATCACTATATATTGCTTTGAAGATGGAAAAATCTACCCTTACAAAAGTCCCTAGGAAAGATATAATCACAACTAACAAGTCATATTCCTTATTGAAGAAAAAGCTTTATGTTCTAATCTACACTGATGGCCTAAACCCTGTGGTATCATCAGCATGCCAACTTTGTAACAATAATCACAGGACTCTGCATTCCTATAGCACTGTCAAGCTAAGGACCTCAAAGCCTTTTATAATAATAATGAATTAATCCCTGGGGGCCTGAGATATATTGTTATCCCCATTGTACTCACTAGGAAACAGAGGAACACAGATTGTCAGTTATGGAACATGCACCATTCCCATTGATGCTGGTAATACACATAAGTCAATGGGACATTGCAATTGATTTCAATGGGAGCAGGATCGGGGCTAAAATCAGGTCAGAAGCATGCCTCCCAATGGTCTCAGGATTTGTGGATCTGTCCCACTTTGACCCCTCCAGCCCCCCTGTCCCAGTTGAAGGAAAAATGTCCCACATTGACGGCTGACATGAAAGGGCCCCTAAACCTAGAGGCATTATGATCTGGCACAAGTATGAGCTTGCAGTGCCACTCATAGAGGAGGTTGGACAGGTCAGACCCCGGTGGTGCTGCATCCTGCTTTAGCCACTTGAAATGTTAGGAGGCTTTCCCAAGATCAAACAGGAAGTCAGTGGCAGAGACAGAATCTCAGTCTACTGATTCCCAGCCCCTTGCCCTAGTAACAATGCCCAGGCTGGGGATTTAGGGGATTTGTGTGCCTAGCTGTGTGAGGACAATCAGGGTGATCCTCCCCCATGTGTGGGAGGGGAGGTGAAACTTTCACTGGAATAAGTATGTTTGGGACCAGTCCCCTCTGGCTCTCACTCCACCACCAAACAAACCAGCCCTCCCCACTGCCCCCTCTCTATGGTTCTTCCAGGCCGGGAGAGATCGGCAGACACTCCCTACACCGTGCGCCAGGCTAGGGGTGAATCTGGTTATATGCACTGGAGGATAAACCATAGAGACGGAATACACAGGCCTGGGAAAGGGCTCTTCCTCTCTAATAAGCGGTGTTCCGGGAGGGCGTGGTTATGCTAATTAAACCGTTGCCATGTAATTGGTTCATGAGTACGTGGGGGCGGCCCTATGCTAATCAAATGGGCTTTCCGCCATTTGATTGGCTAACGTGGACGCAGGGCGGAGTCGCTTTGCTGCCCGGCCGCGGGTCTGTCGGGCCGGCGGTGGCAGAGGCAGAGCGTCTCGTCTCCAGGGGCTGGAGTGCTCCTGGTGCGCTGCCGTAGCATGGGTTCGAGCTGCGGCCGCGTCTGCTCCAAGTGGGGGTCTCCCCTCCGCCGCCTCGCGGGTAAGGGGGCGTCCGCTCGCTGCGCCGGGGCTGGGGCTGGAGAGCCGGGGCATGGGAGCCTGGCTATAGGGGAACTGGGGGGGTATGGGCCCCTGGCTATAGGGGGACTGGGCTGGGAGGGCATAGGAGCCTGGCCTGGTTATAGGGGAGCTGGGGTGCGGGCATGGGAGCTGACTATAGAGGGAGCGGGGGAGGGCATGGGAACCTGGCTATAGAGCAGCGGCTCTCAACCTTTCCAAACTACAGTACCCCTTTCAGGAGTCTGATTTGCCTTGGTTACCCCAAGTTTCACCTCACTTAAAAACAACTTGTTACAAAATCAGACATAAAAATAGAAAAGCGTCACTGCACTGTTGTTGAAAAATTGCTGATTTTCTCATGTTTGCCATATAATTATAAATAAATCAATTGGCATATAAATATTGTACTTACATTTCAGTGTATAGTCCAGGGGTAGGCAACCTATGGCACGTGTGCCGAAGGCGGCACACGAACTGATTTTCAGTGGCACTCGCACTGCCCGGGTCCTGGCCACCGGTCCGGGGGGCTCTGCATTTTAATTTAATTTTAAATGAAGTTTCTTAAAGATTTTAAAAACCTTATTTACTTTACATCCACCAATAGTTTAGTTATATATTATAGACTTATAGAAAGATCTTCTAAAAACGTTAACATGTATGACTGGCACACGAAACCTTAAATCAGAGTGAATAAATGAAGACTCGGCACAGCACTTCTGAAAGGTTGCCGACCCCTGGTATAGTCTATAGAGCAGTATAAACAAGTCAGTGTCCGTGTGAAATTTTAGTTGTACTGACTTTGCTAGTGCTTTTTCTGTAGCCTGGTGTAAAACTAGGCAAATATCTAGATGAGTTGATGTAACCCTTGGAAGACCTCTGTGTATCCCCAGGGGTACGTGAAACCGTGGTTCAGAGCCACTGCTATAGAAGGACTGGGGAGCCTGGCTATAGAGGGACTGGGGAGCATGGCTAGGGAGGGATCATGGAGCCTGGGGGAGCAAAAAATGGGGGGGAGGTCATTGGGGTAGGAGCTGAGCTATGGAGTCAGTGACTTGGGAATTCAGGGGTGCAGGGGAATGGGGATTATGTAGCTGAGGGAATGCAAGGAGCAATGTGACAATGAGATGGAAATGGGAAAGAAGAGGCGAGAGAACCACCTGACACTTTGATGTCCAGGCCCTTAAGAACATCAGCTGGTTGTGAAGCCTGGGAAGTGACTAGGGTGAAGCCTGTGTTCACAAAAGGCACTTGGGCTGATTCCAAGGATGCCTGAGCCTTCACTCAGGGAAGTGATAGTCCAAGGGAAGGACAGAATAGGCCTACCCTGAAATGGCCAAAACACAGATCCTGTCCCCCAAATAAAGTTGTGCCCTCGAAGTTGTGTGCTGTCAGAAAGAGTTAATAAAGCAGAGCCCCCCCCTTGAGACCCCTTTGGGCCTGTTTTTTTGGAAGAGCTGAACACATGCAGCAACTGTTGATTTCAGCTGGAGTTGTGGGTGCTTTGCACTTCCATAGTCAGGCCCCATGTGTCTCAAGTTGAGTAGCCACAATCCCTCCTGGAAATGTGGGCCTCGGTGATGTAGGAGTGGTTAGCAAGACTGCTGATGACATTAAATTGTTTTAGCTGATTAAAAACAAAGCAACCAAAACCACTGCAGACTTGTGAGATGGATTTGGACACAGTGCGGGGGAGTGAGCAATGTAAGGGCAGATAAAGTTCAACTGGACACATATACAGCAATGCATATTGCTAAAACTACCTTAAACTTCTCATCTGCTGCTAGGCTCTGAACTTGCAAGACTTTTTCCAGAAGAAGATTTGGAAGTAAAGGGAGAGAGAGCTCAATGCAGATATCAGTCCTGTGTTGAGTATCGGTCTAATTAAAAACAATAATACTAAGATGCTCAGTGTTCTGTTGAAGGGAGGAAACGTATTTAAAAAATGATATTGTATCAAACGATACATCCTGTGCGGTCCGGTTTATTACCTCAGTTTATGAAAAAGAGAGCAGAGATGGAAAAGATCCAGAGAGGGGTGTAAAAGAGAGTTTTGAGGGACTTCTATGCAATGAAAAATATAAATACTAGAAGTTAGCCTTAAACTACAGGAGTTAGAGTAGATTTAACTATGACTTTCAAAGCTACGATTAACTCTTCCTTTTATTCCTGTCCTGTAACTTGAGTGCTAAGGATCACTTTTTTTAAAGTAACCCTGTCCAATAAAAAATAGTGTTGTAAATAAACCACCAATTTCCTGATGTTAGTAACATCTGGGGTGACTAGAAGTAAAAGTACTCTGTAGTGATGCCTGTTTGAAAGACTCCGCCAGACCAGTTAGCATTTTGAGAGTAAGAGCCCCCTTCCTTGTTAAATTCATGTACATTTGGACATAGGAGTGTGTGCCTTGGTGGATTGTTAGTAGGATACAAAGACCCATTGCTGGTTTAAGCTCATGTCGATAGTGACTAAATTGTTGCCATCTGACTATTGCTGAAAGGCCTTGGCAGAATGAGCTGGTTTAGTCCAGTACTCAATGAACAAATAGCCATGATGGTGGTTTTTGAGATATGGACAATACTAAATTGGGGCCCTGGTCTGCAGTCTCAGAAGAGAAGCCGAAGTTTGAATGGACCATGGAAACTGAACTACTTTCTGTCCTTCTAGGTCAGGGTGAATCAACTTGTCGGGGTGGAATGGGGAGGACGCTTGCATTGCCGTAGCTGTTTTGTAGAGAGAGGATTTCAGTCTCCAAGGACATCTGGCTGCCGCCATTCACCAGGCGTAGATTCACGAAAAATTACCCACCCCTGAAAGCATATACCCTCCTCCTTTCGGAGAAGAAAATTCTGTTCCTGTCTTGCACTTCTGTCATGCCATTCCTCTGAAGTCATCAAAGTGCTTTAATTAAAGTATTAATTAATGAAGTCCCAGTTTCCTTGTGAGGTAGGCAGGAATTTCTCCACCTGACTTACAGGTGGGTGAACAGTGGCATCAAGAGGCAAAGTCCCAAGGCAAGCCAGTGTCGGAGTCTGGAATGGAATCCAGGACTCTTGACGCCTACTCCTCTGTGTTAACTACCTTCCCCAGGCACACTCCATTTCTAAAAGAGTCCAGTTGACTCTACAGGTACAGTGTGAGTGGAGCTGGGTGGGTGCTTCCTAAAATAGATATAAATATCAAGGGCACTGAAGAAAAATATCAGGGTTTGGCAGGGAGTTGTAGTCCCCGGCATTTGACCCCAATGCATTTTTGCTTTGAATATCTTTGTACTTAGTGGAATAAAACTTCTCAGCTGACTGCCAAGGCTGTGCTGGACTATGACTGAAATCACTATTGTCTCCAGCCCTTCCGGTTGCTGTTTAATCAGATCACGTTAAAGTTTATCGATGACCTGTTCTCTGAATAGCCTGCGGTGTGGGGAACACGAAGCGCTAGATTGCTGTGACAGCGAGATCTTTTGTTGGACTTGTCACTCAGGAGGAAAATCTCAAGTGGTGGGCAGCAGGATAGTTTCCTCCTAGCCCCCACCTGATGATAAAGTCAGAGGTGGAAGGGGAAGCCATAGTATCCAGTCCGCTGTGCAGAATGGTGTGCTGAAAGGGACTTAAAAGATGAAATCATCACAAGGGGAGTCGTCCTATGCCCCCTTTCAGTAAAGAGTCCCTTTGATAGGGGAGGTCTGTTACCTAGCAGAATCCCTGGGCACATCCCTGATGTTTTCCTGTTGGTGGCTTTCCTTTCCATGGTATACGTGTTCCTAAGGGTAACTTCTATCCTTCCGTTTTAATTGGTTCTAAGTCCTGTGTTTGCTTAATGCAGAAGGACTAGCTCTTAAAAGCCTTTAGCACCCCTCCCAGTTCTGAGGTCCAGCCAGTGTGCATGGGAAATCCTAGCAGGATGAAGGCATTTGTGTCAAGGGTGGTATTTTCTCTGCTCATTGACTCTGCTTTTTATTCAGGTTTCAGCAGGCTGCTTTCTACAGCTGCTCTCGCTCCTCAGATATGTGTTGTGGGGAGTGGACCTGCTGGGTTTTACACTGCCCAGCACCTCCTGAAGGTAACTGACTTCCGTTCAACATAAGAGGAGATATTCAGCCTCTTGCTTGCTGGCATATGGGCTGTAGACATCCCATAATTCAGGGGATGATTCTTTGGTGCCTGCACTGTGTTGGGCTGTCTCTATCAAGCCTATAAAGCCTATAAGGCTGTCACTATAAATTAGGGCAAAACTATGCTTCTGTAATAAGATGCACCACAAATATCTGTCTACTGGGCTTTTAAAATTTGTATTCCACAAAATGCTGGTAACATTCATCTATAAATAAAGGACACCAGGGAGAATTGCTTTAGGTACTTCTCCAGATTGACTAAGCCAAACGAACAAACAAATGTCACGTAACAATAAATGTCAGAACCTTAGTCGATCAGTTATTGGTCTGGCGATGAGAATAGATTACAAAACCTGCAGAGAGTGCTGCTAGTGATAAGTCACATCCATAGTTGCTTAATCAAGTGAGGTCACTTGCTTTTTGCTGTCTCTGAAGTACCCTTGAGCATGCTGGGGTATAATACTCTGCATTTTAGCCTTTAATGAACTTCAAGGACAAATTTCAGGGCTACTTAATCTCCACAAATAGCACGAGAGAGACGCTGTCTCAAAATACTAGCTGCTAACAAAGTACTTAAAGCAAAAAATCTGACTGTGTCTAAAATACATACCAGCTACAAACCTAAAATGTGTATAATCGGCAGTAAGATGTTAGGATCTCGGCCGGCATAGTTAACTGCTGTTGGGTGAAACAGCCAAAGGGGTGAAATCTGGGGCATCTTTCACCCAATATAGGTCTGCAGCAATTGCTTAAATCCATGATGGGCTGGTCAGACATGGATCTCTGATGGCAATGTTTTGCAGCATCTCATATTCCTTTCACTGACCTAGTGGGCATGTCCTAAGATAAAATAGTTATTGCACAAAAAACAAACCAGCCACAGTCTCCAGCTCAATATGGTGTTCCTATTGGTGCGAGTTAATGAATCTTCAGGTCAGAAGGTAGATCCTCTTGTTAAGTTTCTTTAAATAATTCCTTTCCTCTTTCTATTGGGGCAGGCTGGCAAAATCCACAGTATCCCAACCTGAGAATGTGGTTTAGCAGAACACAGGAGAGTTTTGCTTACAAGCCTGAAATATACTAGAAATGTGCAATATTTTGTATCTGGTACCCACATACTAATTTTTTCAACATTCAACTAGGATTGGAATAGACTGACCGGCCTAATTTCCTTTATTCTATGCCAGCACTCTGTGCACATCAATTTACTTTTATTTAGGTGATTGTCTAGAAAAGGTGAGTGTTATTATGGCAGCTATTCTTATACAATCAGCCAGTTTTTGTCACCATTGTATGCTCCTCCTTGCTATCTGAATGCAACACCTTACAACCAAAATGAAATTAAAATACTGCTGCGCTGATGTGTATGTTCTTGCCTCAGCTGGATTTACCAGATGTTTTGTGATCTGTGCATTCAGAAGTAAAAGCAGACCTTTGATAAAGACTGTAGGGGACACAGAGGATAGGCCATATCTTGCCTTCCGTCCCTGCATGATGATCCCAGTGTTCAGGGAGTTTAGCTGGGTGCCACTGACCTATAGACTCCCAGCACGTCTCTCCTTGTTTTTTTCTCATATGCCAAAGCTCTCTCCTGAGTTTTTTGCTGTGCCTGCAGATTCAAGAAGATCAGTGTCTCTTGATGTGCAGGCAGTTTCCGCAGCAGAAGGTTGATGTTGGGCCCCTGTTGTTAGCCACTTAGCTTGTGTGCTTTTGTTCTCGCTTGATTGCTTATATTATAACTGTGAACTTGCTCTTCTTCTCTAGCACCACAGACTGGCCCGGGTGGATATTTATGAGAAGCTGCCAGTTCCCTTCGGCCTTGTTCGTTTTGGAGTGGCACCAGACCACCCTGAAGTCAAAGTTAGTACTGGCTTTCCCCTTGCCTCACAGGGTCAAGGTAGGGTGACCAGATGTCCCGATTTTTGGGTCTTTTTCTTATTTAGGCTCCTATTACTCCCCTGTCCCAATTTTTCACACTTGCTGTCTGGTCACCCTAGGTCGAGGGGTGGTGGAAATGGAGAGTCCGTGTTGGTAGCTTTGTCCAAGAGTTGTGAACTGGGTGTGGTGGTCCACTACACCAGTGTGAGCTGAGACGAGACGTAGGTCCTCGCAAGAGAGGTATAAGAAGTGCCAGCGTTGGGGTGCAATTCTTGTTTGTAGGGGATTCTCTCTCTGTCGTGGGGCCTGTTTTCTGTTGCCAGACCAGGTCTGGTCAGGCATTCCAAGGACAGAAGTGATGTTTGCCGAATAGACAAGGCTGCTGGGAAGCAGAGGTGTTGGCGACTAAAGTAAGGGGAAAAGTTTGGAAATGGCGGGGAGGTGCACAGGGCCGTCTTTACCCATATGCAAAGTATGCAGCTGCGTAGGGCACCAGGAAATTTGGGGCTCCAAATTTCCTGGTGCCCTACGCAGCTGCGTGTTGTTCCAGCCTCTGCTCCGCCTCTTCCCCAAAGCCCCCGCCCCTGCTCCGCCCTGCCCTTTCCCACCCCTGCTCCACTCCAGCTCTGCCCCCCACTCCCCTGAGGACTCCAGAAGCGGTTGGGCCTGCCCTCACCGGTAAGTAGAGCGACCTGGCCCCAGCCTGCTCCGTTCCCCTGGCTCTGAGCCGCGCCGCCGGCAAGTGCTGGGGGGCGGTTCCCCCTGTCCCCCCAAGCCTGGGAGCCAGGGGAGCAGAGTAGGCTGGGGCCGGGTCACNGGGCCCCCCCCCCCCCCCCCCCCCCCCCACCGTGGAGGCCTGGGGCGAGGCCCCACACAGACCCCCATGGGGGGGCTGCGTAGGGCACCAAAACAGCTAGGGACGGCTCTGGAGGTGCATATAAGAATGAATTGCTGCACAGTCCGATTTCAAGAAAGAGCTTTCATATTAAAAGCTGGAAGTGTCAGGCAAGGATATCTGCGGCAGAAGGTCAGTGCTGGGATTGTTCAGTAGCACTGAACGTAAGAACGGCTGGAACTTTGAGTTGTTCCTCTTGATGTTGGTGAGGGCTGTTCAAGGGGCAAAATTCAAGTTAGCAAAACTTCCAGCCAAGTGTTTCTTCAAAGGGGCAAACTCGCACTAGCAGTGAATGGATCTTTTTTTGCTTACTATTTTTTGCCGTTTTTCGCTTCCTTTCGACAGATCTGACTGGTGTGGTGCCAAGCTGTGGATAACTGTGTTTATTTTAAAATGAAATATTCAAGCCTTTGTCAGATAAGAGCTATGCGTCCCGGAACAGCCAGCATGAATTAGAGAGGGAGACACTGACCTATAGCTTCAAGGCCACATGGGGGCGTTGGGGACCTAAACATCCCCAGACCATGCCGCTGTCTCCTCTCTGGCTTTGCTTTGTAGGACGTGCTGTGTGGCTGTTAAATTTAAACCCGTTAAAACTTCTTTTGACCCAACAGAACGTAATCAACACGTTTACTCAGACGGCGCATTCCGATCGCTGTTCCTATTATGGGAACGTCACTATCGGGAAGGACGTGACGGTGAAGGAGCTGCAGCTGGCTTATCACGCAGTGGTTCTGGTGGGTTAATGGTCGGTGTGTCTAGTGGGGAAAGGACTGGGGTGGTGTCGCGATCAGATCCAGCACGCTTCACTCCTTCCTACCAAGTTTTGGGGTATTGAGTCTGTTGGATTCCCCCACTGTTTAGCCCTTCCTGTCAAGTTTGGTTTTTAAGGGAGAGGGAATCTCTCTCTCTTAGGTTTTTATATGTTCTCTATCACTGTAGTGTCTTAGCTCCTCACAATTTTTTAATGATTTATCTTTACAACACCCCTGTCTGGCAGGGCAGGACTGGTGGGAAACCAAGGCACAGAGAGGCTAAGTGACTTGCCCAAGTCACACAGGAAGTCTGAGGGTATGTCTTCACTACCTGCGGCTCGATGGGCAGTGATCGATCCAGCGGGGATCGATTTATCGCGTCTAGTCTAGACACAATAAATCAACCCCCGAGCGCTCTCCCGTCAACTCCTGTACTCCACCGCNTCCGCCGAATAGCTGGACGTGCCGCCCCTCTCCCGAGTGGCCGCCCCAAGCACCTGCTTGTTCAGCTGGTGCCTGGAGCCGGCCCTGTTAACTTAGATCGACACCCCCCACCCCAGTGTAGACCAGGGCTGAGGTAGAGCAGGGAACTGAATCCCCATCTCGCCGGTCACAGATGAGTGTCCTAATCAATGAACTGCCCTTTCTCCTGAGCGTGAACAGTGTCAGGTCTGAGGTGGTGGAGGATGAAATTCGCTCTGTTTCGGCTAGAAAAGAGGGTGTTTGAATCTGTGAGTAGCTGTGCTGGTGAATATTCCCTGTAGCCATTCAGCCTGACGTGCACATCCCATAGCGTGTTGCTGATCTGGGGACAGTTCACCTCTGTGGTGGACTGTATCCCATCGTGTCCCGTAGAGAAATGGCTGAGCTAGTAGCAGGGAAATGTCTGTTCCTTGTTTTCCATTCTGCAATGGAAAGAAACTCCCCTCCTGACTGGAACTATCGTTCTGAGTCTGGTGCCCTGGGGAGCGCATGTGTCTGTGGCATAGTCTGCCATAGTTCTCCTTCCTGCCGAGACGCTGGAGAAAATAGCTGCTAGTCTAAAAAGCGACAGGCTTTAGGGCTATTTGGGGAGCGAGAGGTGGGTCCCAGAGGAGGAGATGCACAGTTACTATTTTTTCAGGTTCACATTGCCCTTGCCCTAAAAAAGCAGCTTGAAAGCCCCGCTCTCCCTCGCCACACTTCTGTGTCTGACATAGTCCAGCCTGGCTAGACTAGTGTGATGAGCAGGGAGTCCTGCAAGCCGAGAGGAGCTGATAATTCCACAAAACTCACTAGGGTCTTTGCTGTGCTGATCTGCTACCCCAGGAGGTGCCCGGATATTATGGTGTTTGGCAGCAGTACAGTATCCAAGGGATGCAATGGCTCCTCTGTGTTGTGTTTGTGGAGCTGGAGATTTGCATGGTGTGTGATATTTATCCCCGCATCTAGTGGCATGTGTATGACTATGGGAATGTTGCTTCTGTCTCTGTAGAGCTATGGTGCTGAGGATAACCGGATCCTTGGAATCCCAGGGGAGAACCTCTCGGGGGTTTATTCAGCAAGAGCGTTTGTGGGCTGGTACAATGGACTGCCTGAGAACAGAGATGTAAGGGTTTGTTTTTTCCTCTCTAAGCCTTTGCGCTCTTCGTGCATCTGTATGCAGTCCTCCAACTCTGGATTAGTGCCTGCCTGAAAGGCTTGCAATTGAAAAAGATTAGCAGATGCAAAATTAAATCCTTCTCCGATGTTAAAAATGTGAACAATTTTCACGTCAGTAAGAGAGGATTAGCCAGCTCTGTAGATTGGCAGCACTTCTTGGAGAGGACATAAGGAAGCCCGAAAGGGACACTTTTAGGGCTGGGGAGATTAAGCTGGCTTGTCAAAATAGACACTCACAGAGATTCCCTGTGAGAGATATGGGAATCCAGGAGATCTACAGGAGTGGGGGCCCAGGATGCGCTGAAAGAGATGCAGGCTGGGGAAATAACTGAATGTGTTGCAAACTAGCTATTCTGACACAGCCACACTAGGCAACTGCATCTGAGGGAGTGACTGTTCGGCCTACCTGGGCCTTTTTATCTGGGTTAGAATGGCAGCTAGAGTGAAACAGGAGGCCGAAGAAACTTCTGCCTTTCTAACAAGGAGGGGATGGAGAGAACCAGCCTTAAGTGTGGTGAAGATGCCAGGATTGACCGGGTGTTGAATGTACTACTCAGTGGGATCTCTCTCTCTCCACACAGCTGAAGCCTGACCTAAGCAGCGAGACAGCCGTGGTCCTGGGGCAGGGGAATGTAGCTCTGGATGTTGCCCGAGTTCTGCTGTCTCCACTCGATATACTCGGGGTGAGTTGAGGGAGGCGCTGTAAAACATAGAATGCAAGGTGCAGAGTTTGTATGAAGGGTCAGAAATCTACTTCAAATTCATTAGGGTTTGATGTAAGAGGGAAACCCAGACAAAATAGCTGATAAAAACCACCACATGTAGACTCATCTGTGGGTTTTGTTTTCAAGCAGAGCCTTTCTCCCTCACAGCCTGCTTCCCCTCCTGCTCTTCCCTGCAAGGGAGTCATAGTCCTAGGTTTGTAATACCCAAGCGTTGCTATGGGAGTGATCGGGGGAGTAACGGATTCAGCATTAGGATCCGGCTGATGGCACCAGCAGCTGGGCTGGTGGAAAAAGCATATTTGGTGCTTTAAAAAAAGGCAAGGAAAGCACCATGTTCCAATCCAGTCTACAATGCTCTAGAGCTTTCCCCAGTGAGAAACGTTCTCCTTACATACCCGAGAGCTAGAGAATGCAGAAATAGGGCTGGGATTCTCCCAGAGCCAGCTGGCCTCTCCTGTAGCACTCAGAGCTCTTCATGGTGTGGAGTTCATCACTTTATTTTGTCCCACACAACCTCAAACTCTGTCAGTTTTTTAAAGGAAATTAATAAGGCTCTGGCCCTTTCTTCTTGAAAGCGACAGAGGGAACTGCAGCCTGCCCCCTGTTGGAGCTGCTGGGAGGTCAGAAGTTTAGCCTGGGTTTCTCTTTTGGAAAGGGTGCGCCTCTTCCCCACGCATCTCTACTTCCCAGGCTCTTAGTCCTGGTCTACACTGGCGGGGGTCGACCTAAGAGACGCAACTTCAGCTGAAGTCGGCGTATCTTAGGTCGACTTACCTGGCCGTGAGGACAGTGGCGAGTTGACCGCTGCTGCTCCCCCATCGCCTCCGCTTCCGCCTCTCGCGAGCTGGAGTTCCGGAGTCAACGGGGAGCGTGTTCGGGGATCGATTTATCCGCGTCTAGACGAGATGCGATACATCGATCCCCGATAGATCGATCACTACCCGCCAATCCGGCGGGTAGTGAAAACCTGCCCTTAGTGGTAGCAACAGCCTCAGCAGCACCCAATGTGCCTGCTATCCAGCCTCTTAGATCTTTTCCCTACCATGCTCCCTGTTCGATAGCTGGAAGCGTGTTGGCGGCAGCTGCTGCGTACAGCTGCTGCCCCAGATGTTAGCAGCAAGGGCCTCCCAGAGCTTTCTGTCCCTCCAGAACTGAAAAGAGGCTGATTGAAACTCAACTATTACCTCCAACATTAATGGCTAAATTTAAGAAAGCTTGGGACTTTGCCAATGTTTAGAGGCCTTACATAGTTACACTGATTGGGAAGTGAGAGCTGTGCTTCAAATGATGTGGTCTTTGGGACCAGAGGCGGTACTCAGCCCTGGCACAAGGGGGACATGGCGCTTGTCTATGAAGTGCAACGTTCCCAAAGCCGACTCTGTGCCTTAGTCAGATTTGCTCCTTTTTTGTGCTGAATGTAGGTTCTTCCCCGCTTTTATCTCTGGAGCTAATCCTGCTACAAGCAAGTGAGTCTGGAAGTTTGTTTGCACCTTGGGCATCATCAGTAAAACTGTCAACAAGTTCTGTTTGCAGAATCTTTATCTGAAGGGGGAAGGAAGAGGCAGAAAAGAGCCCTGCTGGGCTTTTCACATTGTCTAGCTTGTGATGCTGATGGTAGGAAAAAAACAACATGTTTTGACTTCTGAACTGAGCAAATCAGATTTGGAACCCTTTGAGGTACCATCCAGTGGAATCTCTAATTAGTCTGCCCTCCTGAGTAGCACTGCCCTTCTAATTTCTTTTCTGTTGTAAGGAGGCTTCGCTAAGCGTTTTATTCTACAACCCTAAGCCATGTTTTTCAGTGATGCTGGTACAGATCCCTCACAGTCTAAGTCAATAGGGGAGTTTCCTCCATTGTAGGGAAGAGAAAGGGGCAAGTCACCAAATGCCCCTGTGTGAATCCCTACAGCAGAGGAGATTAGAAAGGTGAGGTTCCTCGCCCTGTTGGCCCCAAGCTTTAAATGGCTGACTGGTTTGGGGTTGTGTGTTTTGTTTAATTTTTTTAGCATCCTCTTAAAAGGCTTTTAAAGAAGGGAGATTTCCCTTTGAGGCTGCTCACTAAGGTGTTACCTTGTTAACAGTGTAACGACTGCAGACAGTATTTTCAGTGAGTGCTGTGTAAAGGCGTTAGCTGTGAAAACCACCTCATGCAAAGGGAGGTGGCTTTGCCTGGGCAAGCAGATGCCCCGCTGTTTTCAACTTCCTGCGCTGTGCCTTCCTATCTCTCCCACCACCCTCGTTCATTGTCACATCTTTGTCTTGCAGAAGACTGATATCACTGAAGGCTCCTTGGCAGCCATAGCCTGCAGTAAGGTCAAGCGTGTGTGGCTTGTTGGGAGGAGGGGGCCCCTCCAGGTAGCTTTCACCATAAAGGTAAAACTTATTTGTTTGAGCTTAAGGGTACTGTAATGTAACAGGATTCGCTGTGACTGTAAATCTAACCCTAAGCCCCTCTTCTGTGGGTCTAGTTAATTCAACATGAGCTGTTGAATCCACTAATTGTGGCTTCGAGGGTCTACAAGAAGGCACGTGAATGCTGGCATCCTGGTTACTGTGCCGACATGCTGAACTCAGTCTCCCGCCTGTAAAGCAGGAGTTGCTAGCCGGTGCTGCCTGTATGGTGGGAATGGCTTCTCTTTTGGATCTGTGCTGTTCTTATGGCTTCTCTGCCTTATCCACACACGGCACAGTGAGGCATCACGTCTTCCTGTCTGACGTTCCCAGGAGTTGCGGGAGATGATAAACCTGCCTGGTACCAGACCTCTCCTGGACCCTGCTGACTTTACAGGCCTTGGTGATGTTATTAAAGGTGAGGAAAGTCTGCCCAGCACAACGCAGGTTGGATGGTGAGATTTCCATGGTGGGGTGAATACCCATGGGTTCTATCCGGGGGAGCTCTTGGAGATGAAGGATGAGGCCAGGGGGCCTTGCCCTGCTTTCCAATCTGGTTGCTAAACTAAAACAAAACCAGTGGGCAACTTTACCCTCCCCTCATCGCCCTCGCATCTTGGAAACCAGTCTCTGATTCCTGCCTTGCTCTGTGTTGTCACCTGATTGGGTTATGGTCTATTGGGTTGTAATGAGAGAGCTAATTTCTTCTTCCCCTTTGCCCTCACTCGCTTGCTAGACCATAAGGCTTCAGAAAAAGCCTTGCAATGCCCTGATTGACTAGCACATGAGTTCCACCTGGCTGAGCCACAGTGATCAGAAGGTCAACGGGCTGAAACAGCAGCACGGTAGCCCTGGTGGCGAGTATTCAAGGATGGCTAGCAGCAGGAGAGCTGCCACACCACCTGTGTCTAGAGGAAATGGACATTCAGCTCTTACCTGCAGCACGTTCCAGCGTAGTTTGTCTGCTCAGGCTTGTAACAGCATCACATAGACTGTTGGGGAGTGATGGGGAGATGGATCATGAAGGGCAGGGTCAGTGTGTGACTTTCAGTGAAGGAGAATCCAGGTCTGAAAGCCCATGTTCCAAGCTAAACTGGAAGGAGAGTTGGGTTCTAAGGTGCCCTTGGACTTTCTTCTCGGACTGTTGAATTCAGAGGCTGTGGCTTTTGGCAAAGCTGTTCCAAAGTCCCAATTGTGCTGCTGTGCCTGGCACCAGTTATCTGCCTTATTCATGGTTTAGAGGCTTGCCGATGCTGAGCGGATGTAATTCTTTAGCATTAACTGTACATTGGTCCAGACTCTCCTCCTTGCGTGGTCCCTCTTTAGAGACTGACGGACCTTTGTTCAGGGTTCCTTATGCTCCTGCCTTGCTCCTTTAATTTTAGATGTTCCCAGACCCAGGAAGCGTCTGACCGAGCTGATGGTCAAATCGGCCCTGGAGAAACCTGGTGAGAAAGAGGCCGGTCGTTGGGCATCAGCAACCAAAGAGTGGGGCTTGAAATTCCGGCGCAGCCCGCTGGAGTTACTGCCCGCTGCTGACGGGAAGCAAGCAAGAGGCATCCGAATGGCCGTCACCAGGCTGGAGGTATGGACTCAAAGTTCTCTCTTTCTAAAGGATTTGCCTTCCCCATGCTTGGCTGTCTGTGTTGCTGGGAGATGAGTAAAATTGTCTGTTGCATCCACTTGGATCTGGAAATCTCTGGGGAACCCTTCTGCATTAATCTAAAGACAGCTTGATACTCCTGGTCTAATTAGAAGCAGCAGAACTGCCTGCTGTCTGAGCAGCTGGAATGACAGATTCTTGGGAAGTCAGCCCTAGGTCTCCCCCAGGAGCTGTTTCTGATACAAAGGGAACTTTCTGTCCATTGGTATTGATAGTTGCAATTGGAGAACGCTCCAATAACCCAGCCTACTAAATATTCAGTAATGGGATTGCCAGTGAATCCGGGAGGTAGAAGGGAGATGTTGCTGTTTCTCCTGGGAGAGAAAACTCTCGATTGCATTTGCATTACAGGCTCTTTAACTCTTTTCTTTCTTCCCTCTCCCTCCCTGGGTTATGTAGGGTTCAGGCGAGTCTGCCAGAGCTGTCCCCACTGGAGAAGTGGAGGAGTTTGAATGTGGCCTGATCCTCAGCAGCATTGGCTACCGGAGCCTCCCACTTGACTCTTCGATACCATTTGACCCCAAACTGGGGATCATCCCCAACAGCCTGGGCAGGGTTCAGGGGGCACCAGGTTAGTATTAACGCTCAGGGTTGAGGTTTCCTCGTGTGTAGTGTTTGGGTAACAGAGCTTGTGTGTGTGTGTGAGTGGCGGGGGAACATGCCTATAGGAAGGTGGAAGGGTCAGTGGCCAGGAGGTTTGTGTGGATAGGAGTGAATGGGTGGGTATGGGCTTGTGTAAAGAACGGGTCTGGGAACTAGGAAACCTGTGTTCCATCCCTGTCTAGCTCACAGGCTTCCTGTGTGACCCCTCCTTGGGCAGTTCAGTTATCTGTGCCTCGGTTTCCCCATCCATAAAAGTGGTGTAATGCCTGCTTTAAAGGAGCGTTGTGAGGCATAAGTCACCAGCATCTGGAAAGCACTTTAACATCCTCTGACAGAAATTGCTATGGACGTGTCAAGTATTGTAGGAATTGGGCCATTTTGTGTCCTTACCAAAAAACCAAAAGGTTACAGTTTTAAAGACCTGTCCCGTATCTTGTAACATTAATAGCTCAGATACACAAATGACCCAAAAGCATGCTGTAATTGTTATTAGTTTATGAAAGAGAGATGGCAGCCTGCAATGACTTCTTAGGGGTAACATTCTTGAGTCACTAGAAACTCCCATAGCAGCTCTACGGTGGGGAGGACAGCACGGTTGAGACGATGCACTCTCTGCTGGGGGGAGGGTAGATACTACCCTAATATACCCCACTGAGCAGATGCTACAATGGTCTTGGTAGTGATCCGAGTGTGACATGTCTTGGTCTCAGCTGTTGTTAACAGTGGCTAGCTACATCTGAGAGGGGGTGGGTGTAAAACTACGGTGGATAAGGAAATATAGATCTATATCTAACTCTTGAGTCCCTTCAAGCTGAAGAGACAACTGTGTTGGGGAGTTGGCTGGACCCTATCCCTACATGTGTACTGGGGATTGCGTCAGAGCATGTCAGACTTTGTGTAACATGCTGTTACAGGTCTGTACTGCAGCGGCTGGGTGAAGAGGGGACCCACAGGGGTGATTATCACCACCATGAATGATAGCTTTGACACAGCCCAGGCCGTGCTAGAAGATCTCCAGACGGGGGTGCTGAACCTTTCAAACTCCAAGGAAGGCTTCAAGTCTGTGAGGAGCATCCTGCACAGTCGAGGTCAGTGAACGTGCATACACGAGTCCTTGTGTGTGAGCATCTGTAGCAATGTGTGAGCCAGCCAGCCAACCTCCTTCCACAAACTCATGCAAAAGTTCTAGGCTGAGACAATGGGTTAATGAGCTGTCTCCTGAAATCTGGAGCATGGGCTCTAATTTGACTAAGGAAAAGGGTTTGATCTTGTCCCAGTCTGTAGTGGGACGTTTCTCTTCCCCTTGTCTCCTGGGGGGCGGTGGGAGAGAACAAATGCCACACACACTGGTCTGACTGTCAGTCTCTGCACGGGACGCGTGCAGTAATAATAAGATCACAGTGCTGAGAGTCAGGATTTAATTGCATGGGCAAGGCTGAGTGGACAAAGCTTGCACAGCGCGCTCTCTATTCCGGGTGCTTTTCATTTGTATGGACACTACCCATGTTTAAATTCCACCCACTCCCACTTAGCATTCATTTTTGTAAAGTCTGGGTTAGACTTCACTTGCTGATTAGACATATGAAGCATTTCTCGAGTCTCTTTATCGCTTTCGCTTTTTGCTGGGAACAGTATTTTAAATTAAAAAAATAAAATGAAAATTATATGATGCATTTTAATTACAATTTACAGCACTCACTGAAGCAATAATAAGGTGGACTGCCTAATGGCGCAGAATATGGAGAGACCTAGTTGGGTGCTTGCAGCGCACCTAAGGAGTGCTGTTTTGAGCACCTCTGCTTATTGTTATCAAAACAAGGAACCTTGTATATGAAGCTTTTGGGTGGTTACAGTGAATATATTGCGGAGAAAAGTGACAGTCCTGGGTCTGAGATTCTGTTACCCACTGGTCTGTTTAAGGACAGCATGAGCTCCCCACCAATGCTGCACTTCCATAATGCTTCAGTCCTAATCCAGAGGAACCACCTCCAAGAATGCGAGAAGAGTTTGTTCCATGGGCTGCTAAACCCTTGGTTTCGCTGCTGAGGCGACCAGCAATGGTGCTGGTTGTGCTGCTAGATTCCTTGGTGTGAATACAAATCCATTTCATAGATGATACCCAATAGTCCTCAAATATAGCTCCTGCTTTCTACTAATCTAATCCATATTCAAGTCAGCGATTTAGAGAGAAATTTCTACATTGTTGTTCATCCTGTTCTCAGAGGCGGCCTGTTCTCAGAGTCTTTTCTATGACATATCTCTCCTTGAGCCCTGTTGCACTTAAGCTCATAGGAATGATCACACCAGTTCAGGCCAGTCATCTTAATCCAGTACCCTGTATCTTGCAGTAGCAAACACCAAATTGTGCAAGTAACCCCCTAGTAAGCTCTTCCATAACTGCCTATCTGGAGGGAAAATTTCTTCCTAACACTCTGATTTATTGTTGACTTATGCCCTGAAGCTTGAGGGTTTCTATCCTTTAATTTTTGTATCCCGTCTAATGTAACTGTAAACAGTTTTTATTCTTCATACAAATGATTAATCTCTGTTTGAATCATACTAAACTCTTAGCCTCTATCTTGTCAGTGATTTCCACAGGGTATTTATGGGAGCAGAGTGTGTAACACGATGTGTATCCAACCCCGCATTTTATTATTTAAAAAAAAAAAACCCCACAGGTGAGGGACTGCAATTCTCCTAATTTAAATGTAATAAGGTTTAAAAGTCGTCTCAGGGCAGCACACGGTTGCTAGCCAAGGGCCATTTAAAAGCAGCACAATCCTTGGGTAAAGCGTCATTGTCAGCTGCATAAACAGCGCGGCTGTTGCTATTGAATGGCTTTCATAGCAATCCTTCCAGGCACATTTGGGGACAGATTAAAACACCCCAGAGGGTCATTTACTGCTGCTGTATTTAAAGGCTTTCGGTTCAAGTGTGCTTCCCTCCGACAGTTCAAGACGTTTTAAGTGAACCAAGGCCGTTTCCCCTACACGAGTGCTGTGCTGAATATTGTTATGGCTTGCAAGTGTCTGACTAGTCAGATTTGACTGGATCTCTGGAGCCTGTCTTTTAACTGCCTTTGTGCTGCTGAGTTTTGAAGGTGCCTGTGTTTGCAAGGTTCTGGTTCTTCTGTTTGCTTGCATGTTTCATTCTTGTTCATTTGGGATAGATGGACCTGTCCTCTCTCTCTTGTTATAACACCAGGGGTCCATCCAGTTACCTTCTCAGACTGGGAGAAGATAGATGCTGCTGAAGTGGCAAGAGGCAAGCTGGCTGGCAAACCTCGGGAGAAGATGGTGGATCCTCAGGAGATGCTGCAGTTGATCAGTCACTGAAGATGCCTATGCACAGCCCTCTGGGTCTGAGAAAGTGACAGATCCACAATGTATCCCCTGCATCTCCTCAGCAAGTCCCATTTGCTGCTGGCCATGCCTGCCATGGAGGATTGGCACAGTCAGAACTGATTGCTGTTCTTGGATGCATGGGAGAAGGTGGGTGGCTCCAGGGGCCTGTGGAGCTGTCGGGTAGTGAGCTGGAACTGACTCCGCTTCTCAAAGCGGACATGAGTGTACACAAGGCCATGTGCTATTGACTGACTCCAGGTCTTTACAGCCTGCAGTCTTGTCTCCAGCCACTTTCCCTCCTTGGGTCAGCCCTATAGGGGGTTGCTGCAGTCATCTGGGAGCTCGCTGTAGATTGAGTCACTTGGGCGTTAACCGCTTAGTTGGACCGGGTGCCGCTTAGAGTGAGAGGCCCTGGCTCGCTGCTCTCCTCTGATCATTACAAAGAAATTTTACTGCACCTTTAAAGCCAGTGAGAGAAAATGAGTGACTGTCACCTTTCCATTCACCCCAAAAGCCTGAAGCCAAATGGCTTTATTGCCTTGTAACCTGTGTCAGAGTCCGAGCAAGTTATTTTCTCTCTTTAAATCACCTAGAAATAAGCCCTTTCAGGAAGAGGAAGGTGAAGTTGGAGCTACAGTTTGAGTCCAACCTCTTAATCTCTGTCTGCATTAATCTTAGGGCTGGCTGGCCAGCCTAGGCCTGCAGCTAGACTAAGAGCTGTGCAAATGCAGGGCCGTGCTTCTCATCCGCTGAGTGAGTGTTGCTTTCTGTCTGTCTGCAAAGTTTACTAGGCAGTCTGTGTCAATAAATCCTGGAGAGTCCTCATCTGCTCAACAGCACTTAATGATGGAAACCTAGACTGGGCTTGGGTTATTTTATTTTTTTAGCCGGGGGGTGGGAAATTAGTAAATCTATAATTGACTTGTCCCAGAATATCCAGAATCATCTATGCATTAGTATTTCAGAGGTGCAGCCTGCCCTGATTGTGACTAGCACCAACCTCTTGGCCTTTCTGCTTTTTTATGTAGTCTGTATGTTTTGAAGATTATTAAACAGTCCCCTTTTCCTCTTTGACCAAATCTATCATGTTTTAAATGATTCCAGGTTTTACTGCTAGACCAAGAGCCCCTAATATCCTCTGTTTAGCTACAGAAGAAGTATAGCATCATGCAGACTTCCTCGCTGCTCTGCTAATGTGCTTTCTCCTTGACCTGTAGGGGCTACCTGAATGGCCGAGACTGTATTTATGTCACATGTAAACTGTTCAGATCCGTTTTTTAAGACAACATCTGCAGATCCCCCTTGTAAATGTGTCTATTGTAGACCAGGCCTCTGGGTGTTAGGGGAGTTAAATCTCTGTCCTCATGCAACCCTTGGTGTCTCTGCTAAAATGTATCAGTTGTGGTGCTGTTTTGTTGCAATGTGGACACCTGTCTGCTGGAAGGTTCCAGATTGTGTTTCCATGCTCAGCATTTAGCCCAATTTTAGACAAGACAGATCTGGGCCTCATCTCTTTTTAAATCTCATTTGCAAACTCATTAAGAAACTCAGGAAATGTGATGACTGCTGGAAACATCTATGCAAATTAGCAATAAAGCTTGTTGAACAGCTGTTTGTGCGACGTGACTCCTGTTATGTCGTAAGGATGATGCATTTCTAATGTTAAACTCTGAGCTGGAGATTACGTGGATTCTGGATTTGGAAAGGTGATTAAGCTTTTTTTTGGCGAGGCTGTTGACTACAAGGTAATGAAATTGCTCTCTGTCCTGCTTTGGTGCTGGGCATACAGGAACCTAACAATAGAAGAAACAATTGAAATGCATTGTGAGTGATGTATTTGCCTACGACATGATGTGATGGGCCAGACCTTGCTTGTCTGTAGTGGGCGGTGGTAAATGCTTTTTGTTCATGTCAACAGAGTTCACCTTGAATGTTAATCCCAAAGCACTGTGCTGGCTGTGTACATGGTACGGGGAGCACACACTTGCCTGTAGGATGGGTTGCAGTAGTCAGTTCTGTACAAGCAGGGCTCCATGCCAGTTTTTAGGAAGGGACAAATAACTGAGGGGGATTGAATGCTGTTACTTAGATAGGAATTTGGCCCAGGCCTGGGGCTAATGTCCTCCGGGAAGTGCCATAGGACCATTAAGGATGCACAAGAGGTCAAGATCTAGGTTTTAATATTTAAGGCAGATGAAGGACTTTTATTGAAGATTATGTCAATTCCTCTCTCATGTTCTCTGTTCCTTTGAACTGCCCGTTCCATAGCTGGCTGCATGTCATCTGTCCCTGACCGAATTAATTCATCTCAGGATGGAGAGCTGGTTTCCTTTCCCCTTGTCTTCACTCTGCTCTTTCATCTCTGTCTTCAGGGACCAGGGCAATTAAATGTCTCTGGTAAACTTCATTTCCCAATTACAGTCTGTCCATTAGGTGGCGCTGTGATGCCAGTACTGTAACTCCTAAGAAGTGCAGTAGAGCCTTCCTAGGGCTGAGTGACAACCTACATTTGATGAAGTGGTGATGCCTGGCCTGAAAGAGCAAGTGGCTCATTAGCCTTCTTTGTCTCTACTTTATGTCTGCCGTGAGACTCAGGTCTCCTGCTGAATTAGGTGGCCAGCCTAGGAGAGATGATTAAAAGATGTTTCCTGTGTGCGGGGTGGCTGCCTCCCTCTGTCTGAAATGATGCCCTGTCCGCTTCTGCTTTCGTCCCCTGCTTTCTTGGTGCTTTCAGCTGTTCAGAGTTCAGTGCTGCATTTCAAAGGGCGCTCACCTGCAGTGAGGTACAGTGGCCTGGTTTCTTACTCCTCCCCTTTCCACCTCCCACGCAACAGTAGCCATCTCAGACTCCGTTAATTCCCGCGTTTTAAAAATCCCTTCAAGATACCATTAAAGTAGGGAGTATTAATCAATTTAAAAATACCATTATTAGACCATTGGGATCATAAACCTTTGAAAGCCTGGACATTTGAGGGTAAGGATCCACAACCAACCTTAGCTCTCCCCAGATATCTCTGTCCTGTCCATCCTCCACTTACAGCTGGGTACCTGAGTCAATCACGTGTGATGGGGAAGGATGGTTCGGTGGTTAGGGCGCTGGCCTAGGAGGTGGGAGACCTGCGTTCATATCACTGCTGTGCCACAGACTTCTTGTGTGACCGTGGGCAAGTCACTTGGTGTCTCTGGTGTCACAGTTATCTGTAATGGATAAGAAGCCAGGCAATGCAAAGCTGAGCATGACGCACCTGCCTTTCCCCTCCTGCTTCTGAAGGGGGAGAGAACTGAAGAGCTTGAAGTAAAGACAGTACTGGCCTTTAAGTTAAATTTCCCTGCGCTGACGTTTTGTGTCGCAGCTTAGCCTCAGTGAAACAGTATAAAACAGCTGAGGCCAATAAAAGATTAGAATGTGGAGAGGAATGTCCTTTATTTTAATAGCCCATCTAGACTACACAGCCCAGGTCCCCTCAGCCAGTTACACCACATCTATTGTTATGTAGGCCGAACCATGGCCCTGCTCTGGAAACTGGCTAGCACTCTGGGCATGTCTTAGTGTTCAGTCAGATTACACGGCCCAGTTACAACAGTGAAAAGTCCCTTCCCTGCAAGATGCTGTACATTGTAAAGATGTCAAGTATCAGAGGGGTAGCCGTGTTAGTCTGGATCTGTAAAAGCAGCAAAGAATCCTGTGGCACCTTATAGACTAACAGAGGTTTTGCAGCATGAGCTTTCGTGGGTGAATACCCACTTCTTGCATCCGAAGAAGTGGGTATTCACACACGAAAGCTCATGCTGCAAAACCATTGTAAAGATGGTGCATCCTGGTCCACTGACTCAGTTGTGTTTTGGGATGTAAACAAGATAATGCCACTTTTCTAGTAGAGGAGAAAAACAACTGGCTAGAGCAGGTCAGGATAGCTGGCGGCTATTCCTCGGTGCTCCTGAGCAAGTCATATAACCTCTCTGTGCCTCAGTTTCCGCATCTGTGAAATGGGGAAGCTGCTACATTTCCTCTGCCATTTGGCAGCATCTAGAAGGGGGCTACGTTCTCGAGCTGTTCTTGCTTTCAGCCTCAGGAGGGATTTGCGGCTCTGATATCATCCCCCGGAAGACACGCTGTCACCACACCTAGTGCCCAGGAAGTGACTCCACTTCCCATGGAGGCTGGTCTTCCCTTTGTCATGGGGCTGCTTGGCAAATTGATAAAGATGCAGCATAGGAAAAAATCTAAGCAGGTTCCCAGAAGCTCCTGCCCCCGTTGGCCCTGGTAGCACTCCTGCCATTCCAGGGTCGGGCATGGAACTGTCAGCTGGCACTTAAGTCTGTCGCTTTCTTAGCACTGTGTTTATAAACACATTTTCTTTCTCATGAGCATCAAC
Organism: Platysternon megacephalum; assembly: GCA_003942145.1. Lineage (NCBI taxonomy): Eukaryota > Metazoa > Chordata > Testudines > Platysternidae > Platysternon > Platysternon megacephalum. The sequence continues at coordinate 2,913,150 of QXTE01000131.1, read as the reverse complement.
TGGGCAGCCTCCTGCCTGCTTAACTCACACACGTTTATTGAAATGTGTATTTAAAGTGACTGAACCACCTGAGGGCAATGCTGCCTTGAAACCTGGTTATTTAATATCCATTACAGCTGAAGGGAAAGGTCCCACATTACATTTACATTCCAGTGGGGAAGAGGAATGGCATGATTTAAGATCGAGTTAGCGAGACCGGAGAGGCATTGTTTAAAAAGCTATTTGTTTAATGAAATCATAAAAATGGATTTAGATGAATTTCCCCAATTACTCTGTCGGCCGAGGCAACGTCCCGCTTTGAAAGTTTCCCCCGACGTTAACGCATATGAATCACCCCGGGCGGCATCCCTTCTTCGAGTCTGCGTGACTCTGTCTTTAATGGCTGTTGGTGACATCTGTTCCCAGATCCAGTGTGCGCTGACTCCAGCAGCAAAACTTACTGAGAACATTGGACACAGCCACAAAACCCTACTTGTCCTTTTGGAACCTTGTGGCCTTTTTCTAGCAAAAATCACTTGCTGTGCATGGAGTTATACCCACCTCTCTCGGAATGCGGGGCGTGGGATGGCCTATGGCCAACATGACCGTAAAATGGGCTTCCACCCACCCTGCCCCGAACTCTCACAAAATGGGGCCATCTGCAGGGCTAATTAGATGCAAAATTTTGATTCAAGGGTCAAAGCCACTTTTGAGTTGGAACAGTGTGGGGGAAGGGGGCGAGGCATGAGGCGATGAGGAAGGAAGGAAGATTCCACATTCCCTTTGTATCCTCCACATCACCAGTTGTCTCTCTACCAGATGCTTGCTGCTCTCCTGTGACTGTTGCACCTAAGTGTTTGGGTCTGCGTCAGCATCTCCTTTATACTTATAGCTGGGGGTTACTTGTTCCATGGCAGGAATTTATACTGTGCTCCAAGGGTGAAATCCTGGCCCCATTCAGGTCAATGGCAAAACTCCTAGTGACTTCAGTGGGGCCAGGATTTCACCCCCAGGATGTGGCTAAAGTGGTCAGGGGTAGCTAACCCTAACCAAACCTCAATCTGTAAGTTAACATCTTTAGCCTCAAGTTAGCTGGTTGAGCACCACTCTAGAGGGAAGCTTAAATGCCCTGTGTGTAACACATCTGTAGCACTATCGGGTCAGGAGAAACTTCCATTAGGAAAATTTCATCCCTTTGGCTTTCAGTGGAGCTACAACTCTGAGGTAAACCCCACTATCAGATCAATATATATTTGGTTCTAGACACCTAGTACGGCTGAATGCCTCAGCTTCTCTCTATGCCTGGCCCTGATGCCCAAAGCCCTCCATACTCTGCTCTGATAGCAGTGGAAGTGCTTTGTACTCCTTATCAAATCTCATCTCTCCTGGAGAAATCCCAAATGGAAGAGGAAGGGGGCGCTATTGGCTCTCAGGTGCAGGCAGGAGTGCTCCATAGCTCTAGTTTCCATAATTGGCTGTAGGTTTTTTCTTCATGTGTGTTAATTACTTTGGCATAACAGGGCCTCCTGACCAGGTTTCCTAAGGCTAGAAGGGGAATAGAATAGAGTGAGATGTAAACCTGCAGCAGCTGCTTTGAGGAGCTATTTAGGGACGTGATGAAAAGCAACAAATAAAGTTGTCCAGGTTGGAGTAGCTTTTTTTTGTTGAGTAACTAGCTATTTCTTCCCTCCGTGGGAAATTTCCCTTACTGTGATTAGAAGGTTTTTAGTTGCCTCATCCCCAGCTTACCCTGCGATCTTTCGGTGAATATAAATGAATGCAGGGCACTGTGTCCATGGATCAGATGGTCCCTATTCATTTCACTGGGTCATTTCTTTTTTTAATGAATGTAACTGGACACTGCATTTCCAGCAGGTGTCATAAGGTGCGTACCATTCCAGAGCTGAGAGAGAGGTAGGGGTACAGCAGCCTTGTGCTGTATGTCCAACTCTAATGGACATGGTACTTACCCCTTCAGACCTCAGCCAACTGCGCATTTCTTTTTGCATTCCCCTGTTTTGCCTCAAATGTTTTCCCTCCTGGGTTTCTGGCCTACATTTCAATTACTTGCTCACCTTCCATACTCTGCCTGTCTGCTCACCTGCTTCTGCGGCTAACGCCAGCTGGCACTCCCTCCATGCTATGCTTAGTGGAGGATTGCCGCAGCTGAGCTGTTTGCTGGGGTCATGGACAATCTACTCCATTTTGGGGCTTGCAGGAGCTAAGAATGAGGGGCGTTTACGTAAGCATTGGCCCTTCCTTATGATCATCCTCCCTCACTTAATCCCACATGAGCAGCTAGAGCATATTTTTGTGGATTTGTTGGGGGACTCGGGTGCAATTCACACTTCCCTCTCTAGGAGCAATGACTGGATGTGTGGGGTGAAACCCTCGCCCCATTGACGTCAATGGCAAAATTCTTATGGACTTCAACAGTGCCAGCATTTCACCCAGCATGCTTTGCTTGTCACTGTGCCCAGGGTTGGGGTTGGCACTGATGACTCTGAAGCATGGTCCTGACCAGTGTATGTCAGGGGGACAGGATAAGGGGGGGAAATCATTGTGGCGTGTCTGCCATCCCTGCCAGAGAAGGAAGAATCAAAGGGAAAGGATTTGACAGGCTGCCCGCTACCTCCGTTAGGACTCAAGCTGGCACTTGGAGGCATTGATTAAGGATTGGCAGTGTGAGGCCCATGCTGTTGAAGGCAGCAGTTCATGACCAGGAAGGTGAGACTGACGGTATTTTAAAGGGACACTGCACAGGTAAGTTAGCCCCAAAATGGGAGGGTTCTGTTTTGCCTACAAAACCTCATATTAACAAACATTTTCATAGATTAAAACCAAACAATCAAAAGGATTTTTTTTTTTAAATGAATCCTTGCAGGATTTGTAACCCAAAGGCTGGAACTGGGCGCTAAAGTGAAATTGACTATAGAGTCTAGTTTCATTGGCCATGCTGAATGAATTGCGAAAAACAACCAAACCGCATAAATGATTAAATGTTAAACTAGACTTTAAACATTTTATCTGGTTTAATTCTTAAGTATTGTTAGAAACACGGACAAGGGGAACAGCGTTTTGTTTTGGTTTTAAGTAGTGGGCCAGATTCTCATCTCAGGCCCAGTGATGTAAATCCAGACTTTGCTGGAGCTCTTCCAGATTTACACCGATTGAAACAGAGATCAGAATCTTAGCCCCTGCTTTAGGATGTAGTCGGGTTAAAAATCATTTGCCAAGATTCCAATCTCAGTTTCCCTGGTGACAATACAGAGCAACTCTACTAATGTCAGCCGAGTTACTCGGGATTTACACTCTGGGCTGGAGATCCGAACCTTGGCCCGCGATTTTTAACATGACTGCTTCCTTTCTAAACGAATGAAAGCAACGTTGTATTTGAATTGCACTCTGACGCACACAGGACTCTGCGCAGGAGGCATGTCTGATCGGAGGGAATGATTAAGAAAAGTGAAGGGTGCTTTTGTAACCTTTCCATTTCAAGGTTCCCTGCTTCAGATGTTTAGGGGAGCTAATGTAATTGAACCTCTGGAAACTGTTCTGTTGTTTTCTAGAAGGACTTGTCTGCTGCCTGCACTTGCTTTGTGAATAACTGCAAATATAAAATATTACATTATAAAGCCAATCACTGGTTTGATCTGTCTGATGCAGCTAAACCCTGGATGTAACCGCTTCCCGAGGGAGGGATGCTGTGTGTAAATGCAGCCCTTCTGCGTTAGGTTGTGAGCTGGCAGGCCTCTGGGAAGATCCGTCAGATGGTAGAAGCGAGGAGGTGGTGGCACTCTACCTTTGGAGTCAGTATTATTGGATCACTAGCCACCATGGTGTTAGGGAACACTGTGCTGCTGGAGACGGCGTGTTTCTGAGGTGAAACAGAAACATGACTGCTTGCTCTAATTAGAGCATCCCAGGGCACTTTTCTGAAAGAGTAACCTAGGTGTCCTGCCCAAGTTCTAGTGTTGGTAATTACATCCTCCCTACCTACCCCTGCCCCTGTATTTTCAGGTGAACAAAAGTATCCTTATGGTCCTAAACTCTCCTGTCCTGTGCATCAGCAGCTGCTTTGCATTCCCAAAGTGACTTGCGCATCAGGGAGTTCTGTTATGCTTTTCAAATACTGTTGGAGTCTCCTGGATGAAAGGCACCTAGAAAGGTAATGTTAATATCAAAGCAGGAGCTGTCCTTTTGGTGGAGCCGTTAGAAATATGGCTCGTTTACTGAGCAAGAAGCGTGAGGAGTCCAGGCATGGGTGTTGGTATCTAGATACTATGGTAATGGATGCCTTACAAGTGCCTAAGATAAACAGACAAGGTGGGTGAGGTCATATCTTTTACTGGACCAACTTCTGTTTGGTGCGAGAGACAAGCTTCTATGGGTCATGTGGGGAAGAGCTCTGTGTGGCTCGAAAGCTTGTCTCTCACCATCAAAAGTTGGTTCAATAAAAGACATGACCTTCCCCACCTTGTCTCTAGTATCCTGGGACTGACACAGCTACAACATAAGATAGATAAAGCATTTGGAGGTGCTGGCTACCCACAGACTAGATTCACTCCTGCAGGTGGGTACAAATTGCTGCCTTACACTTGCTGGGGCCTGGGGCTAAAGCCAAAGCCTGAGCCCCACCGCCTGGGACCGAAGCCCAAGCCCTGGGCGGCGGGGCTCAGGTTACAGGCCCCCTGCCTGGGGCTGAAGCCTTTGGGTTTGTCCCCCGCCCCAAGGGTGGTGGGGCTCGGGCTTGGGCTTTGCCCCTCCCCACCCCCACCCAGGGCGGCAGGGTCTGGGCGGGCTCAGGCTTCGGTCCTTCCTGCTGGGGCCATGTAGTTATTTTTGTTGTCAGAAGGGGGTCACGAAGCAATGAAGTTTGAGACCCCCTGATCTAGTCTGACGTCCTGTATACCACAGGCCACAGAACTCTGAAAGGGACAGATTTCTTTCTCCAGCCCCTGTATCTTTTTGTTCTCTTCTCTCGCGTCTGTCCAGTCCCATTACTTCCTTCCTTCCTCGACTTCTCCATCTAATATCTTCTCTATCTCATTGGCCCTTGCTCCTTCCTTATTTTCTTCCCCACCCCTCGGTCTCTTCCAGGAATCTCCTTTCCACTCGCTCTGTCACTGCTCCCCCTAAATACATCCCACTCCTCCCTTCTCCCCCAGCTCTGGTCACTGGCTGCTAGACACCCCCATGCCCGTCCCCTCCAGTATCTGTCCCTCCCTGCCCCACCTGCTTGCTTGCTGGGTCCTGGAGGGCAATGCCCCTTTCAGCACATTGGCTGCTGGATGATAACGCTGCTTCTCTCCTTACTTCTGCACTTTGGCTGTTGGCTGCTTTTCCCACACCTTGCACTTGCTGCCTTGTATACAGCCTGGGTGATCCTCTGTTTGTTCCCCCTCAGGGAGGAGGAGCAGTACAAGGGCCCATTGGCAGTGTTGCCAATTCTCACCATTTTATCAAAAGTCTCAGGATATTTGAGGTCCATCTTTCTTGAAGCTGCAGCTCCGGGAGTCATGTGACTACATGAGCCTCTCCGCTTTCCTCTGATTTTTAAAAGGAAGTTTCTAGCTCTCGTGGTGGAGAAAAGTTTTTGTAAATGTGACCTGGGTGCACCTTAAAGGCTTAGAAATCACAGGGCAAAGAAAAAGAGCCCCAAATGTATTTTTAAAACAAAGCTGCTTATTTTAAGCCATTCTCATGATTGTAGGGGGGCTGATGAATATTTGAACAGCTGCAATTGGCAAAACAGCAGTAGATTCTGTTTTCAGCTCTGGCAAGGTCAGCAGCTGAGTGGTGGTAGAGGGAACGGGTGCACCAGCAGCAGCTGAGGGTCTGGGGTGCCAAACCTNCAGCTGAGTGGTGGTAGAGGGAATGGGTCCACCAGCAGCAGCTGAGTGGTGGTAGAGGGAACGGGTCCACCAGCAGCCCACAGACTGGATCTGACCCCCCAGCACCCTTCCCTCCACTCTGGAGCTCCCTTTGGAATGAACAGAGGGATCCAGCCTGCACCTGCCAGTGCCAGCCTCTTGCAACACAGCCTGGAAGAACTGAAGCTTGAGTGGGCGGAGCTGAGGAGGGAGCTGGTGCCTGATGGGCCACAGGCACCTGAGCCCCTCCCTGTCCAAGCTGCAATGCCACAACACACAGCATCCTGGGGCCCAGAGGAGGCTCCATCCTCTCTTGCTCCTGCCTCACTTGTTGTCCCTGTTGCTTTAACGGGCTCCTAGAAGAGGGGAGAACTTCTTTCCAGCCCCATAGTGTCAGGAAAGGGCTGCTTCTTTCCCCTCCCAGGGATGGAAACCATCCACAGGGGAGAACCCCACTAAGGGCAGAGGGGAAAACAATGTTGAGAAGGGGGAGAGGATGCCCCAAATGGGGCAATGGTGTAGGGGAAATTCACCAAAGGAAGAGAGGTGACTGGCTGTGGGGGATGCATAGAGGGGTGTGATGTGGGGGAAAGGGAGGGGTCTCAAATGCATTTATTTGGTAATGACTAGAGCTGGCCAAGAAACTCTTCTCCTGCTCTTTGAGAATTTGAGATTATTTTTTTTTAATTCTATCCTGAATCCAGAGGAAAAGTCTATCTCATATATTTGCCATCTGATCTCAAATTTTGGGGCGGATTTTCAATCAAAATATTTGGTGTCAATTTTGATCTTTTTAATTTTTTCCTTTTTGCTATAAATTAACTTCAACTTAAAAATAGTCATTTTGTTTTGAAAATGTCAAAACATTCTGTTTTGGCAATTTTGAATTTCAAAATATTTTAGAGATTTGGTGAAACGGGCCTTTTCCCATGAACGGTTTTAGTTTTGGTGCATTCACATTTTCTGATGGAAAAAATGTTTGGCTGAAAAATTCCTAACCATCTCTAGTTACTAAGCCCTTAATTGTCTTTAACTGTAGCGTTTAACTCTGGTACTCACGGACACACACTCTACAGCCAGACAAGGCTGCACAGTGCTTCTTGTCAGTGAATTCCTTACTTCTACCCCAGGGTCCCTGACTGACACTGGTTAACTTGACCGTCATCTCAGAACTCGCTTGACATCCCTGTGTTAGGGGGAGACTTAGCAAGAGAGATGAGGTGACAATTAGTTTTGTTGCAGCCTTGGCCTCCCCGTCTGTCTGCTAGCTGCCTCACACTGTTCTTTTCTACAGAGGTTCTTATATTGTGATCATCAATGTAGCACCTGAGTGACTAACATCTGTGATGTGATTTGTTCTCTCACTCTCTCTCTAAGGGGAATAGGTTGGACAGTGGATTCGCCTCATAGAGCCAGACTTTGGGCCAAATTCTCTGCTTGTGTAAATTGGTACCTCTCAATGCCAATTTGCACTAGCAGAGAATTTGGCCCTTTGAGATCACCTGAGCTCTTGTCCATCTTGGGTACAGAGCTGCACTGAATCTGCCCCTATAAAGCATATGCAGTTAAACACACCAATGATATTGTATTAATAGAAAGTACTTGCATTTAATGTGAAGGTTGGGAAATCAACAAAAGACTGGGGATTCCAAAACTGCCCATATTAACTCTGCCATGTGGCATCACAAGCAGCATTTTCTGTACCTGTTGTCCTTTTTTCAAATGTAGACAGTAATGCATTGTGTTTGATTGTATATGCCTTGCATTCTCAACCAAGGGGTTACAAACAGATGTCAGGTGGTCACAAGCACCCCATATTGCTAAATAGGGAGCCTGGCTTTCTGGTACAGAAAAGGGGAATCTGATATGGAAAAGGTAAATATTTGGTATACACTAACAACATACAGGTCCTCAAATATGCTATTTGGGAAGTTTAAACCCTTGGGACTGACTCCACCATGTGATAATGTCCAGGTTGCCAACACCACGGGGGAGCGCAAATCCAACCAAGAAACAAAGTTTTCATTGAAATAAAAATAAATCATGAAACCATTTCATTTGTAAATTTACTTTTGCAAAGATTTTAGGCACCAATGACCCATCACTGACCCCTTTAAGCTTGTTCCCTAGTACAAGTAAGAAAGTAAAGAAAGAAAATACGATGCAGCAGTATCAGTTAATCTGGGTGTCTCATGGTTTCAGTTAGAGGAATCCAGGCCCATGCAATAGCCAGTTGTAATATGCATAACAGGCTTCTATATTCCTTCTAATTGTTAAAATGAAATAATTTAAATGTGTCCTGCTCTATAACTAGGGCTCCTGGGTAGTATGATAACACAAACCATCACTTTGACTTCAATGGGATCAAGCCCAGTGAGCCAGAGTGTCAAAGGTATTTAGGCACTCAAAGATGCCTAGTGAGATGTTTTACAATACCTGGTCCAGTGCTGTGAATTAAGGATGGAGTGAATACTATTTCTCTTGGTGTTGATGGGTTTAGCTCAGAGCTTTTAATGCCACAGTAACTGTTTTTAACTTGAGTTGATTGGTGTAAAGTCCTGAAACCATTCAAAGGTCACTGTGGCTAGTCATAGTTCCTCCAGGTGTTACAAGCAGTTTTGTAACAGCAACAATTCCCCAGGAATAGGTCGTTTCCCATTAGAGTGTCAGAGTATAGTTTAGACAGCGAATAGTTAACTAACAGAGTCAGGGTCATTACATAAGCTACCGTCTCTCTTGAAATGCCAGGTGTCACTTTCAGAACCCAATGATGTTCTCAGTAGTCTTCTCTGTGTGTTTTCCTTATCGGTTTTAACCAGAATAGAATCTCATTTTTATGAACTGGTGTGTGACTAAGAAATGTAAGTGAAGCTTGGTTTGTGCACAATACCAGCTGAGATTATGAACCTGATCATATTACATTGTATTTGTACATTTTTATTGTCACAGACTTCACGTATATGAGAGTTGGGTGGGTGGATTTTAAATAACTGAAATAAAGTATATTGGAAATCTTTGTACATCTTTTGAGATATTAAAATATTATTTCATTGCTTCAAAGCTTTAACCTTTTGTTTTTAAGCTTTCTCTCTCAGAAAGGCATGAGGGTCATTATTGGTAACACCCTCATGCCTCTGGTGAGAATGAGTCCCTATTGTGCTAGGTGCTGTATAAATACATAGTAAGATGTAGTCCCTGCCCTAAATAATTTACAAATCTAAATAGATGAGACAGAGCCAGCATTGGAGAAGGAAGCATTAGCCTCATTTTACAGATGGGGAACTGGGGCCCAGAGAGAGATTAAAGATGACATTTTCAAAAGGGCTCTGCACCCACAACTGGGGCCAGATTTTCAAAAGAGCTCAGCTCCCACTTAGGCACCAAACTCAATGGCCAGATTTTCAGAAGAGCTCAGCAGGTGTGGTGCATGGTGCATGCTGAGCTTTTTGGAAAAGATGCCTTGCATGGTTTGCCCACACGGCCACACAGCAAGCCTCTGGCAGAACCAGCACATGACCCCAGAACTCGTTAGTTCCAGGCCAATAGCTCAAGTGAAAAGCTATGATTCTGTTGTAGGCTGAACCCCAGGCTGGGAGCCAGGGGCTCTTAAATTCTACACCCTACTGGGCCAGGGATTGACTGCAATCTGCTCCTGAGAGGGGCAGCTCACCCTCTGTTCCTGTTGGCATCAGCTCCACTCAGAGTCAGACTCAGGCCTTCTGGAAATTGGTCACCTAGGGCCAGCTCTGCGAGGTGATGACACCAACAGGGGTGGCAGGTATTCACAAACTCTGGCCCACAGCCTCACTGTTCCAGCTCTAGTGTGGGGAATAACACTGGGGAGAGGGGTGATGTGAAGGTTGGCAAAGCCCCCTTCCTAAAACTGTCCCTTCCCCTCTCTCACACAGAGGAGCAGGGTTTATTTTATAGCCTAGTAAAGCTCTTGTAAACCACAAAGTTGGGGTGATGCAAAGCCTGAACCCTGGGGAAGGGATCCCTTAACCTCCCACCCCAGTGGGGGTTTTCCTTCCTTTGCAGGATTTCCCCCCCGTGGTGTTTTTTTGTTTAAATTTTTTGGTAAATATTCTTTAAGTTAAGCACCGCGTGGTCAGCTGACCATTAATACTGGGCCCAGGCAACAGCTGGAGGCTGCAGGCTGCCAGAGCTTCACTGCCTGTTACCCCTCCGCAAGCTGCCCCAAGCCCCACCCACTAGTGCCACCCCCCCACCCCCGGCCAGGGAAAGGGGAATGGGGCTCCCTTAAAGGGACAGGCTCTTGCCCTGTCGGACTCCACTGAGTTGCCGGGATGGAGTTTGGGCCAAAGTTGGTGGGGGGGACTGGGAGCAGAGGGACTGAGAGGGGGTAGGGGACAGTAAGTGTAGGTGGGGAGTGGGGCAAGAGGATGGGGGCAGGGACCATGAAAAGAGGGGGGCAGAGCCGGGGGAACTGGAGCGCGGGAAGGGAGGCACGAGCGCCCCGAGGGGGGAACCACCCATCACAGAGCCCCCCCGCCCCGGGATGCTCCAACCCGACGGCGCCTGCCCCTCCCGCCCCCGGTCTTGTGGCTCGCCGGGACGCACGGGGCAGGGCGCGGGCCGGGCGTGGGACAGGCGCGCGCGTGGGGCGGGGGCTGCCCGGTCCCGCGCAGGCTGAGGCGGGCAGAGTTGCGCGGCAGAGGGCTGGAGGCAGGACATCTGCCCCGTCCGTCAGCCCGCCCGGTGGGGCGGGGCACCTGCTACAAGCCGGGGCGCGCAGCCACCCCCGTCCCCGTAACGCGGCTGGAGCCGTGGGGCTCTCCCCCCACCTCCGCCATGAGGAGCCCTCCGGCCCCCCCGAAGGCTGCGCCTGCTGCTCCGCCGGGGGGAGCCGGCAGCCCCAGCGAGCCCTCGCCGCCAGCCCGCTCTGCCTGAGCCCCTGCTGGGGAGGAGGGACGGCGAGCCCGGCACTTGCTCCCAGCCCCGGAGGAGACGAGCTGGAAGCTCCCAGCCCGAGCAGCGGGGACAGAGCCCGAGACCCTGGAGCGCCCAGACCCGCCTTGACGAGCCGGGGCTGCAGGCTGCCCGCAGTTACCCTCTAGTAAGTAGCCGCGATGCCTTTATACGAGCCCCCGCCGACCCGTTTCTCTTGCCTCTCCTCAGGTAGGCAAGCGGGGCTGTGGCTGGGCGAGCGATCTCTCGTCTCGTCGCAGGCAGGGAGGGCTCCAGCCCTGCCAAGGGGACTGACACCTGAGGACGCAACTTTTGTCTGTGGAACTTAGCCTGCAGGGCTGGTGGTCCGTCTCCGGTGATTTCCCTTAACCTTTTCTCTCCAGCCTCTCCCACCCCTGGATGCTCAGATCCCCTCTGCCTGGCCCTCCAGAGCACGGGGCTAGCTTTCCTTCCTCGGCTGAATCCCTAGCACCATGTTGAATGCGTTGACAAGAAGCGATTAAGTGGGGTTTTAATGGGTCCTTTAAAAATGACTCCCGCTGTCGGTATTTACATCCCCATCTAGCACCTTGCGTAACACAGCATGAGGCAGGGCACTTTGCATTTATTTTTGCTTAATCCATATTTGACCTTTTTAAGCTGCATATTTGTGTGTGTCTGAGCCCGAGCCTGGCAAAGGAGGCAGGTCTGAGGCTCCAAGCCTCGGGGAGAAATATTTCCATGTTGCCTCTGCACTCTTGGCATTTGTCTGGCAATGATTATTGCTCTGTGTTCTAATTGTTATCGATAGGCTCCCCGTCTCCAACTGTTGCTGCAGAAGGAGCTAGGCAAGAAAGGGGGAAAAATGTATATCAGATCAAGGTTGAAAGGAGACCTAGCTTGACTGAGAGGAGTCTATGAATTGCAACTCATTTTCCATCTGGAGTCCCAAGAGAAGGAAAAAGGAGTGGGGGGCTGGAAGAAAATGGCAAAGAAAGTAAGGGGGAAAATGATGGCGGGGGGCAGGAGGGAAGTTGGAATATCTTCCTTTGGGGAAAACTTACAATCCATTGCAGCTTTTTCCTCTTTTTGGCTCAGTCTAGACTCCCATCATTTGCTCTGCTTGATAGATCCCTCTCACTCATCCATGCAATGACAAGCATATAGTAATAGTCTCCCCTTCCTCCTGGCTTTCCCCTTCTCCGCTTCCTCCCCCAGTCATGCTTCTGTTCAGTATTTCTCACCTGAGGGTTGCATAGATTTCATTACTTTAAATATATCAACAACTCTCTGTTTTCCCTCCCTGCCCCCAACACTGCACATTTTTCACTTGCATTCTCAGGTTTGGAGGCTTCTTTAGTTAAGATTTTTTTTTTAAGTAGCAGGGCCCTTTTTTATTTAATCCCTCATGTCAAAATGTCCGTATCATCTTGCAAGATGCAAGAGCTTTTCTCCATGTCAGACCCCAACATTCAGCATTTGGGGGGAACAACAGAGAGGCTTAAAATACAAGAATGTTCACCCATCACATCAATTAAAATAAACAAACAAACCTGTCTGGCTTTAGGATGTGGAAGTATAAGAAAAACTCAATAGGTTGTTGCTTTTAAAATGACATTTTGCAGGCACTTGGTCTATAACATGCAATGAAGGCATGTTTTGTTTTGTTTTCTGTTAGTTTAAAAGCAAACACCAAAGCATTAAAATGTTTTGTTTGCTACCCTTCCTCCATTCATCTATTTCCATATATGTTATTGTCAACCACACTATGTTCTGACAGTATGGTAAATACAAGTTTTCATGGCAGACCCTAAGGAAATAACCATTGCGGACTTTAAGCTCAATAATGTGATCATAAAACAACTGTTTGCATGCGTGGGTTGGGAAAATGTTTGGAGCCATATTGTTTCTTAAGGCAGAGCTGACAAGAGAGAGAATGCAACACCGTTTATTGGATAAACAGATAATGCAGAATACACTGAACAAGCTTTCGAGTCTCCGAAGGCACCATCAGTACCTCAAGCAGGACCCAGAGCTTGCGTGTTCATGATACTTGGTATTTATATAGTGGTCTTCATCTTCATAGAATCATAGAATATTAGGGTTGGAAGAGACTTCAGGAGGTCATCTAGTCCAATCCCCTGCTCAAAGCTCAAATCTTCAAAGTGCATTAAGCTCAGTCTTTCTCCCATTGCAATCTGTGGCAAACCTCTTGTTGACTTCCATGGGAATGGACTCAGGCCTATTATTCTCTTTACCCCCGCCCCTTCCCCGGTAGGAGGTAGGTGTTACTATCCCAGTTTTACAGATGTGGACACTTATTCTATGGTCTCCCAGTCTCTACCTTGTCCACAAATGGGCCACATGCTTTGACCTGCCACCCATCACACAGCAGCAGCCAGCCTCCCTCAGGCTGATAATCTGCCTTTTAAATAATTTCCCTAAATAAGTACTTATGTGATGCTTATTTAGAGGCTTTTTAAAATGTGGATTAAAGGGACTACGGGGTGTGTGTGTGTGTGTGGGGGGGGAGTTAGTACTAACAGAAAATCCACAGCTTGAACCAAACCAAAAACTAGCCAACTGAGCAAAGATGACCCTTTTCTTCTTCACCTCTCCTCCCAGTGTAAATAACCATAAGGATGAGGCACAAGCTGACCCAAGATGGGAAACTATCCTTGTATTCACCACTCTGTGCTTAGGGATGCAATCAGATCTATCTGGGATGTAAATACCCGAGCACAGGGTCTTGCCAATGCCAAAGAGCAGAGCCTGAACATTAGCTTTTAATTTCCTGGGCTTTTCTTAGCTTTGCTGCAGCCCTAGATGTTGCTTTGATGCAGTTTTTTCATAGTTCAGTTTTGTTTTGCCTGATTTTCACTCCCCTCCTTTTACCATCAGTCTTTCTATTGTGTGCCATTCCTGATTTCTTTTATTAATTCATTCTCTCCCTCCAGCAATGTTTCCCCCCACCACATCCTCTCATGCTGGGGTACATACCACTAAAACTAAACCAAATGAGGTCGGTTTGACCCCTTTCCTGTTTAAAATAAACATAATTAGCATTTATTTCACTCCTTATATGGAGAATCTCAGAGCACTTTACGATCAGTAAGTCTTGCAACATCCCTGTAAAATAGGTAGGGACACGCTGGTATTGAAGGGATAAAGAGATCTAGCTCTTCAGGACAGGGACTGTCACATATGTGGTGTGTGGATAGTGCCTTGCACCAAGTAGCCCTAATTCCTGATAGGGGCCTCTAGATAATAGTGAATAATAATAGATCAAAGTATTACTATATCCATTTTACAGATCAGGAAACTGAGACAGAGGCTAAGATCACATAGTGAGTCAGTGACGGAACCAGGCATAGAGCTTGAGTCCTGATTCCTTCCCTTCATGCCCACCGAGATCATCCAGCGATTTCAGTGATTGATCTAATTTACTCCTTTTGCTTAAAAAGCATCTTTCCTGGGATACAGTTATGGCATCTGCTAAGTTTACACAAAGTTGGCTTTGGAGGGGGACAGGTGGGCAGGAGATGTATTCGTTTAAAAAAAAAAAAAGCAAAAGCATGTGTTATCTCCACTGGCACTGGGAGGGGCAGGTTATGGAGGTGCAAATTCAGTCTGGGGGTGTTTGGTGCCCTGGTCAGAAACTTAAGTATCTCCTGCTCCACAACTCCCTCCCCCCGCAAGGCCCTGCTGTGCCCACCCTGTTGGCTGCTGGCCCCTTACACTCAATCCAGCCATTGAAGTCAATGGTAGTTTATCAGTGCATCTACTTTATCACCCAGAGGAGTGGCTGTTGAGCAACACCAGCCAGTCCCCTGGACCACTTCCTCCCACCCCCCCGGACTGAATTTGCACCTCCATAACCTGCCCCTCCCAGGGCCAGTGGAGGTGACACATGCTTTTGCTTTTTTTTTTTTTTTTTTAACGAATACATTTTCAGGCAAGATTTGAACTAAGTGAGATTAATTTTGCTGGCAATGCCTGTAAAATCGGCAAGAGGCTTCGCTCAGTGGCTCCCATTGGTTTGGCTGGAGAGAAAGCTCCCTTTTGGCTTACTTGGGAGAGTTGCTGCCTCAGGGCCTAGGGTCTCGGCTGCAGTCCTGTGCAGGTTGCATGGCCAGTGAAACCTCTGGATAGGGGAATGCATTCATTCGGTTAGCCCCCTTCCACTTGGCAGGCACAGCCAACAGCATGTAAGCAGCCTTGTAACTGGACCGCTTCTCCAAAATAGCAGTATGGCTGTTCCCTTCCTTTGAAGACGTATATGTGATCACCAGGGAATGACAGGAGCCATTGGCTGAGAAACTGCACCATAAGCTAAAGAAGCTCCCAGGATAAAGGGATGTTTAGTTGTCGGTGGAGGTACCTAGAGACTGTTGCTGTTGCTTTCATTACCAGACCCTTGGAAATAGGGTTCTAGGGAGTTCTGGCAAGCTAAGCAGGGTTGGCCCAGGTCATGATTTAGAGGGGAGCCCTCCTTTGGTGATTCACTGGGGGATGCTCCTCTCCTTGATGTGGCTATGCTAGATGGGGCTGATTGTGTGAAATGGCTTGTGCAGTGGCTCACCCACCTGATGGCTTAGTGCATCTGCATGAGGACATTTTCCTGACAGATCCATTTCAGCACCTCCTCCAGGCACCTTATCGCCACGGTTGTCCCAGTGCATTCAGAGACTCCTGAAGCACCAGTCCCGTCATTCTCAGGAACTGTTGTTGGGAAGAAGGGGCTTTGGGGTGACTTCCAAGCATGAGGCACTGCATTCTGAGGGGAGTGGCTAAACCAGGGTAGCTGCAAGAGTCAGGGGATGCTGCTCATGCTGTGGAGAAACCAGTGCAGACTGCACTGGTTTAGCTGGGCCTACAGGAAGAACCTTCTCCTTGGTGTCAAAGACAGATGGTACAGCCAATGGTCCTAAAACACTAAGGATGGCAGTGACATGGTGTTACAAACTCCAGGTGTTCCAGCCAGTGGTCAGGAGAGGATGAATTTCCCAGTGTGAGGAGGCATGTACCATTCCCCTGTGTCGGAACTGAATCCCAGTTTGGTGCTTGAGGTCCCCTCTTCATAGGAGATGTAAGAGGGGAGGGAGGTCCTGCCAATTACTGCAATTAAAGATTCCATAGCACTTGCCTTGTAAGAGTAAGAGTCTGGCCAAGTTCCAGTTGAAATCATTGTATTCTGCTGACCTCAATTTCCCCCTGCAGTCAGAACTGGAGAGGGTATTCTCAGTCAGAGTCTGTCCTTGGCTTTTAAGCAGCTGCTACATTCCAACCTAGCCCTGGATACATTTCAGCAGTGGGTGAGTTAATTCCTGTGTTTGTGTCAATCTACCCACCTTTATCATCTCAGTCAGGGTGCTAGCTGTGGGGTGGTGGGAACATTTGCCACTTTAGGGCTCCATCCTGCAAGGTGCTGAGCACTTTGAACCCGATCCAGCAAAGCACTTTAGCACATTCAGCAGGTGAACAGTCTGTTTAAAGTCAATACTTAACCCACCTGCTTAAGTGCTTTGCTGGATTGGGATTAGAGTGCTTGGCACGTTCCGGCATTGAGTCTTTAGCTAGCTTGCCAATCAGGATGTTGGCTTTGGGGAGGATGCTGGAGCAACAACGAGGGGTCTGCTACCAGCTCAGGCAGGGTATCAGCCATGGAGGGAGAGAGAGGACTCCTTCCATTGCAGCCAGCCCACTGGATGGAGGGGACTTCGACCATCTGTGGAGCTGCTAATGGTCCTAACATGATGAGAAGTTGATTATGTGTTAGTGATGTGTCAGGTGCAAACAAATCTGATCAGCAGCTGTGAGGACAAAGTGCTGCCTAAAGTATATTTAAATGTCCTTGAGGAGAAATTAAACGGGCAAATCACTGTTTTTAAGAGAGGCTTTTTCCTCGGCTCAGGTAGTTGATGCCATATTCCCTATGCATTATTTATTGCAGGACTAAAAATACCTGAAAATTCACAGCAAGAGTGTAAGAGATTCTTCCTCCTCCAGCCCAGGCGGGTGGGTGGGGAGACTGGGTGTGTGGTGTGCTAGGCTGGGGTCAACTATCTGTTTTCCTGTGGCAATGAGTGTAACGGTGAACCCTAGAACTGTGGAAGAGTCCTAGGTTTCCATAGCCGGGTATTAAGGCATCACTTTGTTCCTGCCGTTCCCTCCGCCTAACCCTTAAACCTCAGCTGTTACTGAGCAGTGCGGGTTATCTGGAGAGGGTTTGGGGATTCAGTCCAGTCCTGGCCTGAATACAAGCAGATGCTGGAGAGAGCTGAGTGGGTGAGTTGGTTCTCCTGTTGGATTTGACCTAAACTTCTCTTCGAGGACAGAAAGCAGATTTGAGGCAAACTGCTGTTCTCCTGTTCTCCATTGGCTCCCTAGCAAGGAGAAAACTGCAGGGCCTTCCCCCCTGGTCACTGGATGGGGGTAATCAATGATCCAGCAGTGCTCACGTTGTGCCCATCACTCTAGTCTAAGGACAGAATCACTGACTTCCCCATCTGGTCTCGCTGCCAGGCTGTGAGATTGGGCCATGCATTAGTGTTGCTTCTTTACACAGGACCTTACGCTTATTGGCAACAGAACACCAGGTTCCCCTGCTAGGTGGGGAGGATGGGGCTGTGACTGTGCAGGTTGCTGCAGGGGTCACTGTCCTACTAATGCTTAAAGCCGACCTGGCTTCTCATTCCCAGAGGAGATCCAGGAGAGTCCAAGGGGGCGAGACCTTTTGCATGTTATTCTGTAAGAGCCGGAGATGAGCCCTGCTCTAGCCTGTGGTGAGAGAATGAAGATGAAATCTCATCACTATAGTATTTGTGTTATTGTAGGGCCTAGGAGCCCCAGGCATGGCCCAAGACCCTGTTGTACTAGGTGCTGGACAAACACAGAACAAAGACCGTCCTTGCCAGAGCTGACAATCTTGACCAACAGCTGGTGCAGCAGGGGTGCAATTCAATAAGTGCCTCTGTTAAAGATGGCTCCTCCTCAGCTAGAAACCTTCCAGTTGGGCTTTAATTATTATTAATAATATTAGCTATTGCAATTATGTGGAGCTCTTCTACAAACCCAAATCCTCCCAGCCATCCTCTGTAACTTGACTCATCCCCCTTAGCTGGAGGGAGAAAGTGCATTTACATAGTCCAGAGGTGGTGCAGAGGTTAAGTGACTTGCCCAAGGCTGCAGAGGGAGCCAGTGTCAGAACTAGGAGTAGAACTTGGGTGGTCCTGTCTTCTAGGCCTGTGCTGCAGGCTCCGCTTCCCGCCTTTCTTAGCAATGAAACAAAGCAGGGATGGAGTGCGAAAGGAGAGGAGTAAAAGCATGAGGAAAGGGAAGGGCCTGGGATGTGAAACAGTGTGTGCAGCCCAGCAGGCTGCAGGTCCCCTGGTGGGAGGTGCTCCTCCCTGCAAAGATGCATTTGGAATTACAGCTTTTAATTACAATTGGCATTTCCAAGACTCCTGCTGGCAGCCAACGTCTTGCTGCAAAAGTGACACCAGCGTTTGTGTCAGTAGCAGGGTGGGAGGCTGGTGTCACCGTGTAAAGGAGCCTCCGTCTTGCTCCGTTCCTGCTCTTAACATCAGAGGATGGTCAAAGATCTCCTTTCATTACTCAACCATTAATGATCCTCTCTGGATTGGTCAGTCGGCATTGCATGTGGAAGGGAAAGGTTCAGTGGGGCAGCCTTGCACTTAAAGCATAGGGCACAGGGGTTTGGGTTCTGTCCCTGACCTGCGGGGTGACCTGAGGCAAGTCAAGCCACTGCCATGTGCCTCAGTTTCCCCTTTGTGCGAGGAGGATGATATTACTGACTGACTTTGCAGTGGAGGGTGAGAGTCTTTGCTAAGGTTTGCAAAGCACTTTGACGTCTTCCTATAGCACTTTCCATCGGAAGGCAGAGAGACTGGAAGCTCTTTGAGCCAGGAACTGTGTTTTGTTCTGTTTGTACAGTGCCTAGCACAGTGGGGTCCTGGCCCAGGACTGGGGGTCCTAGGCTCTACCACAATATAAATAACGCAGTGACATAATTGGATCCAAACACCCCAATATGTCGGGGGAGGGGAGGACATCTGGCATCTAGATCCAAATGCAAACTTTGCACATGGGCCCAACCAAGTGCTAACCCTCCCTGGTTAGCTGAGTCACTAGCTGGCATCTGTTGTTTCTATCAGGGTGGGGCCTGCAGGTCACAGGCCCAGTTGGGATGGGCACAATACACCCACATATTGCAAAGACAGTGCCTGCCCCAAGAGCTCAGTCCCCTACATGGGGCCACTTCTCAGCAGGATGTACCAGGGAACACCAGTTTGCGTGGGAGCAGGAGACTGTTTTGGACAGTGTAGCTTGAGGCCAGATGCCTGCTGTGTTGCCCCATGAGAGGGGACAGAAAACTCAGCAAGGTTCTCTCCAGCCATCCTGCTGGGGTTGCAGCGTGGGAGTCTCTGTCCCCCCCCCGGGACGAGCTGTGGGGCCAGACCCCAAACCCTGTAGCTCCCCTGGGATCCACATGGGTATGAGGGGTGAAGGGTGGGAAGAGAGGGGTTAATGGAGATGGCACTGGAGATCCAGAGCCCCTCAACTGCTCCCCTGCAGTGCAGCTGCATTGGCACCATGCTGCTTTTGGGACCCCCATTAAGCCGTGATTCCCTGCCACAGAGGGTGTATGTAATGTAGCCTCCAGCCAGGGAATTTCAACTCTGAGCACTATGGGACTGATGTGGGAAATGATGCACGTCCCTCTCCCCCAAAAGCCAGCCTCTCCTCCCCTGGTGCGATTCCTGGACCCCCAGAGTACCTTCCTCAGAGTCTGGTGAAAGGGGTGGGCTGGTGAGTGGGGAAGTGCTGCTGCAGGTGTGTTTGAAGCTCCCTGCTGTTTGAGAGGTAGATCTAGGCATGGAACCTGGAGGCATAATTGGGGCCCTCAGTGACTTAGGACCCAACCCTGTTCCCATTGCAAACCATGTGGCTTTTCCCTGTGGCTTCATTGGGAACAGAACTGGGCCCTCATAAGCTAAGCTGCTGCCTAGAATTATTGTTCTATATCAAATGGAAACCCAAGAGCAGCTCCATACGTTCTGCGTGCACACCTCCTATTAACTTCACCCTGGAACTGCTTGGAGGGATGGGGGAAGCTGCCATCACCCAGAGGTCTCCCCACACTAAGACCACCAGTTGTAAGAATCTTTGCGGGTTTGGCTGTGTGATTCATGGGTGGAGGGGGAAGGACACTGTGGAGCAAGGGACTAAGGTAAATAGTGCATCAGAGAAGAGTCTGAACAAAAGCCCCAGAGCTGACGAGCCCCAAGGAGGCAGGTTCAGACTTTGATCTCTTTTCACTCAGCCTTATTTCTTGTGGAGCCCTAGGAGCTTAATGGATAAGGCACTGGCCTCCTGAGCTGAGGATTGTGGGTTCTAGCCCTATGTAGGGTGAAAGATGCGTCTAATCCCTCTTGTTTCAGTGCATAAAATGACTTTTAAGTGCCTGGGTTTAGAAGAAACTTCCCTTCTGGACAGGCTATTTTATAATTCCCCACTTTGGAATTTCTTCCTCAAAAGTATCTGGCTACTGTCAGACAGGGTACTGCACCAGGCTGACCACTGGCCGGATCTGGTGCCAATCAAAATTTATTTGGCAAATAATAATGAAACCAACATACACAAGGCAGGAAGGGAAGAAGCAGTCCCTGCCAGACATTCATGGGCCCTTAGAGCCAGGGGTGGCTAGTTTTGGGGGAGGGATACTTAGCTTCCTGTCCTCACTGATAAGTTCCCTAGGTTTAACCGGTGTGTCCAGCTTCCAGCTGAGCTGAAGTTCACGGGAATTAGAATCTCCGTGAACTTTGCAGGGCTTTGTCACATGTCGTCGTTTTGTGGGATTAGCTGCCTAAACCTCTGCCTTCTCCAAAATACTTACAGCTCATTTTTTTCCCCCCTCAAATGTTTAAATATTTTATTATTACCCTGGGTACTTAATCTTTGAGTTGATGGAACTGAAGGTGCCTATCAGCCTGTGAAATACATTTCTTTTTTTTAATTTAAAACGGAAGGCAAGCAATTCTCTGGTAACTGACAGCCCAGGGATGGCAGGAGCTGGGGGTGGGGAGGGAAGGGAATGGGAAAGTGGAGACAATATTGCTGCTGAAGATCATTTAAAATAATATAAAAACGTTCAAGGGCGCCTGGAGCCTGAGTTGCTGAGGAACAAAGGGCACCAGGAGGAAAGGATGGAGACAAGGAGAACTGTGCTTTTATTTAACCCCTTCACCTCTGAATTCTCTAACCACATGCAAAATGTGCCATAGGGGTGTGTGTATGTGTGTCTCTGTCTGTCTGTCGGGGGGCTAATGTAGTCTATTGTCTGACTGAAATATGAAACTCATTCCACCCAGGTGGGCTCTGATGTATTGATATAGCAAGGAAGCAGGGGGGATCAGATGATTATAAAATCCAGCAAGGAGAGAGAGCTGCAGGAGGATAGGGCACTGAATGGGGAGTCCTTGACTTTGGCCAAGTCCCTTCCCCTCTTTGTGCCTCCGTTTCCCTCTCTACAAGATGGAGATGATGGTTCCTGCTCAGCTTTGCAAGGTGCATTAAGAGCCACCCATGAAAAGCTACAGAAGTGCTAAGTGTTCCTGCATACCATCGCTGAGGCTGCAGTGCTCTAGATAGGAATAGCATAGAGTAGAGCCTGTGCAGTGTGTCCGAGAGATCACAGAGAGCTTTCTGGAGGCCTGTTCCATACAAGGGACATGGGGACTGTGAGGCTGTAACGAGTTTGACTGCGTGCTGTATATATGGCACCAGTCCAGCTGCACACCTAGCATTAGGGCTAAAAATTGGGGCATTGAGCTCCCCAAACTCAGACCTCTGACATGTCAGCTAACGGGGCTGGAGGCTGCAGGCCTGCCTCTCCAGCCCAGCAAGGATTCACACCATGCCCAGAGGCTGTTCAGGCCCTTTTGCCCAACAGTCTTCAGTGAACCCCAAATACGATAGTTCCATGTAAATCCAACAGCTGCTTTTCCCCAGAGCCAGTGGTTTCCTTGCCACAGCCTCCCTGCTCCTCCTGCCTGGGAACTGTCCTGCTCCAGGGCCTGTCACAGGGCAAACCTTCCTTCCTTCTCCCTGTATCTCCTACAGCTCTCTCGCCCAACTGGCCTCCTTGCTGGCTTTTATAATCATCTGATCCCCAGCTGATCAGTTTCAGCTGGGAGGTAGCTGATCCATCACAGGTGAGGCTGGGCCCAACTTCCTCCTAAAAGGGCCAGCCACCCTGTGACAGGTATCATCGCTTAGCTCAGAGTAATACAGTGCTAGAGCTTTTATACTCTCTGTGGGTGTCACAGTTCAGGGCAACTGCACCTGTATTCCTCCTCCATGGCCCACTAAGGGCACCCACTGTAGGCTCCTGGCTCCTCAGCCATCACCTCTCTTGGTCGGAGATCCGCAACTCTCTCCCTCCTGACCAGGGGTTTTTCACGGCTGCACAGTTCTCTGCCTACACTGTGATATTCCCAGCAAGCCAGACTGCCTAAACAGGCCAGCGTCTGCATTGTGCTTTCTCTCCAGAGCCTAACGTATTGCCAGCAGTTATAAATTACCACACAGCTCTTTGTAAGCAAGCACATTGATTCTTAAGGTGAAAGCATTATAGAAAAAACATATTCGAAACAATAGAAGAACTTACACACATGGTAAAAAGCTTAGCAGAGGTCACCCCAATTCCAACCTAGAGCAGGTGTTAGTCCTTCAAACCCCCAACTTGGTTTTCCCCATGGAAGTTTATGACTGTCTCAGATTCAGAACCAGGCTGGACAGTTCATCTGTTTCTTCTACAACTCAGGCCTTTGATCTCATCTGCAGGAACAGGTAATCTGCAGACAGTGGTCCACTCCTCAGGGCATAGCTTTAAAAGACATCACTAGAGATGGGGGAATTTGCATTAACTTCTCCCTGGGCATTCCCCAGGAAATCCACTTCACGCTTATTGTCCCAAAAGTCCATTCTCGTCTGGCACATTTTCAGTGTAATCTTTTGGACTCCCAGGCCTCACCTCACATCTCCCCCAGAGAGGTCACGTGCAGTCCTGGCCCACAATAATACACAAGCTTTGCAATTAATACAATGGACCCCAAAGACAGTTAAGCTTAAATCAATAAGGTTTCCCAAGGATATGCAGGAAATTGCCCTATCTGTCATAGTGGGCTTCTAATCTGATCTTCCATTCAGTCTAATATGGAGAGAGGAAGCCCCAGCACCTTGTGTGGCTAAGGGCACCATTCTCCTGCCAGCAGTGTCAGCAAGTGTGGAACGTGCCGTAGAGACCCGCAGTGCAGATGAAAGAGCCGCTGGATGGATCGGCTGGGAGAATGTTGACTTTAAATCTTTGAAGTGATTGTCAGTTGTACAACGAGCCAGGCAATGTAGCCTCCAACTTTTTGCATCTTCTGCCTCTTTGTCCACCCCCTCTTCGTGTGTGATAAAACAGAGCTATGAAAAACTGGGGAAGTGAAAGAAAATAAAAAAGGGATTTCACAGCAATAGTAGCTTAGAGAGCAGCTAGGGAGCCTGCACCCAGAGTGAAAGGAGCCGGCAAACACTAGAGCTATGGGGTGGGGGGTAGGCTGGAGGGAGCAGTGGGGGGGGGCACTGGGAGGTTGGACCGGGGGGGGGGAGCGGTGGGAAGGTAGGGGCACTGGGATGGGTTGGGAGTTGGGCTAGGAGCAGTGGGAAGGGGGGGCATTGAATATCAGGGATCTGATCATCCCATACATTGTGCATGCACATGTCCTATTGACTTCAGCCAGTGTGTGTGTGGGGCATTGACCCAGGGTTGATGGGAAGGCACCGGTTGTTGGCCTTGAGTGACACCCTTGCCCGACCCCAGCAGCTGAGCTGACGGGCTTTCTCAGGAGCTGCTTCCACCCCCTATGGCCGGATGGTGCCCAAAGAGGGGCATTTGAAGGGGTGCGGTGTGACTGACTGTTGCTGAGTCTCTGCTTGGCTTTGGTGTGCAGGGTGCAGAGCATGCCGAGCAGGGAGGGGCTGGAAACCTCCCTGCTGAGGGGGATACACTCAGCCCAATGCATGGGGCTTCAGCCTTTCATCTCCTCCGAGCGCTCGTCAGAGCCGCGGGATGGACGCCCCGTGGGTCAGCTCAACAAAAGTGCCCCACAGCCAGGAACGCTTCAAGCCAAGTCCAGGCCCCTGGCTTTGACATTTCTGAACAGAAGAATCCAGAACTTCCTGGGCTTGGGCTCCCTGCATGTAGGAGCTGCCCCTCGAAGGCTGAGCGTGGGGCTGATGACAGCTGAGTCATCCTGCTAACCGGTGTATGCAGCATGCAGTAGGGTGGGGGATGAGGGGCCGGGGATCAAAGGGAGAAATGTGTAAGGTCAGCAGGCAGCAAGGTGCAGAGTAGGAGCCATTGGAGAGAAGGGCAGGAGAGGCCTGCAGACCCGGAAATGGGGGATCACTGTGTGCCTAGCTTGTTTCATTCCCTGATTGTTCCTATGGAGAAGCAGCTGATAACACGGCGTGATGCCCTGGAGCCAGGGGTATATGGAGCTGTGCGGAGGAGAGCTGGCCTGCAGGAGTGGGGGTGACTCATGGAGCACAGGATCCCAGGTGCTAGCTGTGTTCCTAGCCCTGCTGCCAGGGCTTCTGCTGGCAGGCCCCTCTCTCTCTGGTACCAGGCTCTAAGACCCTCTCCTGCTAAGTTCTTGTTCTTTCTCCCTGGTCCCCCTCCCACTCTGGGCCTCCCACCCCGTCCGCACTCAGGTCTGTCTGTTGCCCATTCCCACCCTGGTTTTTGTTTGCTTTGGGTTTGCAGGGACTCGGTGGTGGACATGGGCAGAGCTCTGACGCACACTCTGGTACTGTCCATGGTGCTGGGCTGTTCAGCTGTCATAATGGATCTCCTGCTGCCAAGCCCTGGGGAGCCAGTGGTAAATGTGGCCGTGGTATTCGGGGGCTCCTCATACCCTCTCCACATCCGCAGCCGTCTGACTCACCAGAGCTTCCTGGACCTGCCTCTGGAGATACACCCGGTCACGGTGATTGTGAACGACACCAACCCCAGCACCCTCCTGACCCAGATCTGCAACATCCTCGCCAGCACCAAGATCCACGGCATCGTCTTTGAGGACAACATCGGCACAGAGGCTGTGGCACAGATCCTGGACTTCATATCCTCCCAGACCCATGTCCCCATCATCAGCATCAGCGGGGGCTCTGCCGTGGTCCTGACCCCCAAGGTGAAATCTCTTCATTGGTTATTTCTGGAGACAGTGAGCAGGAGGAAGAGGGGGAATTAGGGAGACTCATGAAATCCTCTAAATATATAGGCCCAAATCCCCAGCTGGTGTAAATAAGCACAGCTCCATAGAAGTCAACCAATCTGTGTCAGTTGACATCAGCTGGGGATCTGGCCCCTGATGTGCGTATATACATTTCCAATCATTTTATTTTCAGGGAAGAACAAATCACTACAATGTTGTCTAAAGTGTCTGCAATGCTCAATAGGCAAGGAGCTATATTCTTAACAATCTGGTGATGTAGAACCTCTTTGCCAGAGGTTGTTGTGAAGGCCAAGACTATAACATAGTTAAAAAAAGAACTAGATAAGTTCATGGAGGATAGGGCCACTAAAGGCTATTAGCCAGGATGATAGAGGGATGGTGTCCCTAACCTCTATTTGCCAGAAGCTGGGAATGGGCGACGGCATGGATCACTTGATGATTATCTGTTCTGTTCATTCCCTCTGGGGCACCTGGAATTGGCCACTGTTGGAAGACAGGATACTACGCTAGATGGACCTTTGGTCTGACCCAGTATGGACGTTCTTATGTATTTTAAGACACAGGAAATGCAGACCAGAGTTTGAATGCATGGGGAAGCAGGAGAGTGTCACGGTGATTGTAAGAGAAGATCTATTATTAATTATCAGTTTCTGGTAGTGCCCTCTATGAGCAAGGTGCTCTTCAAACATTCAGAAAGAATGGTCCCGGCTCCGATTAGCTCACAATCTAGGGCAGGGATCGGCAACCTTTGGCACGCGGCCTGTCAGGGAAATCCGCTGGCAGGCCGGGATGGTTTGTTTACCTGCAGTGTCCACAGGTTTGGCCGATCACAGTTCCCACTGGCTGCGGTTCACCGTTCCAGGCCAATGGGGGGCTGCGGGAAGTGGCATGGGCCGAGGGATGTGCTGGACACCACTTCCCACAGCCCCCATTGGCCTGGAATGGCGAACCGCAGCCAGTGGGAGCTGCGATCGGTCAAACCTGCGGAAGCTGCAGGTAAACAAACCGTCCCAGCCCACCAGCGGATTTCCCTGACAGGCCGTGTGCCAAAGGTTGCCGATCCCTAATCTAGGACATAAGCATCTATGTCAAATGTCACTGTTTAGTTAACTCTCACTGTCCACCCTCACTCCTTTGAGTACCACTTACCCTATGACAGCTGTGAACATCCCTGCTTTCTTACACGTTTACATGGGAGCTCCATTCCCTGAGTCCAGCTCTGCATCTTCAAACTGGAACTCCTGCTGGGAAGTGACAGCTGCCCCTGGGACACTCACCACAACGGAGACTGTGAGGACATTGGAGGGGTTTGTTAAACACGGTTCTGAGAACTCCTTCAGTGGCTGTGTATGTGGCGGCCTCTCGGAATGTAACTCACGCAATGCAGGCAAAGCAGGCCCAGCAAGGCAAGCTTGGAGCCTGGCGACAGTAGCAGATGAAACTCCTCTGACTCAAAGTGGGGAAGTCGGGGCCAACCCTGCCCACACCAAGTGAGGGGGCTCCACTGAACTAGTGCAGCTTTCCTTTAGGACACTGGTGCTGAGAAATGGTCCCTGAGCCCCACGGAAATGTCTCAGGATCAGGCCCTACAGTCCCTTCTTTCCGGTTATGTATAAGTAATGACTCCCCCTTGGCCTGCCATGGGTGTCAACAGGGTTTAAATCTGGGAACTTCAGCACCAAAGCATGAATCTCCCTCACCTGAACTAAAGGAGGAACTCAATTAGCTGGCAGCAGTAGTAGGCTGGTATCCTCTTTGGGTGTGTCATATCTTCTATGGGTATATCTGCACTGCAGCTGGGAGATGTAACTCCCTGCTCAGGTAGAAGTCTATGTGCTATTTCTGATCGAGCTGTCTGAGCACAGACCTGAGACCCTAGGCATGTCCCCAGGTGACGAGTCTGAGCTACCACCTGTGCAGGTGTGGCCACACCGCTACTTTTAGCATGCTAGCTTGATCAGAGCTCGTGCATGTATGTCCACATGACTGGGCGCTACAGCTCCAGCAGCAGTGTAGACGAAGGCTATGTGGAGAGGGCCCAAGAGGGATACACGCCGTGTGTTGTGTGAGGGATACACGCCGTGTGTTGTGTGGTTAGGGGAGTGTGCTGAGAAGGCAGAGTTCATTGGAGGGGTAAGGAGAAGAGCTGGGGAGAGGGAACCGAGGTTCTGAGTGACACACAAGCTGGTAGGAGATGTGAAATGGAAGGTGCTGAGTAGAGCTGAGTGAAAACAAGGTCATCCCTTGACCCTGCTGGTGTATCTCTGCACCCTGGGGAGCCAGGGGAGGGCAGGACAGTCCCAGGGACTGGTCCCTGAAGCTCTCCTGCCAAGATCCTGGTCCTGCAAGTGCTGAGCACACACTGCTGACTCCAGAGGGAGTTAAAGGTGCCCAGCACCTCGCAGGATGTGATCCTAAGTCACCACGGTCAACACAAAGGCTCCCAAGACAGATGGTGTCCCCGCCAAGCCCATTGGGATTCAGCTCAGGCTGGTGAGGATGGAATCCAGCCCCATGTTTCATGCCAGTGGCGGTTGTGTCTTAAATCACCAGCCCAAGCTGGCTGAACATGCATTGCCTAGGCTGCTGCAGGGCGCTGCGATTTCTTACAGGTGGACTGCATGCTGGGTAATTATTTTTAGCTCGTTTGCCCATCGCTGGGTGTCAGACGCTGTTACTGTCATCTGCTTGCAGGGAAACGTGTAAAGATTTCCCTGAGCCTGGTTCACTGCAAATGCGTTCATGTTTGTTTGTGGAAGTTTGATGCCAGGTTCTCACGGGCAGTTTATGTAATCAGCAAATCTTTAAGCGCCAATAAAAAATACAACATTGTCCCATCGAAGAGTTGAGGGAGGAGGAAGAGCTTGAGAAGAGACTGTGCCCAAATGCTTCTTTATGGGAAACACTGTACATTATGGGTCCTAGCCTGGCCTGCCCAGAAGCTATGCCTAAAATCGAGATCTTGAGCCCCTTCACTAGCCACAGTGAGCTTGAAGTTTGATATTAACATGCCCAGCTCCATCTGGGAGAGACCTACAAGCCAACTCGGGAGAGGCAGCAATGAGCTGCCAGGACCCCTGACTGGAGGAAGTGGCACTAGGATGCAGGGCCTTAGAGGCGGGGAATAGGTTGGGGGGGGGTTAGGGTACATAGGAAGAATGCCCCCCAGGCTGTTTTTCGTGGGGGAGATCACTACGATATAGCTGTGTTTTTATTTGGGACAAAAGACAACCTAGTCCAGTTCTCAGCACTGGCTCTGTTACTCATGCAGCCAGGACATGGGGTGTTGCAGAAGGAGGGGCTCAGCTCTTCAGACAGGGATGTGTAGGTCCCCTAACAGGACCCTACTGACATTTGGTTTTAAGGAGCTGTACTGACAGAGTATGAATGGAGTCCCATCTAATCTTCTTCGTCGTGGACCTGATTTCCAAACCTTCCATGGCCCTGCTCCAAACAGTCTCCTGTACCTTATCTCTATCTCCTAGGGTGACCAGATAGTAAGTGTGAAAAATCAGGACGGGGGTGGGGGGTAATTGGCACCTATATAAGAAAAAGCCCCAAATATCGGGACTGTCCCTATAAAATCGGGACATCTGTTCACCCAACTATCACCTCTCTTCCCTCCACTCTTCATAGCACCAGCCTCTCTGCTCCACTGCATGCAATCTGGCCGCTCTTGGTGCAATAGTCTCCTTCAAGGGTCCTTCCATGTCAAACAGCCTCCTTGCATCTCTCTGCCTCGTCTGATCTTCAACTGATTTCATAACTCCCCGGTGAAACCCATTTCTCTGCCAGCTGCACCTCTGAGCTCCCCTCTGCCCATGTTTATCATACCCATGTAAGTCTGGAAGGCGTGTTGGGATGCAGTTTGTGTGAACGTCATCTCTCTGCAAAACCAGGCCCTGATCCTGCTAGCCCTCTGCGAGTGGACTTCTCTTTGACTTCAGTGAGAGTTCTGTGCATGGAGAATTTGCAGGATTTGCCCCCTAGAAATGCATTGTACTAAGTGGGAAACATAGAACCCTGGAGCTGGGTCTTGATCTATTCTAACCCTTCACATGTATTTTTTTTAGCAGTTTGGAATCTCTTTTTGGGCCTGATGTTCAAAAGGGCCTTAGCCTGTTTTCCATTTCTGTGGGTGCAGATTTGTGCCTGCAGATAATACTGCCTGAAATTTTGTACCTGGACCAAATGACCCTGTTTGCAAGTGTAGCTACCTGACTTATGGGTGCCATCAGAAAGCTTTGTGTGTGTAACTTGCACCTGCAGTTAATTGTGGTGCAAATTTATGCCCACAAAATCATCAACCATTGAGCTTGATAGGACTGCTAGAGTATAAAGTACTACTCACGATTAAGGGTATCAGAATCAAGCTCCAAATGATTACAAATGGGCCTTGAATTTGCTGTGCTCTGGACCCAGAGGGCTGCAGCACTTTCTCTGCTTCTTTCCATCTCCTCCTAGTGGATTCTCTTTATGTTTTAAAGAGGGTTTAATTCCTGCAGCAGTGCTAGGGTTCTCATTCATTTGCAGGGATGTCCTCTGTTTCCTCCTTGGAGCTGTATGTCTCTTGGTTGCAAACTCCTCTACAACAGGTTTCTCAAATCCAGGGTAGTCTCCCCCAAGACAATGTATCTACCTGATAACTCTGAGTTTACCTGGGAATTCATTTCCAGGGGGACTGATTGACGTTTCCCTGGAAAAACAATTCAATAGAGATTATGGCAGTTTGCACCAAAAAATCCCACTGCCTTCTCTGTGACCTTCTGCAAATTCCATTTTATAAACCATTTAAGATGGAATCAGATCAATTAAGATTTGCTAATGAGGGGGACAGATGGTTGGGCTGGTGTGGAAGAGAGGGAGCCAGCCAGTGGGATTCTTGAAAAGGCAATGTGGGTATTGGACAGGTGTAAATGAAGTTTAATGACATTAATTCACCAGGCAGATTTTTTTTTACTCAAATGTTTCATTTTTTTCATAATTGTAAAGCAAAATGTTGGTCTCTTCTGAAGTTGCAGAAAAATTAAATTGAGGATGAATTTTGGTCAAAGGAGGAGTTAGTCATGGAAATTAAGAACAAAAAAGGCCTTTTAGGTCATCTAGCCCATCCCTCTCAGACAGGATAAAGCATCAGTGAATATATTATAGGGGGAAATCCTAAACTGGCTAATTTTATATATCCCAAGCAATGGGGTTTCCACCACCTCCTGGCACTGCTGAGATGATCTCTTCGTACTGTCAGACTTTAAGGCCTATGGGATCGTAAGTAAAATGTAGGTTTTTGGAATGGGCAGTCTAGGAGATACAGGGCTGAAAATGGAAGGGCTCAGAATGTACAAAATGAGGAATGAAATATTATTGAAAATTGGAATTATGAAAGTTGGAGATCCCTGATCCTGTTGGATTGGGAAGCAGATATTCAACATCCAGAATCAGGAGGGGAGATGAGTGATAAGGCATGGATGATATGATATCAGGGAAAGGTATATAAAGACTGGGCTGAGCAGATATGGGATAAGACTCAAACTATCATTTGTAGGCCACCAGTGGTCTGTGGGGTCCTCCCTTGCTGGGCAGAGTGAAGCAATTTGAAGAACCACTGGGATAAGAAATGGGGGCGGGGAAGGGAGGGTTGGGAATGGGAAATACTTGACTTGGAATAGCAGATAAGAGTGTTTGATGCCGGACTGAAAATAGCAGCAATAATAATCCTCGGCATTTCGATAGCACTTTTACAAACATTAATTAATTCATCCTCTTAACAGCCCTGGAAGTTACATAGCTGGTTTTTATCCCCATTTTACAGCGTGGGGGTGGGGGAGAACTGAGACACAGCAGGGGAAGTAATTTATCTGAGGTCACCCAATAAGCCAATGACAGAGGTGGGGACAGACCTGGTTTCCTGACTCTTAGCCCTGAACTGTGAGCACAAGACTGGGCAGTCTATCCACACCAGTCATAGGGCTGGGAGTTGGGATGCTGCATTGGTGGTGACCTCTTCAGCCTGTGAAGGTTTCTAAGAGAGGAAAGGAGAGAAGACTGGCACCCTGGGGCTCTTTGCACTTAACCAGTTGCTAATCCATTCTCCTCTCTATGGTGGGTGGCTTTCTCTTCCAGGAGCCCGGCTCTGCCTTCCTGCAGCTGGGAGTCTCCATCGAGCAGCAGATCCAGGTGATCTTCAAAGTCCTGGAGGAATATGACTGGGGCTCCTTTGCGGTCATCACCAGCCTGTATCCAGGGTACAACATCTTCGTGGACGTTATCCGTTCCTTCACGGACGCCAGCTACTTTGGTTGGGAACTCCAGGATGTCCTGACCTTTGAGATGACCCAGGATGGGAGCAACTCCAAAACCCAGCGGCTGCTACGGCAGATCGATGCCCAGGTGATGATTGTGTACTGCTCGCGGGAGGAGGCTGTGTACCTCTTCCAGGTGGCGGAGCAGGCGGGCTTGGTCGGGCCCGGCTACATCTGGATTGTGCCTAGCCTGACAGTGGGGAACATGGAGATCCCGCCTGTCTCTTTCCCCGTCGGCCTCATCAGCGTGGTGACCGAGAGCTGGAAGATGAGCCTGAGGCAGAAGGTTCGGGACGGCGTGGCCATCATTGCCACGGGGGCTGAGAGCTACTTCAGGACCCACGGGTACCTCCCAGATGTGGGCAAGGACTGTAAGACGCCACCTACCACCACCGCCAACAGCACTTTCTACAGGTCAGCCTGGGAAAGCTGCTCCTGGGTAGCCACCAGCAGTGCTGGGACGTAGCGATTTGCATAGTGGGGATCAGGAAAGAAGGGGATAAAGCTCTGAGAGGCCTGGAGGTGCCCTCCCTTGGGCAGGGGTAGGTTGGCAGTATCCACCCAGAGATACTGAACTCCACCAGTTGGAGAAATCCCCCCCTGGACCTCCTGAAAGTGTGTGTGTGTGGGGGGTGGGGGTGGGGGGAATCACCATCAGAGAGCTCGAGGGCCCAGTAAATTGATCAGCTTAATGATGCTGAGCTCCACCTCCTGGCTGGTAGAGGGGCGCTTCCTGTTCAGCTCCGAGCTGCCGGGACCGCCCTTTCCTGGGGGTGAGAGAACTCTGCCTCCTTCACTTTTTCCCCACACCCCTCAAATACCTACAGCAGGGAATGTTATCTTGCCCAGGGTCACCGACAAGGTCAGAGCCAGGAAGAGAACCCAGGTGTCCAGACTCCAAGGCCAGTGACTTGCCCGTTGCGCCCCACTGCCAGATAGACCCTAGCGAGATGGGTCTAGAGGGAAAACTCTCTTTCTCCCTTCCTCCAAGTGCTCGCTCAGGGCAAAAGCAGCAGCGTGGTCACCGCCAACATGGAGTGTGGAGCAAAGGAGGAGGACGATAGACAGAGGGAAAGTGCAGGAGGCAGTGGGCACAAAGGGCAAGAGGAGGAGAGGGAGGGCCAGGCTACAAAGCCTGAAGGACCTGTCTGAGCGCAACATTTTTTAATTAACTCTCCTGGAGTGTGACCCTTGGCTAATTGAGCAAGGGGCTTTGGCTCTGGGTTTGGAAAATCCTGTGCTGCTTGGGTGATATAGTCCCACAGAGTCACTGACTCACTGGGCGGTGGGGGGGGGAGGGAGCTAGGTAAAGGGAGGAAGGAGACCGAGGGGCAGAGAGTGTGCGATGAGAGGGAAGGGCGCCTGTCTGAAGGAATGACACTGAGGGTGAGTGATACCGGTCACCAGGCTGCTCTTGTGCGCTACAGCTGAATATGCCAGCACCCGGCTCGCACACGCAGGCATGGTGCCAATCCAGTGACCTTGCTGCCGCTGCGTGCCCAATGCTCCCCTCCCCCACGCGCCTTGTTAACTGATTTGGAATGTTCTGTCCGTTTAGCTCGTTAGCCTGTTGGCAGACCGCACTCTCAGGGAAAATAAAGGGGGGGGGGGTTAAGATCCTGGGATGTCAGCTATGTTTTGTGTGTCTCTAAATCTCTGGAGCGCTGTCTGGCTTTGCCTCTGTGCCTCCCGGACTGTGAGGGAGTGGGGTGGAAGCTCTGGGGGGGGCTAATTTGTCGAACAGTCACGTAATGTACTGCCAGTATCTTGGGACTGTGGTGATAGGCTCAGTGTAAAAGCGTAAGTCAGGTGGAGCTCTCCCTCGTCTCCCGCCGTCCCACTCCATGCAGACTCCTTGCCTTAGTTTCCCTTCAGGTTGCTTTTGTCTGGGAAGCCTTGTTGCACACTAGCCCTGGGACTTATAACTGTGGCCCATACTGAGGAAAGGATAACAAAGCTCCACTCTTGTATAGTGCTTTCCGGCCCTACATCTCAGAGCATGCTGCCAAGAAAGGGGATTGTTATCCCTCTTTGACAGGTGGGGAAACAGAGGCAGGCAGTGGTGAAGTGACTCTCCCAAGGTGACTCAGCTAGTCAGTGGCAGAGTCAGGCATAGAACCCAGATTTCCTCAGTTTAGGGCCTTGTCTGCTCGACCGGGCTGCCAGATGGTCCTAGAGGCAGTGATGGGGAGAGAGGCCAGGCTGGAATCTGGGCTCTCTGAGTTAGCCCATGCTGGTGATGATGTCTGTGGGAGGGAGAGAGGTTGCTAGTCCTGTTTGGGAAGCTCCCACCTTCCCTGGCCACAGTGCTTCTCATTTCCCTCCACAGGCACCTGCTGAATGTGACGTGGGAGCACAAGGACTTCTCCTTCAATGAAGGTGGCTACTTGGTGAGGCCCACCATGGTGGTGATCTCACTGAACCGGCATCGGCTCTGGGAGATGGTAAGGGCTGCTTTTCCCTCCAGCACCCACGGTCGTCACCCTCCCTTTTAAGATATGGCCACTCAGGAACACCTCCCCCTGCAAAGCACAGCATCCACTGGGTGCTATAGGTTAAAACCAACACGGGAAGGGGCGGGGGAGAGAAGAGGCTGCTGCACAGAGATAACATCCTACTAAAGAGTTACGTAGGAACCGCCACACTTTGCTGCTCCATCTGGTCCAGACTCTTTACGACTTCTGAGCCCTCCTCATGTCATGTCTCAGGACAGGGTTCCTCTGCCTCCCTGGACACCTTTGAGGAGCAGTGGGCGCTGTCCAGGGTTCTCTGCTCCGTGTCTCCCTTTGGATCCATGATTTTATCCCTGTGACCTTCACTCCCATCCCTGTTTTTCATTAATCCTGTGGATTTAGTTCATGCCTGGGTCCTGTGGCTCCTCCCCTTACGGTAGGGGCGGGGGGCTTTAACAATGGGCGGGCTCACACCCACCCATCCCCAGTGCCTCAGTAGCTCCAGACTCTCTACCCGATGGCTTCTCTCCCTCGAGGTTCCAGATCCACTAAGACCTGTGACAAGCTCTTTTACTCCCCTCCCGTTGGCAACCAATCCAAACACCTTTAGGCACTCTCAGTGCCCTTGCCACCCCCATCCCCAGGAACACCGATATGCACTTTTTAGGATCCCTCCACCATGTGCTCTGGAGACTGCCACAAACTAGCCACCAAGCCCCTAGCTCCTTTAGAGGTCCCATGTTTTCCTGCTCCTCTGCTTGGAGGCTTCCTTGTGCTTTTACTTCTCCCACAGACTCTCAGTTGGCTCCTACGCGACCTTGACCACCCCTTTAGAGACTCCCCATACTCCTGATAGATAACCCCCTTCTATTCTCTCCGTTGAGCCCCCTGGTGCTCCTCCTTACACAGACTCCATCACACTCTCTATAACTACTCCAAGTTATGCTTCTGCAGCCTGAGATCCCCATTCTCTGGTTGCTCCCATTAAATACCACTGATAACTCCCCCTATAGGCCTCCCAGACCCACCCCGAGTCCTGCTGCTGCTATTTGAAGTTTTATTTCACACCAGCTGGGATACTGGGGGATTCTCGCTCTGAACTGCAGTGTTTAAAATCAGGCTAGCATTTGATGTGATTAGTATTGAGAGTTCTGTCCCCAGCATTCAGGGGTTGGGAGCGCTGGAGTGTGTTTGCACCTGGATTTGATATTCTTTTAGACAGGCTGCTTTCTTCTGGGAAGGTGAAAAGCACCAAGGTAGGAAGCAGCCTTCAGGCAAACCAGACGACAGCCCAAGGTGGCATGTCTCAGGGAATGATCAGGGTCAGAGCTGGAAGCGGAGCAGCTTAAGAAAACCGAGAGGCTGCAGTAAGTGGCTTTAGTGATTTAGGAGGGATGCTCTTCCCTCTGAGCCACTGCCCCAGCATGGTTTTGGGTGGGGAACATGCCGTCTTTGGCATGAGCTGTATAACAAAGGACCACTAGTGATCACTAAAGATCCCACAGATCTTTTTGCAAGAGCTGGGGAATTAACTTTGAGATGCTGACTGAATGTAGCTAATTACATTCAGCCTTCCTAAAGTAAAACTGCAGGATAACTGGATGTGGTGTTGCTGCGTGCTGCATCCCGCCCCAAAGGTATGAGCGAAGCAACTGACTGGTTTGTAACAGTGGATCGATCCAAGGGGGTCTGGATCTCTTCACAGGCAGAGGGAGAGGCAAAATGGGTCATTTGTTATGTGCTGTTTGCCTATCAGAGCTCTACTGTCCATTCAGGGCCAGGCTGCCCCGGTATCCAGACCCACCTGTAACTTCCCTGACGTGCTGTCTCTTCCTCTAGTTGAACAGCAGTGCTGCGAAGGTGGTAATTGTGGGAAGCCAAGGGCTTGCATTGACCCTCCTCCCCAGGAATAACCTCACGTGCACCATTGCCAGGCAGTCGCGGGCATTTCCCCTGTTGTGTGGACAGTAACACTGTTCTCCAATCTCGGGCAGGTGGGGAAATGGGAGAAGGGGATCATCCACATGAAGTACCCAGTGTGGCCCCGCTATGGCTCCTTCCTGCAGCCTGTGTCGGACAATCGCCACCTCACCGTGGCCACCCTCGAAGAGAGGCCCTTTGTGATCGTGGAGAACACAGACCCGGCCTCTGGCGTCTGTGTGCGCAACACTGTCCCTTGCCGGAAGCAGACCAACTACACCGACAGGTAAGCAGGCAGGCAGATGGGCTGCTGGAGGTGCCATGCCATGCTGCAGCTCTCATCTTCAGCTGCCCCAGGTGTGCTGGAGCAGGGTTAGACATGCCCGTGCTCTACTTCTCACAAGGCCGGTAGAAGGGAGCGTCAGGTGTTCCAAGCCCTGCCCAAGCAAGGAGCAGAACTGGGCAGGCTGCAACCTCACTATAAAATGGTGCTTTCTGCTCCGGCAGTGCTTTCTGAGTGTTTGCAAACAGGAATGTGGCTGGTGTGGGTTTAATGTGGTGCCAGGATTCGGTACAGGAATTTTAGGCAGGATTTCTTATGCTGGCTGTAATAGCTCTGACTTCAGGCCTGATGCTCGCAGGTGGGAGATGCTGCGTAGAACTGGGCTGCAGTCCAGTCCCAATTGTCAGAGCTGGGAGCCTCTGGCTCACGCTAGACTTTAGTTCCGACACAGTGAGAAGCCCCTGGAGCAGACTCTGGGGCATCAGTTCAGTGTCTATAAATGC
The DNA here is from genome assembly GCA_003942145.1 of Platysternon megacephalum. Classification (NCBI taxonomy): domain Eukaryota; kingdom Metazoa; phylum Chordata; order Testudines; family Platysternidae; genus Platysternon; species Platysternon megacephalum. Next base: position 2,876,626 of record QXTE01000131.1, on the reverse strand, counting down.
TGTGTTTTCCCACCAGACTGGCTGCTGCCCTGGCCCATCAATTACAGTTCCAGGGCTGCATGTGTGGAGAGCCAGCCTGTAGATCCAGAGCTGTGGCCCAGACTCCCCCGAGGCAGCCTTCTGAAAAGGTGGCCGTGGAGATTGGCCTGGAAAGTGCCCCCGGAGGGACGTAGCCAGGCAGGCCTGTGCACGCTCATTAATCACTTGCCTATGGCTGACCTCTGCAACTCTCTGATCAAGGTTGTGTCAGACAGCCTGTTGGAGCGTCTCTCTCACTTCCTGGCTGGAGCAGCCCCCCCTCTTGCCCTGCCATTTCCACAGTTCCCTCCCTCCTTCCTTCCTCCCTCAAGTGGAAGGATACGCCCTCCTCTCATTGGGAATCGGGGGGGCTATTCTGCAGCTATGCTTCCCCACACAAGGGTTCACAGACGTTACTCAGCAGCTTCCCTCACCCCCATGTGGAGAGACGTGCTCCTTTCCCAGGGGAGCAACAGGTATTCTGCAGCTTCCCTCTTAGCCCCCTGGGAAGTTATTCTTCCAGCTGACTGGCAAGGCCACCTCTTTCCTTGTAATTTGGACTTGCTTTGTAGTCCTGATTCCTCACTGCCAAACTGTACATTGGGTCTAACTCCCCAACACCCTGCCCCTTGTGCAGTCACATACACCAGTGCAAAGTTGAGTCTAGAATGGGTGTAAAATGCTACCAAGTCAGACCAGACCAGTAGCATATTGCACTTACTTTGCATTAGTTTTAACCTCTACATGAGGGGCAGGGCAGCAGAGAATCAAGCTGCTATATTGACATTTTGCTCTTGTGAAAAGTGCATTTGAAACACCATGGCCGGTGGCATGTGAGGGGAGAATTCTGGCATGGTAGCATTTTACACTCGCTTTGCATGGACATGAATGACGACCCAACATGCAGGGCTGTGAGAATCAGGCTCAGCACCCTAGTGCTGCTTCCTGAGCACTCTGTGGACTAGTCGGGCCCTGCATTTGCCTACGGTGGTATGTCAGCATTGCTGCATGAGGTGGCATAGGTGGTGGAATGGCCTTGGCATTACCATGGAGATCCTCTGAGGGAAGTGACCGGTGTCTGTGTTGGTTTTTATTTTTAATGTCCTGGTTCCAGTGGGGATGGACCTGTGGACCCCTACACCAAACTCTGCTGCAAGGGCTTCTGCATTGATATCCTGAAGAAGCTGGCCAAGGCAGTGAAGTTCTCCTACGACCTCTACCTGGTAACCAATGGAAAACATGGGAAGATAGTGCGTGGAATCTGGAATGGCATGATTGGCGAGGTAGGGGGACAGGTGTGACCCATTCCCACAATGCACCTTTCCTCAAGGAGGGCCATGCCTGCAATCAGTTTACCAAAATGCTCGAAGGAATGATCTGAACTGGGATTCTCCCATTTGAGTTGGGTCAGAATTTCAGTGTTTGGAGTCAGTTTCTGATCCTTGGCCATGCTTGGATAGGGCACAATGTGACATGGTGTAATTGTTGGCAAAGCTGGGAGTACTGCCTATAGTAAAGGCAGCCTAACATTTTGCATTATAAGACCCTGTTTTCAGTTGTTTATAACTTTTCCGAACTTTAACTGTGTGGGCTGAAATTTGGGTGTCTGCCTTATGCTGAATGTTTTTGGGGAAATTTTAGCTAAAATGGTTGAGATGTTTCAGAGATTAGGGAAAAGTACATTGTTTTGTCCAAGTTAAAAAATTCATACAATCATTGAAGCACTAGTGCCTGCGTGCTTTGGAGAAAGACATTTGCCCTAGCATCAGGGATATGCCTTGTCCTGTTCCCATAAAAATGTACCCAAATTGGTCCTGGTTATCAGCCTCCAAAAAAATCTCAGTTAGCACGTGCTCATGAGAGACCTGTTCGTTTGGCAGCTAAATTCTCCAAAGATTCCATCTGTACTGAGCATGCTCCAACCTGGGGCTCCATTTCCTGCAATTGCTCCTCCCATCTGCCAGAGGCCGCTGTGGTGCCAAGCACCGGAAGTGAGAGTAAGGAGACTCTCTGCATATGAAAAGAACAGGAGTACTTGTGGCACCTTAGAGACTAACAAATCTATTTGAGCATAAGCTTTCATGGGCTAAAACCCACTTCATCGGATGCATGCAGTGGAAAATACATGTACATGGGTGTTACCATAAAAATGGGTGTTACCATACACACTATAACAAGAGTGATCAGTTAAGGTGAGCTATTACCAGCAGGAGAGAAGAAAAATTACCACTACAAAAAGTTTTTTTTTCTCTCCTGCTGGTAATAGCTCACCTTAACTGATCACTCTCGTTGTAGTGTGTATGGTAACACCCATTGTTTCATGTTCCCTGTGTGTGTATGTATATGTGTGTGNGCTCACCTTAACTGATCACTCTCGTTATAGTGTGTATGGTAACACCCATTGTTTCATGTTCCCTGTGTGTGTATGTATATATGTGTGTGTGTGTATCTATATCTTCCTACTGTATTTTCCACTGCATGCATCCAATGAAGTGGGTTTTAGCCCACGAAAGCTTATGCTCAAATAAATTTGTTAGTCTTTAAGGTGCCACAAGTACTCCTGTTCTTTTTGCGGATACAGACTAACACGGCTGCTACTCTGATCTCTGCATGTGCTTTCAGTGTTCCCCTGGTGGTTCCCAGGCAGTGTGGGGGAGGATGTACCTGAAGGGAATGCAGAGGGGTGGGGGGGGACAATGGAGGAGTAGGATCAGAGGAGGGGTAGGAGCCAGGGTGATATGGGGTGGGGGGCAGGAGTCGATGTAGGGGAAGGCGTAGCAACATGGGATGGGGGCAGGCAATGTGGGGGTGCAGGAGGTTGGATAGGAGAAGAGTGGGAGGGAAAAAGGAGGCAGGCTATGTAGTGAATGAGGCTGTTGTCGGTAGAACCTCTGCTGTGTTCGTTGCAGACATTGGAAGGTATGTAGTGAATGAGGCAGGGAATTGAAGGAAAAGAAAGGCTGGTCTCATGGTTAAAGCAGTTGAATACTGGCTGGAGAACTGGATCCTGTCCCTGCCTCTCTGATGCTGGGCAAGCCACTGACACCAAAATGTTCATAGTTGGTCATTGTATGTTCATGATTTTCTGGGTGCCCGGCAGGCCACCTGGAATCAGATTTGCAGAAGTGCTGAGCAATCACAACTGCAGCTGAAATAGATTGAAGCTGTGCTGTGAATATACAAATTGCTATAAAAACGCTGAGCACTCTGAAAAATCAGGCCCTAGAGGTCTCAATGGGGCCACCCAAAATTAGTGGGCACTGTTGACAATTTTGGCCATAATGTCTCTGTGCCTCCGTTTCCCAGTTGTAAAATGGGGACACTGCCACCACATAATTTCCTGGGTGTGGTGAAGATACATTTATTAATGTTTGCGAAGCACTCAGGTACTATGGTGAGAACATCATAGTCATTCCCAGGAGGACATTTCATAATTTTGTATTCAGTGTGGAGTTTGGATGGTGTGCCTGGGGCCACACGTTGAATGAGGGTAAAAAGACATATTGAATAACTACCTTTTCACTGACTGAGGCAGGAGTTCTGTGGGAAAATAGGATATGATCACATAATCAAGCACAGTATCATAATGCATATGCACAAGGGGGCTAAATTAAGGTTGCACAGGTAACCTTAACTCTGGCATTTCTTAACTTTTAAGTGCTTGATTTTGCAACCTTAACTTTCTTTAACATAGTATGTGCGTGTACTATTGACATTTATTGGGCCAGATTCCATGGTATGCTCAAGCTGTTTTGCATTGATCCAGCAAGGCCAAGTAGTTGTAAACCTGGCTAAAATAGATTTAAGCTGATATGTGTCACTGAAGCAGCACCAAGCAGCCAGAGCATGCTGGTGCATATGGTCTATCTTTTTTTCTGGTGCAATGAGAAACCAGGAGGAGCTCTGAGGTGGTGGTCAGTATATTGAGGCTGCCTAATTGTATAGCTTTGCAGCCATGAGTTGCTGATGTTGTGTTCTTATTAATTTCCAGAGCAGTGTTATTTTCATATATTTTTTTTTTGTTTATTTTATTGGACACTTTTGCAGTAGCAGGAAATAAGCTCCCTTTCTCCCAGAAAGGTGTTATTTGAAAGAGCTGTTTGGGAAATTTTTTGTCTAAATAGTTTTGTTGGAAAATGCTGTTTTTACAAAATGGAAATTTTTTTGCAAAATCAAGTCAACTTCCATGAATTTTGTTTAGGAAAAATTTCTAAATGTTATGTCAAAGCTAAAATTGCATTTCAAAATGTATTTTGTTTGCTTGTTTTTCCATTTCTTCTATTATTTTGACAATATGTCAGGACATGTCAGGCGTAGTAGTGCATAATATGACATGTCCCGACATAAGGTCAAAATAATAAAAGTAATGGAAAAGCACAAACAAAATAAATGTTGAAAATGTAATACAAAATGATGGGGTCTAAATTAAGTGTTGCCACTCAAAGAGAGCTGAAGTCATTGTGGATAGTTATATGAAAACATCTGCTCAATGTGCAACGGCAGTCAAAAAAGCGAACAATGTTAGGAACTATTAAGGGATAGAAAATAAGACAGAAATATCATAATGCCACTATATAAATCCAGGGTACACCCACACGTTGAATATCGTGTGCAGTTCAAGATATATTAGAATTGGAACATGATTAAGGGTATGGAACAGCTTCCATCTGGGGAGAGATTAAAAAGACTGGGACTGCTCAGCTTAGAAAAGAGACAACCAAGGGGGGATATGATAGAGGGCTATAAAATCATGACTGGTGTGGAGAAAGTAAATAAGGAAGTGTTATTGACTCCTTCACATAACACAAGAACCAGGGGTCACCCAATGAAATTAATAGTCAGTAGGTTTAAAACAAACATAAGGAAGTACTTCTTCACACAACGCCCAGTCAACCTGTGGAACTCATTGCCGGGGATATTGTGAAGGCCAAAAATATAACTGGGTTAAAAAAAGAATTAGATAAATTCATGGAGGATAGGTCCATCAATGGCTATTAGACCAGATGATCAGGGATGCAATCCCATACTCTGGGTGTCCCTAAACTTCTGACTCCCAAAAGCTGGGACTGGACAACTGGGGATGGATCACTTGATAATTGCCATGTTCTGTTCATTCCCTCTGAAGCATCTGGCACCAGCCACTGTTGGAAGACAGGATACAGGGTTAGATGGACCATTGGTCTGACCCAGTATGGCCATTCTTATGTTCTTAATTTTAAAGCAAAACTTCAAAATTTCTGCTTCATGGGAAGTTTCAAAAATATTTAGTCATTCTGATTTGGAACAAATTTTTTTTTTTTAAAGTTTGAGATTTCCTGCAAAACAGAAATTCCGGTTTTTGACCAGCTCTAGTAATTTAGCTGGGGTCAGAGGTCCCTATGTACATTCAGTCCAGACTTTCACTGACTGCAGTGGACCAGGGCTCGGCCCAGTGTGTAGCAAGGCAAGGAATCCAGTGAGTGGTAAGGAAGGAAGGAGGTAGTTGGGGAGTGTGAGTCTGACCTAGAGGCCAAGGACCTGAGTCTGTTACTCCATTCCTGTGCTAAGGACTAGGGAGGGGCAAAGGTAGCTTGTGCAGGGGCCTTGCTGCCCTGTGGTACCATTGGCTGCTCTAACTCTTATGCTGTGCTTCCCCTTGGGACTCCCGGCAGCAGAGGAGAGCTGTTGTGCAGTGCGCTATAACCATGCCCCCAATCTGCCCCCTACGTCTGGGAATGGTAGCAAGGCTGGCCTAGGGCCTTTATCCCAGTTCTGCAACAGCCAGGGTGGCCCTGTGGGGGCCGTATCCACCAACTTTGTGTTGCCAGAATGGAGTCAAAGGGATGTGGGGTCACTGAGCATCAGGCCCTGAGCTTCTTAGGGGAGAACCAATCGGGAAGGGTGGCGTCTTTCTTGTGCAGCCTGTCTCTGAAGCTGGGATGGGGAGAGGGGGAGTGGGTCACCTTGGGGCCAGTCTCTGTGCCACTCAACTAGCAAAGGGAGGTGGGATTAGACTGAGACTGATGGTTAGCCATGCTGGGGCTGGGTCCCCTGTGAATTGCTGGCGTGCGGTTTCGCTCGCGTAGCTCCAGACTCACCTGGCTGCCTCCTTTGTCGTCCTCCAGGTGTACTACCAGCGAGCGGACATGGCCATAGGGTCCCTCACCATCAACGAGGAGCGGTCTGAGATCGTGGACTTCTCTGTGCCCTTTGTGGAGACGGGCATTAGCGTCATGGTGGCTAGAAGCAATGGGACAGTCTCGCCTTCTGCCTTCCTAGGTGAGCAGAGCCAGCCTGGTGCCAGGGTGGATGCTTGTTCTATGCGTGGAGCTGCGGGTGAGCACGGTGCGTTCGAAGAGGGGAAAAGCATAGAGTAAAAATGGAGGGTTAAGGCAGGCTCAGATCTGGAGTCTCGGGTGAATCTCAGTGTGTCTGGGCTTGGTGAGGCCATGGGGAGCCTGTGTAAATGTGGTGGCTGTGGGCCATTTTGGTACCAAGGAACATGCCTGTCATGTGGATTCAGGTGGTGAGGAGTACCCAGAAGCAAGGCTGAGCCAGAGAGGTGCTTGATTTCTCTGGGACGAGACTTACTGCTGACGCCATCAAAGGGCTGATATTCCTGTCTGGGCTCAACTCCCCTCCCCGTCATGTCGGGGTACTTCCATTCTAACCTGTCTCTTGCTAGGTAAGGGGATTGGGGGCATCCTGGACTTGTGGATTCTATTCCTGGCTATGCCACAGACTTGCTGTGTGATCTTGGGCAAGTTACTCAATCTCTCTGCCTCAGTTTCCCTATTTGTAAAATGACTATAATAGCACCCACCCCACAGGGGCCTGGGGAGGCTGAACTAATTGTCTGATGGAGCACTTGGGGTTCCTCTGATGAAAGGTGCTATGAAAGTGCAAAGAACTGTCATTACTACCCATGCATAGGAATAGCTTCCCAAACTTTTTTGGTGGCTGAGCTCCTTGACAGCTGCCAGATGAACTTAACATCCCGTGATTTTGATAGGATTTTGGCTGTGCTGCATTTTCTGTGTAGGATCAGCAATGAAAGAGTTAACTTATCAGATGCAATTCATTTTATCTTGGCAAAGCCAAGAGTGTCCTCTGCATACAAAGTCGCTGCTTGGCCATGCATTGATTGAGAGCATCACTTTCAGTCAGTGTCAAAATGCAAGCTTAGATTCCATTTCTCCAGATTGTGCTCATTTCCTGTATCCCATGGGCCTTCTTCTCTGGGTCCCTCTAGGCTCCCCCTGGAACCTAGGGGAGACTGTCTGGAGTTTAATATTGGTGTTATAGCCTGGGTTATAGGGGCTTGTAGATGGGACACTGATCGCAAGACCAGGGAACTTTGAAGTTCAATGAACCAGTGATTAAAATGGAGCCCGGGTAGTTTAAGGGCTAAACTGCTATAGAGACTTTTACCGCTGGTTTGACTATGGGCCAGATCAGTGGAAGTCTCAAAGCCCATCACTGCTGGTGGTTTTTCACTGGCCTTTGTGAAATGAATTGGTGAGTCTCAGACAAGCTCCCAGGGTATAAGGGTCCATGTCACAAAAGTCACCCCCACAAATTGGCACTGATCAGTCTCCCTGCTGGTGATGTCATTACAGGCCAAGGTCTGGCCAGGCCCCAAGACTGAATTCCTCTCTTTCTCTAAGCACACGTGGCTGAGGTTGTATGCAATAGTTATTTTATTAAACGGAATCAGGGACTTGTTAGGTGGAGGCCAGGCTGAGCATGTTCTTGGGGAGGTTCATTCCACAAATCCAGTTCTTGCCTCTTCTGCACTTGAATTTTGTAATTACGGTTAAAAAAACCTGAAGATGATTTTGAAGTGCTTTCCAGAAAAATAACCTGTAAGTTTAAATAAGACAAAAGTTTGTGTGTGGATGGATGGATGTTTAATGCTGTACGTGAGTGTGTGTGAATTTGATTAGCAGTGCATGTTCCATGTTTGTGTTTACGTGATGAGTGTGTTTGCAGTTCATGTTGTGTGAGTCTGTCCCTATATGTGCATGTATGTGCGCATGTGTTTCACATGTGAATAACTGGCTAGCCAGCAGTACTGCAGAAAGGGATCTAGGGGTTATAGTGGATCACAAATGGAATGAGAGTCAACAGTGTGATGCAGCTGGAAAAAGGCAAATGTCGTTCTGGGGTGCATTACTGGGAGTGTTGTACGAAAGACATGGGAGGTAATAGTTCTGTTATACTCGGCACTAGTGAGGCCTCAGCTGGAGTACTGTGTCCAGTCGTGGGCACCACGCTTTAAGAAAGATGCAAACAAATTGGATTCCAGAGAAGAGCAACAAGAATGATAACGTTGTAGAAAACATGACCTAGTAGGAAAGGTTGAAAACATGCCCAATTCTTAGTCTTGAGAAGAGAAGGTGGAGGGGAGACCTGATAATAGTCTTCAAATATGTTAAGGGATGTTATAAAGAGGACAGTGATCAATTTTTTCTCCAAGTCCTCGGAGGGCAGGTGAAGAAGTAATCAGCTTAGTTAGCAGCAAGGGAGATTTAAGTTGGATATTAGCAAAATCTTTCTAACTATAAAGATAGTTAAATACTGGAACAGGTTACCTAGGGACGTTGTGGAATCCCTGTCATTGGAGGTTTTTAAGAACAGGTTAGACAAACACCTGTCAACGATGGTCTAGGTTTACTTAATCCTGCCTCAGCACAGGTGGTTTGCGTAGATGACCTCTTGAGGTCCCTTCCAGCCCTACATTTCTATGATTCTACATCTGTGTTTGTGTTCAGTACGTGTATGTGACATGCAGATGAGTGTGTGTTGCATGCATGTGCCAGTTTGGCTCTATGTGTGTGTAAAAGTGTTTGTGAATAAGTGTGTGTAACTATATGTTGCTACACGTATGGGTACGTCTGTATCTGATGATGTATCTGAGAGTGCGTGACAAAGAATTTGTCTTCATGTTGCTGAGGGTATATTTGCTTTGTGTGTGTGTGTGTGTGTGTACATATGCACCTTTTGTATGTGAGTACCAGCTGTTAGGAAAGTGTGAGTGTGTGAACATGTGGATCGTTGGCTGCATGTGTGAACTGTTCCATATAAGTGTACGTGTATGTACAAGCTTGCATGTCGGTGTGTGTATGCAGAATGTCTACGAAAGGGCATATGTAGCACAGTGTGTGTGAGCATGCCTGCTTATGTTTGTGCATATGTCTGAGCTTGTCCTTGTTCTGTATGTTTGCACACATGTTGGCATAAGCCTGTATATGCTTTGAAGGCCTCTTTAAACTGTGTGCTGTCAAGTCAAAGACATGCTGCTGCCAGAGGCTACGAGTGTCTCCTCCTCCCCAGAGCTTCCTGTCTCCTGTGCTGTGGGATTGCAGGAGAAATGTACAGGCTCCCCGGCCCTGCATAGTAGAGTGTATCTGCTCCAGAGGGAGCCAATGTCACCACCTTCACTGGAGGACAGATAAGCTCAGTGCCAGGACACTGGGGTGAGCTTATGGAGTCAGAGGGGCAGCAAGCCACCCTGGCTCCACCCCACCCTTCAGAAAAGTGTTGCTGTCCCCTAACTCCCCCAACTCCAGCCGAGTAACCCTCTCTGATTTCAGTTACTTGAAGCATCAGGCCTCTGGACTTTAACTCTCTGCAGTCTTCAGATCTGGGCCTTCTCTTCCTACTGCACAGTCATCTCACCAGAAAATGTGTGTAGGAAAGCTAAGCCCAGGGGAAGCCAGGGTCAAAGGTTCCTCCTCTTCCACCCCGCCCCCCCTCACCCAGCTCCCTCCACATGCTAATGAAATGCATCTGATGCCATCAGATAAAGTTTTTCTCCTCCCTGACAGGGAAGGACATGCTGACAAATGGGCCTCTGCTGCTGTATTTTGAGGGCCTGAATTAATCCCATCCTTCAGCCTGCCCTTTAACGACAGAGCTCTATCACTCTGGGTGTCTGCTGCTGTCACCCAGCAACTGCCACTGTCTCTTCCGCTTGGTCTCTCTCTGCCTTGAGTGCCTCTTTCTGTTCACACCTCTTCCTGCCTTCTTGATGTCTCTGTCCCTCTCTTAGCGTCTCCTCTTCTTTTGTGTTTGCCTTGTTCTTTCTCCACATCCCATTCTCTCCCTCTCTCTATATCTCTTCCCTGGCTCAGTAAATTTAATAACGCATCTGATGTATTTTGTCCTTTTTTCTGTTGGTGAATTTTTCAGCCATGAGATTGTTGATTTTTCTGGAATTTACTCATTGTCTAGAATTCTTTCCTGAATAATTTCTGCAAATAATCATTCTCAATCTGCAGCTGGTGTGAGAGCAATTCCTCCCAAGTAATGGCTTCCTGAGCTGTTTTGACATGGCATGTTTCTGTTCCCTGACTGGATTAAAGTAACTCTTTGGATCAGGTTTTTGGAGTGAATACTCATGATTACAACTTAAAAATTCACTTTTCACTAATGTTCTGCAATATCCACTTAAAATGTTTTGTTTCCACAAATGTTCTTGCCTGGAAGCTCATTCACTGATGAGAAAATGAACACACACAGGATGTGAACACTGTCTCTTGAATAAATGATGCATTCAAACAAATATTCATGGACAGATGTTTGCAGTGTTCACTCAGTTCTAACCTCAGCCTTGCAAGATTCTATTCCACTCAGATTAATCTTCGATTGTGAACTCCTTTTGTTCGGTCTTTGTACAGCACCTAGCACAATGGGACCCTGGTCCTTGAGTAGGGCTCCTAGGTCCTATAGTAATACAAATAATAAACAATACTTAAGGCCCTACTTGAATCACAGGATGATTGTCCAAAAATTGCAGCTGAGTTGGGAGAAGCCATGGAAAATCACGGAAAAGTAATAATGGACCTTATTACCGCAAATACGTTTCCACGATTTTCTGCCATCTGCTGCCCTGGGCTCTCACTGTCAAATTGCAGCGGAAGCCTAATATTGCGGGATCCACAATATCGCAAATGACGTAGGGTCTTAACAATACTACTACTAATAAACATACACCTGTTCATCTGTGCTACTTGAAAACTTTCTGACAGGTGAGTAATGTCTCATTAGTTTTTCCTCTGTCACTATGTTATGATCAGGGCAGATGAGTAGATTTTGTGCCTGGGCTGGTAAATTTTCATGACGGTTTTACACGGCTGGTTTCTCTCTCCCAGCCGCCTTTGGCTAATTTCTCAACCTGCTTACTTCAGGTCTGAATTTAGCTCTTTTTGTGAGTGATACTCTCCCTTTTATTTCCCTCTTTCTCCCACTCTGAGTTACTTAATAAATAGCAAGACAGGAGTATTTAGCGTGTGCTCAGTCTGTAGATGAGGACACCCAGGAGCTATTGGGCATCTTTCAGTGTAATCCCGATGTCCTTTAGATCCAAGGGCACTAATAGGATCACCACAAATGTATTGTGCTGGGAAGGGTATATCTGTCTCTATAGGATCACATGATCCTGTGTGAAGCTTGAGGGGGGTTTTCCCTGAGCCTCTAGGTTTGGGTCCTGCTGTATTACTCAGTGGGAGGGTCCAGTCGCCTGTAGTAACACACGCATGGGGCCAGGTGCAGCACAGCTGGAGTTGACTGCCTCCCTCTTGCCTTGCAGAGCCCTACAGCCCGGCGGTGTGGGTGATGATGTTTGTGATGTGTCTCACTGTGGTCGCCATCACCGTCTTCATGTTCGAATATTTCAGCCCCGTCGGCTACAACCAAAATCTAACCAGCGGCAAAAGTAAGTTGCTTAAAGGAACCACGAGCAAATGTTGCGCAATGGGACGGTGCCCTTTGTCACAAGCACCCTACCCCACCCCACCCGCACTTAATGCAGGCAGCTGCAGTCTGTGAGCTCTGCTTTATGAGGGGAAAGGCACCATAATAATTCCATGGGAGCGAGTCTGGATTCTTACAGCCCCTCACGTCCTGGGGAAGCGTGGGCTCATTCCAGGGTCATGTTTCCAGCCATATCCGTGGGTTACAGTGAGTGGGGGGGAAGCAGATTCCCAGCCTCTTTCAGCAGAGCTTCAGTCTTTGCAAAGCAGACCCCAACCTCCATCAGCTGGGCCTCATCCACTCCCCAGCCTCTGTTATTGGGGGAGGGAGTCTTCCTTTCCTCAGCAGGGCCTCTGAGGGGCTCTTTGCCTAGCGCCAGGTACCAAAACAGTGCCTCTAGTGTCTTCCATTTCAACATCAACATGGGAAACTGAAAAGCCATAAAATACCCCTCCCCCTAACTGTGCACACGCTTCTGTCTCCTCCCCCATTGCTCTGCAATACAGGATGCCAGCTGGAGATTCCTCGGGCCACTTCAAGTTGACATGGGATTTTTGCCAATGCCCATTGTGGACATAGATTCATAAATTCCAAGGCCAGAAGGGTCCATGGTGACCATCTAGTGGATCCAATTCCTTCCAGACCCGTTGTGTCTGTGGCTGTCACCAGCAGGACCGATCAGCCTATTACTCTGCTGTCTGCTCTAGCTAAGAGCTCCCACATCCGAGCTAGCTGGGGAGAAGATTTTTCTCACATTTGTTTTGAGGAGCTGTCAGCCCCAGGCCAGGGTGCCATCTTTGCCCTTGATGAATGTTCATTAAAGCATATCCATCCTGACGGGTGCATAATGAAAATGCTTCTTGAAGCAGCATCAATGACTCCCCTGTGCACCAACACTCCAGGACCAAACCTCTCCCCGCTCTAGTTTCAGAGATCCCGGACAGTTTCTCAGCGTCGACCTTGGAGGGTTTTCCGTTCAGTCAGGGATTAGACACTGGGAGGAAAGGAGAGAGTCAGAAGGAAGCTGGTATCTACCAGGAGGGAATAGCCTAGAGCCCACAGTAAAAATACACAATCTATTTTTAGCTTTCATCTTCCAAATGAACAAAGGCTCCAGCAGAACTCGGCCAGCCAGAACCCTGCTGCTCCATTCCTCTCACCAGAGAGCACTGGTTTGTTCTCGAGTCTCGTGCCTCATTTCTCATTTTGTCTCCTTCTTTCCTCCTAGTTTAAATTTTTTGGTACGTTGTTGGGAGGTGGTGGGGCAGCAAAATGCATTTCCATTCCACTCTCTCCTGCAGAGAGAGGCAACCATCCAGCTATTTCCGGAGGTGAAGTCAGAAAAGCTGCTACATAGTAGATCTCTATGTCTCTGTGCTGAAGTCCAGTCTTGGATCTTCACCAGAAATGGGTCTGGCAGATTTCTTTCACAGCCCAGCCAGAACCTGCCTAGGCCACATACCCTGTCCTGGCAAGATTCCTCTCTCTCGCTTTCTCACCGGGACTTTGGAACAAAACAAGCACCAAAGAATCTCTACCAGGTTTTCTATAAGACTCAGTGCCTGGATGCTGCAAGGACTAGCGCTATAGCAATATCTACAACAGATTAGATGTTGGGACAGGCTCGTGCTGAGATGCTCACTGTATGTCGGGAGAAGCTCAGTGTTCAGACCGACTCCTGTTGAGACAGAACCGGTGCTTGTTGGGACATGGCCCCGAGATATTTTAGTTTTAGGTGAACAGCCAGCTTTTAATTGGCTCCATTCAACAAAGCAGATAGATCTTTACATTAATAGGGAATCTGACAGTCATTTGAAGGTCCCTGAAACACAGCCAGACTCACCTGCTCCATGTTAGGGGCAGGATGTGGGCCCAGAAAGGGTTACCCTGTTTGTGGTGTCTGGGCTTCAGGCAATACTTCCTCTCTCCATATACCGAACCCACCAGCGAATGCAGGAATTAAGGAAGAAAAAAAAATTTTTTCCCCAAAAGCAAACCTGGGCCCACGTTGTTTGGTGGTGAGTTACACGTATAAAAAGGCAGTAGCATAACTGGAAATCTCATTTATCTACAGCTCAAGGCTAAAAGCCAGGAGGAATCGTCCCTAGTTGTTTTCCAGGAAACATAAGTTGGGGCAGCAGCATGCCTGAGGTTGGAGAGACATGTTGTGTTTATCAAAAGGCCTGGGTTCATTCCGAGCTACCCAAAGCCTCTCTCCTTTTCTCCTCCCAGAGTCCGGCGGGCCCTCCTTCACCATTGGCAAATCTGTCTGGCTGCTGTGGGCCTTGGTCTTTAATAACTCGGTGCCCATTGAGAATCCAAAAGGCACCACAAGTAAGATCATGGTGCTGGTCTGGGCCTTCTTCGCAGTGATCTTCCTGGCCAGTTACACAGCTAACCTGGCAGCCTTTATGATCCAGGAGCAATATATCGACACCGTCTCTGGGCTGAGTGACAAGAAGGTGAGGAGGGCTCGCAGAAAATAACCACAGTCTGGGAGGGGAAGCATGGGGGGATAACCATGGCTGGGTATGGAATACACAGAGTGAGTGGGGTAGGTATATTAGGTTAATCAAGTAAGGACTGAAGAGAGCTGACCTGCTTTGCCTTCTGAACAAGTCAGGCTTCCATAGCGTGGACTGCTGGTGGATACCAGCAATAGGAGCAATGTGTAGAATCCATTAAGCATGGTTACTGCTTACTCCGAATGTGTGTGCCTCAGTCTGGCAGCCGTGACACCCCTCCGGGGCAGAGCGGGACTAGGAGCCCACGGTGTACATCCTGGTGGGATAAGTGTGCGTTGAGAGGGCGAGGCGAATGGATGGGGTTAGGGCACTGTTCCAACGGTGGTTAGGTTGAAGATGAGGAGTTTAATGGAATCACAGTCTTGCGGGAGTGAGAACTCCTTTGGCCTAAGATTGAACAGATTTGAAGGCTGAATGGTCGGAGTGTGGGGCGGAGGGGGAAGGAACAAAAAAGAGGCTGAGAGAAGTAACCTGGGAGAAACCAAGATGGAGAGCTAGCAGAGTGACCAGCAGAGAGAGACTGAAACCAAAGAGCAGAGCAGAGAGAGGGGAGCAACGTTCTAATACAGAACCTGATTTGTGGGTCCTCTTCTCCCACCATAGCATACAAGTATTGCCCACAGAGGTCAATAGGAGATGCTCGTGCGCTATGATAGAAGTGGACCCAGTAGTTCTCCTGTGTGTCCCTTTCTCCTCCCCACTAAGCCAGGCTCTTGCTAACAGAGCACAGGCAGGCCTCCAGCTAGGAACACCTATTAATAAATCTAATGCCTTTGAGGGGCAAGTGCCAGGAAATAGGGTTCCTGCACTCAGTGGCTAGGGTTTGTGGGACTAAGGGTCATGAGGCCTGGGTTTGATTCCCAGCTCTCCCATGGACTTGTTCCACCATGGCCAAATCGAACCAATTTTGACAAAGTGGGAAACTTTTTGTGGCAGCATCATCCCACTTTTCAGTCAGTGCTGGTGCTGATACAGGTTGACAGTGACAAGGTGGGAATAGATAGAAGGGGTAGAAATGGAGTGGAAGCTGGGCTCAAGGTGAGGGTGAAAACAGAGCCTGGGTCTATCACTGGGCTAAGTGGAAAATCCAGGAGGAGGCCTGGAGTGCAGTGCGGGGCCTATTTGTTGGACCAGGCAATTGATTGTTGTTCGTGGTGATTGCCGTTCTAGTTCCAGCGGCCCCAGGAGCAGTATCCCCCGTTCCGCTTCGGCACCGTTCCCAACGGCAGCACGGAGAGGAACATTCGGAGCAACTATCCAGATATGCACACGCACATGGTGAAATACAACCAGCGCTCGGTGGAAGATGCCCTGACCAGCCTCAAAATGGGGTACGTCTCCCTTTAAGAGCAACTCTTCTGAAACAGGAGTGCGCATCCATAGCTGGAGTGTGCACAGGCTTCTACCCCCAAAATGCCTGTTGTGGGGCAGGAAGGGACCATCATCCCGTATTTACGTTATCAGAAACGTGGGGGGATGGAGATGGAGATGAAGTCAGATCAACATGCCTGACTTTAGGAGACTACTCCAGCTAAGAGCTCCCACCACCTAACACAAGCATACAGGGCCAGGTCCTCCACTGCTGTGAGGGGTTGTAGCTCCATAGAAGTAAAGAAGGAGCTGTCCCAAGATCTCCATCTGGCACATGGTGTGTGTGCGTTTTCGATAGCGAGTCAAGTAATTTAAGAATGCCCCATCCCCTTGCACAATAGCCTTTAGCTTTCAAAGGGGATGAGTGGGTAGGAAGCTAGGGAGTGAGAGAGAGACACACACAATGTCCCTGCAGAGAGCATCAGGTAAGAAATCCACCCTCTCTTTGGGTATCTTGTGAGTACATATTCCCTCCCGGCACTACCATCTTCCAGATGAGAGGGCAGACTGAGGTCCTGACCGCTTGTGGTCCTTACTGAGCCTATGGCACGTCTCATGAGCACAGGCGCGTTAACACCTGTATCCTGCTGCTGCCAAATTTTAGCTCAGGCTTGTCTACACCACGGCACAGCTGCACCACTTTAGCGCTTCAGTGCTGACACCACCTATGCCAAGATGCGGGGTTCTCCCATCAGTGTAGGTAATCCACTTCCCCGAGAGGCAGTAGCTAGGTCGACAGAAGAATTCTTCCATTGACCTAGTGCTGTCTACACTGGGACTTTGGTCAGATGAATTATGCTGCTAAGGGGTGTGGTTTTTTTTACACCCCTGACCAACATAGTTAAACTGACCTAATTTTCTAGTGTAGACCAGGCCTCTGATGATTATAGGCTGTTGACCTGAGGATATGTCTACATTGCAGTCAGAGGTGTGACTGCAGCACATGTAGACACACCCAAGTTAACTTTGATCTATCTCCCTTGAATAACAATAGCAGTGAAGCCATGGCAGAATGGACTGTACAAGCCTGCCTGGACCCTGGGTATGTAACTCTAGCAGCTAGCCCATGCTGCCGCCCTTACTCCCACAGCTTCATTATGATTGTTCTTCAAACTAGCCAGATCAAAGCTAGCGTGGGTATGTCTACACATACTGCCGTCATATCTCTGATTGCAGTGTAGACATCCCCTAGATCACCTCTTCAATTTCAACGGAGGACAGGTTTCTTTTCCTTCACTTTGTGTCCTAAATTGTTGTGTAGCGCTGCTATGTGATGTTAAACAGCTGCCATCTTTTACCTCAGAGGTGGCTGCCTTTCAGTGGTGTGCAAAGTGATCTGTATAGATATGTCACTGCCTTTAAAATGATATTGGCCGGAGGAAAGCATTTTGTTGGGGGTAGCCTTCTCCCATTTGGGGCATTTGGAGCCCAAACTCTAGTTGAGTCTGGGCTTGTTGACTATATAGCTGCTGAGCCTCAATACCATCAGCAGCTCCTCCTTGTTTAGAAAGGGAAGTGTCCACGTTTCCTCCCCGGCTGTCTGAGATGAGATGCTGAATCCAAAGCCCCTGTGGATACTCTGTTTCCTCCCTTCCCGGTATCTCCTCACCTTTTCCTTGCCCCAGCTGCTCCCTTCCCATCTCCTCTGTTGCCGTCCTTGCCCTGAACGCTCTGCTTGGTTCCAGGAAGCTGGACGCCTTTATCTATGATGCCGCTGTGCTGAATTACATGGCCGGCAAGGACGAGGGCTGCAAGCTGGTGACCATCGGCAGCGGGAAGGTCTTTGCTACCACCGGCTATGGCATTGCTCTGCAGAAGGATTCCAAGTGGAAGAGGCCGATTGACTTGGCCCTTCTGCAGTTCCTGGGAGACGGTGGGTATTTCTTTCCCCGCTCAGCACCGGGGAGCGGTGTCACTCCTCTGACTGGATGACAATGTTAACCTAGCCCTTCCATTCTTGCACTTCTTTCCTTGCAAAGCTGGGGAAACAGCGTTACCCAAGAATCAGACACGCACAAAGGTGGCTCTTCTATCGCTCACCTTCCCTTACTTGCTTGATCTTCCCTTTTCCTCTCCTTTCTCTCTGGCACAAACATGCTGCTGTTTTATTTAAAAATGTATTTATCTGTTAAAACTGGAAGAGGATCAGACAGTCCATCAAAACCAGCACTTACGTTGCGAATTAACCCAGACATCTAGGGGCCAGATCCTCAGCTGGTGTAAATGTATACCAGCTGGGAATCCTGGCCCTAGCTTTCTCTTCCACCTGCCACATTGAAGTCATCTATGGCACACAGCTTTGAATCTCTTGGTCTCCTGGTACCTTAGGAAGCCCCGGCTGGACTCTGTGTAGTCAAGCAGTCAGTCTGTGGTCTGAGCTGTGCATTAGGGGAAGCATCAAGAAGTATTCAGAAAGCTGTTCTTCTCTGTCAGGTTGTTTGTGGTTAACATTCAATTGGGCCCAGCCTCTCCTGGACATTATTCTCTCTGCAATCTCTCTCTTCCCTCTAATAGGCAATAAAACTCTGCTGGCAGCTTTGAGACCTTAAGTGATCTGTGTGCAAAGTATAAAGGCATGCGGGGGAGAGGAGCGGGACGTTCAGGAGTAAAACGTAACAGAGCTAAGGGGGGAGGAGAGGGGGAAAGAGGCAGATCAGGACAGAGGAAGAGAATTATGGGGAGAAAAGAGATGGGTGTGGAGGGGAAGAAATCAAGGAGTCAGAAAAAGGCTATTACATGTCCAAATCTAGGAGAGTTCGGTGAAGGCACAAACTGCGGAGAAATCCTAAAGGCTGAATAGAGGAGAATTCTATTAATAACTTCTGGGACGCAGTGGATTTCTTTTCTGCTCCTAAAACAACGTAGACATTAGACTGTGAAGTGAGGGGGTCGGTGCCTCATGCTGCAGGGGCACAGGATGCACCTGGCTAGAATCTCAGTCTGTCCCTGTGTGTGTAATTGTTTCCCAGGGGAAACCCAGAAACTGGAGACCGTGTGGCTGTCGGGGATCTGCCAGAATGAGAAGAACGAGGTGATGAGCAGCAAGCTAGACATTGACAACATGGCCGGGGTCTTCTACATGCTGTTGGTGGCCATGGGGTTGAGCCTGCTGGTCTTTGCCTGGGAGCACCTGGTGTACTGGAAACTGCGCCACTCTGTCCCCAAGTCACACAAACTTGATTTCCTTCTGGCCATAAGCAGGGTAAGTGCCTTCCCCACACGTTTCCACTACGTGGCCATGTTCCCCCCAAGTCGCTCTTTATTGAGCTTATTTATTCAGGAGGGGCTAGTTTGTCACCAGAAGTAAGGTCTGAGTCGGTGTGTCTGGTAATGGGATGCTGAGTATTTTGCCTCTAGGCTACTGATCAGAATATGGTCCTGATGAGTAACCAAAAGCTGCCAACGTCTGCTGGCTCTTTGGTGGCTGCGTGAGAGGGATATGTGGGCTCGGTTCTGCTCCTTGGGGATAACATTCTGAATAAAAGATCCACTTTCACAACTGGCCCAAGGACTGACTGGGCCTATCCTCTCCCCCTTAGAGATGTCCTTCCAGATCAAGTCAGAGGCACATTGATGGGGCAGGAGGGAGGAAGCTTGTGCTGCCCACAGTGTCCGTGTTCTGGGGATAAAAACAAGCCTCTTGTCTGAAGGGCTGCGGGGTTCTCTGGTGGGAGCCTTTTCCCAGCCCTAAATTCACATGAAATAATCGAGCACCAATTAAAAGCGCACCGAGGAAATGAATAATGAATGGATGTGCCAGTCCCTGGCTGTGTCACTTTCACATTTCCAAGCCAAGATAGCTTATCGCACGTGAAATGCCTTGAATTTAGTATATGGCTCATGCTCCAACAAGCCCTCACCTCATTTGGTGTGAAACCAAAGTTAATGGGGATGCTGTTCAAAGCGAGGCTGGTGAGTGAATGAGAGAACTGAGGGAAAGACTAAGGTATGGGTTTCTCTAGGTAGGAGGAAGACATTGTGGAGACATGCTTATTGGCTAGGCATGGGGATTGATGGTGTTCTGCCCTCAAGTTCCACTGCTGATCAAAGTGCTTGTTCTGGGGATGAGTCCACTGGGTCACTAGTGGGAGGAAACTATTCTAAAAAGGGAAGCTGTTTGGAATCAGGGTGTTTGGAAGTAATACAGAGATCTTTGCACAGTAGACGATATTCCTGGCCCACAGCAATGTCACCTCAGGCCAGTCCTGGGCTGCTCTCCATCTCAACTATGGGTGTTTATCATTGTTCCTGTAGTATTTATCCGCTTTATCCTTCATGAACATGGAGCTTTTACATGAGGGATTGTCCTGGCTCATCCCTTCCAAGGACCCAAGACGCACTGATTTATCATTCTTCACCTCCCTCCCTATGCCCCCTGCACTCAGGGTTGCTCTGGCCACTTTTTCTCTCTCTGCTTTTCAGGGCATTTATAGCTGTTTCAATGGAGTCCAGAATCTGGAGAGCCCTGTTCGTGTTCGCACTCCCGATGTCACCGCTAACTCTGCCCAAGCCAACGTGCTGAAGATGCTGCAGGCTGCCAAGGACATGGTGTCAACAGCCACTGTTGGGACCTCCCTTGAGAATGCCACGCGCACCATCGAGAACTGGACGAACCGGAGCGAAAACCTCCAGACCACGTTCTCCCTTAGAACTCCTCAGCTTGTTGTCCAGAACACCAGTGTGTCCAACAGGCCACCCTACTCCTCCAATATGGCTGCAACAGAGAAGCTTGGGCGGGACTGTGCCCAGAGGGCTGTTCCACCACCCATCTCTGCTCCCCAACAGCCCTTTGTGGACTCCAGGTTGCCAGCTAATGAAAACTGGAGGGCGGTAAATGAGCAACCTCCAATACTTCACCCCCTAAAGTTTAGAGGAAGCTATTCTGGGGATAAAGTTCTTCCAGGTTCCACCGTGGGTGGCTTTCCGCACCTCCTGGTGAGGACCATGCCGCCATCCCATTTCAGGAGCCACGTACCCCTGGGAAACCACCTAAGCACTCCCGTCTCACCACTGAAAACTCAAAAGGAGCTTCCCCTCCCAGACATCTACAAAGAGCACAAGCGCCCTGTGTCCAGGGGAGAGGAAAAGGAGAAGCTCCCACCAAATGTTCACCTGGTGTATGGGGAAGGAGGACACGGGGGCCCAGCCCAGCTGGCAAAGCTGTTCTCCACTTCCGAGAAGAGCCCTTTCTTGCCTCCCGACTGCATGCACAGCTCCTTCTCAAAAGCCGACAGGCCTTGCAGAGCCTTAGTTACTGTGTTCAAGGAACCGGAACCAGTAGAGCTCCCTCTTCTGGGCAAGGAGAAGCCGAACAGGAGAGCCAGCCTGCTGAGGTCTGCCTGGGAGCAGAATGAGAAACACCGTTCCCTAGGCATCCGGAGATACGACGGCAAGTCTTCCGCCCGAGGGGATGTGCCAGATCTCTTCCCCAAAGCTGGCGTGGCGCTGAGGCAGATACCAATGTACTATCCCACTGAAGCCCTCAGGCCCAGTGCTATGTGCAACAGAAAACGCGTGGAGGCAAACTCCAGGCTCTCTTGGAAAGGACAGCGGCTCCGGCACTCTCAGGCGGCGAGGCTGCCCTCTTATGGGGAGGCGTGCCTGCAGAATGCCACCGGCGTGCACCGGGCCTCCTCCACCGTGGTGCACAAACAGTATGCCTACATGAACTCCTATACGAACCTGCCCATGTACTTGGGGCGGCTTTACCAGGGGCCTCCCCAGCTCTGCGAACATTCCAGGACCAGCCAGCGCTGTGTCACTCGGGCTCCCTGGGCACCCAGGAGCAGGGACTACTTGGTCCAGGAGGACAGCCGGAGGACCATGTACTTTGACAGCATGTACAGAGACTGTACAGAGCGAAGCAGAGCAGAGCCATCCTTCCTCCAGATGGTCAATACAGAGAGGAGGGACCTCCTGGCAGCCCAGAGAATGAACAGTCCTTACGCTGCCCGGTCCTGGAGACGAATCTCTAGCCTAGAGTCCGAGGTGTGAGGGTACAGAGGGGGGCAGGGTTAGGGCTATCGTTACTTGGCCTATATCCATGTTACTGCTGTCACACACCATCTGGAGATAACAGCTTCAGGTGGGACTCTTGGGGATTGATCCTATAAGGGAGACTCTAAAATCTCAGTCCATGAGTTTCCCCTGCTATTTGGCACCAGCTGGAAGATCTTTTCCCATTTCCTCAGCTACTGACGGACCAAAAAAATAATAAAGCAGCAGCTATTTGATACGGGGCACAAACCTAACTGTAGAAGGCACTTTAATGTGTGAATTCTGAAGTCTTCCATTGTTGGGCACTGGGACTTAACATGGGCAGTGCGATGCTCTTGGTTGTGTCTTGTCCAATTGAAATGCTCAGTCATATGTGGCTATAGCTATAAAGTATCCAGTACAATGTCAATCATTTATTTTTGGTTCCAGTTAACTGGGGGCGCATACCCACAGCTCTGCTCTCTGTGAAAAGATGGGGACATCTTCCAGCCCTGCTCCCCACCCCCCAACTGTGATGGTCCAGCTTCTAAAGCTGCACTGCTTGAAATGGTCTGCTAATGAATGGGGACCACACCAGGGACAGGAACACCCACATTTCTTAGGATAGTTTCACTAGTTTTCTTCACATTTTGGTTTCTTAAAGCGAGAACTCACAAGGCCATGGCCAAACCATTAAAGAGACGTTTTAAATCTTATTTCTCTCATTCTGAACCAAACTCAGGGTCATTTTTGCCAAGGTTTCTACTGATATCTAACATGCAGAGAGCTGCCTTTTCAGCTGGAAGGCCTGCAAATGGTTAAGTAAATGAGTCAGCTGATTTGCACAAGCTGAGAATCTGAGCTCTAGTGAAATCAGTGGATTTACACTGATTTACTCATGCACACAAGCTGAGGATCCGCCTAGAATCCTGCACTTGAGTCACTCCAGCCAGGCCCTGGGGCCGGCACCTACCTCCACTGACTTCAGGAGCAGGGACCGAGTCTATGGGTGTGTGTGTGTGTGTGTGTGTGTGTGTGTGTGTGTGTGTGTGATGGTAACTGGGATACAAGGTGGTAGCCGTCCAACAGGAAGCTGTGCCAGAGGCGCTGTTTTTGAGTTGTCAGGGGGTGCTCGACCCCTGCTCCACTCCAGGCCCTACCCCCACTCCATCCTACCTCTTCCTGCCCCTGCGCTGCCCCACCCTGGCTCCTCCCCAGCACCTCCTGCATTCCACAGAACAGCTGATCACTGGTGGGCAGGAGGTGCTGGGGGAGGAGCTAATGGGGGGGTGGCCCCAGCCCTGTAGCGCCCATGGAGTCAGCGCCTATGAGCTGTGCAATAGTGTTGCTAGGTGCTACTTGCCAGATCTGGGCTCACTTAGTAAATATGCAATGAGGGGAACTCCTCTGGAGATGCTACACTCACTGATGGGTTTTTAACTCGGTGTAAATCCTCACAGGCACGGTCTATTTGCCCATGTTTGGTTAACACGATAATTCAGTCCAGCCACTGCCTGGCCTTTTTTCACACCCAAACAAAGCTTGATGCGTGGAGAGTTGAGCTGTTGAATAGAAATCAGGAGAAGTGTATTTAATTTAACTCCAGAGTGTTTAGAAAAAGCTCTTTGCTAGTCTGTATCTTATTTCTATTAACTCCCTTGTGTTCAGTCACTTGGTCTCATTATAGTCACAGCAGGATCAAAGGCCTCAGGAGGAGACATCACCTACCTGCTAATTTTTCATTTACTGTCACAAGATAGCCAGGGGTTGGCGTGACTAATGTGTTTCCTCACTTGCCTTCTCTCGCTGAGCTGCCACCTCTCCTGGCTCTGGCAAAAGAACAGAGAGGTGTTTTGTGCGGAAAGAGATCTCAGCTGCTGCCCTGCCCAGGGGCTGCTGCTGGAGTGAAGATGCTTCAGGTCTAGTCTCATCCCTGCCTCTGTATGGCTCATGTACTAACCTCAAATGTATCTACAGCGACTAGCAGGCAGGGTTCCTAGCACAACAACTGCACAAGGAGCCCAACTCATCTTCCTGGACATCATAAATGCAGCTAATACTTAGCCCTCTTCAGCACTAGGTCTTGGTGCCTTTTCCTGGACAGAGCAGTGAGGTGTCATAACAAGTCCCTGGCAGAGGTGGGAATAGAACCCAGGAGTCCTAGTTCCCACCCCTTGCCTGGAGTGCAGCTACTTTCAAACACTTGGGGAACATTTAGAATCACACCAATTTATTTTTCTCTTGCTGATCTGTCTGTCGGGTAAAAGGGGAAAGATTCCTTACTGTTCCCAAAGGGGTGTGGCTTGATGTCTGCATGGGCGGAGGTGGGCTTTTTTTATGCCATGCATCAGTGTCGGCATGTGCCGTCTCAGCAATGGCTTTACAGAGCCCCAGTGAGGAAAGCAAGCCTATGCCTTCTCCCCCCCCGCTTCTCCAGTAAACACAAGTGTCAAAATGCCTGGGTAGCGACTGAGAGCATGTGGGCCCTGCACTTGTTCTCCTTCCTGAGGCTTCGGCCGGTTAAATACAATAAAATGAAATTAGCCCAGGGAACTAATGTGCAGACAAATAAAATGCTGTGAAGGAAAAGTACAGGATTAATACGAGCCTCTAGGACTTATGGGACATGAAATTAAATCATCACCACTGAAAATCTAACTTTGGCTGGGGGCAGGAGGGCAGAGAGCCTGAGCTCTGCCTACTCTAGCCTACGTTCCCTTCTCCAGGCCATGCTGCACTACCTGTGCTCCCTCCCCTATGACCTGAAACAGGAGCAAATAGCACTTAATTAACTGCCCTTGGGAACAGCTACTGAGCCATAAGAAGGTACCCCTCCCCCACCCCCACCGAAGCCAAGAGGAGATGTTCTGTTTGGTATTGTTTGCTAGGTTCCCAAGCAGAGCTCTTGTCTCCCTGCCAGATCTCCCCACCATCCTCCCAGGAGCAGCCACCGGAGTCTGCTGACCTGAAACTGCCGACGTTTCATTTATTTCGTTAAAAATCAATTGCACTGGGGGTTGCAGCCAGCTGAAGTGGTTATTTGTACTGGCCCCTCAAGGTTCTTTTCCTGGGCAAGGGCACAAGTGTGCAGAGCTGCTTGGCCAAGGCAGAGGGAAAAAGGGTAGCAGCGCCTCGGTGAACCTCTGCCCCTACTGAAGTGACTGACCAAACCCCACTAGCGGTGGCATTCACTCTGGCTTCAGGTTTTTTTAAAGTGCATGTGGTGCTGGAGAGCAGTTACAGCTCTGCTGCCTGTGGGCTGATCCTTACCTATGCTATTGCCCTGGGACCATAGAAAAGGTGGCATTGACCCCTTGAGAATACTCTTGGGCCAGAAGGCTTTGCCAGCCCCTGGTGCAGGAGGCAGAGCAGGAGCATGACCAGAATATGCTGTGCTGTTGCTATTATCTCCTGCCTGGGGCCCTGGGAAGCAGAGTAAGTGAGAGCAGCTGTGAGGGCCTGGTCACAGGATCGAGGGACCACCAAGGTCTCTTAAAGATGCTTTTCTCCTGTTCCTGCGTGAGATAGAAGAGCAGAATAACTGTGAATCACTCCCTGCAATTCTGTTGCCCCTTAGAACAAGTTGACCATAAGCACCCTCTACTCTGCTGATGGGCCACTGTCCTGCGCTGAGGGGACAGCCACCAAGCTATGCTCCTTCAGGCCTTGGCCTCTGGTGAAACCACCCACCAGAGCCATGGCAGGGTCTGGCCCTTGGACCTGTGGACACATGGGAATGGGAGTGACAGCACTTTGTTTCTGTACGTGGTACAAAGGGGCACCTGTGGTAGGTGCTGTGCTATGAAAGGTGATCAACCAGGCAGCAGCTGGTAATCAATCACAGGTATAGAATGTACCATCATCTAGTCAGCCGGCCTGGTATCACAGGCCACTAAACTTCACCTAGCATCTGCACACTAAACCCAACCACCAAACCTAGACCACAGCAGACCAGCCTATTTGGTGCCACAGGGCGAGAGCAGGCTGGAGTAAGGTACATCAGTGGGCGAGGTCCCTGCCTAGGAAGGGAAATGGTTACGTGAGCTATAGCCAGCCACGTCTGCAAATGACCCACACGCTGCAGAGGAAGGTGAAAAGCCCCCTAATTCATCCCACGTATGTGAACAAGAACCAGCCAGCCAAGCACCTGAGAGAGACACTGCTTGGTGCCATCTTGGAGCCCTGGTCTGCCTTGTCCAATGTCTCATATCCAGCCGGGGGATAGACAGAGAGGCGAAAAAGGGGGCGAGGGAACTGGATACTCAAAAGGGGCCAGGGAAGGGCACAATACCAAAGCCCCCACAACACCACCGCTCACACCTTTGAGAAGGCAACTGTAAGAGCGGCGGGGAACGAGAGGAATTGAACTGGAGCTCACGCTAAAGGGCTAGTTACGCCCCCTAAGGAGCAAGTGGTTTATCTTGTTTAGGACACACCACTGCAATCCCTAAAAAGCAGTTGCTGTTGGAGCACCTCTCCCCACCCGGATGAGGCTCAGAACTGTCTCTAAAAACCCCAGCTCCCCAACCCGGCACACCTTAGTCACCCTGCCCCACTAGCGGCAGCCAGCCTGAAGAAGAAGACGACCAGGCAGGAGAGAGCAGGACCGTGGCACTAGCCAGCACATTGCTGCTGCCTGAAGAAGCTGCTGGTAAGCGCGAGGCGCTGCTAGACGCCCGGCTGCAAGGGAATTATGATAATCAAATCTTGTGGTCACAAGGGCAAGGGTTGCCGTGGCAGTGTCGTCATCGGATAAGTAAGATGCCAGCCTGAGCGGCTTACAATAAACTCTGTGTGTCAGGCTGACGCATGGCGGCTTTGCAGGGCTAGGCCATGGCGCTGTTAAGGGGGCTACTGCTAGCCAGCTTGCATGAGCCGGCCTTACCACAATGAGGCGCGCTACTGAAGGCACTGGCCTACTCACACGAGTAAAGGTAGCAGGCCCCCTTCCTGCGCGTGTGTCCGGTCAGCAAGCCGGGCTCTGAGGAACAGCGCGCGGTACACAGTAACAGGCGTGTGCTTGAGGCCAAGGCTGCAGCCAGCTGGCACTATTGGTCACTCAGTCCTCTAGGGCCCATAGGGTAGGAGCTCGCCAGTAGGCGGGGGGCTAGTTCAATCGCTGTAGGCAACCATCGCGGAGGGATGTTCTATGTGAGCGCCCTTGACCCACTGCTGGGCAGGCCAAGACACACCAGCAATACAGTTGCCTAAATCACAGCCCACAGTCGGCTGCATCAAATGCTGTAGCGAAGCCCAGCAGTACAAAGGCTATGGCGACAGTGCCATTAGACACCTGTTGCTGGCCCGTGCAGGGTTTGGAGACCTGGCGACAGGGATGACAGTTCTGCCTAAAAGTGGGGGGGAACCANCCCCCCCCCCCCCGCCCATCCTCTTCCCCCTGAGGCCCCCGCCCCCGCCCCCGCTGGAAGCGGAAGCTGGGCCGGGGAGCCTGGGCTCCTCCACCTGCCCCAGGTGAGGTGTGTGTGTGGGGGGGGGGGCCTGAGAGCACCCCCCCCCAGCCTGTGTCCCTGCCCCCCCGGGCTCTCCACCCAGGGCAGATAGCGGGTCCGTGGCTCTCCACAGCTGCCTGCATGGCTCTTACCCCCATCCCGGCTTCAGCTTCCGGTGTGGCCTGGCCTGCCCTGGAGGGAAGGGGGGGCGGGGGCTCAGGGGCTGTAGAGCCCCAGGCAGCTGTGGGGAGCTGCAGACCCTCCATCTCCCATGGGCAGAGGACCCCGGAGGATGGGGACATGGTCCAGGGGCTGCTCTCGGGCCCCACCCTGCGGGCAGATGGTGGGTCCATGGCTCCAGCTTCTGGCCTGGTCATGGGCAGCACCCCGGGGCGGTGGGGGGAAAGAGGAGGGGCAGGGGGCTGGGTCCAATGGCGAAAAGTGGACAGGACAGGCCCTTCGACGGTCAAGCCATGGCCTCATGGCGCTCCACCCACCCCTGTTCAGGCACCCCTGCCTGGAGAAGGCCTATGACCGTGTTCCCCGAGATGTCTTGTGGGAAGTGCTGCAGGACTGTGCGGTGCCGCTTTTGCGTGCTATCTGGTCCCTCTAGTCTTGGAAGGAGAGAGGTGTTCATATTCATGGCACTGTCGAGTTTGTTCAAGGTGGGGGTAGGGCTTCGCCAAGGGTGCATCTTGTCCCCGCTCCTGTTCGTGATTTTCATGGCCAGGCTAGCAAGGCACAGCCAAGCTGTGGCGTGCAGCCGGTATGGGGATGCAGCTCTGCTGGGTGCAGCTGATGGTGTCCTTCTTGCTTCTTCAGACTGTGAGCGCTGACGTGCACGCAAATGTTCCGCTGCCGAGTGTGAAGTGGCTGGGATGAGAACCAGCACCTCCAACTCAGCGGTCATGGGCCTCTCCCGGAAGAAATGGACTGTTCGCTCCAGGTGAGGCGGGGAGCAGCTGCCCTTAGGAGAAGAGTTCAAGTATCTAGGGGTCTCGTTCACGCCTGATGGTAAGCAGGAGTGTGAGATTGCCTTGCAGATTAGTGCAGCGACAGTGATGTGGGTGCTGTACCGAGCCGTGGTGGTGAAGCAGGAGTTGAGTTCGCAGATGAAACTCTTGGTTTACAGGGTGATCTACGTCCCCATCCTCAGCTATGGTCATGAACTGTAGGGAATGACGAGATCATGGGTACAAGCAGCGGAAATGAGGTTTCTCCACGGGGTGGCTGGGCTTACTCTCCGAGACAGGGTGAGGGGCTCGGCTAGTCAGGAGACCCTCAGCGTAGAACTGCTACTCCTCCAGATCGAGAAGAGCCAGCTGAGGTGGTTCGGGCACCTGAGAAGGATGCCCCCTGGGAGGTTTCCTTTGGAACTCCACTGGGCACGGCCTACTGGAAGAGGCCCCAAGGCCGACCCAGGACACGTTGGCGGGATTATACCTCCCGGCTGGCCTGGGGATGCTGGGGAATCCCCCAGGAGAAGCTGGCACCTGTTGCGGAGGAACGGGCAGTCTGGGCCTCTCTACTCTCCGTGCTGCCACCGTGACCTTCACCAGGAACAATGGCATAAGGAAAAAGAAAGAAGAAGAAGCTGGCCCGTGCCAGCTGATTTGGACTCATGGGCTTGGGCTAAGGGGTTGTTTAGTTGGGCTGTAGCCTGAGCTCTGGGGCCCTCCCACCTTGCAGGGTCCTAGAACCTGGGCTCTAGTCCAAGCTCGAATGGCTACACCACAATTAAACAACCCCCTTAACCCGAGGCCTGCAAGCCCGAGTCAGCTGGCATGGGCCAACCACGGGTTTATAATTGCAGGGTAGACAAAGCCAGCCTGGCCAGCTGCTCACTAGCTAAAGCAGATGTCCCAGCAAGCCCCCCAGGTGGGCAGTCAAAACGCTCACCCGTAGACTGGAATTCTCCCCAGCTGGCACTAGCGTGCACAGCAGCCCACACGGCAGCCACCGCCTTTGCCACCATCTGCCCCCAGACGCGGCGGTTAGAAGCTGGGTGGTAACTGGGAAGCATTTCACCATGTCAATGGGGTCGGGGCAAAGTCTTTGCATGGCTGAGGCTGGTCAGTGCCAGCCCCTGGCTAAGCAAGGTAAGGCTAACGTCTGCCAGTGATGGCCCCCACAGACACAGTAAAGGCTTTACACACCTTGCATGGAGAAATGCTGGTGCCGTACATGGGGAGGGGAGGGGGGTCTCAGCGAACCCAGGAATTCAGGGACATCTGCCACAGACATCAAGGCAACCCCCAATTGGAGTAGACAGGCCATCAACTCCATATGTGCCATGGGGGGAAGGAAGCGGCTGAGGAAAAGGGCATAGGACAGCATGTACACAGAGACTAGCGCACAGACACAAACTCTACCGTACATGGGCGGCAGGTATCTTAGGCCGGGGAGGCTAAGCCGTCCCTAACCCAGGCCGTGGCCCCGCCCACACTCCACCCCCCAGGCTCTGTTCTCGCTTCTTCTCTCCCCTGAAGCTGGGGGGGGGCTCAGCTCCAGCTGGCGGCCTGGGGATCGGACCTGTGCTCAGGCTGGCTGGGAGCCTGGGACACCTGGGGGGTTGGGCTGGCTGGGGCAGGTGGGCCAGGGCTCCCCCGGCTATGGTGGTGGGAGCTCAGGGCTCCAGGGGTGGGGGGCTTGGGACTCCGGGGGGGGGGCACTGGCCTCAGGTGGAAGGGGCGGGGCTAGCCTCCCCAAAGGGAGGATTCATACACCGCCCATGCTAACATAGCGTTAATTTTCTTCAAAGTGCTACGGCCCAGAGCCTCAGAGGTATTTAAAGACCCGCCCCCCTCCATTGAGTTCAAATACCTTGGGGAGTTGCTAATGCTCTGAGGCTTATTGATAATTCATATTATTCTTATCCTGACCCCTGGGTTCTATTTCTGCCTGGCTCACAGCGCTGGAAAAGACGCCGTGTCAGTCCGAGGCTATTAGAGAGACAAGGTGGCTGAGGGAGTCGCTTTCACTGGCCCGGCTGGCGGTGACAGAGACAAGCTTTCGGGTGTTCACAGAGCCCTGCCTCATGCCTGGGAAAGTGCTGGAACTTAGTTCTCCTCCCCTTTCTGCCGCTTCCCCCAGCGTCTCCCCCCCAAGAGCCACACGCAGCCCCTGGGCTTTGCACCTTCACCACCCCTTGGCCGGCAATGGGGTTTGGCGTGCACATCCCACAGCTGCCATGGGCCTGGGGTGTTCACTGTAGTCGCTCCTTAGGTAGAGTGCGGGACCTCCCTCGCCCCAGTATATTCCATTAGTCCAGGGCCCAGCCCCGTTGGGAACATTTCACCCAGAAGCTGGTTTAAATTGTTTTTTTGTTAACGGTCAGGGCTGTTATACCTCGTTCTCATAGGCCACACCCCTCACTACTCTCAACCCCCCCCCCCACACACACACACTCCCCATGTGGGAGAGGGGCTGAGCGCTCAGGCCCTCCCCCCCATGGCCCCGGCCAGGGCAGGGGATTAGTGTGTGTGTGTGTGTGGGGGGGGGGTGCTGAGAGCTCAGCCGCGGCTGGGGTTGAGCTATCAGCCTCAGCCAGGACCATGGCGGAGCCCCTGGCTCTGGCTGGAGCCCCTCCTCCCACCCCTGTTCCGCCGATGGCCTCGCCCCATTCCACCCACCCCCCGCCTGTTCCCCCCAAGGCCCTGTTCACTCATTCCTCTGCCCCCTTCCCCTCCCGGCCCCATGACCGGAAAAGCTCTGTGCCCCCGCGGTGGCCCTGGGGCTGTGGTGGGGCACGAGAGCTCCTCCAGCCCTGAGGCCATGGCGGGGGGAGATTTTTCCAGGGGTTCCAAATCCACCCCTGCCCAGCAGCACAAGGACTGGGGAGGCTTATCCTCCACTACGCGCTGCCTATGCTCGGTCTAGGATTCCCTTCCCCACCTGGACTTATTCCCACCTCTTCACACTGCAGGGTGCTCTCGCATCCCCCCCGCTTCCATGCTCTTGTCGTCTAGACCTACAGCTTACACCCCCTTGCCTGCCCCTGCGCAGCCACCTCACACTGCATGGACCATTGCCTCCGTCAGAGCTCACAGCCGTGGAGCAGCTTCATAAAGACCGGGCAGCAGAAGGATCCAACCATCCAGGGCTCGTTGGCTGATACGTTGGGGTGATGTACTGGGTTATTCCTCTCTTAATGGGCACATATAACATCTTCCTCCTCCACTGACATGAGTAGCCTGTTCCCTCAGTTAGGAGATGAAAGAGACTCACTGAATTGATAGTGCTAGGCAAGCAGAGGGGACTCTATGACCTGGGAGTAAAAGGAAGGGGCCGATGGATTCACACGGTGCCAGGGAACAGCAGGAGCACACAATAGCTTTGCCAAGGATCAGGTGTATTTATCGAGTCCAACGGGTGTCCTTGTAGCTGCGTCCCCATTGAGAACTGCCTTTCAATGGCTAGCCATGCTTCTCCCAAGGGCACTGGCCCTGCGGGTATGCCAAGAGGTAGAGTCCAAGCCCTGACTCCTTTTCAAACACGGTTCAGCAGCAACTGCTTAGCTAAATGGGCATTCCCAGGGGGTATCCCAGGGCCTCGCCTTCAGGCCATGTTGTCTATTTAAGACTAGCCCTGAGGCTAGTTGGAGGCATCCTATAGAAATCCCAGCCCCGTCGTTCTCTGATGGAGTCAGTGGTTTCCACTTTATACTTGTGACGAGACACGTCTGGGGCTGTGCAAGCCAAACTGCTTCCAACTCTTTTAAAGACTGACTCCTGGGAAGTACAACTTGGTACTGGTCCTTCCATTTCTAGCCTGAGAAGGAGCAAGGTGCATTGTACATCAAAACATAAACACTCAAGCCACCACTGAAACACAGTGCCCTGTTAGGACAGGAAGTGACAAATACTGCATCCAGCTGAAAACTACAGGGAGCATAGATGAAGGCGGAATGTAATCTGCTGTACTGGAATTCAGCCAGGTCATCGGAGTTGACACTCCTACTCCTATAAACTGCCATAGGTTCTTCGGTGACCACATATGGTCGGGACCTCCAGCCTGAGGCTCGTCTTCTCTCCTCCAGCAGGAGACTAGACCTAGTCTGGGCACTTGGTTCATTGTGGACTCAGGGAGAAGGCGGCTGGGTAGTGAATCATCAGCACCATTGGCTCCGCAGCTGGATGTTCCTGACAGGGTTTTCCTTCAAGTACTAGCCTAGCTGAATGCTTGTGTGGGATCACAGCATAAGATGGCATGTTCACCTTGAGAATGTGTGTGACCCCTTCCATCTTCCTGGCAGCTTAGTAATTCACCCAACAGAGCCGATGTGGCTGGTTTCTCCCAAGAAAACACCTTTTGCCCCTCGGTCCTCCAAGGAACCCCCCAGCAAAACAGGGAAGCTATTTCTAAACTCTAACACACAAAGAAAGAAAGTTTTCGGTTCTTTTTTATTCAACTCTATTTATCTTCCCTCCCCCCATGTCACTTTTTACCGTGATCTAAACTGACGCTATTGAGTAAGATGTGCCTCAAGGCTGGGAACGAAATCAATCTGGTGGGAAGAGGCGTCGGGATGCTAAATAGTGACTATGTTTTTCATTTGTTACAATCCATCATTCTGCCTCAGAGAACTTCATAACAAAACACCAGGCACCTTTTTCCGTGGTGCTCACCACAGATGCGTCCCCTCCCCTGCGGCTTGGTACAAAGGGTTAACTCACCCTGCAAGCTGTCCGGGCAAAAGCCTGGGGCCCAGCAGAGCCCACTGCCGCCCAGGTGGCTGCAGAAAGGCACAAGGGGCAGGCCTCAGCAGGACAGCTCGAAGTGTGTGAGGGAAGAGGCGTACATGCCTACTGGCCTCCTGGCTGATGGTGCTGGGACGCAATCCAAAGACAGGCAGACGTCACCGCAAACGAAGCGGGAAATCACTGAGCCTCCTTTGCCAAACGGGAAGGGGCCAGAGTGGTGTGAGAAGAGCCAACAGGTTAATGCCAATGACAGAGTGCTAACAAGTAGCGGTGGGCCCACATCCCGGTCTTTGGATGTAGATCCAAGCGTTCCCCAAATGTATAGGGGCAGGGACTCGGTATTTTGGGTTGGCCCATGTCAGAGAAGGGTCTGAGTATAAAATTCAAGGTTTACAGCCTCGGGTCTAAAACCAAGTAACTCCCACCCTTTCCATCTCCCTGGACTCCTGAATGGCCACCTACTGGGCCATTTCCCATCAGCACCCGATGGTTAATTCATGTTACTTATCTACTGCTGCAGTTCTCTTAACGGCTTCCATGTCACCACCCCAAACATCTCAGTGGGGGCGGGGGGAAGGGGGAAAGCATGCTACAGCCAGGAAGGGAATACAGAAAAATCAGCATGATTATTTTAAAACAGAGGGGCACATGGGTTGCTGGGTGGGGTCAGACCGTTGGCCCAGCCAGCTCTTGCGGTGCGAAGCACGTCTAGCATCAGCTAAATACCGAAGGCATCTATTCAGCCAAGCACTTGAGCACCTGCTTAACTGGATGCGGGAGACTAATGCCCCCCTTCAAGGCTTGCTTAAATCCCTGCAGAACTACTCACGTGCTTAAGGACGCGCTCAACGTTTTGTGCCTTGCTGAGCCTCAGTCTAGGGGAGCCCAGTGGGTCCTGGCAGGGGGATGGACTCAAGGAGCTAATAAGTAGATTTTCCCCATCATTCCGAGCTGTAGCCAGAATCTGATGTGCCAGTGGATGGGGCTCTCCCTTCCAGCCGGACTCAAAGCCCACGACGGAGTCTTTTGATTGACTTCTATGGTCAGTTTAGACCATAGACAGGGCCCTAGACAGGGGTTTAGCACTGGAGCTGAAGTGGAAGGTTCCTCCCTGACACGCCGATCCCCATCTTCAAAGTAGCTGCTGAAAACCTTTAATTAATTCATTGCACTTTTCTTACAACTCACCCCCAAGCCAAATGGATTTGCATTGTATTTTATTCATCAGGCTTTGCTCCGGGGCTTAGTCTGCGGCTGCCGCAGGCCAAACCTCACTTGCCATTACACCGGAGTGAATCCAGAGTCACACTGCAGAGCTCAGTCGGACGATGCTGGGTTTGTCCGGGTGCGGGTGAGCTCGTCCAGCTCACGGGCGCCAGCCAGGAGAGGATTTTTCTTTCCATGGCGCTAAACACCTTGGAGATCAGAAAAAAGTAGCGCTGCCCCCAAGCCACAGCATCCAGACTGCCACAGCAGCTGAGAGCTCCACCCACCGTGGCCACGGCCCTCACCCCAACTGGCTTCCAGCAGGGCCGACTTGGCTACAGCTCCCCCTTCCCCAGGCGCCCGGCTTGTTGTGGTGGCGACAGAGTGGTAAGGAAAGGCTGGGGCTGGAGCAACGCTGGAGTCATTTGCATATCTTATTTATATGCTAATTGGGCAGCTTGTTTCCAGGTCCTCCCGTCCTTGTGCATGCGTGATAATTAGATTCATCTGGGTGAGGACGGGTGCGGATGAGAGAGCAGCTCTGGTCCCTGCAGGCCCGCTTGCTTCCTGGGAGAGCAGTGACGGGCAATTTTCTTGAAGCCCCATGTCCCTTACTGTGTTTTATTTCAAATTAATGACTCACCAGGCTACCAAGGAGCCCCTGCGAGCGCTGGACGAGGAGACGGCTGCCCACGGTGCCCATTGCACATGTGAATTCACTGGTTAGCGTGGCAGAAAATCCCTGCCTCATTAATTCACGGCGAAGGCAGCTGGCCTTATGGGTAAGGCACTGGACTGGGACTTCCGAGATCTGAGTTCAGGTCCCTTCTCCGCTACAGACTCCCTGTGTGACCCTGAGAAAGTCACTTCAGCTGCCTGACCCTCAGTTCCCCATCTTTGAAGCAGGGATGGTGAGACACCGTCTCAGCCTCGCTGTGTGTGTGTCTCGTCTATTTCGATTGCAAGCCCGTCAGGACAGGGGCTGGAGTAAGGCACAGAGGCTCCAGCAGTCACAGAAGGAGATGAGGCTCTCAGCTCCCATGCAATAGTAAGTTTCCACCCATCTGGATGGGAAAGAAAAGCTTGAAAATGTGGCCTGAGTAACTGACACAGTGAGCCTGAGACGACAGCTCGGAGAGGTACAAACTACCCCCTTCATGTCAACGGTGGTGGGGAATAAAGCACAAGACCCACCGCTCTGGGGAGTCTCTACCCCAGCAGGGGACTCCGAGGTATGTCCATACTACACCCTAAGCCCAGGCTCCAACTCAGGTTTTTT
The DNA here is from genome assembly GCA_003942145.1 of Platysternon megacephalum. NCBI lineage: Eukaryota > Metazoa > Chordata > Testudines > Platysternidae > Platysternon > Platysternon megacephalum. Next base: position 2,841,363 of record QXTE01000131.1, on the reverse strand, counting down.
GCTGCTTGAGGCAGGGGTGTGTGATGGGGAGCAGACACCCTCCCCTCCCCCACAATCACTGCTGCTGACATCTGCCTCTCCAAGTGGAGATGGGGCCATGGCACAGGGATGGCCCATGCGTTAGGGCCCCGGACTGCATTAACCTAGCCCTGCACTGTCTCTTACTCTGTGTTTGCAAACACAACAGGGACCTGAGCCCAGCTTGCCCCACAGGCGCTACCGTAATACTAAGAGTCATCGCACACTCAGCTTTCTAGGGGCTTAGGAACCTGTTGGGTGCGAGGGGCCCATAGGATAAAACCTGGGGCCGGGCTGGTTTTCCAGCACTACCACAGGTGAGCCTCTCCTCCCCATCTGCAAACAGGGGCTTAGGATACCAGTCAGGTGACTTCCATGACTGCCGGTTTGCAGCACCCACGGCAGGGACGATGCGGCCGCACAAGAGAATCCAGCCTCTTTTGTGCTGGCTCCTGCACCCAAGCAATTCTTTCAAGGGGCCACAGTGGCACTGTCCCCCTTGTGCAAAGTGCTTTGAGATCCTTGGCTAGCGTGTAACTATCCTAGTGATCTGGGCTCTGGCTCCACTCTGCCAAACCAAAGCCACCCCTTCCCCGCAGCAGAGATGAAGGACGAGGAGATTGTCTGAGCCACCAGCAGGCACCAACAGCGAGCACCTGGGGAGACATCAGGGCAACAACATGGCCATATCATGCCTTGGATGTGCCAAGAGAACTCCCCAGTCATAGCAGAGCATTCCTGTTAAACAGCGAGGGCAGGACACAGGACTCAGAGCTATTAGGTACTGGCTTTTGAGGGTGGTGTGGGGCTGAAGATTTGAAACGTCCCCTCTGCACGTGGGCTTGCTCTTCTGCATACAGGGCCCATGCCTCTCCCCCTCCGTGGGGCTGACTCGTTTCACTCACATCCTGAACCAGCTCTGCAGCATCTCCCCCCACCAGTGGCTACCAAACTCTTTTGGCTCACCTCCCACCCTCTTACAACATTGATGTCGGAATGCAACATCCTGTTGTGCATATTTCTTTTAGGACTTAAGAGGCTTGATTTAAGTATTTATGTGCTCACAGTGAGATAGGTGTTGAAGCCGGCTCCCTGGAGGAAATCAGGAGAGAAGAGAGCCTGGCCGGGGAAGTCTGGGTGGAAGCGGTAGAGGACATGAGGTTAGGAACTGGTCAGGAATTTTTCAACAAAACGGAGTTGTTGGAACCAAAACGTTTTGCAGGAACATTCCCATTTCAAGGAAGCTTTCAGTGGGAGAGGTGGCTGAGGTCCAGCCTGCGAGCTCTGGCCAAACCCAGAGACCCACGCAGAATATGCTGGTGGTCAAGGGATGCACCTGAGATGAGGGAGACCCAGGTTCAATGATAATGAAGGACCATCGGTGCAGTGCAGTGCCCAGAGGGAAACGAATACAGGAGAGCCAGCCCCTTTCCATTGGACAAATGGGCTGGCAGGGACCTCGAGAAGTCCTCCTGTCCAGCCCACACCCTAAGGCAGGACCAAGAAAACCTAGAGCATCCCTGACAGGTGTTTGTCCAACCTGGGGGCAGTGGGGGCTCTGTGGTGAGTGATAGGAGACAGCCCCCTTGCATTGGGGGATGGAGGGACTCTGGAAGGATTATTGCAGCAGGCATGGACTCTCACCAGACGAGGGCTGTGTGTGTGTGTGTGGGTGGGGGGGGTAAGGTTGGCCCATTGCTGGTAATGTTCACGGCCATCCAGGCACAAGGGGTTAGCTGATCACCTGCCTGGGCAGAAATCACAGCATGGGGGCAGGTGGCATAAGTAGGTGGCAGGCACGGGGCAGCATCCTCTGGGTCAGACTGGTGCCTTGCGGCCTGGAGGATTTTGCTGCTCAGAGCCGCTCCCCTTCCTTGAACACAAACGCTGCCATTCAGAGAGTTAAAGCTGTGCCTCTTTGGCAGCAGGTACGTGGCTGGGTTCAGCAGCGCACTCCTTTCATTGGATTGTGATGAATGCCTCGGCCCCCGTTTCATTTGTCAAATATTCTTTCCCCCCCTCTCTATGACAGGCCAGTTTATAACAATGGCTGTTCTGAGACGTTCTTACGGCACAGATGGATCCAGTGCCAAGGAAATTATTTGCTCAGCCCTCGCTCCTCCCTTGCTCCGCTTCAAAACTGCTATATTTCTTTCACTCGTACAATGAGTTACTGCCCGGATTGACATGCTGCATGCGTTTCCCCCTTGGGTTTAATGGAAAATCGCGGCAACGCCTGGTGCTTCTATGGGCAGAAACGCCAAAATAATGGAGCTGGACACGAGCTCAGTGCTGTTGATACAGGAACGTAGGTGACTACATGGGCTAATGGTCCGATCCACTACAGCAAACGCTTGTGCCCGCTGGACCAGACCAGACCCTTCTGAACAAGGACAGCCAACAAACAGTTGAATAAAACCCCTAGCAAGCTGTTAAAGACGGTGACTGAAAGCCCTCACCCAACACCTCCAGCCTCCTTGGCACTCCCTAGGGAAGTGAGGAGAATCCGGCTACTGAGCCTGGGGTAAGCAGGGCAAGATCATGGGCCACACGCGTTCCCTGCCTCTCCGGTTCCGTTGTGCCCTCTGTGAAGCAAGCCGGCCAGTTCCATGGCGAGTAGGCAAGGCTGCTCCTGGCTCGCTCAGAAGGGGGCTAATATAGAAACTAGGTGAACTGCCCTCATTCCGCAGATCAGTCACAGCCCAATGGACCTGTTCAGGTGGGTCCCCGCTGGCCACACAACCAGCTACTTGACCAGATGAGATCAGAAGAATGGGACTCAGCCCCCTTCCCCCACTCCCGTTGGGGCCAGTGGGCTCCCAGGGCCTAAAAGCCCCCGGCCCAGCCAGCACAGCCGTGGGAGTCATGCGGCTAGAGGCAGGAGTGAGAAAGGGGAGCCAGGTCACTAAATGAGCTGCGAAAGTTCACGGACGCATGCACGGAGACAGTCCCAGGACAGGGAGGGGCACGCCTTCCCCAGCGGGGCAATTCCTTGGCAAACAGCAATAGCAGCCAAGCGCAGGCCCCTTCCCCTGCAGACAGTCTGAGCTTTTTCTTTCTTCCTTAGCCAACGAGTTAAACAAAAAATCGCCGCCTCCTTCTGGACGATAGGGTCACCCAGCCACGGGAAGGGCCTGGGCAAACGGCGGCTCTCGGAGCGATGCAGTGGGAGATTAAGGCCAGAGGTGCAGGTTGGCTGGTCGCAGGCCTTGCTGGCGCATGCGCATGCAGAATGGAACGATGCCACATTTGGGCCAAGCGAGGCAGCGGCTGGTGGGTGCGTGTTTGCGAGGGAGAGGCGGCTGTCTCCATCACTGCCTCAGTATGCTGAACGCGGACGGCTCAGCCTACGCTGCGGCCGAGGGCTTTGTGAAGTTAAATTGGCTGCGGGTGCCCTCTGACTCCTGAGAAGATCAGTCACAGGGGAGAAGAACATGGCTCCACGTCCATCATCACTTATCCTCATTATTCAAATCCCAGTTCTGGTTTAACCTCTTCATGCCCGGTGGCAGTGACTGGTGGCGCAGGGTGTATGACTCAGACAAGGAGGTCCAGGCCCGCAGAGCATCATGGGGTAAGAGGAATTACACACAGCCCACGAGCGGCTTGGTTAGGACTCCATGGAGCCTGTTTACATTCAGCCTTTTGTCCTTTCTGTTCCAGTGAAATGGTTGCTAAGCACGGTGATGCTTCCTCAAGTGGACACAGGTTCTTATGTTGGTTCGTGCCCAAGTGATGACTGTGATCATGCAGGGCTCTACGTTCAGTCTACATCAGTGTCTCTCAACGAGCGGTCCGTGGACGGGTGCCGGTCCCTGAGCTCTCCCTGACACAGCTTAGGAAGGCAGCAAGCTGGTCCCTGGTATCAAAAAGGTTGCGGGACACTGGTCCATGTAATACAGGCCCACTGCTACCAGGAGCGGAGGGAGCTTTGCATCCAGCAAAGGGTGCCGAGCACTTTGCAAGACTGATTCCCATCAATGTACAGAGACATCTCAAGACAGAACTCTTGCCAAGCCTCAAGATCGGGGAGGCTTGGTGTCTGCAGTGAGTTGGGGGCAAGGCAGCACCGCAGCACACAGCTGATTTGATCAGTGGAGACAGGCAACTTGCTGAGTGTGGCCTGCATTACTTCACTTGGGAGGAAGATGACGGATCTGGGCTGGAAGACATAAGAACGTCAGGCAGGCCTAGGGGGGAAGAGCATGGCTGCAGGAGGCTGGAGTGGGAGGAAGATGATGTCTAAGGAATCCCCTGGGATCCATTTAGCCTCATGCTCCCTCGGTTCCTTTACCATTAACTGCAGAAGGCAGCTCAAACCTCCACTACACCATCCCATGCACCACTTGGTGTAAAAGCATCACTCAGGTCCAGATCCTTAAAGGTATTTAGGTGGCTGGCTCCCATTGAAATCAACAGGAACTGGTCACCTAAATACCTTGGAGAATCTGGGCTTTAATAAATGCTCCATTATAAATCGGCCTTCACCCCAGAACCATTGTTTCTAGCCATGCCTCCTCCCAGTGGTAGGGAACGTACACACCGTCTCTCCCTCCATCCCCACTGCTGCGAGGCTCCAGGGAGAGGAGGCAGTGACGGGCGCAGCATTTCCAGTATGCTGAGTGCAGCGGGGCTCCCCAGCCGACTCCACCAGGCACACGGTGAAGCCCAGTCCTGAAGAACCCCATGGAACATGGACTCGGGGTCAGAGCTCAGCTGGGCTGTTTTCCTTTCGAAAGGGAGAGTTGTTTCAGGGTTGTGTTGTCCCCTCATGCTACAAATGGGATTGTCCTGCTCTGACCTCTGCTGTTGGCAGCGCAAAGCCTGCCAGTGCTGAGGAACAGAGTCATTAGTATAAGGAATCCTCTGCCCTGGATTCTATGCCATTATCTCTAGCTCGAAGCAGCTCGGATTCCTAACAGCCTCCACGGCTGTTTTTCGAACCTACAGCTGGCAGAGGGCTGTCGCCTAGCGCCCCCTGCTGAAGCAGTGTGAGAGCACGCTCACCCCACGCCACGCAGCTCTTCACCCACAATCATTCATTGCCCCACTACAGGGCCTCTCGTGCGAGGTGCTCACAGCGTTTCACAGATGAATTAAAGCAGGCAGCACCCTGGTGTGCTCGGTGTCACCAGCCTCCACGTTACAGATGGCACCAAGTGAGTGACTTTCCCAAGGTCACACAGCAAGTCAGTGACAGAGCTGGAGAGACAACATTCCCCCCCCCCCCCAACTTCCCTGCGCTAACCACTAGGCACCACTGCCCAAGCACCAGTTCAGTTCTAGATGTGTTCAGACATCCAGCACAGTTTCTGTGTGTGTCAGTGCTGTCTCCACAGCCCATTCCACTGGGCCACAGGAATCCAGCTAATGGTCCTTTCCCCAGATGGCTTACCTAGAATCTACCCTGGGCAACCACAGAAATCCAGCCCAGCTGGAGCAAACTAGACCATCCAGAAAGAATCCCTGGAAAGGAAAGAATCTGGACTGGATTTCTATAGCCACGCGGCTGAGGTTCTGCTCCACTGGCCAGCTGAGCGAGTTGTGAGACAACGCTGCATTGAGAACATTGCAGCATTTTGCAGCTCTAGCAGCAGATTGGTTGGTGCAGCCCAGCAAAGGGTCACATGGTGAAAGTCATCTCTGTAAGCTGCTGCCTCACTGGAAACCATTCCTTTTTTAATATTGGCTCCCATACCTCTACATCTTTAATCGTCACCATGCAGTTGTCATTGATCCTGAAGGCAATTCATAAAACTCATTCCTAGAGTCATCTGTTTGAGATGCTGGTTCCAGAGAAAATACCCCCCCCCCCCCTCTTACTGCAAAAGTTCATTAGCAACAAAGAAATTGAAAAATAATAAAAAAAACCCACAAAATGAATAAAAGGGCCGAAAATGCAGGATGCTGTCCGGGTACTGAAACCCCGAGGTACCGACAGTCACAGCCTTGGTTTCATCATCCTGCCTCAACGGGAGATGGGGTTTGTTTTGTTAGCTACCCAGGAACCTCTTGGGTCAAGAACACACACACACACACACACACACGGCAACACCAGCCCTGGAGCCAACAGCCCCAGCTGCAGCTTGCAGAGAGGAATCATGCTGCTGTTGGCCACCCAAGGTAGGTCTACAATGTGGGGGGCACGGGGGGAGGTGCATTCTTAATGCGGGTTAACGAACTCAGGTTAAAACATCAGTGAAGACACAGCAATCCAGCTTTTAACTGGAGTTAGCAGCTTGAGGCTGGAGCTGAACCTGAGCTGCTAACCAGAGTGAAAAGCAGAGTCGTCCCATCTTCACTGGTATTTTAACCTGAGTGAAGAACACTTTATTTATTTATTTATTTTGGTACAGTGTAGACAATCAGACTCCAGCTGAAAGGTCATATTTGGTCAGTGGCAGAGCCAGGAATAGAATCCAGGAGTCCCTAGCACGCCAGCCCCTTGTTGTAATCATGGGAGTACACATCCCTCCTAGTTTTGACAAGTTAAGGGGTAAAGCCAATACCTTTTTATTAACATTCTCTATAAACTATTTGTCTGGGGTCAAAAATCCATACCACCAACTCTTAAAGGGGATGAGCATCTTTGATTCTTACAGCTACAGCACCTTGGACTGGGTTTCCAACAAACTCTTTAAACTAACGTTAATGCAAGAAATGTAATGAGAGAAAACAAAAGAATGTTTGTGTTTCAATTAAAAAACTCACTGGACAATTCAGAAGGTACTAGCTGACCTTGGACAAATATTGAAATTTCTATCTAGTATGCTGCTTAAGTGATCTAAGGATTTATTTGCATACAAAAAAAAAATCTAATTAAAGCACTGCTTGGAAAAGTCAGACTCCCTGCCCATGCATACAGATGCCATTTGAGCCAAAGGCAGGTTGACACTGCTGTAGTTTCACAAGCATTGGGGACCATAGGCCTCTGAGCAGTTCTTAGAATGAGCTCATGTTAGACCATCTTTTCTCACAGAGACCCTGGGAGAGTTTCTGAGAGTCAGCATTGTCTCCAAAAAAGGGCTGTGATAATATCCTTTTCCTATGGACCCTGGGACCAAGGCATCTGCACATTAGACTGAAATGTATGTTCCGCGGGCAGGAGATGTTAAGAGGGGCTTGGCAGTGACGAGCCAAAGCACAGTAGAACGCTTGTAGCTGAAAACCAGAGTTGCCAACTTTCACACGGTAAATAGGCACCCCGGCTTTCACAATAAGCCGGAAATCAAGCTTATCCCATTTCAAAACAAGCCAATCCCTAAGAACCCCAACACTCTATGTGACTAGATCCCCCCAACGTGCAGTCTGGGACTGTGGTGGGCCCGCTGTGCACCCCTGACACTCCCCCCCCCCCAGCCCCATACTTGCTGGGAGCCAATCAAAAAAAAGAGGCAACAAGCAACAAGACACAAGCCAAACAAGCAACTCACAAGCCAATTAAGCCAAAAACAAGCCCAATTTCTGCGTTTTTTCCATAGGTTTGGCATGTCTGCTGAAAATCTCTTGGCATGGAGGAGGAAATGTGCATTATTTGTATATCACTGCACAGCACTACTCTATGGTTACAGCAGGAGGCAGGACTCCTGGGTTCTTTTCACAGCTCTGCCACTGATTTGCTGTGAAGCCTTGGCTAACAATGTGCTGGAACCTGGCCTATTGGCTGCTCTCTCGATTGTGAGCACTTCAGGGCAGGGGCCAGCTTTTTGTTCTGTCTGTACCGTGCCTAGCACAATGGTCTCCTGATCCATGACTAGGGCTCCTACGTGCAGCCATCATATAGAGAATGAATAAGGATAAAACAACACCTCCTGGCTGGAGAGAGGAGAACGCTGCCAGGATGGTGCTGGAGCACTCATCTCCCAAGTCAGTGTTCCTCAGACTAAGACGGAAGAAGCAGAAAGTAAAACAGTAGCAGGGAGGACGGGGGTAACACAGATTTCAGATTTCTATTCGATACAAATGCAGTGGTTGGGTAGTAAGTAGCCATGCCACATAAATAGAAACCTGCTGAGGAACAGCAGGTATGACCTAGAAGGAAATAGGGCTGAAAGAGGTAGCAAAGAATGAGTGGGGAGCTGTCGGGAGCTGGAAGCCATCAGAATGACCGTGGCAAATTGCATCTATTTGGGGAAGTTGGCCAGCTGCGTGAATAGGAAGCTGGCCTACACCCACCAGGATTTCTCTCTGTGCCATTACGAGTTCACAGATACGAGGCACTTACCATTGCTCCCCAACAGCAGTAAATCTCGATGGAGCTGATGCTGTTGTAGATGGCACCTGGAATGAAAGTTAAGGGAAGGGCCTTCAGCGGGAGCCGTCTGTTATATCCTGAACAACCCAACACTGCATTGTGGGCTCTGCACAAGAACCGGAAGGCCTCACTCCCACCTCAGCTCTGCTGCTGGCTGAAGTATCATTTCATTTCTCTTTAGCGTGAAGTGGGGCTAAGTCCTTAACTGCCTCACATGGGAGTTGGCAGAACGAATATGCTTTGCAGAGGGCTTTGAAGATAGCAAGTGCTACTGTCAGCCTCTATCAATTTCCATCCAAAGGAGCTATCAGACTAGGCTTGTTTTCCTTGGTTTAGGAAATCATCCCCTTTCCCTTGCGACTCTGCTTGTACCTACAGATCCCTTTGAAACCTCCAACCCCTCTGCTCCTCTTTCATCGCCTCTTTCAAAGCTCCACCTCTGAAGAGCAGTAATTGTAAGCTGATAGTCCGGGCATAGTGCTACCGTTAACCACCTGGCATTGGCTGTCAGCTACCTTCTGTCTTCACCTGCCCCATCTAATTAACTTTTATCCCTCCTGCTTTCAATGGAGGAGGCTCCGGCAGGTTTTTGTTATTCATAGGGAATGAGCGCTTTAGTGGAGAAGGTTCTTGAGAACTTGCTAAGCTGGTGCTAACCAAAGGAAACAGGTTTCTGCGACAAGGCACTTCAAAGGCTGTAGTTCTGTTAGGAGGAAGTAGCACTCTAGCATTTTTCAGGCACTGCAGAACGGCCCTTGTGTCCTCCCCCCTTACACCCTCTGCATTTACCCAACTGCTAAGGCCTTGCCTTGGCCAGGATAATGGCCAGTGCCACAGGTAATAAATGCAGAGTTCAGTTGTGCTGGCTTCCAGCGAACAATCCAGCCTTTTGGACTGTTCACCGACCACTGAGAATGCTCCTTGTGCCAAGCAGCTTGGAAGTTAAAATGAATCATGCATCTGCGTGAAATGTATCGTAAAAAACAGTGTCCGGGGCCAGCTTTGAAAAACGATAAAGGCTTCTGGAGCGCCGGCCGGCTTGCAAGCGGCAGGGCTAGAACAGGAGCATCTGTACCTAAGCCACGAGCCGGAACACCCAAGCACAGGAACAGAGGGAGGGTGCAAGCAGCCGTATATCTGTGACTGGCATGAAATACTCGGTCAACAAAAGAAGCTTACAGGTCATCGCAGACTATTACATGTCTGTGATTAGGGTTATACCATAGGGGTTTACAGCCAAAGGAAGGAGACATTATCAGACCTGCTAAAATGAAGGGGGGGGAGGGAGAAACAGTTATGGGAAATGAAGTTTATAATCTCTAGGACACTGGTTCTAATCTAGTCCTGGTTAGTAGTGGCTGTAAGTCATTCGCATGTAGCATCTGTTCAGTAGCCTATGTGAAATGGCTTGGCCTCATGCTTGTTGCTATAGTAGAGAAGCATCCACATCACAAACACTGCCACAACTGGCATCTTCTACAGAGAAGCCAAAGATTAAATGGCCATGGAGACTAAAATACCCTGTGATAGTGGTTTCCCCAGCTCAGGGCTGAGGCAGATTTGATGCTCCACAGGAATGAAGCTTGCACTGCTGCTGCTGCCTATGCCATAGCTACATGGTGGAAAGAGGACTTCATACTCCAGGGCTAAGTGGCACACTCTGTTTACCAGCATTAAATTTATTAAAAAGGTAACACTGTCCCAAGCCTGTTTGATACTTCAGCCTCCCTCCCGCCTCCACCCATGATGTTGTTGTTCTTTGAAGCGTGGCAGAAGATTGAATCCATCCCCAATGCCACTTTGATTTCAGATTTACAGTCCAGCCAAAAAATCCTCCACTGTCTGTTGAGTCCTTAGAGATAATCACGGGAGGAGAAAGTGTTTATTTCCATCGTAAAGATGTGTTCTAATATTTTCAGATAAATCAAGCTGGGTTTTATGACGCTAATAAATTTGCCAGCAGAAACTTCATTTGCTGCCAGAGGCGGTGGAATGATTCAATTTGTTTAGTTTTAAGCGTAAGGGAATGTAATTGAGAAGGGTAAAGTACAGATGTTTTAATTGAGTTTTCAGAGAACATCTAGAGATGCAGGAGGCAGGAGGCTAATAAATAGGGACAGACTAGGGCTTCAATTACTCTCTGAGCTGTCACAACCGCCCCTGCCCTCTTTGTCTGCCACCTCCCCGCCTTCTGCTGCTCCCATGGACTGATTAGAAGTGGTGCCACCACCAGGAGAAACCATTTCTTACGCACACTGGAAAAGACCAAACCAAGAGAGATGCAGAATGTGTGTTTTATTTGTATGCCTTTTGGAGAAATAATTACACACTGGGACAAGCTGAGTACGGCGCGGTGAGGATCCAAATAACCCACTGTCATAATAGCCATTTCAAAATCTCATTCTTAAACCAGACAGGAGACGAGTTATCATGCCACACCAAGCCAGGAGTCCCTAGCACGCCAGCCCCTTGTTGTAATCATGGGAGTACACATCCCTCCTAGTTGAGACAAGTTAAGGGGTAAAGCCAATACCTTTTTATTAACAAGCCAGTACAGCAACGGGACCCCTTCTGCCCCCTGCCGGCTCTGCATCTAATGAGACGGGCAAGGACCTAGCGGAGATATTTGCTCTGGCTTGATCCATCCAACTCCCCAACTTTTTGAGGCATTTCTTGTTTCACTTTTTAAATGAAAAATGTTCTGCCCCCCTTCCTCACTGTGGAGTTTCTCCCATTAGGAGGGTTGATTCTTTTCACCGCTCCAGGTGTCTGGAAAGTCTCTCTGGTGTTGCTTTTCATGCGTAGGGAGGAGAGTGTTCCCTGGTGGGGTGCCAGGCAAGACACCCATTCTACAATGAGCCAGACATCCCTCGCTGCTGAGCTACATCTCAGATCACAGCTTACACAGGGATCCCACGGAAACCACCCGTGTGCAACGTTCCAAAGGAAGCGTCTCAGGAGGGGAGTTAATCTAAGCTAGAAAAGAAAAGGCACATTGTAATTGAAGTCCATTAAAACCAATTCTGCCTGTCAGAAGGCAGAGAGCTGTGGAATCTCAGGTGCCCATGCAAGGAGGGGTTAGTGGGAAAAAGGGAGGCAGTACCATGGTTTTGTGCTTTGACAAACACAATAGTCAGACCTTTTTGGGGTGGAAGGGGAAATTTTCTGGTGGTGGGAGGGTCACTGCGCTTGCCATGAGACCATGAACCAAGCTATGCTGCCTCAGGCCCAGTTCCCAGGCTCTGGGCCAGCAGCTTCTGCACACGATACGGAGCTTGATGTTCGCAGCTGTACCAAGGTGGAGACTGGCTCACTCTCAGAGCCGAGGTCTGCTAGCAACTCTGCTCCCTCACCTGGACAGGCCAAGGGTGGGCGAGGGAAAAGGACAGCAGGGTCTTTGAGCATTTGGCAGCCCTGGAGCAGAGAAGGAATAAACGGCTGATTAAAGTTGCCTGTTAGCTTCTGGACACTTGGGGACGTGGTCTGGTCTGGTGCTGTCAGTGGGACACAAGGTGAGAAAATCAGCTCACTGCTTTGAGGGATTGAGACGGATAGAAAGACCCTCGAAGCCTGTTACCAAAAGGAGCCTTGTGCCATGTAGCATTTCCATCCATTCTAAGGTCCTTCACAGGCTCATTTCTTTGCCGCAAATGTGCAAAACCTATTCCTACCAGTGCCTGCCCCTGTGCTGTACAAGAACAGACGGGCCCAGTGTGCCCTGCCACGGCGTCTGCGATCTGTCCCATTCCTGCCGGTCAGACATAACAGCCGTGAGAATGAGCAACAGAAGGAAGCAGGTGCAAACTCCTGCACGAGTCCCAGCAGGTGGCTCCGAGCTCAGCTGTGCTACGGATTTGCCCTCCAAACTGCATCTGTGCTTTTGTTCTCCCTAACCCAGAACAGAGCGTCGGGCTTAGCAATTCACTCACACAGCCCACTCCGTAACCTGGCACCAAAAGAGCCAAATCAGCTTCCTTGTAGCACTTAGGGCCGTGTAGGTAGCTGAGGGATGCACCAGCAAGGGCTGCCAAATCCTGTTTATGATCGGGAGGAGAGGGGATGTCAGGCTTGTTATGCTGGAACCAACTCCCCTCCACCCAACTGGCACATCCTGGTTTACGCAACGTTCAAGGACATCTTCACGTTGCTTAAGGGGGATCCCCCCCCCGGCTTTTTGAAGAAAGCAGCTTTGCACAGCCCCCGCCACCTGAATGTTTCCATGGCAGGAAGTGCTTCATGTCCCGTAGAAACCTGAAACTTGTATTAAAAAGAAAGCTTGATTAAAAAAGAAAGACGGTATGCCCGAGCTCACTGTTGGTGAAAAGTGACATTTAATATAGCAGTCGCACTGGGAGCAAGGGTATATAATGCCAGAGACTGGCAGCTGTCTTTGAACCTGGCTTAATCACAGGGGAGGAAATGTCTTAAAATATTGAAGGTAAAAAATTTAACAGTAAAAGTTCTGCCTCCTGTTATTAAAGCCTTTATTTTATGACCTTTGACCCTGGGCCCTCAGATTGCTAGAGTAATAAACGTGTCACTTTGCAGTAAGAGTTAGCAGCCCCAAGAGCACAGATTTAATCAAAGACTGTCGGTGTCCAATACAATAGACCGTTCTCATGCAAGAAGAGAAGTGTCTCAGCCTGTAAGCTGGGGTAAGGTGTGCTAAGCGGAATTTTTGGAGGGTGGACGATTCTTAAACTCTCTCTCGACCAGATGCAAGAAAAATTCTTAACCCTAGGCAGAGGGAGAAGTTAGAAGCAGGATAGCAGCGTTATGGACCATTTCCAGAGCATCTTCCATGTTTTTCCTCTCTCTGCTTATACTTCTGAGCTCCATTTCTGAAGTGAGACAGGCACAGTGAGTGGGGCAGTGCTGAATTCTCCAGCTGGCACTACATTCTCCCCTGAGTTAACACCCAGCTTGTTTCAAGGCTAATTACCCAGAGCAAGAGACTGGAAATGTCAGTACGCCCAGCAAGTGCTCGAGGGTCTAATGCATGTCACCGACAGGTAATTAGCACCTCCCAAGGCCACACAGATCCCGACTGCTGTGGACATAGCCTGCCCTGCTGCTCCAGCACTTGTGAGCTCTGTTCTGACAGTTGAGGCCACTTAGCAGCACCAAAGAGCTAACGAAGTGAGGAAGAGACTGGGATCCAGAGCCTCGCAGAATGGGTTTGCCTTGGGAGGGAGAGTTAAGGCAACCAGAAAAAGTGGCTGGAGCAGAACTCCAGGACCAAGGGTTGGTGTCATCTTATCAAACAGGCAAATGAGCTAATCCAGACCCATTGAGTCCCCACATTCTACCCCATAGACCACACAGCAAGTAAAACAAAGGCCAATGTTTTCTGAAAAGGTAGTAACAGAAATGGAGAAACCGTGAGAAAGATTTGTAACAGGACCAGTCATATTAACCACATAGAAGCCCATTGCTTTCTACAGTCTCCTGACCCATCCTCCAGACATGCCACCAGTTGTCATCCCTAGTTAACCAGCTCCCTCACCATGCACCTGAAATTCTTTAACAGAACCAAAAAAAGTCTGCTACTTCCTTGGTGAGGGGTAAGTGGATCACTCCAGAGAACTGCTGTTGGATTGTGTTAGCAGCTATAACAGTTCCCTGTCTCTGGCAGAGATATTTGTCCAGCTCTCATGGGGAGCGGATGCAGGCCAGACAGCCTTCCATGTGCTGAAACCTGCAGCACCATAAGGAGGCTGCTCCTGGACAGAGAGGAAGATGCTCTGTAATGGAGCTTCCCCAACTCAAGACAGAAATGATCAGACACTGTATAACCATGGAGGCCTTCTGAGAGCTCCCAACCCTGGCTTCGCATGATCAGTTTGAGAACCAGAATCAAAAGGAGGTTGAGCAAGTTACATCAGCACCCAAGGTGAAGAGGGGATAAAAAGTCCTCACGTCCAGATCAAACCTGCATCAACAAGCCGATTGCTTGCGAAGAGCAGGTTGTTGGGTTTTTGTTAACTGAGTCTGAAACAGGAGTTGAAATCCTGGAATCTCCTCCAGAGCCCTGGATGAAGAGTGCTGCTGCCCCATCATCAGAGTTTTGTCTCGCTCAGGATGATATTTGCAGTCACAAACACAAAGCAGAAAAGACTCCAGAGCAGCACAAACCAGATCCAGAAGATGTGCCGGAAAGGGGACAGATGGTTATTGACTGTGCCACTGCCGAAGACCAGCTGAGTGTCCTTCCGACTACAGTAGGCCAAGAAAGCTGGGATGATGTACTGGATCCCATTGCCAGCATAGGCTCCCGTGATGCCCACCAAGGACTCCAAATCATGTGTGCAGACAGCCACCAGCACAGGGGGAATCAGAGTGATTGCTGGAAAGACAATCCTATCCACCACCCATGGGTATGTCCCACCTTCCCGGTGGAAGAGGGTCTTCCAGTTGTTCCGCAGGGTCACAGCGATGATCGGGAAGTTAGTGCTGATAGTGAAAACAGGAAAGAGGCCCAGGAAGTAACGAATGAAGGCGATGTTGGTGATGTTACAGTTGGTGAAATTGAGCGTGTACATGTCCATGAGGGTCTCATTGCGGAAGCAGTAGATGGCCGTGAAGGACAGCAGGCTGTAGAAACCCAATATTAAGATGTAATCCAGCAGCACCAGCTTGTTTACATGCTGCTTCTTGGAGATTGGAGTGATGAGGGACGGCAGGGAGTGCTGGCACATGAAGGAGTAGACACACACCCCAAAGAGGTTGGGGATCCCTGAGAGCTGCGCCAGAGGTGGGTGACCTTCCCCTTCACCCTTGCCGATGTGGATGAGGGCCAAAATAATCATGATGATAAAAGCTGCAAAACGAGAGAGAGAGAATATGGTAAGTCATGCCAGCATCCAGGCTCCCAAACACAGCTCTCCTCAGAAGCACAATCTCTGCACTAGATCTCGCTACATGTCTACAGCTCAGGAGATAAGGAAAACCACTTCCCTGTGGAGAACGTGGCACTGCATATCAAGAAGAATATACAAGGGAGTTACCACTTTATTGGCTTTCAACACGAGGCTGTACGTCAGAGAGAATTCATATGGGAACAGCCTTCTGACTTGGTCTTTAGCAAGTATATCTAACCATCACCCTCTCTCAGGAAACAGGCACGCTGTGCTCTGCAAAGTCCAACACTGCTGTCATTCATCATCTCTTCACCTCAGGGTCCCTCTTCCCATCCTCCTTGCAGAGGTACGTGAAACACCTTCCCCACCTATGAAGTTAGCCTAAAGGGTATTTGAGAGAGATTACTCTGTGCAGGAGGCAAGATCCTTAACCCGGCCACAGACACCAATGCCACTCGTGTGACTTGCTAGTTGAGGTCCCCGAAGCATTAGCCTACGGGGTGTGTGTTGGGGATAGGGCAACTCACACAGCTGCTATCACCTGGGAAGGTGGGTGGAACAACCACTAGCACTGGCTATTTCTTGGGCAGGAAGAACAGGCTGTCTACTGCTAATCCCAGAGGAGGGAGAGAGACTAAAGCAGCACTGAAAAAATACATTAAAATTCATCAGTTCCAGGCATAAAATCCATTTGCCTGCCCTTTACCCTGATAATGGGAAAAAACCCAACTAATGATATTTTACTAGCCTGTCAAAACAAGGTACTTGCTCTGGACAAGAAGAAATATGAACGGCTGGGTTAAAGTCTAGGCAGGAAATGAAACCTATATCACACTCCAGCAGTAGAACCTGGGCTAAAAGCCACGTACAAGGAACAACAGCCTAGCAATAGGTACAGTAAGAACCACATCCTGACGTTATGGAAGTCACCGCAAGCCTGGGAAAGCTGGTCACTGGCTGAGTTACTGAAGGGTGAAACACTTTGCCTGCTTGACAATGAAAGACGGTATTTGCAATCTGAGGGTATGTCTACGCTACCCGGTGGATTGGCGGGCAGCGATCGATCCAGCGGGGATCGATTTATCGCATCCAGTCTAGAGGCGATAAAATCGACCCCCGAGCGCTCTCCCGTCGACTCCTGTACTCCAGCGCTGCGAGAGGTGCAGGCGGAGTCGACGGGGGAGCGGCAGCAGTCAACTCACCGCGGTGAAGACACCACGGTAAGTCCATCTAAGTAAGTCAACTTCAGCTACGTTATTCACGTAGCTGAAGTTGCGTAACTTAGATCGATTCCCGCCCGCCCCCCCCCCCGGGCTTAGATTGGTAACGACTGGGAAGACACGATTGCCCGGGCTCTTGTACAGCTCTGTCTCTGGCTGAGAGGCAAAGCACAGCAATGAGTTACCAGGTAATACAAAAAATAAAATAAAACGCTGACATTCCTGTTAGACAGCTTCGAACGTCATAAATAAAACAGCAGACAAACGAAAGCAGCAAGTCTCCGCGCGGAGCATCCCATAGCAGGTAGGCCATGTGTGTGCTAAAAATGTTGGGTGCCTGCCATAGGGGAACAAGGATGCTCATTTGTTCAGCAACTGTAATGGCTCCTACACCCACCAGCGCCTGGAGATTGTGCGGTGTTGTTGACGCCCCTTGGTGGGAGTAGATCTAAGGAAATATTTGATGTTTACGGAATAAATTCACAAGCACTCTGCTTTATCCAGTCCGTAGAAGGGAACAGATCGACTTCATCCAAAGCCTCCACTGATGCAGAACTGTAACGTCTTCTCTCTTAAGCGAGGGGCAATTGTACTTCCCAGCATTCAACACAGCCTTGGCACTGAGTGTGCCAGTAACTGGGCCTAGCACCCCAAAACATCCATTTACCCATTTCACTGGTCAAACTCAGATACGTACCCTACCGCAGAGAGCCTAATGCAATAGACTCATTACCCAAGGATGAGGACTCCTAAACTCATAGGGTACACATTACCCATTTCACCCCATATCATAAGCAGTTACCCACACTCATCCCCTAACCCTTTATCATACCTAGTTACCCACCAGCTCCATCCATTACCCAACAGCACACCCTTTCATTCCCTCTTTATGAGTGTCCCCTTTGAACTGATCCTTTATCAGTAGGGCCCTACCAAATTCACAGCCATGAAAAATGTGTCATGGGCTGTGAAATCTGGTCTTGTGTGTGCTTTTACCCTATACTACACAGATTTCACGGGGGGAAACCAGTGTTTCTCAAACTGGAGGTCCTTACTCAAAAGGGAGTTGCGGGGGGGGGGGGGGGGGGGGGTGGAGGGGTGGGGGGGGGGGGGGGGGGGGGGGGGAATTGTGGTATTGCCACCCTTATTTCTGCACTGCCTTCAGAGCTGGGTGGCCGTAGAGTGGCAGCTATTGGCTAGGCGCCCAGCTCTGAAGGCAGTGCCCCCCTGCCAGCAGCAGCACAGAAGTAATGGTGGCAATACCGTACCATGCCACCCTTACTTCTACGCTGCTGCCTTCAGAGCTGGGCGGCCGGAGAGTGGTGGCTGCTGACTGAAGGCCCAGCTCTGCAGGCTGCAGCGCGGAAGCAATGGTGGCAATACCATACCATGCCATCCTTACTTCTGCGCTGCTGCTGACGCCGGCGGCTCTGCCTTCAGAGCTGGGATCCCGGCCAACAGCCGCCGCTCTCCAGCTGCCCAGCTCTGAAGGCAGCACTGTCACCTGCAGCAGCTCAGAAGTACGGGTAGCAGTACCACAACCCCCCTACAATAACCTTGCGACTCCCCACCCCCACACCAGCTTTTTGGGTCAGGACCCCTACAATTACACTACCATGACATTTCACATTTAAATAGCTGAACTAATGAAATTTACTATTTTTAAAATCCTATGACTGTGAAATTGACAAAAATAGACTGTGAATTTGGTAGGGCCCTATCAGACTCCATGACACATTTCAATCCACCCCTCTGCAGTTACCATTTTATTGGCCGCATGAGCTACCCACTTCAGATTTTTCATCCCCAAGTGAAAGACGACAATGCTGGCTGATAATTTTGCAGGGGGTCTAGAATATAAACCGGCTGTTACACCAGACCTATTATATAAAGGCATAAACTAGAGCAAGATCACATTTGGAGTATCAGGCACAACATCCATCCCCGCGACCGGACATAGTGGAGAGAGATGGGAGGATTCAGAGCTCTCTCCCCTCTGGGTATTTACACACTTTCTCCAATTCTAATCTGAGCCAAGGAAAAAGATGCATTACAAACCCGAAGGCAATCATCACAGGAAGGGCCTTCCTAGTTCTCTGGTAAAGTGTTCCCTCTCCCCAAATTATCACTGACAGAAAGACTCCAGAATGCTTGTTAGCCACTCTAGCAAAAGCAGAAAGACCTTCAAGTCATCCAGAGCCTGCTTCAGGACACTGAGTATACTCAGCAGGGCTGAGAGCGAGCTTGGACAGACTGACAGGAACAAGAAAGGAAACGCAAGACAGGAGAGGACACAACACTCAGGAATGAACGAGCAGGACAGGTTACACTGCTTGGGAAATGCAAATCGAGGACATTTATTTCTCTCTTTTGGGAGAAGCGTTCGACTCATGAAGCCCAGTCTTGTATCTCTGTCATATCTTAACTATTTTTAACTGCAAGAGCCCTGCACCTCTTTCCCCGCTGAAGACAGCACAAATCTCTACCATCTCTGCTCAGTCAAGAGCTGACCTATCAGCTCTCATTCAACAATGCACAGCGGGATCAGCTGAACGCCCTGGTGAGCCTCAGAGTTTGCACCCCTTTTCAGAGAGTCTTTGTATGGCAGACTGGTAACCGTAGTCAGCTGCTCTGTGGGGACCGGAGCACCAGGTGCTTTATTCACACGGGACGCTAGCAGTAGAGCTAGCTTCTGTTTCCAGTATACGCTCTTACAGCAGGGGAGCTGTGCAGGATCACATTTCCACCGCGCAACCTGTCAGAGTCAATCCCCCCCGGTACTCCCGCCTCCACACTCCACGCCTGTTATGGAGATGGGCCACACGAGACCTGGCACAGCTTTCTACGCAGGTGACCTCCATGCACACAAACACCAAGCTGTGGAAGGAGGCTAGGAAGCTGCTTCCAATTCAGAGACAAAAAAGAACTCTCCATCTTGCTTCTGGAGCGTTAAGATTTTTTGGATTAGAATAAAAACTGCTGGAGGCAGAACCTGAGTCGATTCCCTACTTTTTTAGGGTTCAGTGTATAGCTGCCCACTTTCACATTCTGCCCATGTCAGCCTACTCCAATTATTCCGCTGTTCACCCCACAGTCCTCGGCAAGACCAGGAGAAACTGGTGACTTCCTTTATAAGAAAGCCATGCTTTGTTATGCTGGGAAGTCTAGGGCTTGATCTAAAACAGTGTCAATGAAATGGCCCTCCACTGACTTCAAAGGGCTCTGGATCAGATTCCTAATGGGGAATGATGGGGTTCCCCAGCACAAGGCCACCCACAGTGGAGATTGTAGAATCTGCTAGAACTACTGGTGCAACGTTTCTAAAGTGTCCTGAGAACCTGGGATAGAAGACTGCAGAGAAGAGCAAGCTATTATGTTCTATAGAATGGCTGTATTGCCTAAGTGAATTCTCTTCCCCACACGACTATCCAATGAAGCAAGTCTAACAAGAGAGGTTAAAAATCTAGCAATATCTTGTCAAAGTAGAAGTGCTACTCCTCTGCAAGAAGCTCTCAAATGAAAGGTTCCTCTAGCTTGGTGTTGGCAACACGTAGGAGTGTTACCCTTTTCAGTGGCTCGTAGCGTGCCCATCTCCCATCCTTTGAGGGGGATGGGGCTGGCTGGGTGAATTGGGAGACTCCCCTACTCAAGTCCCGACCACAGATAGATCTCTATAGCAATGCTTCCCCAGCAGCTGTATTCTCTCTCGGCCATTGGGGTGGAACAGTGTCTCTCCCCTGTCCTGGCTGCTGAAATTGGAGAATTAAATGTTCACATATTAGATTTATTACCTGTCCCTGGGAGGAAGCAAGACACAAATGAAAACTCAAACTAGTTATGCCCAATGATAAATCAAGACGAAAAGAGGATGACAGCCTCTGACTGACAGGCAGTCTCAAGCAGATGAGAAAAGGATCCCGTGTGTATGCATGAAGCTTCCTGTTCACATCCTTCTATTCTTGGGATAGCAGGCTGAAGGCAAAGCCAAAATACGCCATTAAAGTAGCCTATGGCTCCAGCACTAACATTCCTATGGTGCTCCTGCACCTGGAGGGAACCTGGTTAGTAGAGAGAAAATGTGTTAAGAAAATTGCTCATGTGTAAGGAACAGGTTTGGGCAGGAGGGACTGAAATATGAAGCAGGGATGGAAGAGACCTTCAAACACCACTTCAGAAGGATGAGAGCCAGAGAAATATAGAAGACAAATATAGCTCTGGTCCCGTCCACACAAGCTAGCAGTCACCAAACAAAAAATGCTTGGTGACAGAAATCTAGTACAGCTTCTCCAATCAGCATGGACTGGGATTATTTTTTTGAAAACTGCACTTGTCAAACCATGCTATAGCCTATACCATCCACACCCCACCCAAAGTAGTGTACAGCTTGGTCTTATGCTGATCCAGGAAACGATGCTAGAACCTTGTTTAGAAATTCAATTGCCGCTAGCTAGGGTGACCAGACAGCAAGTGTGAAAAATCGGTACAGGGGGTGGGGGGTAACAGGAGCCTATATAAGAGAAAAACCCAAAAATCGGGACTGTCCCTATAAAATCAGGACATTTGGTCACCCTACCGCTAGCATGATTTTCAGTTGTTGCACAGACAACGCCAAAACTGCAACCATTTCTCCAGGGAACGTAGGAGATAAAAGCAAGAGGATCAGACACCTTCATAGTTGGAGACAGGCCTCAAGAATGTCAAGGGCATATGTAAGATGCCTGTACACCACTGGTTCTCCTGTTGTTTCATGGAGCACTCCTGGTGATCTCCATCATGAAGCATTTTGAGACCCAAGCAGTGGGAATTAAAAGGGGGCGGGGGCGGGGAGAAGGATGTCTCTATGAGAACATTTCTTAGTAAGTGCATAGGAGAATGAAAGGAGATGGAGAATGCACTCTCTACACCATGTGATGAGAACCATATAGATAACCTACCAGAGGGGAAGGGGTAGAAGAAAGGAGGGAAGGCCAGAAAGATCACAAGAGACTATGAAAAATGAAATGCAAATGTAAAGTGATGGTAATATGATGCAGCACCCCGCCTCTACTTCCTCCCCCACCCCCCGACACCCATGTGAACTGCAGCTTCCTTGGAAAACAGTGTTGTTTATGGCTGATTGAAACAGTTACACTAGTCAGAGAGGCAGATTACATGGTTTCAAGGGGTTACTGGCAGGTTACAATCACCTCTTGCACTTGAAACTTATTTGAATGTTTAGAAATAAATAAAATGAGCCCCTGTACAAACACAGTGTAAGAAACTAATTCATACACACCCCGGACAGCTCATTTTCCACACAGCGAGACAAGTGGTCTGGGAGGAACATTTCCGCATCCCACCTTCTCGAGTGCACATCCTTACCGGTGAAGGATGGAAAAGAGGTGACAAATGAAACACAACATGGCTTTTTAATTACCACCCCCGACAGAGATTTTCTGTTGTTCGTGGGGAGAGGACACCAGCTCTCTAACCTGGAGGACAGAGGCCTCTTCTGAGAGGAAAGCTAAGGCTGCCTGTCCTCCTTGACCAAAGAGATGTTGATTTTAGAAAGATGACAGCTCCGCTATCAGGCTCTCGTGGCCAGATGAAGGAGGAATACACATGAGCCTATATCCGAAAAGCAGCACTGATGGTAATCTGGGAGTCTAGGGATATTTAACATTCCATCTGTGCTGGCTCTAGTGGATCGATAACACAAAGCCATACAGGGAAGTGAGAAAGTGAAATCAGTCTAAGCTCATCATTTCCTCAGAGCCCAACTGGGATCCCACCGTTAGCTTCATGCTTGCCCTGCATTCCTCCACAGGGGAAAGGGTGCTGGGCTGGGCTGATCTCGGTCAGCCATCCATTCCGAGCACAGACAGTAGAGCAGGGAATGGGGTTTGCTCTCCATCCCCCCCGGCAAGATGCAAGTGCTGGAAGACAGCAGTCTCAGGTTGGCTCCTTGTCCCAGGTGTTGAAGATGTTCCTTCCCATTCTCCTTCAAGGCAGAGGGGTGAGAATGTGGTATGCTCAGATGCCGTCCTCAGTGCATGGGGAGCGGGGACAGAAATGCAGTTTTCCCTTCCTCTCTGTGCTAGGAGCAAGTCTGGGACCTGGATCTCTGTCGCTGAATGGTGGTGGGAGAACACATCCCTCCACATGGAGTGAAGTGGCCAACGTCACAATCTTGGGTCACCCCTCTCCACCACCCCAAGTTTGCTCTTCACCCTCCACAAGGAGCAGGTGTGGAAACAAAGCATTCACCAGTCTGCTCCTCCTCTGTCCCTGCCACATCGCCGATGCACAGCAGGTAGCAGCTTTCGCCGGGGGACAGGACCTGGGTCTCTCCAAATCCTGGATATTTAAATTCACAGCTGCTATGAGACAGAATTTAGGGAGGTCAGAAGAAAACAAATGTCTCAGTTTTGCCATTAAACTCATTATGAATATTTGATGATTGAGGCAGGGTGTCCTGGAGTCGGGTGCCTGGAGTGCTTTTAATTTTACTTAGTTGCCAAGGAAGGCTTTCAACATTCGTAATAATACATACAAATCACAGCTCCCAAGAATCCAATTCCACTGGTGCTTTCATAAGGCAACAGAAACCCCGTCAAGCCTGAAAAGCCACAGATAGCCCTCCCCAATATCTGCCCTTTAGCAGTAAATCCACCCCCCTAGAGCTGTTGCCCCGATATTGTGCTCCACAATGATTTTCTGACTTCACCTTTCCTTGTAGCCCATTGGTGCAGCTCCGCGTGGTAGGACTGATGCAGCAGAGGCACTATTTTTAGAAGAGTTTTGGAGAGAAAGTTTTGCCTGGAAGGTAGAGAAGTTGCAACCTTGCCTCCAGATCAGCCTTACGCAGAAGGAAACAGGAAGGTCCCAAGTCAAGATGTGCACCGAGAAAGAGGAAGAAACGCAAGGAGATGTGTCAGTCGCACTGTTCAGTAACTGACCAGGACCATGCTGCAAGTCAAGCCTCACTGGTGCGAGGCGACGGAGCGTTTGCTCTCCCAGTCATTTGATCTCTCCAGTGACAATCTGAAAGGTGCTGTGCTACAGACTCTTAGTGTGCACAGGTCCCCCATAATGCCGGGACAGCAGCCAAGGGCCAGTGGAGCGGACTAGACTCTGTGCTGAACTCTGACTCTAAACACTGTTCCTTTCTCAGGCACTTCCAAGCAGGAATGTCTTAATGATCTTGGGGAACTGCCCCTGAGCACTCATAGGGGCAGCAGGCTGCAGACCAGCGGCAAGCAGTCGAACTTTGCAGAGCAACCGCCGTTTCTATTTTCAGCCGGCATTATCCCCTTCGTGGAAGAGAGACTGCAACCGGGATACAAACAGTAAGCGAGACGTGGATAACTGCATATATTTGCTGCAGCTCATGAGTTGTGCCCTTTCCAACAACATCCATTCCCTCAGCCTGGAAACCATGATTAACACTAAACGAGCATCACCAGGTTACGCAGACATCTTGCTCTACATGTCATCCCTTCTAATGAACCGGAGCAGCGCTGGGTGCGAAATGCTGCCACGCCATCTTGCTATAAACGGAGGCCCCTTATGCCTCATTGCCCCCATCTGCCCATTTAGAACTGTTTGTTTAAGCAGGCGCCCTGTTACAGCTTTGACACGTTTGCAGCAGAGCCATCCATCAGCGCTGGCTGACGGTGTGACAGAGCTTTCCTCTCGAAGCAGAGAATCAATATGCCAGGGGATAACAATAATGAATCACCCTCTCGCAAGGCACACCACTCGCTTCCCATCTCAGACGCAAGGCAGCGTGATGGATTCGGGGAGGGAGGTGGCACCGAAAGGGGAAGAGGAGGGGAGTAGGCAGAGTCTCCCTGGGCCAGCTCCCTTTGGAGATGATTCCGGGAGAAGAAACCACCTCCTTTTTCTAACTCATCTACTGCAGTGATCTCCTGGACCTTTGCCAATCCAAAGCACATCATTTTATGCAGAATGAGAGCACGCTGGCTGGGAGCCCCAGGGCGGCTCAGTTGTCCTAAGGGGCTTGGTGGTAGCAGGCAAGCACGGGAGTTTGGAAGGGCTCTAGCCCATTCCAGCTGAGAAGTGAGAGGGAAGTAAACTGAACAAAAGCAGAGGACGGCTAAGCTGTCTAAACCTAGGTTCTGGAATACCTAGACACACTGGCAAGACAGGGTTCAAGTCACTTCATCATTCCCAAGTAGAGTCATTGAGTTGCACATAGTTTACGGTGCGGTTCTTTGGGAGGAGAGATTAAAAAACGGAGGCCTTGTCTGCTCCGTGTGGACATAAAAAATCCCAATGGCACTTTTTGGAAGGGCAAAGATTTGCCTTGGGAGGCCCTTACCCAATATTGTTGCTTACCCATTGCCACAGAGGACACTAGCCACCTTGTTATTTCCCTAGCAGCTGCCTTTCAATCGTGCTCAGTGTGATTAAACCCACTGACCCTTTGGGATACAGAAGATGGAGATATACCGATCTCATAGAACTGGAAGCGACCCTGAAAGGTCATCGAGTCCAGCCCCCTGCCTTCACTAGCAGGACCAAGTACTGATTTTGCCCCAGATCCCTAAGTGGCCCCCACAAGGATTGAACTCACAACCCCTGGGTTTAGCCGGCCAATGCTCAAACCACTGAGCTATCCCTGCCCCCAATGCTAGAATTGTACTATACACGTAAGCTGTTAAGATAGCTCACTATTACCAGTCACGCTGGTAAAACAAACCTCTGAAATAAGCCCTGATCGGACTCCTATTGACTCATTCTGCATTAACCCACATGTCCTCCCCAGAAATTGTATGATCTCACCCAATCAGAGTTCATGAGCCCCAAGCCTCTTGGAGCTGAAATGGACAAGCTGCTCTACACTTTAGTGAACGGTTCTGTATAAGAGGATGCCAGAAACAATGTGAGGTGGAACCACAGTGGTCTAGGCACAGTGATAGAGGCGATGAGTGGATCTGCCTCTGTGGAAGTGGGAGCTAGGAGGCTGTCGAGAATCTTTGACCTGTGTGATGGTGGAGCCTTGAAAGCACAATGAGGCAAGAGAGTCCTTATCTCTGGGGAGCCGTGGGGGCTTGTAAGGAATACAGATGGGCACCTGTGATGAAAACGAGTCAGAGCCATTAGGGGGAAGGCGGCATCTCTGCTTCTGGGAGAGTGTTTTACTGATCTCAGACCAGGAGGGGGAAGGAAGAGTTTTTGGCTCTAGAAAAAGTTACAGAGCAGTAAGAAGGGCTCATGGCCTCAGTGTGGACGGTTCATACAAGGTAAAGCAGGACTTTGGCTAGAGGACAGTTATTTCACTAGTTTGAGGTCTGAGGCTCAGTCTACATGGCATGGAACCGTAGCTCACCCAGGCAGCAAAAGTGCAATGACATATGCTGAACTTCTCAAGATCGTACAACGTGGAGTGTGACTTGTGGAGAAAGGCAAAAAAAAAAAAGGAGGTCAGAGGAATAGTGTCTCATCTGTAACACCGATCACCCTGACGTTCCACCCACGCTGGCAGCTTTCACTAATACCCTCTGCCACCCTGCCAGAGATTACTGCTGCCCTGGCCCTGGGCCAGATGCAGAGACTGTTTCACTAACAAAAACAATTTAAAAAAAAAATGAATCAAGTCTTTCAGCTGTCAAAAGCTCTAGGATAGGATTTTACTGCTGGAAAACACCAACTCTGTGCTTCTTTCTTCCCTGCTCATGGCAATGTTTGCTACAAGATAATTAAGCAGACTTACAGTAACCTCCTCCAATGGCAACTCCTGCCATTAACTCTGTTGAACCATTCCTCTCTCTGATCCCGTATCAGCTGACATGCTGTACACATGCTGCATGCCGGGGCACCTCGGGGAGAGAACACACAGTTTTGTACTCTGGTGTTATCACTGCTCCTTCATCTGTACATGTGGGAGAGGAAAACTGGTTACGGACGTTCTTCACTTCTGCTGGAGATCACATGTAAAATTATTTTCTGCCAACGCTCCTTGGATTACCTATGGCAGTGTCCTCAAGCCATTACACATGGTAGCTAGTCCCAGCTCTGCTTCTGGTATCTAGACTCCTGGTATCTAGTCCCTGCTCTGCTACTGCCTCGCAATGTGACCTTGGACCATCCACTGCATTGCTCCGTGCCTCAGTTTACCATTCTGTAAAATGGGGATAATACTTTCCTACCTCACAGGGTCATTGTGAGGTTCGATTAACATTTGCACAGCTGGAGGTGCTAGGGCAGTGCAGAGTGTCTGAAGCCAGTGAATCTGACTCGAAGCTCAACAGCCGCACCTGCTCTGGTTTGCTTGGGCCCCCATCCAATGCAGTGTCACTCCATTTGCCAGTGATTTGACATCTCGTCTGAATAATGCTCTGTATTAAGCATCATTATAGACTCGGTGGAATGCACAGTTGCTCTCACTGTTGATGTTCACTCCCTCCATCCCAACATCTGCACAGGTGTCCTCATTCTGGATGTCTTCACAGAACGCGGAAGTGGGTAGTAACCTGCTCCGGTATGCGCCACAGATCTTTCCGAACTGGCTCTGCACCCCGTCACAGGCAGTCATTGCTTTATCTCCTCCTGACTGGAGATGACGTTCTTTTCAGGAACATTAACCTCTCTGGCAGGATCTTACCAGTCCCATCCAGCACTGTGTGTCACTCTCAATAAGCATCTGAAGCTATCAAGGTGCTTTCACTCACGCCGGCACCATTTCATTTCATCCCATCCCACCCTGCAGACAACACTGAAACAAGTTTCTCAGATATGTTTAAAAGCAGGCACAGCAGAGAAGCATGGCCTTTTAACTAACTCTTCATAAATATATTCGCTTCTTAGTGAATTATTTATCCCAGAGGGCTCCTAAAGCGGCTTTCTCCTCTCCAAAAGGGACCAAGAAGAGCAGGAGGACTTGGTGAAAGAATGACAGTCAGTGTCCTTAAGGCAATCAAAAATGCAATATAATGTCCTGATTTATAGTTCAACTCCCTCCTTCTCCCTCCCAATGGAGGGTGTAAAGAAGAGACTAAGGGCAGAGGTCTAACTGGTCCTTCCTTAAGCTGTCACAGTAAGCTCTGTTTTTAATCACCAGAAGAGCAGCTGCCTAGAGGACTGTACAGTGGCAAACTAATCTCCTTGCAGGAGATTGAAAATATAAAAACTTCAGTTATTGTCACTACCCTTACACCAGCCATGGCTATAAGTCTTGCAGTCTCCCTTCTTCCCCATCTGCTAGAACTCCTGTTTAAAAAAAAAATAGCAAACTGGCCCAAGGATTTTAGGGTGGATGACCTCCAGCTTGGCCTGTTTAAACTTGAATCAGGACAGCAGTGATCAAAAGCCACCACAACATCTGAACTCCGTTCAATGGTCTACAGGACATGATCTTGGACTAATTTCCAGGGGACAAATGTCCGGTCCAAAAGCCTCCATCGCAATTGTTACACCATTGGCGGTCAAAGTGGAGATGCCGAAGGATGGAATTGGTATGGATAATGACCTACCCTTTCGGCCCTCAAAGCATGAGGAACATAGGGCAGGTTATTCTTTGCTGCCTAAGTTGTATCTGTTCTGTGGATACAGAAAGGACTTCAGTGTCCAGGGCTGTGAATCAGGCATCTTGCATCAGCACTAAATTCAGATGGGAGAAAAAGAGAAAAAAAAAAACCCCACAACAACCCCAAAACAGGCGACTAAATTCCATGGTTCCCAAGGACTGGAAAGGGAATTTTTTAGGTGGCTGAGAGGTCAACTGGAGGCCAAAGTGACAGATGCCAGTTCTGAAAGTGAAAGGTTAAACTATTTCAAGATCAGTAGAGTCTATCTACAACACAGCTTCTTCTGACAGCTGTGCTAGTTTCCAGTATGGTTTGACTAGCAGAATTCTCAGAAACCACCACCCTAACCAAACTGGTCTACAGCCCTGCCAGCATGGTTTCAACTGTATTTTGGAGCTAATGACAAGAGGAGACATTCCTTCAGAGAAGCCTGGGCCTTTGAGATGGGAGAGGATGGTGGTGGTGAGAAATTAAATCCTGGGCAAATGACCCTTTGTGTTATTGTTTAATTACTTAAAGTTATGGAAACAGATAAACAGAGAAATATGTAAAGCAGTATGAAAAGTTACTTTTTAGCAATGAAGTGGAAGAAGGCAGGTTATCGAGAGACTGCCCCTTTCTATAAGCAGGGCAAATTTAGCAGAAGGCAAGTCTGCCCATGAGAAGATATCGTAAATAATTGAAATTACAGATGGAAAGAACTTATGAGATCTTAGTGCATGCCCTCAAGTCAATGAAAGATTGTTCCCTACAGTAATGCCTTGGCATTTGGGATGGGAACAATGGCAAGCCCTGAAATAGCATGTAGGGATTAAAACAGCATATCGGGAGTCAGGACTTTTGGGTTCATTCTTGCTTCTGCCACCGATTCACTGTGGGGTCTTAGACCTCAGTTTTCATATCTGTAATAAAGGGGCTAAAACTTACCTACCTCACGGGGGTGTTGGGAGGTGCCATTACTCAGGGTTCCTAAAGCGGTTTGAGATCCTTTAGCTAAGGTATTGCTAAGACACCTATCACCAGCCTATCTAAGAACAGGAAAAAAATCAGCGAAGGATCTCTTTCGCTGAGCCTGGAAGTGGAAACTGAGCAGCAAAAGCTATAGCTGGGTATTAAGTGTCTGTGTGAGGTGGAGGCAGTGAAGGAGGCGGCAGCAGAGGCAAAGAGAAAGGGGGAAGAGATTTAATTAATGGCGTCAAGTTTATCCCCAGAACTTGGGCCAGGATTGTGACTGACCCACTTTAAGAAGTGCAGTGACCAGGACTGCTTACTAATTGTCTGATCTGAATGTACCGCAAAGCATAATGGGTGAGGGGGGAGAGAGAGAGAGAGAACACTGCAAGCCAGCAACAGCCAAAACTGAAGGATCCTCTCCAAAATGGATCTTGATTAAAATGCAATATTTTCTAATAACTACAAATGGAGCATCTGGAGCAGAGCATGCAGCAAGTGCCCCGAGTGAAAGCTGTCTGGGAACATTTGCCAGTGATGATACAATAACCGAGGCAATACTCATGCTGCCACAATCTTTAAAGCCAGAGGTCTCTGCTCATAAAGCTGGGAGTTCCAGGCTGTAACAGGTTGCAATTAAATCGGTTTAGCTGCTTAATACACAATAGCTCAGTGTTTGCCACTGAGCTCCAGCCCACCAAACGCTGTCCTTTCGTTCTCTTTCCTAATCCATATCCTTCCCATGACACTGCTGGACAGAATCATCATCCAACAATACAAAGCACTGCTGTGCACTGGCGTGCCCCACGGTTCCCACTGGTGAAACACCTGGCATTCCCCTGTGTGGCTTCAGACCCTGAGATTTTCGTTCTGCCTTTGCCAGATTCTGAGCTGTGCACTGTGGTACCCAGACAGTCACCAGTACCCAGGAGAGGATGTGGGATATTGCTGAAGAAGGTGGGGATAAGGCACAACCGTGGCACTGTGAACCTGGCCTCCTTGAGGGCTCCTGGGTAAATGATGGGCTGAGGCACTAATTAGGTCATTGATAAGTGCAAATGTGGGTGGGAATACCCTGTCACCTGCACCTAAGAGAATGCAGTAGGAAACAGGTCAGCTCTAGAAGTAGAGGAAGAGAAATTCTACGTGGTCATAATTTTGGGGGACCGAGTCAGGCCGCTGAGACCAACCTAAATCATTGCCTCCAGCCTTTGTCCTCTATCAACACAGGAGGAGGAGGAACTACAGACCGAATGAAGAGCAGAGTATTTCTTTGGGATATTCTGGACATTTTAGATAAAAATCAAATCTCTCAAGGCTGATTCCTTGACCAGAGTGTAAAAGCGATATTATTCCAAGAACTGGGTTAGCCAAACTGCATTCATTTGATCCACTCCAAGAGTGCTTTAACCAGGCTAGGGAACAATCTTCTTGTACCGCTCTGACAATTTTACAACGGTTTTACGTTACTTTGGGGGCTAATGCGTATAGGAAAGGGGAAAGGATGTCACAATACAGTTCCCGGTAAAGAATCCTTGGCCAAGCTGATGCGAGAATTCGTACTAGCATCCTATTCGCAACAAACACATTTCAATGTTATAGCTAGCAAAGTTTTGACCTGCAGTTGTCTATAAAAGTAACAATATTTGAAGAGAGCTATGGCCCAAATATTAGAACACTAGCATGCTGGCAAGATGAAACCGTGTTCATTATTCTACAACTGGCTTAGAAAATAAAAGTTTTAAGGTTAGCCCAATTCAAGACCTAGGCTAACACACTATAATCAGAACCTGGATCCTTCCTGAACTGTCGGATGTCGCTTAGGGCATAAATAAGGCTCCACTATCCCTGTCTATCTTAAGAACATAAGAACGGCCATACTGGGTCAGACAAAAAATCCATCTAGCCCAGTACCCTGTCTTCCGACAGTGATCAATGCCAGGTGCCTCAGAGGGAATGAACAGAACAGGTAATCATCAAGTGATGCATCCCGTCGCCCATTCCCAGCTTCTGGCAAACAGAGGCTAGGGACACCATCCCTGCCCATCCTGGCTAATAGCCATTGGTGGACCTATCCTCCATGAACTTATCTAGTTCTTTTTTGAATCCTATTACAGTCTTGGCCTTCAAACCTTGGGCCACTCTTTGCATGTCCCCTTTGTTGCTAAGGGCAGTAAGTTCTTCCTCTAAGTAGTGTTCCATGGAGGGATTCTTTCAGTCTGCCCCTTTTGGCTGTTCCTCCAGCTTCCCAATGGCATGGACAGGGAACAGAAATACAATTTTCTGTATATACTGGCAAAAAAGAGCCATGTTATACCACAACCATATCAATAGCACAACCGGGCCTTATGTTAGAAATTTTTTTAGATAACCATCTTATAGCCTCCTAGCTTCCTACTCGGCTTATTAGATACTGCATCTATGTGGAGCACATTCAGAAATTCTCCGAGAGCTGGTCTAGAGTCAGTGCAACTCACTGGCCTTAGCAACAGTGAGAACACTAATATAAACTGGGCTACGGGATTTTTAACCACTGTTATGTAACCTGTTCAGAGCAGGACTAGACAGCTGGTAAAAACATCTGAGCTTGGTTTACGCTATTGCTCCCACCATGGCTAGCACTGGTATTCGGCCAATTGTGGAAGAATTTCTGAAAATGACGAGGGTAACAAGTGTTAATTATTTTATTCCTATTCATAAGCCTGGTACAGTGATTTGAAACAACGCTTACAACTTTGTAACGAGCTGTGTTTAAGACGTGGCTCTCGAGAGGTGCTAACACGGTTTCAGGTCTCCATATAACCCGAGTCTTTAGCCATTGCATGTTCTACTCCACCTGATGAAATGTACTTGTGCCCTCCTTGCTCTTATCAAGGTAACACAGGGAAATGCTTCTCCATACTAGTCTTTGTTTTCAGATGAGTTCTTTGGGCCCAACAGGCCCAACCAATAAATTTCCATCCTTTTGGTATTGCCAATTGCACTTGTACTTTCAAGCCTCAGATCATTTCAAGGATTCCCCATGCCCTTTGGCCTTCTGGGTGCTTCAGTATGTGTCCGCCTCAGCTGCACACAAAGAGCTTCCGCAACATCAAAAAAATAAAGAATGCCTCAGCTGGATGCAGCAGCCCAGCCAGAGGAAGCTGAGCTCCAGGCCTGGTTGTTCCTCTGAATTCTCTGACCTGGACCAATTTTTCTTTGTGATGCAGGTGCTAGCGTTCTCAAGGTAGCTTATTTTTCATGGAGAGATGAAGTCTTTACATCTCATGGAGAAAAATGACCGCTCTAGACTTTGTTAATCAAAATATTGCTTCTGAGAGCGTATGGCTCTGTGAAGAGGCGAGTGACATTTGATTATCACTCAGATCAGAAGGAGAAAGAGAGGAAACAACTTTCAAAGGCAAGGATGACACCGTTACAAACACAAGTAGAGACGACCTTCACATGCAGCTCTCTCTCTCCGCTGCCAAGAGTCATCCTTTCCGCTACTGTCATCTTAATCTTCAGTACACCTGGGGCAGTGCAGACTGATGTCAGCCACTGCGGCTGGGAAATCCACAGGCTTTCACTGAATGGGGGAAAGGGAGCAGTGTACGTCCTGCAGCAGACACATTGGAGGCCAATATTAACCACTAAGGACAGAGAGTAGAGATGGGACAGTTGTGCAGAGGACTGGCTTCCCGGCAAGCGCAAGTTCATGCACTTGTCCAAAGGGGCTGGCTTGGTCAGCCTATCTGAAAGGGGAGGTGAAGCGCAGATGGCACTTTCTGAAAGAGGAGAAGCAGATGTGTCCCCTTAACTGCGTAAAAGCCAATGTGGATCAGCCAGCCTGGTAGAGTTGCAGAGTTTGGCTCTGGTGGTTTAGAGAGGGTCCCATACGAGGAGAGATTAAAGAGGCTAGGACTCTTCAGCTTGGAAAAGAGAAGACTAAGGGGGGACATGATAGAGGTATATAAAATCATGAGTGATGTGGAGAAAGTGGATAAGGAAAAGTTATTTACTGATTCCCATAATACAAGAACTAGGGGTCACCAAAAAAAATTAATAGGCAGCAGGTTTAAAACAAATAAAAGGAAGTTCTTCTTCACGCAGCGCACAGTCAACTTGTGGAACTCCTTACCTGAGGAGGTTGTGAAGGGCTAGGACTATAACAATGTTTAAAAGGGGACTGGATAAATTCATGGTGGCTAAGTCCATAAATGGCTATTAGCCAGGATGGGTAAGAATGGTGTCCCTAGCCTCTGTTCATCAGAGGATGGAGATGGATGGCAGGAGAGAGATCATTTGATCATTGCCTGTTAAGTTCACTCCCTCTGGGGCACCTGGCATTGGCCACTGTCGGTAGACAGATACTGGGCTAGATGGACCTTTGATCTGACCCGGTACGGCCTTTCTTATGTTCTTATGGTGCTCAGGATAGGTTCTAGAAACAACTTCACCACCACTCTGCTAGAACAGGCCAGGAAATGCAGTCACAGATCCTGGAGAGAGGGAGCAGTGCCTGGTCTTAGTATATCAGAAGGATACAATCAGCGCACCAAGAAGCCCAAACTAAGCATAGGGGCTTAATCCTTCCTCAAGCTTTGTTTGCCGTTCCCCCTCTCCTACAAGCTCTGCAATAGGAGCCTAACCCCAACCCAAGTGCGTGGATTCATCCCCTCCCCAAGCTCTGCGGCAGAATCATCACCCCAAACCCAAGCCCTGCAGCAGGACTATTACTCTTTATTTACTGTATAAACCCACTTTCCTTTAAAGACTCTTCTTTTCTAATAAATCTATTACTCCTTGAATCCATTGCAATAAGTAGCCACTGAGGTACCACCAGGGCTATTAAACATCATTATCTGGGACAGACATCCCCTAATGGCCTGACACGGGAATCAATCAGGCTAAAGCATAAATTTCCCCTACACCTTTCCAAACACTACGTCTGTCAAGGAAAGAAAACCTTTGGGCCAAGGTTTAATGATCACAACTCCCTATACTGGAGGCAGCTGGCTAGGGACAGACCAACGGCAGGCCAGCCAGGTTGTCTCAGAGACGCGAGGCTTGACTGATGCATCTGCAGGAAAAGAGGAGACTGGGTGATTGGAAATGGGCCAGTGAAGGGATTATATTTTTTGCTACCTTTAAAACCCCTTTAATGAGATAACCCCTCCTTCTGGGGAGCATGGGGCTTTCAAACCTTTCATGTGCTCAGGCAACAAAAGAGACACTGACATTTGAGATTTTCACACCATATGGGGTCAGTGTTCATTATTTCAAACGGCTCAATATTTGAGGTTCTGCAGCTTAATCTCTCATCCACCACAGGAGCTTCATTTCCCTAAGCAACACGACCGATAAACCTCAGCTCAGATATTCTCATCCAGCTCCCCTTGAGTACTGCTGGGGGTTTCAGATCAGGATCACAGGCCTTTGAATTTGGCTAACCGAAACTGGCCTTTACTGCGTACAGATGTGATACTGAACAGGTGACAAAGTCCCATAGGCTGAACTAGGGAAAGTCGTTTTTCCTTCCTGACGGGCTGATGATAGGTATCAGTTATCAAATCTGGGTCTGGAGTAGACTGAAATAAACACTCGGAACTATAAGCCTGGGCAAAACACAGTGTGCAAGTATGCAACCTCTTCCTGAAATGTATTCACGTGGCCCAGATTCACTGCAATTAAGTCCTTGGATGACTGACAAGATTCAGGGTGGGTTCTCCATTAAATGCATCAGTGCTCCAAAGAGCAAACTATAGTAGTCACCTCCTGCCACAATGAACTCTGTCCTGATGGAATGGATTCATCCCACTTATTTCCAAGACCTGGATCCTGAAGAAATTGACCTGATGTTCAGGAGGGTCCATTGGGAGAACCGCCACACCAAGCCACAAAATCCAATAGCCTTATCAATGAGAAACATCTTTAAAATGCCCATCCTACCCTGCCTTAACACTGGAAAATCCAAGTGTTGGTGTTCCAGTTGCTAGATGGACAGTCGGTCAACATGGATAGTACTCTGATCACAAGCAGAATTTCCACGCACCCCTTCAAAAAAAATCCTTTTTAAGCTTCACTTTTTAGTGAGATACCATAAAAGACACACAAGGGGCTTGGGGAAGGAGGCAGAGTGCCTATTGAAAACAGCTTGTGTTAGTTATGAAGTTTCTGAGGCAGCCTATGGTGCACCAACGGCAAGACACTTGGGACTCAGCACCATTTTAGCCAAGTGTTCACTTATAAAACTCGTGTCTAAAATGAAGGTGACCCTGGCTCAAAAAAAAAAAAAAAAAAAAAAAACTCCCACAAAAAAAATCTATGGTTGACTCAGGTCTTTGAGAGGGCAGGATGTGCAGGCCATGACAGAGTTACTCCAACATCTATATACAATACCCGTGATTCAGTTTCCATCAGTAGTGATCGGGGTGAAGGCTTGCTAAAACTGAAGAAGTTCATGGACTCACCTATCCATCTCATCAGGGATGTCATGATCTGCAGATACTTGGTCTTCTGGACATTAAAAAAGGTGAAAGGACCCAGTAGTAGAATAAATGCTGCCTGGAAAGATTAAAAAACAAACAGGAATCAGGCGAAAAATCAGGCTAGCACACCTCAAGGCATGTTAATTCAACCAGACTGGTCACAGCTACAGCTATCAAGACCTAAACTGAGCATGTACCCAGACAAAGAGGTTTAATATTTAATGTTCTGTAAAGTTATGCTGATAGCTTGCACTAAAATTTGTCAGTAACAGCGTGCTGTACAGGTGATAGCAAACGTCAGGAAGCCAAGAGGATTCTAAGCTCTATGTCTGCTTGAGGCATATAATCTGACATCGAGCAATTAGTTTGTCCCCTCCTTGTGTCTCAGCCAATCCAGCTTTAAAACTAACTAGTGAAGAAATCTTGGTGTCAAACAGAAGCTGATTTTTGGCCTTATTAGCAAAATAAGGATCTGCTGAATATCTTACAGCTCCCCATCCCACACCCATAGTCACTTGGCAGAAAGCAGGACTAATTGAAAAGACTTGCATTTCCTTAGACATCACACTTCCCCCTACTTCTCCTCCCCAGTGCAACAGAGACTAAACAGGTGACGGAGCCGTGACCTCTTATCCAACCTCAGTGGCACTGAGGGAGGTGGTAGTGGTGGGGATGAGGTGCCGATTACCTAACAAACTAATTAGCCAAACCAGATAACAGGAAGCACTTTAAGAACACACACAGAATGTCAAGGGCTTGAAAGTGTTCTGAGCACCCACTGGGCAAAGCTAATGTGGTATCGAGAGAGGTTGCTTTTATTGAGAAGGTTGGGGGGAGGAGGAAGGGAGTGATACTGGGGGTGGGGGGGAGCTTTGCACACCCTTTGTTTTTGTGGGGGGTGGAGAGTGTGACAATCAATCAAGGACTGACTCAGACTCTCATCAGTAACATGTGCAAGCAGTAGGATACAGGACAAAGGCCCAGAAGATACCAGCACATGCTGTGTCCATTTGCTTGGCAACTAGTAAGATTTTTAAAAATAAACAGAGCAATAAATACTTAGCATTTATATAGCTCTTTTCATCCATACATCTCCAAGCACTTTACAAAGGAAGGTAACACTCCACTTTACAGATGGGGGAAACTGAGTCACAAAGAGGCTATATTACTTACCCAAGGTCCCACAAGGAACCCATGGAAGAGCTGGGACAGAACCCAAATTATTTAAAGACACGCACAACTCCAGGAAACTTTTCTAAACCCGTTCCAGAAAATATGTAATGCAACTGGAATAATTTCACAACACAAATATTGCCAGGTGGCCAAAATAAACCCAGGGAGTGGACTGGGAGTCAGGACTTTTGGGTTTTATTCCCAGCTCAGTCAATGATTTGCTGCGACACCTGGGCAAACCACTTACCCCTCTGTGCCTTGGTTTCCCTGTTTGCAAAATAGGAATGCCGATGGGTGTGTGGGTGAGGAGTAAGGTTTAAGAAATGCTACAAGATCCTTTGGATGAGATCACCCAGGAAGCACAAAAGATATTTCAAATATAACTGACAAGTCTTAGACAGCAAAAAGAAATATCAAGGACTTCTCTGTTCTAATACAATTGAATTAAAAGGGTTATAGAAATTAGATTTTTTTTCTCTGCCCTTTTCCTTTGATCTCCTTTTTGTGTTCTGCTCCCTGAATTCCCTCCATCCCCACCCCGCCAGCAGCCTCCTTTCTACTGACTGCCATTCAGTCCCAAAGCAGAATGCAGCTTCCAAGGGTCAGAAAGGTGGGGATATCATCATCATCATCAAGGATACAGATGCAGCCCAATGCACATGTGGAGAATGCAGGCGCAAGACCTGGACTAGCACCAACGAAGCAGAAGCCAAATCTACCACCACTGAAATTACAGACCCATGCCCAACTAGCCTCTCTTAGAAACACACGCTCAAACTGTTAACATAATCCCCCTTCAAAAGCGATGATTACCTCATGCATCACTAAGAGCTGAAACAAAACGACAGACGAGGGATGGTGATAATTAAGGAACAGGTGTCCTCTGCAAATTAGAGTACACCAGAACCAACTGGCAAAACAGCACCATCATCCAAAGCAAGGACAGACAAAGGGCCCCTAGGTAGCAAAGAGGGAGGGTTTGAAGTCTGTATCTGTCTCTGAGCACAACTGCAGCTTTGGTGCTCAAGTAGAGGATGCAGGGCCTGATTGGTGTGTCCATCTCTAGACACACTTGTAAACTGAACCTGGAGAGGAAGCAGGGAACTGAATTTTGTAACAGTTGTGGGTAAAAATATAAAAAGTCCTTTTGGGGTTTTCCCCTCTAACTTCTGCACGGTTATAAACTCTCCAGCTTCCAAGCAATCTTGATCTACTAAACCCATTGATCAACTTCAAAGAACAGCTTCAAACTCTCCCTCTCTCTCAAGGACTCTACTCCTCAACTGATTAGGAGTGAGATGAACACAAATCATCATGCCTGGAGGTATGGATTTCCCCCCACCCTTTTATAACAAACTATCCATTGTTCATCATAAAAGCCTGGTTTCAAGGAGTGAGGTGTGAGATGAATTCAAGAGCAGTCTAAATATTACATTACCTTCCCCATCCAACTCCCATCAATGAACCACATTGGGCTTCCAAGGATCAATAAGAACAAGGCAATGGCTTTGACTGCGATGAATCAAGTTGCGCAGATTTGAGAGCAGACCCTGTTTATAGAGCAAACAGGGCTACATGCTGAATTGTCTTTAAATGAGAAGCAGAGAGTAGTGGATGGCATTACATAGCAAAAATCAACCCCCCAAGCCCTCCCAAGTTCAGTGAGATTTGAAACAGGACAGGTAATGGCCATCAGTTCCAAACCAGAAGCTCTTCCATTTAACCGGTAAAGGAGGATCAAGAGATCAGTTTTAGTCCAGTGACTGGGCCCATCCTGACTAGCTCAGAATTGGAGAGCTGAAGAGACAGAGCAGCCTTTTCAAAGATGTTTCAGATACAAGGCCTTGCAGCCTACTGGAAAGGTGTGTGTAAGAGAGGAGAAGATAAATATGAACATGTAGGCCAAGATTTTCAAAACTGGGTGTTTAAAAATAAGTGCTCCGCGCCACCCCGTCCCACCCCCCAAAATAAAGATTTAAGTACCTAAATAAGTAGACAGTTGTGTTTCTCTCTGGGATGGGAGAAGTCAGCCATATTTTCATTCCAAGGATTTTTCAAATCATTGTGTCTTCATCACAAGCTGCCAAGTTCCCACTGATCCAGATTCTCCTCCCCGAGAAGTTAATTCACTCCATAATGGCCGTTATCGCTTTACCCTCTTCCTGAAGAAAAGGTGAGTCTAGACTGGCATCTAGGACACAAGCCACCTCATCTGCCAACAACATTTTCTAGGCTCAGTTCTGTCTCTAAAGTGAGCAGTTTTACAAACCCTGACTCGTTACATGCGACAGTCAACAAAGCCTAAGTCTGTACAGAAAAACGGCATCCGCTGCCCTCATGGAATTCAAACGGCACTACTCGTTACACACCAAGGAAGAGCTCTTGCATTTTCCAGTTCAACTCCCCTGCTTTCTACCTTAGAAATACCTAATGCCTCGATCACCCCAGCTACTAAGTTTTAGCAAAATAACCTGAGGCAGAAGGAACAGGCAAATCTTTAACTGAAGTGGATTATTGTACTCTGCTGGTTTACAACTACAGACAACGAATGGAGGCTCGTTCAGTTCAACCTGAACAAGGAAGAAGAGATGTCAGCCTTTCGGCTAAGACGAAGTGCTGTGTCTAAGAGCTCCTACATCCCCGATGGGTGTGGGAGAAGGGAATCCTTATCATGCCCTTGCAAGGGATTGGCTCGGTTATCGGAGGGGGGTCAAATTCCCTAATCTCTCTCCTCCAACCCCTTCCATTACGAAAGAAAATTTAAAAAATATACCCACGCCTGTTGCAGTCATGTAGGAAGTCATGCAAAAAAAAAAAAGGAAAGCCTCTTCTCCTTGCAAAGTCCTGTTTGTGTTGAAGCCAGCATGACCCAGTACATAACTAGATGGTAACGTGTTTGTGGCTTTTACTGAAGATTATGTTTCCAGTCAGAGAAAATTAGAAGCTTGCTAGCACAGAAGAGAAAACAACAGCTTGTCTCTCTGAATTATGCTCTGCCCTGCAGGCCAGCGAACTCGATAGTTGGGCAGTTCTTGAAGTGTTAGGATGCCCCCCCCCCCCCCCCCCCCCCCCCCCACACAGTTTTTTTTTCTGGCTATAACACTGCCAAGGTTTGCGGGTTACAAAAAAGCAAACAAACAGGAATCCAGCTGTCAGTGGCTTCCTAGCCTCTCCCTCTGTCAGCTCTTAATACTTCAAAATGAAAGACAGGCCTGTTGACTTGGAGCCTTCTTGCTGCAGGGACCAAGATGGGATTTGCTATTATTGCTAGAAATACACAGCAACTGAAAAAGAAATAGTCTTTGTATTGAAATTTGCATGCCAGGTAAGACGTAGACAAGCCACTTAGGATAAGATTACACTTACAAAGAAAGATCACAAGAAGGAAAGGGTAAGTACTAATGTGGTTATGTAAACTGGATGGCTGTAGTGCCTCAGTCAACATCCACTTGTGACAATCAGCTGAGATGCTCCAAGAGAATGTTTCCAGGTATCAGACATATTGATCAAGAATCGAATCAGTGTAGAAGGTGCCTTATGCCAGAGTCAGAGGGTTTTGTTGGCCAAACAGGCTCTTTATTGGATCTGGAGGATGCGTACGTCGTCATTGCACAAGTCCTCAGTGTTCAGAATAAGCAGACCACATTTTATTGAATTTGGCTCTTCTCTCACAGCTTTTTATAAAGCAATGGGTCCTAGGGACTAGAACTAGCACCATGGACTCCGCAAGTAAATGTCTGTGTGCTGAGAGTGTGAATGCACATGCCTGCCAAGTGACACTGATGAAAACAAGTTTCATTCACAACTGCCATTGGAACTTGCTTAGTTGCCTTCAAGATCTAATCTGCAGAAAAAGCATCCACAATGTTTAGCATTTACTGAGAATTAAACTAACCTGAATAACTACTGTACCTTTTTGAATCAGAGCCTGGAGGATTCCCAAATTCTGAGCAATGTTTGCTTAATATGAGAACTAACCCCACAACCCCAGCCCTCTAAAACTTGACCCAAAGCAACAGCCAATCCCAAATCAAATCTTTGCTCTGAGGCTCCTGGTTTTGACTGGTGGCAGAAGTACGGACATCTCACATGCAAGGTTGTTCTCATGGTAATTTCCACCCAGCATCTCCGACATTGGTGACTGCACATCACAAGTTCCAAGCAGCCCTTTTCTTCCCACTGAAAGGGGTGAGGGGATACAAATAAACTTACTCTAAACATGGAGAAATCTGGCATTTACAAGGGTAAGGACTTGAGATTTAGATCCACTGGATCACTCTCTTTGGTAAACTGCTTTGCCTCAGTTGGCAGGCTAGACTGGATGCTTTACAGACGCTGCAAGGCTATGGATATGGAACATTCCCATAGCAGAGCAGAAGTTAACGAAGTGACACCTCCGAGAGGAAAATGGTCCCTGTTAAGATTAGTTGTTCAGAAACAGAAGCAAAGAGTCTCCTTGAACAGAGTAGAAAAATCAGTCACTTCATAGCTGATGTCAAATGAGTAGTAATTCTGAAGCCAGCTCTGCCTGGGCGAGATGTCCCTGAGCTCATCAAGCTACGCCGGCAGCCTAGGTGAATGCTGGACGCGATGGAGACAAATGCACCATGGCTAAGAACAGCCTCTGACCGCCAGCTGGCCTAGCAGAAACACCTGATGAGCTCTGTAACATCTGGCCTGCTCGGGAGCCATGGCCCTGCTCCAAGGTGTGAGGACTGTGTAAGAGCCCCTGCTCTGGCCCCTGCCTGCATCAGGTTCTCCCCTATAAATGACATTTAGAGAACAACAGGGGAAGAGGAACTTGAGTTTTAACACTGACGACACAGGCAGAAATATGTGATTTCATCCCCTGATCTGGGGCCTGATCCAAAGACTATTGAAGTCTACAGGAGGAGTTTTTCCACTGATTTCAGGGGGCTTTGGATCAGGCCTTCAGCGAGTGTAAGGACACTTCTGGAGCCAGTCAGAATGGTTTAAGCCACACTTCTGCCTGAAAGAACTTACCAGGTTTTAGGCTCCCCACAACATGGTGTTTCTGTTCATTGTCACTGAGGCTAAAACAGTCCAGATGTTTAGCCACTAAAAATGTTACCACTACTGACTTAAACACACCCATTTGCAGCCTAGGTAACTGCCACAACAGCCCCACCACCTCCACTGTGGCACCCACCACCCTAATCCCCGCACCCCAGCAGCCTCAGCCAGTCACACCATAGGTTGCAACGCTTATAAGGACCAATCTGTTACAGATTTCAAGAAGAGAGGCTTTGTGGGGCTCACTTCCTTGCAGTTCCCCGTCTCAGACCTCCTTCCAAGCCTCCTCTGCTGTCCCCCCTCGTGACAGAGGACACACTCGTCCCTCCTGCGTGATCTCAGCTCTCCAGCTAAAGTGCCAGATGGCACTTTACTTAGGGCTGCGTTCCAAGCTTCATCCTTCACCA
This sequence comes from Platysternon megacephalum, assembly GCA_003942145.1. Classification (NCBI taxonomy): domain Eukaryota; kingdom Metazoa; phylum Chordata; order Testudines; family Platysternidae; genus Platysternon; species Platysternon megacephalum. Next base: position 2,799,445 of record QXTE01000131.1, on the reverse strand, counting down.
TCTATGGTAAGATATAATATACGAAAAAGGAGACTGATTGTTCATACAAGGTTCCCTCCAGACCCTTTATAAAAGCTTAAAGATGAAAGATGGAGAGACAGAGCCCCCAGCGGCTGGCGTGTGGACCATGGCTGCTGCTGTGCTGACCGGCAGGAAGTTATCAGGAAGCAGGTAATTATTGACTCTCTTATTTAAATTGGTTAAAACGATAACCCAGCAGCAGAAATGGGATTGCTCAAAGAGGCTGAGAGGGTTTTTAACCTCTTCTTCCCCCCTCCGAGCAGTAATGAAGTTCCACGGAACAACGCTGCCTCCATTAGACACTGCATGAGTAATACTTATGGATAAAGTGTAACTGGCCTCATTTCTACCCCCCAGAGTAAAGGAGAGCTACTTTGTCACAGACATCTGCTGCCAAAGCATTGCTGGTAATTAACATGCAGCTCTCAGGATACACCATGGGGGTTTTTACAGTCATAACTCATAGGGAACATATTGCCTGTACAAAGAGCAATCTTCACAGCTGGCGTTCTCCTTCGATACACAGGATCTACACAACCCAGGATCTACATGGCTGGGTTAGAGGTTGAATATTCTTCTAGAGCCAGAGCTACAGCTGGTGAAAGCTGAGATAGCTGCACTGAAGTAAGGGGAGCAATGCCTATGATGCCAACTGAGGACATCGCCGCTAGTGTCCTGAAGAATACGTAGAGCCAGTGGTGGCATTACTGCCTAATGGATGGTCAGTGGCCTACGTTAAATGCATCTGCTTGTTTAAATCCAGTTCCAAATGGACAAGTGTCCACCCCACAAAAAACACTATCACAAGTCTTGACCTCATTGGGGGTCTCAGAGAGACTAAGGACTGAATGGACCAGAGACTGAACCTCCCCTGTGGCCCCTAGATCATGCCCCTCGACATCAAGGCCGCAGCACATTGAAAGGGCAGCGTGGTGAAGTCGGCATGGTGCTGTCCTGGCTGTACCTTTGATGTGGATGAAGACAGGGCTGTCAGAATCCTGAGCAAGCACATTTCAGTGAGCGCTAAGTTCACTTACCCTTCCCCCCGCCAAAAAAACCCAACACCTCCTCCCAAAACCAACCACTCAATTCCCTCCCCTCCTAAATTAAACAATCCAAACACGGCAAAGTGTTTTCAAAAAGTCATTCTATGCAAAGATTGCAGTCCTTGGCGCACACAGCCAGGATTGGAGCCAGCAGCAAGCTTGCATTCTCTGGTGTAAATATGCTTCCATAGTCATTTTTCATGAGCAAGAGAAAGATGGAGACCAGCAATCTCCCGAGGTGACTGCCATCTAATTCTTCATTGATGGGGTATTTATGGCACAGTCACCTGCAGTGTCTTGTAGTCACTTTAGCGTCTCCTTGACCCCTGACCTCCCCTACTCTGCATCTTCTAATTGCATCCAAATGGAGCGGGAGGGGAGCAAAGAAGCTGATGGCAGTAGGAGAGCGGAGTTTGAAAGTGGAATGTCAGGTGCGTGATACATGGCAGCCCCGCAGAGCGAAGTTGCAGAGCTGGGCCTGGCTGTGCCCTCCACAGACTGACCTCAAAATGGATCCGAAATAGAACAGGAGCCTTCCTGACATGGAGTAGCCTTGAGGATTTTTTGCAACATTAGCGAGCAGTGCTATAAACAGATTAATGAGCTTCATCTAATAAAGTGTGAGAGCATAGTCATTACTACCCCCCCGACAGACACTGCCCTACATCTATGCAGATAGTGGAGTATTGGCTGCTAACACTTTCTATTTAATATAACCCCCCCCTCAGGTTAGAGGGGGGAGGGATAGCTCAGNTTTGCAACATTAGCGAGCAGTGCTATAAACAGATTAATGAGCTTCATCTAATAAAGTGTGAGAGCATAGTCATTACTACCCCCCCGACAGACACTGCCCTACATCTATGCAGATAGTGGAGTACTGGCTGCTAACACTATCTTTCTATTTAATATAACCCCCCCTCAGGTTAGATAGCGTTAAGGTGGGAGAAACAGATAGGCAGCGTGGCATATAGGCATGGAAGACCCGCAAGCATGCCTCTCCATGAGCTTTTCAGGGTTAGGAGGTCCCTGGGGATCTGCCGTCATTAATTCTTCCCACCTAGCTCTTCATCTCTGAGCTGTAGTCTTTGCCTCCTACTTTCCTTCTCCTCACTTGCATTAAATTCTCGGTATGGTTTAACATACTCTTGCCCCTGAAATGAAACCCTCCAGGCAATAAGGGAGTCTCATCCCAATTCACTGTTTGGTGGGTCATGGGGCAATTGCCTGGAGGCACATTAAGGGTGCCCCATGCATTGTAATTATAACGCCTGCTTTTATGCCGCAGTGCTAGGGGCTACCTGTGGAATCTGCTCATTCTGAGCCTTCTTCCTCCCCTACTTTGTCTAGTGCACACTACACAGACTGGTGCAATAAACCCTCTGGATCACTTCAGGGATCATTTCTGCCCAGAAAGGTGACACCGATCACAGTTTGCTACAGGACAAATCTGGCCAGTCTTGAGTTATCTGTATTTATGGTAGCGCCTATAATTTTGTCATCGGTAGCTTCTGTTTTGGTCTAAAGATCACGGCTTTGGTCAAGATAACATCAAATATTTCACCCAAACAAAAACAACAGCTCAAAGGATCATAGAACTGTATGGCTGGAAGGGACCTGGAGAGTCATCTAGTCCAGCCCCGGCACTGAGGCAAGTCACAACCATCTTCAGAGCACTTCCCTGAACAGTGCTCCCAAGGGGCTGAATAGACAGACGCTACCCTGCTCAAAGTACTGTCCCGGTCTCCTCTCACCGCAATGCTCGCAGAGCGGCACTACCTTGCAATCTTATGGCAAGTTTGCCCTGGGGCTGATTACCCTTTCTGGCAATTCTCTAATGAAACTTTTGGGGAAGGAAGAAGAAAATATCAAAGTCACTGTCCTACTCAATGGAAATGCTTGTATGTAATTAGCCAGGCCAATAAGGTCGCTGTTTTGTTTAGGAGTAAGATCTGTTATTTCTATTTTTAAAAACAGTGGAAAAGTATTAGAAAATATGCTGTTTAGGAAGTTGTGTAACGACCCACTCCATGGACAGCTTAGCCAACCTACCAGGTCTCTTCCAGCTTCAGTTTCTATGATGCTGTCACTACAATATGAAACTAAACCCTTAATACAGCAAGAGCATTTAGAACTTATGTTCCATAAAATGATTCAAAGAGAGAGAGACCAGTGGAGTCTCTTGAAACAGGCTGGCCTGAGAAGAGTCTTAAAGGCCATTTTGAAACCTTTCCGATTTCTGCAGTAAATTGGTGATCGTGACTAGAAATCAGTTCTGACACCTGCCCAGTTCAAGAGAGACAGGTCTCCAACATCAAGAGAGAAGGGTGTCATATTTCGTGTTTCGCTGCCTGATCAAGCTCTGTTCCAACATAGGGCTTTATTTAGAGAAGGACCTGTTCTCCTTCTGACTAGTTGCAGGCACAGCGCTTACTGAGTCCATCTACACTGCATACAGAGGTGTGATTGTAGCTCAGGTAGGCATTATTTATATTACCATAGCCCCTAGGACCCCTAGTCATGGACTAGGGGCCCCATTGTGCTAGACACTATACAAATGCAAAATAAAAGAAGGTTGCACCTTCAGTTGCAGTGTAGACATACCCTTGGAGGTGAGATTTCCACAGAGTTAAGGGAAGTGCTTGGAGAGGAAGAAGGGTGATCCCCAAACCCATTTTCTCACTCTCCTTGTTCAAGCCAGCTGCTCACTAGCCAAAAACCCCTACAAATCTTAAATCCATTGTTTATTGTTATGGATGCTATGACACGGGTAATCAAATCTCAGGCTTCAGAATATAAAATGGCTGCCATAAGTGGTCAGGAAGGAGTCTCCCTTCCTTCCCACAATACAACATGGCACAACTGGCCAGCTGTTTTATGGGAATCAAAAGTATTGACCTTCATCTGAAAAATCTGCCATTCCTGGAGGCAAGAGACTAGACTTGGAGCAGTGCGGTTATCCCATCTGGCAAAGCCTAGATTCCTAACAGCGACTCCAAAAGAAAATATCCTCAAGTGGGACAGTTTGAACTTCCAAAGCAAGCCAGGAGCAGACGGAAGGCAGTCACACTGCGATTCGAGTTGCCTAAAACCAATGACATCCCACACTAGTCATACCAGCCAGACCACTTCCTGTTTGGGTTGGGCAGTCTTTGGCCAGCGACCGTAGCGCACATGCCCAGGAAGGGATCAGGCAACCATATGTAGGATACAGTCTGGTGCCTTCACTCTCTGCACAGCCCTTGCTAGTTGGCTGAGGGAAGGACTCATTATTAAGGCCCTTTGTTAGGAGCACTCCGGAAAAGCTCAGTGTCAGGATGAGTGACAGTGTAATCCAGGCTTCATTTAAGAAGAAAAACCACTTCTCATTGTGAAGCGAACAGACAGCTCTTTGCAAAAAACACATTCCAGTCCCCTGCACTATCGATTTATCTGTAATAAGAGACAAGCTAATCCTTTAAAGCCAGTCACTTCAATCCACGTCCTTGCAGTTTCTTGGAGTTCTTCCACTATGTACCAAAGGATCAGTCTCCTTCCCCGAGTCCTGGCATCCGGGTACATTCGCCTTCCATCTGATATTCCCCTTGTCCTAAGGGAAGGGAGGCTGCAAAGGAAGCTAGCAAATCCAATACCAAAAGCAGTATTTTAGTGCTAGGGATACTGACATGACAAGTCTACATCCCGCTTGTGAACTGCTGCACAGATCTCTGCCACTGTGTGAGCCAAATCAATTAAAAACAAAGCCTCATTCACAGAGGCNCAAAAGTTAGGGTTGCACTGATTAGTTACACTTAAAGCAGGACTTCAATCCTTCTGTTTCTCACATACACGACGACGCTGCAGTGTTCTGGATCACTAATGGAGGTTCTTCCTGGCTTCCAGTACTGTAATTGCCCTCAGGAGTAATAACTGCCATTCTTTTACGCTGACAGTCATTTGTTTTTATTTCCACATTCATTTTGCAATAAAAAGCACTGGAGTGTTTGTAGTTAGGAACATGCTCGAGCGTTGGCAAGAGAATCTTGCTAGGACACATCCCTTCTGAGAAAACAGCACAGGAGGATGCTACAGCAGTGGCTCTATACTGCTGTAGCAGCCCTGCTGCAAGCTGTAGTGGTTTGGAATGTTACTACAGACACTGCTGTATGAGTGTTCTAGGTGATTGTTGTAAGCAAACAGGCATGCTGGCTTCACATCAGCACAATAAACTTTCCCCAAACAGTTTTCCTCATGATCCCTCTGTGCAGGCTTAGGCTTAGCACACCCAGCAGTGGATTCATACCCCCTTGGCAGCAGTGCTGCTTTTCAGGTGATGACGTAGGAGGTCAATCCTCCCTCCCATTGACACTTGTTCCTCACTTGCTGGCTCTGAAAGTCTCTAGGCCACTCTTAGCACGGAGACTGGCAAGAATAGATACCCGAGACAGCAGCTATGATCTACTGATTGCTGGATGTGACTGCTGTGGGGCACAGTGGTGGAAGGTGGCAGAACACAGGGAAAGTATTTTCAGCTGCAGAAGGGAACGCTCAGAACAAGAGCGTGTCTCTCCTCAGAAGATGCACTCAGTTCAAAGCACCACCTCTCAACTCAAGGACTGTTCCCAATACCAATGAAGGACTGTTCCCAATACCAATGGACTTGGGGAGAAGAGTTAGATCAGCTGGGACATCATTGCTACTAATCCCTTACATCATATAGAGCGAGTGAGAGCTGTTTATGGGGACACCTCCACCAAGGGTGGACACCCCTGCTCCCTCCCCCATCTAGAAGACTCAAATTTGTGTGTGCACCTGCCCTGAATTTTTGCGTAGCATTTTTGAGTGCTACTGAACAGCTGACACGCTCCACCACACAACTGGCTGCACTTCAGCTCCACCGCGTGGTGAAGTGATCCTTTATATATAGTTTGTAAGGCAATTTGAGATCCTTTCGGCTCAAAAGGGTTTGTGCTAAGTGTAAGCTCTTGAGAGCCAGCTGGGGCTGCAGCTTTGAAAACCTCTCTGGAAAGGCTTTATCCACCCAGGGATATTCAGCACAGGGGCCATTTGGGTTAAATAGTGGTAACGGCCACTCCAACTGGCATTAGCATGCGAGGAAGGCAGGCTGTGGACTCAGGTGCTCGCATGTGGAAGAGTTTTGGCTTAATGGGGGGATGCCCTTCAGTAAAACCCTCTAAACAGGGAGGCTGCACATTGTTTCTTAACAGTAGAACCTACAGAAAGACGGGTATGCCAAGGGGTCCAGCCCTACAGGGGGGTGAATGAGGGCACACGAATTAACAGAGACATGGGTCTATAGTGAGAAATCAAAGGCACCTCTATGCCCAGATGAGAGGGACAGATTCCCAAATACAGCCTTATACCCACAGAGACAGACATGAGCTTACAGTCAGAGCTGGGGGGGGAATACCAAGGGGGCAGCTCTAGAGCCAGAGAAGGGGGAACAGGGAGATGAAGAGACAAGAGAAAAATAGCCCTACAGATTGCAATCAAAGAGAACCCAAGTAGGAAGTACCATGCTGAGACAGGAGAAGAGGGGAAAATGCATCTACATAAAATGTACTAATTCAGCTTTAGCCCTTTCAGGTTAAATTCTGCATCTAACAAGATCTTTGTTCCCCTTGATTATCTCCCCACCCTTCTGCACCAGACTCTCTCAGTTTCAGACAGACCCTGCTATGGTTGCTCATTATTCTAATCAGAACGTCAGGCTGGGGTGACATTGTCCCTTCCTGAAGAGAGATGGTGAGTGCATGAGAGTCCGCTCATTTGATTCACCGCACAAGCACATTTCCAACTGGGATAATCTCCATTAAACCATCTGTGCTCCCATCTTCACTCGGCCCGCACCCGCTGGGCTGCCTGCGATACTGCAGCATCTGTGAACCTGTGAAAGTGGATGCCATGTACCTTTCCCAATCAGCCAAAAACCAGCATATCCTCCCATGGAACAGATATACCCGATATCCTTAAACACTGCAACGCCAGGCTAGGGAGAGGATCTTTTGCAGCGTCCTCCTCTAAAATGGCATTTGCTTCCCCCCACTTGGGAGTTTCAGTCTGTTATGGGAAGACACTGGGCTCCTGAGTTACCAGGAAGGGAGGGCTGATGGAAGAGAGGAACACGGTCATGTTTGATCAGACTCTCCAGATGGCTGGTGAGTCCCACGATTTAACCCCTTATTTCTTTTAGATAATTAAATCAGCCAACTTTTCTCTAGCAACAAAATCATTATTTCACCATATCACTAAGGAAGGGTAACATCAGGACTGTAACAGGAAATAGGTACAAGTCCAATGTAGAGAGGGTTAAATCTTAAATCCACTGTCCCTTCCTCCAGTCTACACAGAAGACATTTGGTGGCCTTAAGGGAAGTGTTATAAAAGGAATTGCAGCAGGGCTCGATGGCCCTATATCTGTAGGCTAACTGCACTATGAAACACACACAACAGCAGAGACTTAGATCTTACCTCCCTTTATAGCTCATTCCAGGCTGCCCTTAAAAATGGGCATAAAACAGCCAAATGACCCAGAAGTCACTCTGGCTGCAGAGGACGCCACTGCGTTGTGACTAACTGATTTGAAGGGAAGAGCAAAAGTTACCAATTTGCTTTAACTGCAATCAACATTTGCCATCTACAGGACATGCAGCCCATGCCTCCCTTACCAGCCGATTCACCCTGCATGCTGCACCATGCCGTGCCTTTCATAACCCCAGCTTCCAAACCCATCCGGGCCTCCCAAATGTCCAATTTAAGGAGGCAAATGCAAGCATCAAGTAACAGGACAGGAAGGAGGGAGTACAACTGAGTAAAAGCAAAATTTTCCATGACCTGTTTATATCACAAGCCACCCATATTTTGGGACGCAATTAACGACCAACACCACTCAGTTTATGCAGGATGATGGTTACTGTGGGCCCAGCAGGCTACATGTCGTTCCTGCAGCCACACATAGGTGTGCTAGATTCTGTAGCAGTAATAAAAATGCTGCACAGGCACGCAAATCTCCAGAGAGGGACTTAATCAGTCTAAAAAGTCTCATTACGTACATGGTGCTCAACATCCATTCCCAAAAAGCAGGAATGGAGCCCATTTCCAGAGGAGTTTTTGGACATTAAACCAATAAATAGGATTTCATGTCAATCATTCTCTTCTCCCTTTTCCCAGCCTAAAGATTCGGTGCTTGAAACAGTGATTACTGCAATTGAGAAAAAAGGGAAAGGAAAAAAACAGAGTCCTTGGGAGAGAGGCAGGACTGACCTTCTGCTGACAGGTGGCATTTGAGGTGAAAAAGGCCCAATTGGTATGATTCTTGCAGTTGCCACAGATTCCACAGAAAACATTAACTTGACCATTTAGCCTGAAAAAAAATGGAAGTAAAAACGTTGCCAGTAATTTGCTGGCTGCGTACACACAGAAAGAGGTGGGAGCTGAGGGTGATTCATTCTCACTGAGGGTAGGGAGCAGAGTGCTGGCTACGGTGGGACCTTGGCTGGACTGTGCTGACCTGCTTAGACTCCCTCAGAGCTTAGCCTGCAGCTCAGCCATGGGGAACAGCCAGGAAAGATGGGAAAACTAGAGACAGAGTCTGATGCTCCTAAAGAACAGTGCTGGTTTCTTTGGATGACAGTGCCCCTTTCCTTCTAAGTTCTTGTGTTGTCTTTTTCCTCCTTTCCATACTGGGATTTAGTATGCAGGAAAAGCTCCTTGGTTTCAGCTGCCTGATTCAGAACCCATTCACAAGTGGGAGAGTTAGGACTCCAGAACAAAAGGGCCTTGGCCTCTAGGGACATTTCTCATGCTAGGGAGGAGAAGGTCCCATTTGTTTATGTTCTTGAGAGGTTTATTCCCCTTCTCCACTTCTAAATGGCTTTTTTCCCCCTTTGCACAACCAGGCTCTGGCTATCCTGCTGATCCTAGAGGATCCACTTCTGTACACAAACTCGACAGTTTAAGGTGATAGTTATTCCACACTGAATGTAAAGTGTTGTGGTAGAGAGACACGTGTACACACACACACACATTCTGAATTAGGAAACCTCTCTGCCATCTCTACAGTATAAAACATTTCACATGACGGCTGATAAGTTTTAATTTTGTACTACATACAATATTCCAATTAAGCTTGGGGGAAAAAGACAACACTTCAGGCAATAGTCCTCTCAAAGCACCATCATGTTTTGAGAAGAAAAAGCTTGATTGCACTACAACCTGCTCCGTGGAAAAAGAAGTGACTAGAGTTTGAAACAATGCAACAAGAGACAAGAACAGCAGCCCTTTTTCATTTGGTGGAAGCATTTGCATCTGAGAACGTGTCACTCAGTACTCTGGTCTACCCAACTCTGCCTTACTGTTTAGCCACAAAGCCTACTTTCCTATAGCACAAATTTCAGACTGTTTATGCTACTTCATTGAAGATTGTTGTGGTTTTGAACAAGTTATCTCCTTTCATCCCTGGAGTTTTTCAAAGTGAAATTCCAACAAAGCAGGGTGGATAAAAATCAATGATTTAAAATAAATAAATAAATAAATCCTATTTTGTTATTTAAATCAAAAAAANGAAATTCCAACAAAGCAGGGTGGATAAAAATCAATGATTTAAAATAAATAAATAAATAAATAAATAAATCCTATTTTGTTATTTAAATCAAAAAATTTTTGATAAAATGCTTTTTGAGGAAAAAAACCTATCTAAAGGTAGTTTTAATTAAGATACATTATAGCTCAAAGATATCTCATCATGGAATAGGGATTATAAATTCTAATTCTATAGTATGAGACAATATATTCAAGTAATGTTTAAGAAAAGCTTTGTAAATGAGTTCCAATAGTTCATGGATTAGGGATCCAATCTTATGGGGTTCCACAGGCTTCCATATAGATTATTTAGGTTAATCTTTCTATCTACCCAATGGGACTCAGTGCTCAGTCTAGAAGATACCATCAGAGATGCTTAGTTTTGCAGATCTCAAACTGTGGATGTGTCTCCCCAGAGGTAACATGCTTGTTAACAGCAAAAATGGTTTAAAATAAATAAATATATAGAGGTGAGAAATAACAGACCTCAACTCTATTGTCCCTCTGCAAATTTGTGTACACAGAGTCAATCCCTTACCACTCTCTAAAAGTGCAAAGTTCCAAAAAGTTCAATGAATAGAAGATTGTTGGGGGCAGAATAGATCTGGACAAGGAGAAGTCTGGAGATAAAGGTAAGAAGCGAGGGACATATGCTTTTTTGTTAAAATATTATATGTTTGCCGTTGAAGAAAAACATCCAGAATATTTAATGTTGTTGTTTTAGTTAAACAAAACAATTTAGATGTCTGTCTGGTGATGTTCTCTTTCTAATACAGCATGGCAAGAAAATCCTCCAAATATTAATGATTAACCTGTTGAATTGAAGATAGTTCACCTCCCAACGACTTCATAAATATCTGCTTCAATTACCTTTGGTAAATGAAATAACCAAATAATCATTCATTTTCTGATATAGCTGTAAAACTAATCTGAAAAGTTTTCAAAATAAATCACTGTTTAAAAATATATACTGTGTACCTTCTAAAAATGAAACCTACATCTACCTCTGAGTTGTGAAGAATATGTATTAAGGTTATAACAACCAACAAGTTTTTATGTAGAAGACTTTTATGTAGAAAACCACGATTAAATCGAGTCTTCCTGACTAGTGATTTAAATCAATTTGCTTTAAATCAAATCCACCCTGCAACAAAGCTAAAAAGGGAGAAGAAAACCTGTGTTTCATCAGGTCTGTACTGAAGCATTTCTAACTCCTTACAAAGTAACATCTGATTGACACTGGACTGTTAAAATGCACATTGCTATAATTTAATGATACCCTGTAAAATTTGCCACTTTGCAACACGAAGGAGAGAGACACCTTTTTTCCCTGGACAAATATAACACAGACATACCCATTGGTCACTTGTTGTCTACAAGTTATAACAGAACAGTGAAAAAGATTCACCAGCACCAAAGTCAGTTTAATTTTTAAACTCCCTTCAGAGGTGTGCCATATGAAGAGTAGTTCTCCTGACCTTGACGACAACAACACTTTTTGCAGTGGATCTCAATGTGCTTCATAGACAGCTAAGTGTCAACACTCTTGGAGCTTTGTTAACATTACCCTCCTTTTACAGAGGGGTAAATGAAGACGGAGGTTAGGTGACTTGCTCAAGGTCAAGCAGCAATTGAACTGCAGAGCTGGGAATAGGAGTCCTGATTTGTCCTCTTAGACATACAATGTTGCCCATATGCTTATCTAGTGGGAAATGGTAGAGATGTTAGTGAAGATGTAACTGAGCTCAGAGGTTGCACTGACAGTTTGGAGCTTTTCTGTATGTTCAGCCCATCGCTGGAGCAATTCCACTGATTACCTAACCATATCTCATAGCATCACACAGCATTGTTCCCACTGAAGACAGGTGGAGAAAAGCACTGAAATCTTTTTCTTGATTACTCAATAGAGAAAGGGTTAATCACTGCCACAGACGTTAGAGGATAAACTAACCTTCAAACCTGAACAAAGACAAGCAGAGGGAATAAAGTTCATGAAAGCTGCCCACACAGACAGCAGCAAGTAAGGTTTTTGTTTGTTTGGGTTTTTTAAATTTTCAATTATCTTTATGAGTTATAGGTGTAATATCTGGGAGACGCAGTTAGTAATTAATGCATTTCTGCCTTTCCTGATGAGTTCCTTCTGTTCAGTCAAAGAGTTATTGAAATTCAGAGCGAAAATCCTCAATCATGTAGGTTTTCAAAGAAATAGGCCAAGGCGCAATTTAATAAAGCAATAATATTTCTTTTAAATAATTAACCAGGCTGTGACATTTACTAATATTCCTGAGATCTAGTTCCTGTTCCAGTGTTATTACTGCAACAGTAAGGAGTGCTCAGGCATGTGATCCAGCCACCACACTCTCCTTAGGATGGCAACTGAAAGTATTGCTTACATTTACTCCTGCCCCTGGGTTTACCTGCTGGCACTGATGAGCTGATGCATCCTTCCTCTCTCTCTTTTCCATTCGGCTTTCTATTTAAACCCCCAGCTAAAGTTCCAACAGGTCTGAGATTCAGGCTGCTTTTACTTTCAAAGCTATTAAAGCTCTTCACCTCCTTCTCCCCACTTCTTACCCCAAACAATGGTTTCTGTCTTCGTGTGTAACTCCCACTAAAGCCAAAGAGAGTTTGATTCTGCCATGCAACGGAGCCACAACATTTTGATACTGTGGTGATGGGCTAGAAAATCCTAAGCTAGCCAGCCATGCTACTGAAATGGTACATAACAGAAACAGAACAATGTCTGGTGACATGTTCCCCCTCAAAAAGCAGAAGTTTGTATAAAGCTACAATATTACACACACACACACACACACAAAAGTTGTTGCAATATAGGAACAGATCTAACACTCATATACAGCTTTGCATCCAAAAGGATCCTAATACACACAGTAAACTTTAAGACCTCTATATAAAGTCAGAATCACTTCACCAAGCACTGAAGTGCAGCCACTTCTGGGTTGCAACACAACAGCTGTTTAAACAGTACTGAGATAAGACAGCATGCAGGACGGAAAGTGAAGAATATTGTATACTAAAGAGAATGCAGGGGAAATTTCGCTTAGCACAATGTAATTAGCCAAACTATAATGTAGTCAGGCTATCAAGCCGGCAGTGAGAGCATTCAGCAAATCAGACGGGGCTGAAGTCAGAATTCCAGACCTTGGCTGTTCATCTGAACACATTATGCCATAGAAACCTGTGTACATCATTTCAGACCAAATCTAATATAGGGACCACACCAGTCATCCAGTTCTGATCACTCACCAGATAGAGTCTGTAAGCATCAATCCGCCTGATTGGCCCCCAGCACTTGTCTGTATCGTTATACTTTGTGCCATCTTCAACACCGCAGGAGTGATTGCCAGTTACGCTGCTGAGAATGGGGTGGTGGGGAGGGGAAAGAGAGGGAAACAAAAGGAAAACAGTAATTAACATTCCTCTGAATACACTAATTGTGTCATCCTCTCCCCTCCAGTCAAAGAGAATAGGGCATGGTGGAGACACAGACATGCAGAGACTTTCCCCTGATCTTGCTGCTCTATCTTAGGCCCCAGGAAACATAAATCACTCAGAATTATGTAACCATAGATAGATTCTTTGGCTCTTTGCAATTATTTAACAATGCAGGTGATGGGACTAGATGGTTGAAGTTACTAATAGTGGGATACAGAAACTTGCATCTCTAGGACACTATTTCAAATTGAGCCCAGAACGAACTTGAACAGACGTCATTCTTCTCTGATAGTTATTGTTGCTTATGAGGAAGGAATTGGTCTCAGTCTAATTCTTAACGGACACCTATCCATATCACAAAAGGACTCTACTGTTAGCCTAGCTGGCCACCTCAACCGACAGGCCAAGAACTTAGTAAGGATCACACCTGGGCATGGTCCTTCAATAACAAGCAAACGCATGGGTGGGGTCAGCGCAGTTCACACTGCTGCAGCCAGTGCTGCATTAACCACGTGGGTAAACAGGACTTAGGTCTGGCACCAAAGTTGAATCTAAGTCAGGTCACGGGACTCTTCGGCCAATTAATGCCAGCTTAGCTGTCTCCAGTAAAGGAGGCGTCCAACCTCACTACCCCATCTGTAAACACCGATGACCTATTCTTGGATCAACTCCCTCTCTGGCTTTCAGAAATCAAGGGCAAAACCAGGTCCACTGAATATTCGTTAGCCCTCCATCGCAGATGCACCCAAATGCAAAAGGATCTGTTCCATCCTCTATCGTTAGTGCACTAGCTCCCTGGGCTTACAAAGAACTGCCATCACTCACCAGGTCACCTGCATGAGCGAGACTGGCACAGCAGCTGCGTAGATCGCTAGGTCCCCATAGAGGTAGATGATTATACAGAAGTAAAACAAGTTGACCCCCACTGTAAGAAAAGGAAATGCATTAATAGGAGGGCTGGGGCCAGGTGGGTCCTTGAACTCTGCTCCTAAAGGAGTCAGCAGTTCACATCACCTCCTTGCCAGGGGATTTTATTATTATTTCATTTTCTCCATCAATGTATGTATTTATTTGGTGATAAATTTCATGCAGGTGAGAGGTGCCAAGCTAGCTGCACTGGAGGCTGGAATCTTCTGCCCACAGGAGATGTACAGCATAGGCAGAAGCAGTACAAGCTTCCTCCCACAGCCCTGTCAAAGAATCAAAGCTTACCTCTGGGCCCATTAAATCCCTGGCCTCTCCACTAAGATGGCCCACAAGGGAGACTAGTGACAATTGTGATGATGGCTTTGGTGCCACGGACACCCGCTTGCTAGAAAGTAGACTGAGTGCAACCAACTCCTTTCACATAAGCTACACGTCAGGTGGTGAAGGCCCTCTGACATGGGACAGATATAAGCCAGCAACCTGAAGGTAAAAGGTGCCCTATTCAAGTAGGAACACCCAAGCCCATCCAGTTCTCTCTTCATTCTCCCCCACTCTTTAAATAAACTTATTCACTAGTGCCAGTGGCACAATTCCTGTGTGGAAATCGTCTCACTTGAAAGCGAGAAGTGCCAAGCGACAGGTGAAGTTGAAATGCATTGAGAGTCGCACCCCTGGGATGCAACACAGCATCGAGGTAGTTTAAAGAAGACTGAAGACACGGAATACTCTGAATACCTGCTCATTGCAGAGTGGTCCTTTAGCATTGCACTGACTTGAAGCTCTGCACCTACAAATCTCCTGAACTCCTCAAGAGCTTAGAATCATAGAATATCAGGGTTGGAAGGGACCTCAGGAGGTCATCTAGCCCAACCCCCTGCTCAAAGCCGGACCAATCCCCAGACCCCTAAATGGCCCCCTCAAGGATTGAACTTACAACCCTGGGTTTAGCAGGCCAATGCTCAAACCACTGAGCTAGCCCTCCCCCTCTTAGCCATGAGGTTTTAGTCATGCAGAGCTCCCAAGTTCTGCAGGGCTGAAGCTAAGCTTCTTTGGAAGGCTCCTGCAGAGTTTATAAACTTTGAGCTTAGTTTCAACCCTGTGGAGCATGAAAACTAATTCTGCAGCACTTTTGATGATGTTAAATCCGAGTTTTACAAAAGTTTCACACATTCTCCCCTGCCCACAAAGCCGTTCATCACAACCAGGTTTTACCTGTCCTGCATTCAGACGGAAGGAGGAAGACGAAATAGAAAACCTCTGCAACAAAGCTAGTTTTATGCACACAAAAAATCTTAATGGGGCACACACAAGAAACTCTGCTGCCATGAGCTGAAATCAATGAGGATAAAGAGATGCCAAATTACACTGCCCCAACTTTGAAGAAGTGGAGCCAAATGCCTCAGTCTAAACAATACAAAGTGAATCTCAACAGATTTTAATTCAAAGGCAAGTGAGCCATGAAAAAGCATGCAACTGTTTCACTTTAGCAGGAAAAAAGAAAGCAGCAAGCATTAGAAGAGAAGAGCGTGAGGAGAACACGATGTTTTGACAAGTCTGTGCACAGGACTGGGCATGATGAACTCGAGTTCAAATCCCCGAGGATGCTGACTCCCCATGGCCTGGGCAAGTCACTTTACTTCACTGTCTCACGTACGCTATCTGTAAACGAGGCTAGCACCACTGACTACCTTGCAGGAGGGAGGATTAATGCTCATACAAGGCTTTGGAGTTTAGAAGCTCTACCATATATTTAGGTAATTCCACTGCACTCATCACTGTGGTATTTGGATGCTACATTCTGTACATTGTTTCTCTTTCTCCCTCTAAACCAAATATTCTAGGTTTTGTGGCTCACTTGATTAATGACCTCCTGTTTGGAAGGCATCTTCTCTGCCAAAAGAAATCAAAATATGGTCTCTATTATTACAGCACCAGCATCCCCTACTCAAGTTTAAAAATTCCCCCCTCATATCACTGGATCCTCCAAGATGGTACCTTTCACAGCTGAGGGGGACAGCTAAAGGAGAATGTCAGATATATATGGGGGAACAGAAGGGAGGGGACTGGAAGAAAGTGGGGGGACGTGTATCTTGATGATATGCCTGAGGTACACTGGTGCTGAGATTATGTCCATATTACAGAGCCACAGAAGCGACCTCCAACCAGCTTTTCATTATAAACCCGATCTTGACCTTCTCTTCTAACTTCCTTAAAAAGCTGTTTCTCATACATGTTCTGTAGCCACGGGAGGTTAGTTTTTCTTTTGGCAAAGTTTGAAAAATGAGGTCCTTCGCTCGGAAAAGTCTCTCCCCCCCCCCCCCCATGTCATATTTATTAAAGGGGAACTGCAGGTACTCAGCCCCTCAGAAAAAGAGTCAGGCCATTATTCTAGAAACTCCCAATTTGGTCCCCCCTCCTCCCCCCCCAGTTGTCCTCAAGGAGAACTAGTGCCTTGGGGTATTTTGAAGATGGTCACATAGGGACAGTCACTGTGTAACTTTGAAAACCATCAGATTCCAGGAGCAGGGGGATTAGACAGAGCTGCTATTCCAAGATGTCTCAATTTTTAAAAATCAGTTTCCAGCCCTTTGTGTTGAAACGAGTCTTTAAAATGTAAAGAGAAAGTTAGGGCTCAAAGTCGGATTTTCCTAGTAATCCCTCCACTTCTTCCCCATTCAGTTTCCATCCAGTGTAACCGTCCTAGTGGAGAAAGTGCCAACTCCCGCCTCTTCTGATGACTGCCCATGCAGTAGCTTTTATGCAGGCTTTGTACTTAGTTCAAGAAACTTATGGGAATAAAGAGTTAAGAAGTTGGTGAACTTGAAACACCAGATCCTTAAACGTCTGACTTTGGGATGCAACCGTGCACCATCCTGGGTCCCTTTTGGTGCTCTGTGTTGTGCTCAGGCAGCTCAGCTCAAAGAACATGCAGCGTTCCCAGCTTGACTTTCTAATCAGCAAAGTTCAGGCAAGAGGTTCCCCCCATCTTCTCTGACTGCAGGCGGACTTCAGTGTCAGTTCTGTTTATAAACTGCCACCGACCCTCCCTGATCGATACTTTCATTACTGGACACAAAACGGGAAGATCAATGACTTCCTGTGAGGACGGAGAATGATGAATGTGCACAGAATCTATTATTATGATAAATGACTCCCGGATCCCTGGCAGAGAGAGCTCAACATTGTGACCAGAGAGAGACATGCTTCAGAGCAGGCTCCTTTAAAAGGAAATTGGTGGGGGCCCTTTATTTTTCCTTGCAGCCCAAACATAAGTCAGCACCCTTCAGAAAACAGATGGAGAATCAGAGGTGGAAGATTTATCCCCAGCTTAACTCCGAGGTTTGCAGATTCACATCCTGTCAGATTGTTAAACCAGTCAAGGGAACTGAGCAGAGAACTCATTAGCAACAACGGGGTTTTTCCTTTTAACAGGCCAATGAGTCTCATTGGTAGGAATTTGTGACAAAGCTCCCCCCCCCCTTCTCTCCAATGGCCATGGAGCCCCCCCGACACCTCATCTCTCCCTGTGCTACACAGCATTTGGATCCAAACATCAGAGACAGTTGCTAATGGTACAATCGCAGAGGCTAATGCTTTGAGCTAGTATTTTCAAACTCCAGCTTCTGACAGCCTAGATTTCTCATTCCCTAACCAATAACCAACTGATCACTGCACAACCCCCTCATTCAGGGCCCTTTGATCTCTGTGGAGCCTTTCAAATGACTGGTGTGCTATGACAGTCTACAGAGAGGCATGTTTAACTTGGCTCTTCTCTGATCTCTTAGGTTTGAGCTTTTCTAGCAAAAACAGTGGGGCACCTTTGAACAGGAGCTGAGCAATAGTACAGGATCAGGCTATTACTTCTGACCAGGGAGGGAAAGCAGCAAATGAGTCACAGCTCCCCCCTGAACAGTTAACTAGGTCGATCTCCTGTCTTATCTGGAAGTCACAGTGTTTTCATGCTGTGTTCTGTGGCAGCACCACCTGACTTCCTGAAAGAGCTCTCATCCCATCATAGGGACCCTAAATATTTTTGGAAGGGGCCCTAGCATCTAACTCTGATAACGCAAACTAAAAATAAAACTTTAAGAAAGGGGATTACATGTAAAGTATAATCAAGTAACACGGCATTGCTAGGAAATTTACGTGTAGTTTTTCTTACTCGGGTTAGAAGAGAAGTACATGTACGCCCAGCACCCTCTACTGGGAGACATTGCCTCTATCATCAGTGATTACAGCTTAAGATCTGCTGCAGCCTCCTAGAATGTAGCCTCCCTTCTAAACCCCCCTCTCCAGTACTAGGTATTGTAGTCACTGTCATCTCCTCTCCAATACACTTGAAGAGGTTTTGCCAGCGATTTGAAATTTGCGCATGCACTGGCTGACCTGTTGCTCCCTTTCTGCAACATCCCCTTAATCTAGCAGGCTACACCTGCCGATATAGACAAGGCTCCAAAACAATACTGCGAGGCAGCAGGTACACAGCCCTCTTCCTCTTCAAAGTGCTTTACAAATATTAATCCCCAGACCACTCCTGTGAGGTTGGGACGTATTAGCCTTGTTTTGCAGCTGGGGAAACAGCCACAAGCAAAGAGACTTGCCCCAAGGTGCAGCAAATCAGTGGCAGAGCGGGGATTAGAAGCTCCAGGCCCAGGCTCAGACCACACTGCTCGTCTGCCACCATTAGAGTGGGGGCACTTAGAGATCTAAGGTGGGAATGTCAAAATAGCTAAGTGAGCGAGACCCGCTGAAAGGATTCCCATGCACTTTCAGTGGGACTTGTGCTCGCAAATGACACTGGTGCTTTTGAAAATGCTCCCCTCCCCCGATCCTGATTCTCCGTTGAACTCAATGGAGTTACATTAGCATAAAACTGGTGTAATGCAGTGGAAAAGACAGCCCATTGTGTGCTAACAAAAATACCGGTGAACAAAGGAACATGCCATTCACAAGACATTTGGCTGCAAGAGATCAAAACTGTACACCATGGCATCTGTCTGATCGTTTTCAGGCGCCGCGTGGTATTTCTTCACTAACACACTATGCTCTGAGTGTCATCGCTCTCGTTTTCTAGGGCTTGTATCTCTATAGTGTGAGATTGCAATATAAAGCTATATTAGCTACCTTTGTATGGTTTTCTTATTTCATTCTAGTTATAGATGTGTTTTCCGTCCCACAAGAAAAAACATTTAATACGAAGACAAGATGTCTGCATCCATCAGGCGCGCACAGGGACCCATTTGGACTGAAGCTCAGGATCAGAGAAGCCCTAGAGATCACTTACCCAGCCACAGTCAAGTGCTCTCAGAAATGCTCCTCACTGACCTCCTTCCTTCAGACGGAAGCTAACTGAGCGGGGAAATGTTTGGTGTGCTGCATCTTACCAGTGTCAGCAAGGTGAGAGCAGCGTACTTGCTGGCTCTGCTGCTGTGGACCACGTTTGCAGAGGCTAGAGAGAGAGGAGGCGGGCACTCAATGCGTGAAGAGTCAGGGTCAGAGCAGTGATGCTGGGCAGCAGCAACTGTTACTCCTACAATCTTTATACTCTCCTGTGCTAAGGGAAATCTGCCCATTAGGCTTCAAGACTTTTTTGGCTAAACCTATTACAGACTCTCTGCCCTCCCTTACCTAGATTCTGGTGTAGTTCCCTTGGCTGGGTTGGAAATGAGTCCATAACATCTCATTCTCTGCAACTGCAGTGGAGGACAGGCTGTAACAAAAATCCTACAAAAAGGTGTTTGGGGATGAGGGGCATGTTTGGCTGGAACTGTCAAGTCGTCAGAATCAGGAGGTTTAGAGGGACCCCAGAATTGATAGCAGCAGCTGCTTCCACCACCACGTTACAAGTGCCCAGGTTTAAGGAACAGCGACACCTACTACCCCATTCGGGAAGAATTTTGGGAACCCTTGAGAAAGTGAGGTAGTTACCTTTATTGAAGAACATAGAGGCCATCTGACCCATTTCCACCCTCTCAGTGATTTCAAAGATATTGGGTGAGCCACGTCTCTCTGCAAGTTGGAAAAAAGAAAGTTCCACTCACTCTTCTTGGTGAGCCAAAGGAAGGACAGGCACCATCTGGGGACATCCCATCTATCCTGGTAACACCATCCAGGATACATACACCCCGGCCATACAGTTTATAGGTTTCCAAAGCAAGACATTTATGCCTCGGTGACCAGATGGAATTGTTCTAGGTAAAAGGGGAAAGAAAAAGCTTCTTCTGTTTGGAAGCAACAGAGTAAAACTAGCTTCATCCACTAGTCCATTTTGAAAGCCATAATGGCATGAACTAGAAGAGAGCTCGTGGGATGTGGAACTCATCTGTCACTAAGGGCTTGTCTATTCCAAAATAACTGTTCTTGAATAACTCCATGAGTGGATACTCTTATTCTAGAATAAGAATGTCTTGTTCCTGTTTAGCTTAATCCATTTCCATGGAGCTGTTCAGGAATGGTTATGGTGCTTTAAATTCACACCCTAACTTGATCCAAATTAACTTTCAAGTGTAGACTAGCCCTCAGGGTGAAAGGTGGAGGAGAAGTGTCTTACTCCACTTACAAGAGGACAGTTGTAAAGGGTTTGGTTCCCACAGAAGTGGGAGAGGCCTTTCCTTCCCTATTAGCGACAAGTGGCAGCAAAAGCTGGATACTTACGAACTGACAGGATAGGCCGCGTCTCTGATCGTGCATAGCCATCTGGGAGGAGAACATCACTATCAGAGACCCCAGAGGAAGAATCTTCATCGTCGTCTTCCTAGAAGGTAGGAAAATGAGTGCAACTGCCCAGGTTCTGCTCTGTGATGTCTGCTACCTGAGACACAGCTTGTGGCAACAGTACAAGGAGGTTGAAACAACTCAATGAAAAAGCCTCACTTCCATGTGCTCATAGCTAAAGAGAGGGGGACTGGAAGGTACAGACCAATGAGCACATGGGGAGATGGCAGGGAACCATATTTCCTGGTCTTGGAATGTGGGAAGGGCACTCTGGGGATGGATGACAACACTGGCAGGGCATTATGAGGTTAATGATGAAGTGAGCTACTCTCTTTCTGGGCAGGACATATACACAAGAGCAGAAAGTCCATTCAGTAAAATCATAAAGGCACTAGCAAGCTTGATGCAATGAGTTTGTAGATTTGGTGTCCAGACTCACAGTGTGGGCACCAGATTACATTTTCTTAAAAACCCAAACCTTTGCTTTTCCCTAACTAGGCAGGGCAGGAAAACCCACTCCACAACTCCACCCCACCTACTGATCGCGATTAAAGTCTGACCAAAAAATTATGCCTTGTGCTGCGTCATGAAGGCCACTAAACCCAGGAGCTGACAAACCCAGAGAAGGAGTAAATTCTACAGTCAGGACAGAGGCCAGAGAGAATGCCCAGCAGGTGTCCCTAGAATACGACCCCAATGACTGATAACAAGAGAATTCCAGCTGGATCAACGGTGGCCTGCAGTGGCTGGATCTCACATAATTTATAGATCTTAACGCACCTTGAATGATGGATTGCTCTCCCCAACTCCTCTAAAGAGCATCTCAGGTCAAGACCAGTAGTATGAAATTGGGAGACATACGGGCAGGGTCGGGGATTTTTAAAGCAGGAAAAGAAAATCCTGGGTTTTATGAGCAATACCACAGAGAACAACCGTATTTTATATGAAGACGTTAAGTACAGTGGAAATTTATTCCTTTATTAGACTTACTAATGAGGCGAGGCAGAGCCAGCACAGTAATCTGAGGAGAGCCTTTAGGGACTGAAGAATGATAGAGATTGGAAAATAAAAAGCCATGACACAAACCTTGTGCTTTTCCATTCTCTTCCAACGCAGCTGGGCGTTAGCAGCGGCCATGGCTTCCATCACAAATGTTGTAGTCATGTAACTAGAAGGGAAATTAAATTTAGCAATTACTAATGGCTAACAAGGACAGCAGACTAGATCACTGCAAATTACTTTGACTGGGCTTTCCGAGGGCGACAGGCTCTCCCCATAGCTCTGGTACGTGCTGCAGCCTCCAAGCTGTTGCCAAGTAAAGAAGGAAGAAGTGCAGAGGAGATTTTCTAGGGTTTGGGGATTCTTACATGTCTTATGTGAAGTTAGTGTTGGTGAGATGCTGGACTGACAGCTCTGGGAAATGAAGCATCTTTTGTCTGGAACAGAGAACAATGCAGACAGTGGCAAAGCAAGATTCTGCACTATCCTGCTAATACATGGGACCATATTTAGAAGCAAGCGTCTCCGTTGCCCATTCAGCCCTCGGACTCTGATGAGATTGCCCCAGGGGTGTCAATTGGAATCCTGACAGGGCTGACCCAATTCTTCACCTTTCCGACTCAGATAAATGAAGTATTGTGTAGTTCACTGTGTGAAGGGTCTTTAGGGTGAGACTTTTAAACCAGAGTCCTGTCTGTTACGTGTAGCTACTAAAGATCCCCTAGCATGTTTTGTAAGAGTAGGGGTTTGTCCCAGAGCCCTTCACCAGCATTCTCCTCTTCCTCTTTTTGTACAGGGAGTTCTACCTCAGTTTACTGCTGTCCTTCAACCCAGAGATGGTTGCATTTCAGTTGTGCTGTGTAGGCACACAGTATGATGCAATTTGAGATGTAAGGCACCACACAGATGTAAAATATTCGTAAGAGTACTTCCTTATTCCTGTTTCGCAAGAATAAAAACAGGCAAGAATATGTTTTTTCTTTTGTAAACTAAAAACCTGGAAACAGTTGTGGTTGCTTCATGGTATATTATCACATCCAGGAGACGATCTCTTTTGCTGTTTGTAAGTATTTTTGTTTAAGCATCTGGGGCCTGATAGACCCATTAGTCTCACCCAAAATGCTTGTGTAAAAACATGTTAAAACAGCAAAATAAAACCAAAGTTAGGTGCAAATATCAGTAAATAAAAGGAGCCTTTTATTTCTAAGATTATGTCAGAGGTGATCAAACTTTGACCAACCAAAAATGCACTGGAAATTTGTCAGGAGCATGAAGCCTGCAACTAATTCGCATAAATGGAGCAGGCATCTGCCTATATCTCCAGTACGGGTATGGCCCACAGGTTACATGCTACCCCACTACAATGGGGACAGGCTTCTTAAAGGGAGATGGAGCATCACACGGTAGGGTTTGTAATCCCGAGTCAGTTTCCCTCATCTGTAAAGTGGGAATAATACATACTCCCTTTCCTCACAGTACTGTTGTGAGGCTTAATCTTTTGGTGGCTGTAAAATACTGCGAGACTCTCAGAAGGAAGGTGTTACTGAAGGGCAATGGTTTATTATTGTTGCAGATTTCAGAGCAGCAAGCAAATCATAGGACATACACCACCAATTTTGCCACTGACTGTAGAAGAAGGAGTTAAATAACGAGAGGGAACTTTTTTTAACCCAATGCCAAAGAGATGGCTAGAATCACTCACCCATCGAGGTCCCAGTTCACCATTACAATCTGCTTTGCCACTTTCAGGAATGGATTGTCATTGTCTCAGCTAAATGACCATTTTAAAGTTTCTTTCCCCTCTACCGCCTTTTTTTTTTTTTTTAAAGTAAAACTAAAATCAATCTTATTTAATCAAAAACAGTTTCTTACTGCTTCACGGACTGAATTCATTTATCAAGTTCAAATGAGAAATTAGGTTTGCGAGGATAAAAGTATTGCAGCCCCTTCCTGGACTCCACACAATGATTGCCCATATAGACTCTCACTGCACTGAAGGTTCTCTAGAGGTTATTAGGGAGTCAGAAGCGCAAACGCGGGAATGAAAGCAACAGGGGAAATAGGCTCACAAAGCACTTAGCACCAGTGGGCAACATTTCAAGGTTGGCACACGAGCATCATGGACGAGCCAGCAAAATTTGCACCCCCTGCTGGCACTAAGATATAAACTGAGGAAGAACCAAAGCAGATGGTAGGGAGCTCTGTACATGGGCTTCATGCTTTGGAAATAAGGTTTTTCAAAACAGATTGCATCTGAATCCAACAGTCACTTATACTTCCAGGATTTATGTCTGTCAATAATAATTAACCAGACTTTTATAGAGCCTTTCTTTCTCAGATTTATTGCAGTTTACAAATATTAAGCCTCAACCCACCTGGGGTTTACAAAGATCATTTCATTCACCACTGAAATGCAGTGAAACATGGACTCTGTTTAATAGCCAAACAGCACAGGCCAGGAAAAAGTTGTATCCAATCAAAACTGCAGAAGGAATTTAGATTGGCCAATGGAGTTACCCATAACAGAATTTGGCCAGGACACCAGGATTAACATCCCAATACTCTTACAAAAGTGAGAGGGGACCTTTCATGAGCACCAGTGATCCAGACAAGGCTCTATATCTCATCAGAAAGATGACACCATCAACTACTGGAGTCTCCAGGTTGAATGTATAGATCACACAACTATAGCAACAGCCCTTAGCTCCACCTCCTGTGCTGCAACCCAGGTGATCTTTTGATTATTCTAATGTCTTCTCAGTGCAACATACCTAAAAGGTTATGGTCCATACACAGAAGGGATTGACATATATGGAATTTATAACCTGAGTCAATCCAGTCCAGATTCAGTTCAGTTCTAGAGCCAGAGCACGCTGATTCTGCAGACTCAGAGCAAAATTTGAAAATTCCATTTGTCTGTGGTGAATAAGTAGCCTTCCCTGTTAAGCATGGGTGCCAAAGACTGTGAAGCTAACCTTCCAAATGTAAGTCAGTGCAGAGATGCCTCCCCGAATTTGCAGGCAGACAGAGCTCCAGTGCACCTTGCTCAGAACCCTGCCAGGAGCCAAAGTGAAATTGACATGACAGGTCAGTTTCACAGCCACCATTCAAAATGCAGTCAGCAGAAGTGAAATTGTCAGGAATCACATCAACTGTGTGATGCTGCTGGTGATTGGGAAAGATTCACTAGCAAAGAGACAAGCATTGGAGTTATCCCTGGGGGAGGAGGACGACCCCAAAAACAGAGGCTGGTGGAAGGGTAGAGTAGTGAAGCTCATGCTTCAGGGTTTCAGCTGGCCACCTGCAGGGGTCTGGAGGGGATTTCCCTGCCCAATATATTCTGGAAGCCTCAGGGATGGCCATGGCTGGAGATGGGAGATTGGGTGTAGCAGGCCAGAGCTCTGATGTGACATGGAGCACTCTCTCTCTCAGGTACTTTGGCTGGCTGGTTCCTGCTCAAATGCTCAGGTCTAACTGATCGCTGTACGTGGGGCTGGGAAGGTATTTTCCCCCAGGTCAGATTGGCAGTGAGCTTGGAGGTTTTTCACTTTCCTCTGCAGTGTGTGGGTGTGTGTCACTTGCCAGGATCATAGTTTTCCTGCTGGGGGGGAGGGAGGGGAGGAAGGTTGGGCACTAGTGCACCTCAGTCTCTCTTAGTCTCTGCCTATAACACATAATAAACTAGTCTCCCATGGGCTGTAATGATTTGGTCTAATGTGAGTTGCTGGGTTTAGAATGTGAGTGCTGGGTGGCATTGGTGGCCAGTGATACACAGGAGGTCAGAATAGATGATCTGGTGGTCCCTTCTGGCCTTAAACTCTATGAAGACCCTCTGCCATGCGGCAGCCAGAAGGCTCTAGAGCGGGCAGTGGAGACAGTCCTCTCCCTTCCACCAGCTAGAGGAGATGTAGCTCCACATTGCAGACATCCATTAGCCAGAAAGTGGATATTAAAACTACAGCCTCTAAACAGGATCCAGGTGCAGCACAATTGTGAAATCCCAGCAGCTGGGTGGCAGAGCGGTTGGGCTTCTCACGAGCACGCTGCTCCCAATTTCTTACATGTAGCCCTTAGAATAAAACCAAGCCACACTCCCAACATGCTGAAGACAGGCAAAGAGAGACACCAAAAACCTACCTCATGAAGCCCAGGAACATTATGAGAATGAGGCTGACGAGCCAGCCAGCGGTGGCAAAGGCCTTCGGCATGGTTAGGGCTCCCGTACCAACGATAAGGTTGAACATGTAAACCAGGCCGACCTGCAATCATCCAGATAATCAGCGTTAGAGTCTGCAGCCGCCCTGGGGATCAGCTAAGATAACTCGCTGACATGGCAGGTTGTGTGCGGGGAATGTGATCTGTGTGCATGTCTAGGAAGGATAAGCACAAGGTAAAAGTAAACACAGGTGGAGGGGAACACTCAGAGCCAGAACGGTCGTGCAGTGGATTAGTGCACTAGCATAGCACAGCACTAGTCGGGATTGATGCTCCCCCCAAATTGGTTCTATTTGCAATTTATGGAATGTTAAAAAAAAAATAAAAATCAATGGAATCTTTAATAGACATTTGACTACATCACAATCCCCCCACATTACGACAATTTAGTACCACAATCTCCTCTGAGGAGGGCCCCAGGTCTATACATGCAGGAGTTGCTATGGGTAAGGAATGGGATGCACGGATAGAGTTGTACGGTAGAAGTCTGCACTCCTGCCTGCACTATGCCTGGTTGAGGCCAGAACGAGCCAACCTGATTTTCATGAAGCATGAAATTCATTTAATTATATTTTTTAAATTAAAGGAAATAGGAATTTACTGGCTGGATAACCAATCAACAGCTAGGGAGAGAAGACACCTTCCAGCCACCCTGGGCAGAGTCAAGTCTCATAGGCTCCAGGGATTAAATCTTTGCTGACTAGCACGAATGCAAGAGGCACCATCACCACACACAGGCTGCCATAGTGAAGTCAGTGTTTAACCTGAAACCAAAAGTCTGGAGCTGAAATAGCCTGAAGCACTAGACACTTTCAACTTCCATTGTCCTACCACCATTCTTCGTAAAGTATGGCTGAGCCAGCAAAACCAGATCTGCTGACCAAAGGAGACTGGCCTCCAAGCATCATGTGACCTATACTGTTGAACAATACTTGTGGTTGGAAGCCCTCAGCTTGGTGCACATAATTCTCTCACACAGCATCTTTGTGTTTGGAAGCCCAGAGAGAGGGGGGAGGCCCTTTGCAACAAAAGAGAACGGATTGTGTCATGATGTGGTCCACTCATGTTTCCTCAGAGTCAAGCACTTCCTTTATCACAAGCAGTTTTAAGATACAAAGTGCATCTGAGGCCTAATCTAAACACAAAGTTGCACTGGTTTAACTAAAGATGCTATTTTAAACTGATTTAGTTAAAATGGTGTAACTTTGTGTGTGGACACCCTTCAATTGATTTAACCTGGCTTATGTAGATGTAGATATAGCCAGTTTTAAATCAATGTAAGGGCGTTCACACAGGGATTTGCACTGGTTTAACGTAGACAAGCCCTGAGAGTTGAAAACTGGTCAAAGTGACTGCCAGATTGGAGGCTAGGAAATCATTTTCCTCTATGCTACATGACTGAGGAGTTCTGCCTTCTTCCTCTAAGGCACTGAGCAGGGATCGTAGAAATGGTGGGCAATTCCTCCACAACCTACTCCCTTCCACTGCACAAGGACTGGTCTATCCCATTTCCTGTTTCACTGCTTCTGTTCTAAACTGTTCCCACTTCAGTCACATGTAGTGCTTAGGGTCACCACAATGCAAGTGGTGGAAAAGAAACAGACCCCACCTGCTGTAATAAAGGAGGAAGATGAAGACTGAGCAAAGGGAGGGGACTCTGCCCTCCCATTCTTAATGCAAACATGGTATGGGACACACCCCAAGAGTCTCCCCGCTTCCTTGTAAGATCATATGAGAATTTTTGTGCAAATGAGGGAGAAATCCACATGTAGTGCTTGGGGTGGCCAGAGATCATAGGAGCCAAGCTTGGAGACATCATACAAAACACAACACCAAGCCTTTTTTGTTACGCTCACAACGAGACACTACACCTTTTCACTGTTCAAGCATGAACATCAGCTGGTCCCCCAAAGGACTAAAATGCAGCCTTCCCGGTTTGCAGAAAGGCTCTCGTCACTCAGTTGGCAGGCTGTCATTTCCTGCATACATCCCCTCGTGTTCGGAGTGCCCAGGGGCCTGACACACTCTGCAATGAAGGACTCTTGGACAGAAACCCAGGTGATCTTTCTTGGCTTTGGTTGAACAGATGCCAAGACTGGCATCATGTTACTGTCCTCAGACTCTGGGGCAGTGGGAGCCCTGCATCCTCAGAGGAAATGAGATAGCTACAGTTCCCTAGAGCTCAGACTCCAGGAGATTTCTGCAACACTAACATTTTGAACTATGCATGTAGTCAGAAAAGCAACTAAAAACAACATCCCAGGGTTCCATATTCCCCCCCAATGGCAAAGATAAAATTGGGTTGGCTTACTAGTCAAAAGATGATTTTGCCAATGTCAGTACTGAAAATTCACTTAAAATGAGGAAATCAAAACTCATTAAGAAAAGAGTAGAATTCCTTCTCAACATTGGTGAACCAGTACTAAAGCTTTCAGGAACTAAATGTTTCTGCTCTTAAGAGGCAAGTCACAAAATACTGGACCTTGAAAGCGAGCTTGACAACTACCTTATTAGTGGGTTTTTTAAATGTTGACTACAAAAAAATGTCAATAGTTGCAAGAAAAACATTTAAAAAGGTACCTCTGCACCAATTCCCAATGCTAGCAACGTCTGAGAACTTCATGCTATTAGTGCCATTTGTAGTTCAAGTTAAAAAAGAGTGACTACTTCATCTTCTCTCACATAATATTTTCTCCACCTAACTGAGTCAACTGGAATTTCTTGGACATGAAAATGCTTAAGACTACAAGACTATGCAAAAGCACAAGACTCAACAAAAATTATCAAAAAACTGTAATCAGACAGGAAATGCTTTAAAATCAGGTTTTTCTGATTACTCTGTTGCTGCCCTGCTCCCTTCACCTGCTTTTAGCTGCCAATTCTCTTATGAGCATAATGCCCAATTCTACCCTCAGCTTTTGAGGGTTCCTAGACTCGAGATTAATGTTTTTAGCATTTGAAAGCTGAGATTCCCGGATCTCAGGTGGTGGAAAGCATTCGTTCTATCTTTAATGGTTCTTGAGATAACCACTAAGATCGCGTCAGAAATGAAGCTCTGGGGAAGTAATATGGGGTAGTGACAATTTTATGATCTGATATTTTGTGAACCTCAGATATAAAAAACAGCATTTTCGGTGGTATACAGAACTAATTGCTAGCATTGTGGGTTCATGAAATATCTGATCTTAAAATGGTCACTAGTGCCTCAGACTAGCAAGGCATTTTTAATATGCAGGAGTTAATACAGCAAATCCCACACTTCAGAATAGTATTTTAGATTCCTGAGCTATGCTCTGCCATTTATATCACCGTAATAAATCAAGAAATCCAAATTTAACTACTAATTTTGAGATTATGCATAAGAAAGAATAGACTCTAGCTTATGCTCACATAGCTGTATTGTCTTTGCAGGGCCCAGGTTGAAGAGAAGTCAGGTCTAGTGTTCTGAGCACAAGGCTGAGAGCCAGAAATACCTGAGATTCTAATCCCTGCTCTGGTAGTGACTGTCACTTTACTTCAATGCCTCAGTTTCCCCATCTGTAAAATGGATATTATACTTACCTACCTCATAAAGGATGCTGTGAGGACTGATCATTTGGGACATCCCATTGAAAAATCACTTCTGTCTGATTTTTTTTAAATTTATCATTGTTACAATATATAAGATGACTAACAAACAGATCAGAGGAAAAAAGGTTTGCCCCCTTAAACTTTCAGTTTGTTTTTTTATATTTGACAATGCTTTGTAGACAGTGAATTTCAGCGTCCCACACATCTGCACCTATTTGTGCAAGTCTCTCACACAGGATCAGGGGAGAGGAGGAAAACTTTAAAAAAAAATGTGGATGTAAAACCAAAAATAGAAAAGAGGGCTCAAGGGCAGGTGTAGTATCTAACTACCTGTAACTCATTTTTTCAATCAATTAAGTATCAGGTTGACGGTGTCCCTTTAAGATTTGTAGAGTAACTGGCGATGTAAAACAATATGCAAATACTAAGCATTATAACTGATTATTTAAAACTAGTTTGTATCAGTGAACAGATGCGTCTCAAAAGACATATGGACCAGAGACAGGCAGAAAGGTGATGCCATTTTCACATTTCTGACCATAAATACAGGTGAAAAAAGGACCGAGCCAAACTTAACATATAAAGTCTGAAAGACAGGATGAAAGTTCTCTAAGCTAACTCACCAAACTCTAGATACTTTCAAACTCCCAAGTGGTAATTCAAACCAAGATCCCTTGGGCAACAAGCTAAACATGTTCTACTGCCCTTATCCTAATATCTTCTAGCATTCCTTGCAACTTTGACATTGATTACCTTGTTCACTGGGAATCAGGAAGATATAAGTAACAACATACCCTGAGAGTAAGCAGGGTTGTGACGAGAAGACCCTGAACAAACAGCAGTGGTGCATCCCAATGGTAATACTCACGTAAGGAGAGTACAGCTCCCCTGTGTCTGTAATGCCACCCGCCATGTTTGAGGATAGAGGGGCCTGGAATGGAGAAGCAGGTATCTTCTGTCTCTGCTACGCCTGGCCTAAAGAGACAACATGTCCAAGACTGGTTATCATTATCAGCAGCTGCTCATGATGCCATTGAAAGACCGATGGACAACAATGAGCAACCCATTACTGTAAACGGAGAAAGATTTGAGCAGAATTGCAATTGCACACCTCCAGATGCCCCCTCCCCCAACACACTGTCCTGACACCTCCGTTCAAAATTCTTTACTGCTTTGACAAAGCGCATAAATGTTATCAGATAGCCCTACTCTTTTCCCCTGCACATCAGATACCTACCAGTTACCAACTGCAAGAAGCCATCAGTGCAAGACAGGAGCGGATCATTCCATAATTGTCCTGTTCTGTACACTCCCCCTGAAGCTCTGCTAGGGGCAACTGTTGGAGACAGGATACTAGGCTAGATGGACTAACTGTTTGACCTATTATGGCAGCTCTTATGGAATGTACCAACCTTACTGAAACGGCCACCAAACCTGGGATTTCCACTAACCCACTCAGTAGGAAAACAATGGTTCTATAAAGGATGATCTAATCATACTATCACCCAAATAATCATCAATATGCTTTAGAAATATACTGCCATCACATGCTACATCAGATTGCTACAATAAAAAACACCCAACAACCCCCATCTCTCCCCATATACTTTCCAAAAAACAGCCAGCCAACATTCTGAATGTAGAAACAGAATACATTGAATTATACATACCTAGGCCTCCAAAATAAAAGCATTTGGGGAACTTCACAACAGCTATAAAAGCATTTGAAAAAAAGCCCTCTGAAGAATTTATAAGCCATTAAATAATTACAATTTTCCAATAAAATCACTACTCCAGGTACTTAAGAACTTAATCTAACTCATCCTACGATATAGGATAAAAGGGTTGGGCCCTGTCTAACTTAATCTAATTCATCCTACTAGATAGGAGAAACGGTTTGGGCCCTGTCTTAACAACCAACTACACCAGCCGGCACAAATTATCAGTACAAACCTCCTCCTAGCCCACGCACAGAAGAATATTCAACTTCTGGCGCCACCTCAATCACAACAGTAAACATCCTCTCCTCCCCCCGCAGCAGAGTAGTAGAGGATGAAAAGCTAAAATCAGCTAACAAATATAACCCACTCCTAGATAACAATCCTGTTCTGGACATGACAATATTAATCTCCAGTTCAGTGGAGCAAACAACCCCACCCAAGATAGTGATGCTAAAAACACTACAGCAAAGCCTAAGACAGATCAAAACCAAGCGAGACTGCTACAGAGCCATGCCCAGAATTATCAGGCCAACAGATACCTCATCATAGAAAAATGTGCAAATCTAAGGCAGACTCTCCTCAAATGCCCAGTGACAATAAACTAGAGGTGGGAACAAGGAGAGACAAAGCAAAGAGAAAACCCACGTGACACAGACTGATTTGGAGACACCTTCTACTCCCTTGTCCAAAATACAACCCGGGATGGGGGAGATGAAAGGGAAACATCCCACTGACAAACATCTGCCCAGCAGACACACCCCATTTCACCAAGAGAGCCCCCCACCCCTTATATCCCACCCCAGTGACCACATATGTTCCATCCCACCCCCAACCCTCCACACGAGACCCCCAACCCCAGAGCCCCCACAATACCCAACCCCCAGCTCCCACCCCAGAGCCCCACACTGCCCGAGCCCCCCCAGCTCCCACCCCAGAGCCCCACACTGCCCGAACCCCCTTCCCNCACTTCCAACCCCCCCACCTACCACCCCAGAGCCCCCACACTGCCCGAGCCCCCCCAGATCCCACCCCACTGCCCAACCGCACCCGAGCCCCCAGCTCCCACCCCAGAGCTCCCACACTGCCCAACCCCCATGTCACCCCAGAGCCCCATCTCTCAGACCCTCTCCATACCACGTCCCCGCCCCACAGGCAGCTAGCTCCTCCCGTACCTGCGCTCCCAAGGACCCGGCCGGCACACCCCAGACGCCACCCTCATACCGTGGAACGTACAGCGCATGCGCGGACTCACCGCGCAGCAGCAAGGCCTTCCGCATGCGTAACGAGGCCCCTGCTCCGCCGATTCGATGTGCTGGATCACGTGAGGGAGCGCGGGCAGTCCGGCCGCACTCGACTCGGTGGCACCCGTAGGCTGGAAGCGGAGTAGTTTCTGCGCATGCGCTCTAGGTGAGGCACCCAAAGCAGTTTTTCACACTACACCGGCCCGCAGCGGGTCGGACCGAGACAAGAGGTGCCTTGTAGTCCCGGGACCCCATGGGCTGGAGAGACCCCGTTCCGTGCTAGGGCTAGATATCGCCCCCCACTGCCCCCCACCGGGGGCTGGGCGTCCCCCTCAATTGCCTCCCAGCCCCGCCCCACTGGGGGCTGGGCGAGAGCGGGGCTGCCTGTTTCCTTCCCCCTCCCCTCCTGGGGCTGGAGAGGGATGGAACAGTGCAAGGAAGTAAAGAAGAAAAAAAAAAAAAAGGTTGGAGCCCATTATTGAAAGGGGTCTCTCTGAGAAAGTGAAATTCATTGTAGTTACTCGGTTTCAAGGAAGTGCTGTTGGTGGTGCCCTTTTCCCCTGGCATCTTTAAAAACTTTAGTAAGTTATTTTCTGTCTCTCTTTCAGGTTGAAGACGATGAAGATTAACCAGAACACAGTCTTACAGGGGAAGAAGGTGACCCTGGTACCGTACACCTCTGCTCATGTATCCCGGTATGTCGCTTACACCATCTCTGACATCTGTTTCTATTTTTAAAATTCAGCTTTGTTTTTTAAGGGAATTTAGTGCTCATGGAAGGCTCTGGCTTACCAGCCCTGGGGACTGAAATGATCTCTTTGTCTGTGTGAGTGGCACAGCACAAGCAGCAACAGTATGGCGTTGCCTATGTTGGCTTGCCCATATTCCTTGGTTCTGCTCTGTAGCAGCCACCTCGAGGTGGGAGATGGCAGCTCAGTGTCCTTGACCCCTCTGCTGAGACTGTCATCAAAGATGGACAGCAAATGTCAGTGGTGATGTTTGTTTATCCATGTGGACACTTGTCCAGTTAGAAGTGGCTGGACCCACTACCTCATTTCACGTTGGCCACCAAACAGCCATCGGCTATGCTGCCGTTTCAGTGCTCGCTATAACCTTTTCCCAATCGCTTGTGAACAGTGAAACTTCGACTCATGAAAACTGAACTGGTCTCTGAAGAATTTAAATGTTAAGCCATGAGTTTGTAAACTGCAGACTTGGATGATCGCGCTCTCAGTGCAAAGCTGACTCAAGGTGAGGTGTCACACACGCCTGTACTAGTCCCTTCATTTGCGTGCCTGCGTGAAGGAGATTGTGTACTGATTCCTGTGTTATTTCAGGAAGTTAAGTGAGCCTTGCAGCCCCTGGCCAATGGGGCATTTATAACAGTTTGTAGTCTCCTGAATAGGTTCATGGTAGGGGGACAGTTTGACCCCTAAAGGTTTCAGTGGAACACAACAGGTGATGTTCTAAATAGGTCTGCATTCTGTTTGTGGCACTCTCCATCAGGTACCATGAGTGGATGAAATCGGAGGAGCTACAGCGACTGACCGCATCCGAGCCACTGAGCCTGGAGCAGGAGTACGAGATGCAACGCAGCTGGCAGGAGGATTCAGATAGTGAGGCGTTTGAATGTTTTGCATAAGTGGGAAGGTGTAGTGAGCACTCCCGCCTCACTGTTATTAGGAGTTTCTGGCAGGTGTGATTCTGCAAGCCTGTACTGTAAGGGGTGTGAGCCATTATAGCAGGGCAGTAGCCCCCCTAGAGTTAAGGGTGAGACTAGCTTACTGTTTAATTTCCAGTTTTGTTCTAAATGCTCTAAAATCAATGTGCTTAATCAGATTGTCTTGAAAATGGATGTGTCTCAGGGGGGTGGGGAGTAGGGTTAGTGGTTCAAATTTGGGGTCATTTAAGGAATAGGTTCTCAGGATATAACCCACCCTCCCTTAAAAATTAGGTAACATCAACATTTTTGGATCTCTCTGCCATCACCTGAACCTCTGAAAACCAGTAAATGCAGAGTTAAAGTATAGGTCCATTTGATATTCTGGAAGGTATGAGGTACCACCAGTCAAACTTATCATAGCCTTAATGAAGTTTTTGGGCAGTGAATACATATGGATCTTGTGTATGCACATGCTTATTCAAGGGATTGGAGGAATACAGGGGCTGCTGAAGTTTTGCTTTATCCAGCTGTTAATAACAAGAATAATTTAAGTTCTTAATATCGCTTGAGCAGCAGCAATCCAGTCAACCTCTGTAAAGAGCAGAGATCTGAGAACTCAATCCTTGTAAACAGGTGAGGGAGGGGTTGAGTTCTCCCCATGGAATCTGACCATTTATAATGACAGGGTTTGGATTCATTGGCTGGATTCATTGGCTGGATTGTTTGCTTGGCTCTATTAAAGGTTGGGTGAGTGACTGCCCATAAAATCTAGTACAAATGTATAGTCACAAGACACTGAGGGTGGGATATACCTGAGGTTAACCCTTGTCTTGGTCAGTGGTGACAGCACGGGAAGACATACTGAAAGGAGCCCAGGGATAGACTGGGTGACTCAACAGATCGCTTCAGTCTCTTATGTTCACATTCAAGGTTCTTTGCCTGAATTTACTGTAAAAGGCGATGAAGTGGGGAAAGCTAATCCACATTAATTGTATATATTGCATCAAGTTAAAGTATCTGTGTGAGCCCTGGGTCCATGCAAACTGAAACAAGCATAGATTTTCCAGGATGCTGCTGGTACTGGCAGTCATGGTAAGCATGCCTGTCTGGCCCAGGAGCCCTGATTACTGGTTTATACAGGCTATTAATACGTGCAGGATGTTGCTTCTCTGCCCATTGTCCATCTTTAATGTCATACTTCAGTAATTTGTGAATGATTCTTAAACGTGCCCTGTAAGTTCTGCTGCTGTCTCATTTTCCCCAGAATGTACGTTTATTGTACTGGACACCGAGAGATGGTCTGGGCACGCAGGTACCGAGGAGGACTGCATGGTGGGGGACGTGAACCTGTTCCTCACAGATATGGAGGATCCAACAGTGGGAGAGATTGAAGTCATGATTGCAGGTACATTAAGCACAGCCCCAGGCTGCTAACACCACTATCACCCTAATGCCACCCTCTGCCCTGCAATAGCTGTTAGGTACGAAAGCACCTTCATGCAAATAGGTTCAGGGGGATTCTGACAACTCTCCTCATCTGATAGTGGTAGCATTGGCTACAGCTAGATGGAAAGTAGGCAGATATCATACAAGCTTCCTGCGCTCAGAGCTCTACCAGTTCAATTTAGTCCTCATCTGCAACCCCCTTTCTGCTAGTCCAGCATATGACTGAGTTACAGGGGTTGTGTTATATAGATGGACACCAATGTCTGTTCTTGTCTCTTAGAGCCCAGCTGCCGTGGCCGAGGGTTTGGCAAGGAGACAACTCTGATCATGATGTTTTATGGTAAGGATGGCTAAATGTGGGAGGACGGAAGAGATGTGATGGGGAGACACAGGCACATGTGTTCCCATTGGCTGCTCTGCATATGTGGAGAGGGTGGTGGATATATACCAGCCCACGTATTTAAGGAGCATGGGAATCTTGCCAGTCTGCAGCTATGACATAATGCAACGTTATGGAGATACATGTGTGCAGCCCAGGGGTTCTTATCTCGCTTTCTCGCTTCTCCTGTAGGAGTAACAAAGCTCGGAATTACCAAATTTGAGGCTAAGGTCGCACAGAAAAATGAAGCTAGTATCTGCATGTTCAAAAAGCTTCATTTTAAGGAGGTGAGGTACCAGCCTGTTCAGGAGAGATGGAATTTTCCCCCTTTGAAGCAGCAGTTAGCTAATGCCTGAGATTGATCTGCGTTGTTCTCTTACCTTGTATATAGGTTGCCGTGAACAGGGTCTTCCAGGAGGTGACATTGAAACTGGATGTGAATGAGCAGCAGAGACAGTGGCTCCTGGAGCAAACTAACCATGTGGAGGAGAAAAATTATAGTGTGTTGAACCTACAGACTCGTGCCTCTGAGACCTGACACCTCTTCCAGAGGCAGGCAGGCCACACCCCTGCTAAGTCTCCAGGGAGGAAGGGTTTGACAACATTACTGAGTGCAAGTATGGAAAACACCTTGGGACCAAGAGTGAATCAAACAACAAACTGCTTTGTTATTACTCCACATACCTGGTGTACCACCTGTGAAATGCTGATCTTCCACTGCAATCGCGAGAGCATCTACAGCGGCATTCCTTTGAAATAGCGCATGGAAGCTGGGATGGATGAACAGATGCTAACAGGTTAAGCATAGAAGTACATCTTGGCTGGGGATGGCCCTTTTAGCAACAAAGCTCCCTCTGCCCTGTTCTAGGAAGGGACTGTCTATACCTCCAGGGCCTATAAACATTAGTGAATTGGCCAGCAATGCTGTCAGTCTGTGGATGAGCAGAGTAGATTGGGTTCCTAGCAAAAACCCCACCATCCTTAGCAGAGTTCCTAGTGTCAGAAATGAAGTCTGAGCCACAGGAGACTCTGGCCTCCTTTGTCACACAAACTGACACATACAGTGTGACAACATGAACTGGTATGCAAAGTAGCTCCGTTACCATCCTTGGCTGGTAAAGTGGTGGTTACAAGATTTAAAAAAAAATAAAGTACATAAGACAAACCAGTGGGGCTGTCCGTGGATCAGCTAGACAAGTTGTTACTATTCCAGGTACTGCAGGCACCAGGCTTTCCCCTCGTGGCCTTTGTGCTTAGTCCTGGGGTGCCACCATTGGCAGCTGCCCCGCCATCCACCTGTGCATGCTCAAACCCGTTGTGTAGCTCGTCACAGCTCTTGGTTAGTGTGAGCACAGCTTAATAGGAGAGGCCGGGACAACTAAGATCTGAGAGGGGTTGAGTGCCCTCCTCTCCCACTGAAGTGAATTTGAGTTGTGGGTACTTCATAAGGGACACCTGGCTGACTTCCCTTGAGCCAGCAATGGTAAACTACAACATTTCTAAAAGGTTAGGAACTAATGTGCTAAACTGCCAGCATGTAAAGAGGGCAATCAAAGAGGATGGAATCAGAGTACTAAATTACCTCTGTGCATCAGACTTCACCAGATGATGATTTTTGATGGGTAGAAATGCCTGTCTCAGTGCTGCTTGGTACAGGTACTGAAAAAGGTCATCGCTGTGATGGGGTATCCATAAAAAGGTGAATGAGGAAATTAAATTGCACAGAGGATGTAAAGAATAAAGCAGCTGATCTGCTATACTTATTTAAAACCATCTACATTACAAGACAACCAGAGAATGGCTAACCCCCTGGAGCCCAGCCTTTAAGGAAGCAATAAATAAAACCTGTGGAACTGACTGCTGCATGGTGGCAGTCTCAAAACCAGGATTCGTGCTCAGGCAAATAAGAACATGCATTCTGATACTGCAGTAGTCGCCACTGGAGTTGGGAATTTTTCAACAAAATGGTTTTTCATTTAAAAATGCCAGTTTGTTGAAACCAGAACTTTTTGTGGAAACGTCACTTTTGATAAAACGAGTTGGCAAGGTTTGTCAGATCCAGGATGGAATTTCTGGTCAAGAACAGACACCCCTCTAGAATAAATCAATGAGAGCAGGGCCTCAAACTTGGGTCTCCCACATCCCAGGTAAATGCTCTAATCACTGTGGAGGGGCAGGGGGTGGTGGTGTTTTTTCACACTTTTTTTGAAAGGTCTCCGTTCTCTTCTGCATTAGAACAAAAACAAATTTTGAAGCCTCAGCTTTTTATGAAATGGAAAGGATGGTTTCTGACTGCCCCTCCTTGCCCCATCAGAAGTGATAATGGGTTTCTCCCTTATAAAACTGCTTTTCAAAGTGGGACAAGCAGTCTTGGAAAAATAGTTCTGTTCTCAAAGGCAGCTCAGTGCTGAGCTTGGAACCTGGGCTTACTGTGCTCTGATAAGATGGACGGGAAAAAAGTGCCTCATACTTTGAGGTGGTGTCCTTGAGGGTAAGCGTTGCTAGCAACCCTCCTTCATTATTTGACTTTCTGAAAAGAGGCCTGGGGCTGCTGGACATTGTTGTAGAAACGTAGTGGGGGAAAAGCCCTACTTTTATTATATTGCATGGAGGGAAAGACTTAGAATGGTGCTAATTTTGTTCCTCCTCTGTGATAATGAAGTGGGCTAAGGCCTGTACTCGGGGTCTGGAAGCTAGTTGAAGTCAAACATTACATTCTAATGGAAATACGTAACCCTTGTCCCTATAAATGGAGCTATTTCATCCCCTCCCCCCCACGTTATCTGTCAGGGGCATTATTAAAATGAAACAGGCTCCATAGTGGACAAAACCAGAGGGCAATCTGCTGTTCCCAAAGACCCATTGGGGGTGCATATAAACAACCTACCCCTGCACCCTGCCCTCTACCTTACAACTTCCTTGTGCTGGGCCTGAAATGGTGCCGGACAGGGAGGGAGAGAATGGCCTGCGGTTTGAAGTGTGTGTCACTGGAAATTCTTTCTTCCTGCTCACTGGTGTCAAGGTCCTGAAGATACCTGCTGCCCTGTGTTTGAGTAGTTCAGTCCTCACTTCTTGCTGGATTGAGGGGCTGAGAACACAAAAGACTACTGCATCTGTGTTGCTGCCAGTAGCTGGGTTCCCTTAGCAGTACCTCACCCTGTCTAGAAGCGCTAATGAGGCCCAGCCCCTTTCCCTGACCGAAGGATGTGACATGAATCATGAATTTCCCCCTCTGACTCCTGGAGGCCTGCAACCCTTCACAAAATCATATCCAAGTCAGAGTTATGAGCAAAGAGATAAACTCTGATGACATCCTCTCCTGCCCAAACAAGTGCTTTCACCCCATCGGAAACAGAGCTGCAGAAATGTAACTGGGGATGAGGGACAGATGCAGTTTACAGTCAACAGGGAACTCAGACGGTTGGAGATCTTCCATTTTAGCTTCCTGCTGGGCTTCATCGAAGAGGTACACAACAGCCATCCCTAAACACACCGCCTCTAGGTGATGGGACCCAAGCTGCAAAGCCTATAAATCAATGAAGGATTAG
Organism: Platysternon megacephalum; assembly: GCA_003942145.1. Lineage (NCBI taxonomy): Eukaryota > Metazoa > Chordata > Testudines > Platysternidae > Platysternon > Platysternon megacephalum. The sequence goes on along the minus strand of QXTE01000131.1, from coordinate 2,759,922 downwards.
GGTTCTTTGTATTAACACTGCTATGATGTGTCACACCAAGACAGTTAGCTGGGGCAGTGGGTCGTTCGGGGTAGGAAATTCTGATTCCTAGATAAAGGCGTTGAGCGAGGAGAGGGAAGGCCTCAGAAAGCGACCCTGGAAAAAACAGGAACAGCAGCCATGGCACAACCGCTCCAATGGCCATGCTTCAGTGTCTACAGGAGGAACAGACTGGGGAGCGCACAGCACACAGTTCACAAATGGCACTTGGCAATAAATACAGGAAATGCGACAGCCAGATGCAAGTAGCTGACTTTAAAACACAGCTGTATGGACAGACCAATGCATTCAACCATTCTTGCCTTTATAATAAATCTTTTAATTTAGTTAGTTAAATACATTGCATATTTATGTGTCTATAATGTGTGTGTACTACAGCTGGTGTTAGTGATTAATTCAAATAAACTCATTTTCCACACATTCTTTAATACCATAAAAAATCATCCAGGAGTTTAGCCACAGGCTGGAATTATTCAAGGGTAGCTAATGCACGTGCCTTTGTTTCAGCCCATTCAGGAAAGTGTTCCAAAGGGCTAGGAAGCAACTGACAAGTCTCAGTCTGGGGGAATCTCAGCTGCAATATGGGGAGAGCTTCTTCGGGGTGGTTGCTCCAGCTGCCTTTCGATTAGCCCATTTCTGTGAAGGGGGGAGGCCGTCAGCATGAATACTATGAAAGGGACGGCCGTGCTACTGTATTATCAGCCATCATTTCTCTCGCAGCTCTTATGAAACTACCCATGTTATTGTTCACTTCTGATGGGAGCACCACCATGTAATGATTTTGCTGGGATTCAGCTCTGCCCCAGCAACTGGCATCACACGCCCACTGTCGAACTCCTGGAGGAGTTGGGAACAATGGCATTCTGGTGCACTGTGCTGGAGTAGGGTGAAGGCCTGAGCTAATGCAAAGATTTGTCCTTCACAAGGACAGCCTTTGCCCAGCAGGGTAGATGCTGTGAGTGAAACACTCTTTGGAAATTGAGAAGACTCCATTTCCAGGGCTGGGACGGGAGTCTGACCTGCCCTCAATGACCTGATTTCTACGTTTGTCTCATTACATGTTCCCAGCACTTTCTGTTTGCCATGCTCTTCTCTTTAAAGGGATCTGCCTCTGAGGAACTTCATGGCACAGACAGCCCTGCCCCTCCTCACTCTTTGGTCTCCACTTGCACGAAATGCCTGGTGCCTGGGTAAGCCTTTGGCAGAGATCAGTTGATATTGGAGGGCCAACCTGCCAGGATGTGCACCCGACCACAGGGTGAGGTATCCCATCTGCTGGAGGCCGCTGGACCAGCTTGTGCCCATCAGTGGCATTGCAGTTGGAGACCTTAGCCCTCTGGGCCCTCAGTCTGACCAGGGCAGACTCTGAGAAGGTGCTGTAAGTCCTCAGTAGCTCTAGCTGCTTAGCTGGTGTCACCTTCTCCCCCTGCAGGCTCTTTTGTCCCTTCTTGTGGTCATTAATTCTTTTCTGAGCCTGTTCCAGACCCCTCTCCAGCTGGCATACGTCCTCCATGACTCTAATGACCCGGTCAAACCGGTCCAGAAGGTTATTGACTGCAGAGGGTAGACGGTCCAAGTAAAACTGCACATTGTACGGCTCTGGGACAGGGCTCTCCGAAAGGGCCAGCTCCTCTGAGCTGGAGGAGATGGTGGAGTTGGCACAGCGGAAGATGGTGCCAGCAGACAGGAGGCGGGAGCCTTTGGAGTTCCCGGAGGAGCGTGAAATCAGGGAGTCCATCCCTTCAAACTTTACTTTGTGGCGGAACTGAGTGACAAGGAAAAAAGAGGAAATCCCCTGAGAATCCCAGAGCCCAGTGCTGCTACCTTCGGTGGGGTAAGAGGGCCCCATGAGCCACAACAGGGCGCTCTTTCCTGCAGTGTTAGTTATAGGCTTCTCCATCACACTTTATATTAAGGTTCCATTTATAATGGTTTAGGAAGGGTTAATGGATGGTTTAAAATTTGGTTTAAATTGTTAGAGTCCAACAGGTTGCTTACAACCATCTGTTCCTCATACTAGAGAGACAAGGTGGGGGAGGTAATGTCTTATTGACCAACTTCTGCTGGTGAGAGAGACAAGCTTTTGAGCTGCACCGAGCTCTTCTTCAGGTCCCCTTGTCTCTTTCACCAACCTAAGATGCTACCTCACCCACCTTGTCTCTCTAATATCCTGGGACCAACATGGCTACAACCCTGCAAACATACTACTTCTCTCTCTAACATGCTTATAACTTCCATTAACCATTTATGAATGGAGCCTTCTTATAAAGTGGGACTGGCTTTCCCATGGGACTCATTACTGTAACATCCGAGCCCCTCGTAGCACCTGCAGAATTTATTCCTGCAACACTATGAAGCATTATCCTCTTCTGCAGATGGGGAAGCTAAGGCAAGTGATTTTCCCAAGGCCAGGCAAGAAGCCAGCGTAGGGAAATGAACCCAGATCTCCCTTAGCCACAAGGCCATCCTTCCCCTCTCCAAAGAGAGGAGCAATCCAAGATCACTTTGTGTTATATGCCCCACTCTCTGCTTCTTCCAAGTATTGACCTGCTAGGATCAAATCACACCCATGCAATCCCACTGCAGCCAGTAGGCAGATGGGGATAGCAGCTGGGTAAAAGCTGAGCCCTATTGTCCAGAAGGAGAGGAAGGGGGGAAAGTGAGCCCTCTTACATGGAAGCTACATTCCCTTCTGTTCTTAAAAGGCTGGTCACTCCAGGGCAGGATAGAGGTTAGGGAAGGGTAGGGGACTGGAGTACAATCTCAGTAACACTGGTGTAAAGCCGAGGGACCCCACAGAAGGAGTTAATCCAGATGTACCCTGCTGTAAGATCAGACTCTCCCCCAGCCTAAGAGTTGAGGGTGGCCCCTCTGTGTCAGGGTACGGGCCCATGAGTAGAATAGTGTGAGAGCACTCGACTGAACCGGGCCGTTGGATTCAGCCAGTGCTTAATTTGTAATGAAAGAGCGGCCGGGGCTCAAGCAATTTTTTTACATTCATAACTGATGCAGCAAACCCAGAGGTGCCGGGGCTCCGACCTGCCAGGCCCAGAGGTGCCGGGGCTCAGCCCGGGCAAGCCCTGGCACAAATTAAGCACTGGATTCAGTTCGCCTTGCTCTGACGCTGCAGCACTAGACTCTGGATTGCTGGCTGCTCTACACCCAGGTTTCCTCCTTTCTTACCTCTTTAGTTTTGCTGAGCCCCATCCACAGCTTGAACCTCTTCACGAAGAACTCGATCATCTCGTAGTCCTGCGGTTCAATGGCGGGGCGGTACATTTCAGCTTGGACAGTGCGGTAGCCGTGAAGGATAACAGCACAAAGGAAACGGCTGCCAACGCAGAGCAAGCTGACCGTGAAGCTGAGGACGTAGGCAGTGCCGAGGGTGGGGAATTCCTGGATCACGGACAGGAAAGCCACTTTCCCGTGGAGGGCCGAAAGCAGCGCATAGAAGGCACATCGGAATGTTCTGAACTCCTCTACTGTAGCAGAGAAGGCCTGAGAATGAGAGGCACAACGTAGGGGTTATCGCTAGGAAAGGCGTCTTTACCCTTTCCTGTCTACAGCATCCTTAGCAATTGTACAAGCCCCCGTTGCCCCCATGTGGGGTGGGTTGCTCCTAGTCAGCTTTCCAGTTCACTGATGGAGCAGTGCAAAACAGATGGCGTGAACGCAAATGAGCACCAGAATCTGATCTCAGCAGTGAGTGGGTCCCTCTTGGGGAGCAGTGAAGAGACTGACTGAGGAGCACTGGGGAAGTGTGGTCCTCCTCTGACAGAGCTGATGCCCAGCTGCAGAGTAGCAGGGAGACAAATGTATTGCATCAGCTTGTATCAAGCCTATGGATAAATACAGGAATTCACTGCATAGTGCCCTGTACAGGTAAGAGTCATGACCACGCAGAACCCCATCCTACTCTCCACACGTACTCCCACAGCTGAGAGCCAGCATAACCTCTGCATAACCTACCAGATATCCACACTGGGCATAGACAAGGAGCAGCAGGAGGAAGATGAGGGTGGCAGCCACTAGCTCTCCCAGTGCATGCTGGAACGTCTTCCCAAACGCAGACCATCTCCGGACAAAGCGCAGCTGCCGTACAATCTAGGGGGAGAAGGTCCATGGAGGAGCAGGAAGCCTGGTTAGAGGTTATCAGAAAAGTGACATTTCAAACAGCCCCGAGTACATTCACTCTGCTCGGTCTCACAAGAGGTGTCTGCATGGCCAGGTGGCCACGTCAGGTACTCGGTGAGGGAAGCCGGGCGGAGCAAGGGCATCGTCTTTCTCAAAGGCCCAGCCTTCATTATGGCCATGACTGAGTCAGGGGCCCAGTTGCAATGTGGCTGTTAAAAGCTGCAGCCTGGGCAGAATCTTCCATGCCCCTGTAACCAACTAAAAGCTAGCGTCTGTTGAGAGTTTTAACCTGGTTATGGGATTGGGTCCCATCTACGCTACGTTTTAACCATGTTGCAACCAGGTCAGAGGACAGTGGTACCGTAGTTGGGGGCCTTATGTGCTAGTGCAGCGCTCCCTCAACGGATTATCCAGGCGCACACAAGCCAGCTGGTACAGGGGGTCCCCAGTATACATCTCTCCCTTATCCATCATTTTGCGTATCCATCGCTCATCAATAGGGGAACATGTTCCGATTCACGTCGGTCCCGATCCGCATGTCGGTCGCTTCTCCTTTTGCATGGCTTTTCTTTGGGTGCTTCCCCTGACATTCAGGAGGCGCTGGGAGGGAAAGGGAGGAGTGGGGATGGGGTGCGCTTGGAGGAGGGGTGGAACTGGGCAGGAAGAGGCGGGGCAGGCCATTATTTCTTATGGGGAAAATTCCCTGGTATCCGTCATTTCAGTATCTATCGCCCTTTTCAAGAACGCAACCCCGACGTATACTGAGGGCCCCCTGTATGCACTCATCTGGCACGCACAGTCCATTAAAGCAGTGTCTCAGGAATGGCAAGTTCTCTGATGTGATCTCCTGTGTCAGAGATCCCCATCCTCTCAGCTCTCCAGGAGGTTGCTCCGGGGGTCCCTTTCTCTTCACTGACTCCAGCTTTGGCTCCCAGCAGCCTTTATCCGTTTGTTTGCTCGCTCTTTTATTGCCTGTGCATTAAGCAAGTAACGGTCGACAGTGAACCATAAATACAGCAAGCCTGGAAGACAGCAGCTGGGCCACTCGGCCAATTCATTAGGAAGCGGGAGAAAGGAACGAAGATGATATTACATCTCAGCAGCAGCCCCAATGACAATTATAAGGTCATTGTGGCATAATTGAATATATGCATGCTAACGAGAAGGTATACATCATCCAGGCTGTTAGCAGCTCAGGCCTGACATCTTCTCACACCACTTGCCACCATGCACAAGGGCTGCTGGATGAAGAAGGATGTCCTACTTCCATGTGGTGGTGAAGATATTATTACAGAGAGACCAGATGGGACTAGAGCAGCTGGGACGCTCAGAGTAACGGAGAGAGCAATGTGCTCCAGAGGCAGGTTGGGGGATCAGCAATTGATGTCTGGCCGGAGACTTGAGACAGTCACCTGATTTATTTATGAGAGAGAAACCACTTTGACTTCAATTTCAGCCTGTGATCTGCTCCCACATAACTCTCCATTGGGGTGAGTGGTGGGGACTGTTACCCAAGAGAGTTAGGGACAACTGGCAGCAAGGGTTGTGATTGCTGAAGGCACCATGTGTCCGATCACACACCCCTTCACATAACAAGAACCAGGGGTCACCCAATGAAATTAACAGGCAGCAGGTTTAAAACAAACAAAAGCAAGTACTTCTTCACACAACGCACAGTCAACCTGTGGAACTCATTGCCAGGGGATGTTGTGAAGGCCAAAAGTATAACTGAGTTCAAAGAAGAATTAGTTAAGTTCACACAGGATAGGTCCATCAATGGCTATTAGCCAAGATGGTCAGGGACACAACCCCATACTGAGAGTGTCCTTAAACCTCCAAGTGACAGATGCTGGGACTGGATGATAAGGGATGGATCATTCGAAATTGCCTTGTTCTGCTCATTCCCTCTGAAGTATCTGCCACTGCCACTGTCAGAGAAAGAATACTGGGCTAGATGGACCATTGGTCTGACCCAGTATGGCGGTTCTTATGTTTTTATCTCTTTACAAATTCCAGCCCATTTCCAGGTGCCCTCTCATGCTGGTGATGGAAGGTGAGAATATGGAATGTGTTTAGGCCATGCAGCCTGGCAATGATAAAATTATTGAGGGGTTACACTGATGTAACGGAGATCAGGACCGGCCCTGATTTATTCCTATGCACAACACCCAGGTGGCTTTGTAGTGATGGCTGTTGAGTAGATAAAATGTTTCCCACAACATGTGAACTAGGGCTCAGACTGAACAGAAAGCCAGTGGAAAGGCCCCGATTGAGATTTCAATGGGAGATGGGCCAGGCTGTTAATCAGCAACTTTGGAACATTGGGAATGGGGAGGTGTTAGAGCTGGGGAGTGGAAGTCAGGACTCCTGGGTTCCATCCTTAGCTCTGCAACTGACGTGACATGTGACCTTGGGAAATCACATAACTCTGTGCGCTCACTCACCTTCAGCGTGGTGATGGTCAGCAGCAGGGCCGAGAGACAGACTTCCATCCGAGCCAGCAGTGCCACTTCATAGAAGCTGGTGAAGGCCTGGCGGTGTCCCCAGTAATGCTCAAGCCGCACATCTGCCAGCCAGATGTGCGCAAAGTGCAAGGCGCCGACTGCAATGGAGAGCAGCGCCAGGAGCCACTGGAGCCAACAGCGGCTCTGACCCAAACAGGAGGCCCCTTCCTGAGACAGGAGTGACAGCTCCGGCAGGAGAAAGGCCACGCTGAAGACGAGCAGGGAGATCTGAAAGAAGCCAGAGCAGGTGAGAAAAGAATCTGCCTTCCTGCTGTGCATTGGGTTAGGTAGCAAGAACAAAGGTGGATACAGCAGGGATATGGTAGCTATGGTGCTACTTCTGAAGCCTAAATAAACAGAGCAGATAACTAGCATCATCCCAAGGGATACAGAGTAGCTACTCCACACAGGAATTACTCTGTTGTGTGCCACATCACAAGGGACCAGAGAGCCAGGCTACACCACCCTGTCACTAGGAAGCAGAGCCTTGGATAGATCCCCCTGGAATATCCATTGGGAATGCACTCCTGGGATTTATCTAATCAGAGACTGTAACCGCTACAGACCCACACGCAGTCAAGGAAGCATTTATTTGGACTATAATTAGCTACCACTGTGGAGCTAAGGTTTCCCTACAGACACCTATGATATCATACAGCAAACTCCTCCTGCTGAGACTGTGTTTGTGGCACAATCTCTGGAGAAAGAGCATCCACTGGGGTGGGTTAAACATTGGCTCCATTCTGCTGGGAGCCAGCCCCAAGCCTTGGATGCATCTCTCAATGCAAGATACATACCACTAGGGCAAGTGGAAGGTCCAGCCCCATGCCTGAGCGCAGCATTTGGTAGGGGAGGATGAAGATGGAAGGAACAGCCGGTCTGACTGATGGGAGCTCGAGCAGGAGCATTACAGCCACGTACAGGTTGACATCAACGTTGTATTGGGTAAACTCCAGAAACACGGCTCTGGTCCTGTCGTGCAGGGAGAGAGTCGAGAACAGCGGGCTGAGAAGAAATATTTTCCGGGGCTCTGGAATGCTGGGTAATTGGGCCTGATTCTTGGCCCTTCTAATGGGGACATTTCAATCGGACTGCTGGAAAACACTGTTTCGACTTTCCACTTTCAGGGATGAAGTTGAGATGCCCCTAGGCTGTGCACAGACATACAACACTCCATCAGCTATCCATAGCAGGGGCAAGTCACCTGCCATCTATAAATTACACCAGAAACTCCCAATGCCGCCATTATCGGCATTTATTCAGCCTCTCTCATGCCATTTGGATAAGCAAGGTTGAACTGAACCATTTCTGTGGGTGATCTCAGCCTTACGGTGCAGAGGACCTCAATGCCTACCCCCAAATCAGGGTCTTGGCCATGCTGCCTTTGGGCCCCCTGGCAGCCAGACTCAGAGTCAGGGACCCCCAAAATGATGCTGTGAAACCTACTGACCCCAGCCAATGGTGTATGTATAGCATGTGAGCCAGCCGCAGAGTTACTGGATCCCAAGGAGACCCAGTGCAGTGGAAATAACAGTGCATTTTGTCCTCACAAACCCTGATTTTCCCATCAGGAGGCCCTCCGTCCCCAGGGGTTTGCTCCCTTATTTTAAGTGGCCACCACTGGCAATGTGCCCCCAACCCCTGATTAGTTTTGGTGAAGTTGACAACCAGCCTGCTCTCCGGCCCGTGCCAGTCGGTGGCTCAGCAGTTTTGGCCGTTGCACTGTGCAGTTCCGTGGCCTGGGGGATCTCTCCCTTTCTCTGAGTCATCTGGAGTCGCTCTGCTCCACTTCAGAGCAAGGGAACGGGGGAAGTGGAACAACAATGGCCACCGCACAATGGGAGAGAACAACTAACATCAGCTTGCATTCTCAGGATGGTCATGTCCCACTCAGATGGATAGACAGACAGAGCTACCGCAGGAGAGAAATAGCCATGCAATAACCCTCCCTCCCACAGGTAAGCACTCAAAGCCAACAGCGCATTCATTTCAATTTCCACTTCCCAGCCCAGTTGTCAAGGAAAAAGGCAAGACCCCGAGTGACTTGCCTTTTGTTGATCCAGTTGCTGGCTCGCAGGTCAGCCAGTGTCCTTCGGGCTTTGGCAGAGCTGTTTCCAAGCTCCCTCCAGCAGCCAGTGTTAGTGTGGTAAACTCCAACGTGCCCCCAGATCCAAAACCTGCCCGAAGAAATGGGGATGGGGAGACCAGAAAATGTAGTTGTGAAACACAGAGTGGGCGAGAGGCTGGATTGGGAGCCCTAACTTGGGCTGTGATCTGGTCAGATCCCAAGCGAGAACAGAGACGGGCCAGCCCCCATTTAGATGGGATACCTCCAGCGAAAACCCAGGGTGCTGCAGACAGGAGACCTAGGGATTCAGGACGTGACCCTGTTATCTGAGTCTGTAGTGACCCAGTGCTTCTGCATGGACCTAGGAGACCTTTGGGTGATACATGAATTGAAATTCATGGCCACTTGTCATTAAAGACTGCATGGCCTGTTCAGTGAGAGAAGAGATCTTTAATCCTTGTGTCCTGGCCAAATTCCAACCGGGGAGGCACACATTCTGCCTCCCTGGATTTGCTCTAGATTTCCAGCTGGCTATGGTCTTCGCCTTCACTTCCTCTGTTATGCTATTGCGCAGTAGTTGCTGTGTGTGACACAGTTGCTGTGTTCCTGTGTCTCCTATGTGTGATATAGATCTATCTATCCACCCTAGGGTCTGCTTCTGCAAGGTGCTGAGCGCATCCTGGATCGTACTGAGCATCCTCACCACTCACTGAAGTTAATGGAAGCTACAGATGCCCAGCTCCTTGCAGGATCAGGTCCATAGTTTGTGAAATGCTTTGGGATCCTTCTGAATACTTAGTCCTCCCTCAGGGCAGGGGACCGGACTAGAGATGACCTATCGTGGTCCCTTCGAGTCCTACGTTTCTATGATTCCACAAACAACTGCTATCTAAACAGAAGGAACATTACTGCTGATTGTCAGCTAACACACAGGGAAATTGGAGATGCCACAGCCCAGGGTGGAGAAAGGGGAAAGAGGACAAGAACTGGGGTAAATCACGTCCCCATGGAGTCACTGCAGGATTGTGACACTCCTCTGGAAGAGTTTCTTGTGAAAGCAAAAGTGGAACCTTCCTGGCGGTTCAGTGTGAAGCAACCTGGGGCTACTAGCTGGGGACTCCTGAGCTGACCCATGAGATGGGGAATATCAGGGTACCCAGAAGCAGAAATCCACAGCCAAGCTTCTTGGTTGCATAACTGCTCCATTGCTGCTCTCAGCTGCCAATTAGTGCCCACTCCGCCCTGTGCCAGCGTTCTTACCCGATAGAATCATGGGATGAATTCCGGAGGCTGGGGTCAGAGCATGCGTCTCTGTCCACTTGGCCACTCCTGGAAACATCTGGTCTGGGCGCTGACAAGTGGCAGAAGGGACAGGTTCTGTTAGTGATGTGATGTGTCAAAAGAGACCCAAGCCCAGGTTGGGGGAGCACTGAGGGTGCAGAAAAGCAGAGCGGAAGGACGAGATTTTGAGTTGCACATTAACAAGTTTAGATGCCCATTTAGAAACAACACTCCTTATTTTGCTCTCCAGATGTAAGTTATCCCAGTGTCTTCCCTCTGCACCTGGCCTGTGCCCTCGACCTCCTCCATTGTTTCCTTTCTGGTTCTCGGCTCTACCCCCTCCTCCCAATTCCGATTCCTTGTCTGTTTAGGGTTCAGCTGGGTGTTCCCCCATCTTTGCCCTCCCTCATTGGCCAGCAGGGCTTGCTCCAAAGCATCACAAGGGGGGCCTGAGCCTGCATTCCTTACTCAGCCCAAACTCCCATGAAGGTCAGTGGGAGGCAGGACTGCAGGATCAAGAGCAGGGCTCTCTCCATCATGTCCCCCACCCTCCTTCTGCAGGAGCTGCATGTGCTCCCTTTGCAGCATGCTCAGCCTCCGTTGGCCCAGGAAACTCCAGCCCTGCACTGAGATTCAATGCCTGGATGTGTCCAGTGCTATCCCATAGCCACTGGGATGACCTTTAGTCCCCATCTCCCTGGTGACTTTGCCTCCTCTGTGCCCCACGTCTGGACCTGCGGGCTTTCCTGCCTTTCCTTTCCTCTGTGCGCCACTCTTCAGGTGCCTGTTTTTAGCCTGGATCCCCTGATCACAGCCCCTCCCCTTCTTTACCAATGCTCAGTGTTTGGGGAAGTGGCTGCTGGGCTGGGACTCCCCTGACCCAATTTTATACACAGTTAGGCTTCAACCAAAGGGACTGTAGAGAGAAACATCAGTACCCCCTAAACTTTCTCTAGTGGTTGGAGCAGTGAAGCGGGAATCTGAACCCTCGGATTTTATTGGTAACACTGCGTGACCTTGAGCATGTCACAATCCTCCTGTGCCTCAGTTTCCCTACCTGTCAAATGGGGATCTATACTCCCAGCTAGCTAAAATGGAGCAGTTGACTCTCTCTGGCTGGTGCCATTTTGGGCCCCACAGTCCTCTCCACCCAGCTACCCTTCTCCCAGCCAGCGGTGGAGGTGATTTTACCAGCCCTCACCCAGATCCAGAGGTACGTTCGCAGCAGAGCTCTCCTGCCGGAGACGAGGCACCCCGACCAGGGTCAGCCGGGGATTGTTGTAGAGGTAGCTCAGTAACACAGAGTCTATCCACTCCCACGTGTCGGTGTAACTGCAAAACAAAGAGGCCAGGGGAACAGGTGCATTTCACCCCAGTGCAGTATAACTGGCCGGTGCCCTGTGTACCCCACCATCCCACCCCTGCAGAACATGCCCTGCAGAGTGGGGTCCTGTTGTGGACTCTCGGCTTTCCTTATTTAAGTCAGTATGTCTGTAGCCCTGATGGTTGTGAAGATAACCGTGAAAATAGGAACTGAGCACAAGCCAACTTAGCGTCGTCTTCCCTGAGTCTGCAGAGAGCCTGACACACTTGCTCTGAAAGGGGTGAACCGCCCCCTTTGTTTCAGTGGGTTAACTCTGAAACCTAAAGGGGGCAATTTAAACAGCAACACTGTTAACCATTTCACCGCTGATCATTATTATTATTTAGTGTTTGTATTGTGGCAGCACCTAGCAGCCCTACTCGTGGACCAGGGCCCCATGGTGCTAGGCGCTGTGCAAACTCAGAACAAAAACATCCAGCTCGAATGAGATTATCCCACAATCCCAAACTGCCTCCTACCCCTCACCAGCTGACCCCTATCCAGCCCCAACTGTCCCCTCCCAGCTGTCAGAACCTCCAGCTTCCCCCCTGGCTACTTCTACAGTGTAATTATTTGTATATTACATAGTGCCTGGAGGCCCTGTTGTGCTAGGTGCTGTACAAATATACTGTAAACAACAGGCCTTGCCCCCAAAGAGTTTACAAGTTCTGCACCACAGAGAAAAGGAACAATGTGTGGGTGGTGTAAAAGGAATTACACTCAATAGCAGTATAAACATAGAGGGGATGCTGCGTTAGGGGTCATTGTTAGTTTCATGGTAACTCATGTCAAAAAAGTTTCATATTTGAATTGCATATTTAAATTGCATCACCAAGTTTCCAGCCTGGTACCCCAAAACTCCACAGATTCCAGGTGATCTCACTCCAGGGACAGAGACACTGCCTTAGATCAGAACCGTGGTCTAGCTAGCCCATGAGCCCATCTCCAGTGACCAGCATCACTGCAGAAGGCAGTTATGTCATAACCGGCACATGGGGAAATTTTCTTCCTGATGCCTATTAGTCAGCGAGTGATTGATGCCCTGAAGCATGAGTATGTGGGGTCTTCAGTATAATACAACTCTACATACTCAGGCTTCAGGGCATCAATCACCAGCTGACTAACAGGCTACAACAACAAATCGCTGCTCCATCCCTTCCCCCGCCTGGGATCCTCACCTGCGCACAGAGGAGAAGTTGAGTCCTCTGTCATTTGGGGCGGTGACGGCCTGTCTGACAGCAGCGTGCAGGAGATGGATATTGCGGTGGTGGAAGCAGCTCTGGTAGTTGACAGACAGAACCACCAGGAGGAAGAGCATGTGGGTGAGACAGCTCTGGGGAGGGGGAGAAAATGGAGGCATTCAGGTAAGGAATGAAAGCTGCGCAGCCAGGAAAGCTGGACCGTGGGCTGAGAAAGGGGACTGAGCAGGATGGGAACTGCCATACAAGGGCAAGCCAAGGGTCAGTCGAGCTCATCTCCTGTCTCCAAGAGGGGCCAGAGCCCGATGCTCCAGAGGAAGATGCTAGAAACCCCATCACGGACAATCTTGGAACAATGAGAAGCTTTTCACGGCCCGGTCATCAGGCCCAGAGCCCTGCAGCATCACAAGCTTTGGAGAAACAGCCAAGAACTTGGCCGGGACCCAGCTATCCTCAGGTGCAGCTAAACGGTGCAAATCCAAACTCACACTGACATCTAGTGGCCACAGCGAGCCCTCACAGCTGTGATTCTACCTTTCAGTTCAATACATCACACACCCTCCACCCCGCCCCTACCCCTTTGGCTTCTGGTACAAAACATAGCCAAGGCTGCTCGGTGCTGGACCTGGGCAGTGGACAAACATCCACGCCGGCCTCCTTCTCTTGCCAGTAAGCTGGTGCTCTCCTGTAGCTCAGCTCTGAGCCCGGGGGGTGCACTGTAACATTGGCACTGCGGTCGGAAGGAGGGGCTGGGTTCAGTTGCCAGCTGATTCCCTTAGGCTGGGTTCACAGCCCAGCCGGGATGTGAGGGCTGCAGCGGGGGGAATGGAGAACGAGGACAGCAGAAAAGGGGGGTCTAGGTTAAATTCCCCTTGGACAGTTCCTCAGAGCAGAGTGCGGCACTCCGTGAATGTCCTGTATCCCTCCCTCGGCATCCCAAGGACTCTCTAGGAGCTGAGCGATGGGGGTCCCCCACAGGCTTCTTAGCAGCAGCCAAGTGAGGTGGGGCGAGTCCCAGGGGAACGGGTTACCCTCATCAGCGCTCGCAGCGCCCGCACTTTCCTCGCCTCCTCCTTGGCCTGGAGAAGCCCATATCCGCAGGGCACTCGCACCTTCCCAATGCGCTCGGGCATTGGCTTTACCAGCGGCTCCTCCACCAGCCCCCCTCCTTCGCTGTCCACCGGCTTGGTGATGAGAGCAGCACGCAGAGCCTCCAGCACCACCTGCCACGACAGGAGAGCGTGTGAGCCCCAGGGCCAGGGGCTGTTACTCTTCTAGGGCCCCAGAGAGCAGCAGGTCACCCTGACCCACAGAGCAATGCCCCATGGGTGGAAATGGGGGATGCCCAGAGTGAAGGGGGAGGGGTGCTGAATAAACCCTCAGTGGGGGAGGGCAAAGGCCCCAATCACCACTGAATGCCCCCGGCCTGATTCCAGCAGGGTATGCAGTAGCTCCTGGGATAACACTGCCCCCACTTTACAGATTGGGAAACTGAGGCACAGACAGGACCCGTGGCTTGCCCCAGGCAACACAAATGAGTCAGTAGCCAGCAGGGATTCAAACAAAGCCAATGGGCGAGTGTGAAATAGTCCCTCCTCTAAGTCCGTGTGCAGGAGGATCTGCACTGAGGTCTCCGGGGTTCCATCCCCACTGGCCACTCACTCACGTGACTTGGGCAGGTCATTCGCCCGCTCCCTGCCTCAGTTTCCCCATCTGACAATGGGAGCAGTGCCATCCCACCTTAAGGGTGCTGTGAATTAACTGATGTCTGCAGAATGCTTTGGGGCTCTCAGCTGGGAGGAGCTGTGGATGGGCAAAGCCGGAGGGTTATCTGCAGTGCCGAGAGGAGTAGGGGCCGTTACCTTCAGTGGCTCCAGCAGCACAAAGGAGGTGATGAAGGAGAAGACGCAGGAGATGAGCCACATTAGGGCAGTGTGGTCATGGAGGGAGGAGCCGTAGAGGATGGTGACGGTGAAGCAGCCTGCTAGAAGCAGGAAGATGAAGGCATAGGTCATGGGCAGCACCCAGCCAGGGAAGAGCCACTCCAAGGGTCTGCGGGACACCCCTGCAGGAAAAGCAACCAGAGTTGTTCTGTTTAAACCCCCATCATCACTTAGACCCCACAGACTCAACATTACCCTCCCCTGCCCACAGCACCGGGGCAGCCCCACTGCCTCCCCTTGCAGAGGAGCAGGGTTGGCATTTCTAGGGCTATAGAAACCAATCCAGCTGCTTTCAGTTAGCTCCCCTTCCTCTGGGCTGGGATCCAGGCTCCCCTCTCCTCCCTGGCTGCTGCCTCTCGCTGGAGATGCAGCCGTTTCAACCTGTGTTTGGAGTTATTCCTCTCGCCAAGCATGCAGTGGCTCCGCGGCAGGCGTGTGGGCCACAGCTGAGAGATTTGGCTTCCCTCCCCAGCTGGTGCTGTGGGGCAGGAAACAGGGATGCACCGTTCCCTCCCCAGCTGGTGCCGTGGGGCAGTAAACAGGGATGCACCGTTCCCTCCCCAGCTGGTGCCATGGGGGAGCTAGGTGCTACCCCTGCCTGGAGCAGTCAGAGAAGAACGGGAGAAAGAGGCGTTCAAACCATGACCTGCGAGTCGCCAACAGATGTTAGATCCCTGCAGTGACCCAGCCTTACCGCCCCCCCATGCAAAACCATTCTCCCAGGCAGGAAGTCTCTTCCTCCCCCCCCCCCCGCCCCCGTCCACTCCAGTCCCATTGGTCCAGTTCAGTTACGGGTGGCTCCCCTTTCCCAGGTGCCTCACACACCGATCCGGGTGGAGAAGGACGACACGGGGGCCGACAGAGGCTCTGGATCAGGGAGCAGCGCGCTGCCAGGGCTCGTCAGGGCGGAGATGTAGGAGCAGGACTTGCGCAGGAAGCCCCAGCCGCTCCTCCCCTGCTCTGGGATGCCATCGGACCAGGCGCTGCAGGGACTTGCCATACTGTAATGGGAGAGAGATGGTGGTTCATGAGCCTGGGACTGGGGAGAGGCCCCTGGAGCTGTGCCAGAGCCCTTGGAGATGGGCGGGACATTAAAAGACCCAAAACTAAAAGAAAACAGAACAAGAATTCGGGGCTCTAATTGGCCACAAAAAGCACCACCCCTCAGGGTCAGGGTCCCCAGGTGTCCCGTTCCCGGCAGTGCAGCTGCGGGAGAAACGGTCTCTGAGAAGGTCAGACTAGATGATCGTAATGGTCCCTGCTGGCCATACCCTTTATGAATCTCTCTGGCCTGGGCTCCCCCCCCCCCCTTAGTTTTTTGGGGTGCTCTGAGCAGGGCCTGGCCCGGGTACATACACATCGGAGACCAGATCCGCCTCGGCTCGGGGCGAGAACCTGCCGCTGTCAGACGTGACGCAGTCCGAGGAGCTGCTCTGCTGAGTCTCGGCTACGATGGAGTTGAGCAAATCTTCCTCTGTTGAGCGGAGAGGGAGAGGATGGCGCTCAGTGAGACAGCTCTGCAGCCGGCGCAGGAGAGGAAAGGCAGGAGCACCTTGGGCTCAGTTCTAGCCTCACTGAGCTCAATGGCAAAACTCCCCTCGGCGTCAGTAGGAGCCAGGGCCATTCTGTCTATTGTAGCAGCAGATGCATTTATCTCACTAAAGCCGGACCACCGCACTGTGAATCCTGGGCTGGAGAATGAGGATAGAAGAGGGGGGCTGGGAGGAGGGAGTGAATAAGGGGAAGGATGGAAAGAAGAGCGGAGAGTTGTTTGGGGTACCAGAGCGGGTGAGGCGGTGGCCACGGCTGTCTCTCCTGCTATCCTCAGAGTCCCCTAAGGAGAAGGACAGGGGGTCATCATCAGAGCTGGATGCGGACTCGATTCCCAGCTTCAGCAGGGCCTTCTTCCTCTTGAGGATCCGACTTTGGCTCACCAGGGGGTCCGAGTTCAGAAGATCTGGGACATCGAAGATGCTGTCGCAGGAGGGCCAGCGTTTTGCAACCCTGCAGAACCAAAGGGGCGACACGCTCCTAAGCTCTGGTCCTAGTGCAAAGGAGGTCCCTTCCTGGCTCGGACGTTCAGAGCGCGACAGTTCTGTGTTTGGACAGGAACCACCCTCCGGCCTGGCTGGTCGTCAGTAATGAACTTGCCATCTGCAGTCTAACCATCAGACCAGCCTAGAAACAGAGACCCTGTGTCCCCTCTGCTGCATGGGGCTTGCATTTGTTACCTGTTTCGTATGGGCCTGTGCAAATTCCTCAGTCCAGACATCAGCTGGAGAGGATTTATAGACCCTCTCCGCCCACAGAGAGATCTCCAAGGACTTGTCAAAGCTCTGAGGAGTCTCCGCATCTTATCTGCCTTGTAGTCTCCCTACCGCGACCCTCCTTGATGCTCTGCATTGCAGCCCCATCCTTCTGGCCAATCCCTCAACCACCCTGGCTGGCTGGATTACTGCTATCAGGCCAAGACACTTCCCATGCAAGGGGCCGACTGCTCTGCTAGGGCACTATCTCAGCTCCCCCAGCGTGGGACGCCAGGCACTGGAACGGAGACTCAAACCTACATCTCCCACACATGCGTCAAGAGCCTGACTGCTAAGCTGCACCAGCCACTCCAGTGCCACTCTGGGCCTGCACAGCCAGGGTTACTGTATCTGCCGGATGCCAGCCCAGCTGCAGATTCGTTAAAGCACAGAGGCTGAGCTCTCCCTCGCTGTAAAGCTGACTGGGGGAGTCCTTCCGGGAATGGGATGTAGTCAGAGCTGGTGGGGCACTAAGTTACAAATGCCTGAATGCAGGTTTTTCAACAATCTTCGGTTCAGAATATGATGGGTTAATTTTCTCCAGCAGCTGAGACCTGATGCTTTCTTGCCAGCATGGGTGCGTTACTAGGGCTGTTCTCTCATCCCCATCTTGGAAGAAAGGAGAGGGTCACCCCATCTGCCCCCTGCCTGCATCTGCCTCTCTTCAGCCATTTCCCCCCTAAAGAACTGATTCAGAGTGGACACGAATCTCTTTCAATTAAGGGGACCACATCCCCTTGTCCAGCCCCCTTTGGTGTACCTTGCGTTGCCCACTTTGGTGAGATTCTCCTGGGTGGACACTGGCCTCCTACTCCCAGGCGACTCCTGAAAAGAAAGGGATGAGGGGGGTGCAGATGAACTATGAGGGGAGACAGAAGCCACATGGTCATCAGGACTCCCAGAGGGTGTCCCCTGGCACCCATTCTGCCTTAGAGCAAGATGGCTGTTTCCCTTTGGCTTCCAGCCCCCTATGAAGCCCTTTATATAAATGACCATTGCCCTTTAGAGAACCACACCCTTCCTTGCATCCAACCAAAGAGAAGCTCCCAATAACAGAGGAAGAGAGGGTGCTGCTGAGCTTGCACCCCGTTTTACTCTAGTCCAGCAAGGAAAGGGTTAAGAAAAGCCTCCAGGATGAAGTGGGAGGGGCTCTCCCCTCTGTGAGGGACCTGCCTCTGGTAGCTGGAGACACTGGGTCTGCCCCCACTAGACCAGTGAGGGTGGTCTCTGAAAGCAGAGGGGTCAGGGATGAGGGCTCTGCAAGGAGAGTTAAGGAGTCTCTGCTCTACTCAGCAGGTAGGATGAATGGTGCTGGCCTCCAGAGAGCGAGCAAACCCGCCCCGTCTGCAAACCAGGGAGTCCTGACTCAATAACCCATTGCTGGGAGCTCAGTTTTCAGAGAAGTTGTCTTTTCCAAAGCCCAGGGGCAGTGGTGCGTGTCTAGAAATACAGCGCCCACCTGGGAGGGCAGCGAGACAGACACGTAGCCCCTCACCTCCCAGGGCCTTTTCTTCACAGGTCCCCAAAAGATGCCTATCGAATGGCCTTTCACTTACACCACTGACAGAGCTCCCGTCCATGATGGACTCCATCCCCCCTGGGATGGACAGGAAGGAGGAGCTGCTCAGGTCAGCGTGCTCCAGGCACACATCCATCTCCACAGTCTGAGAGTCCTGCACAGGTGGGTCGGGGTCTTCCACAATCACCTGTCAGAAACAGAGGAACGAGGAGTGCTCCCTGCCCGGAGGCTGTGACCGAGGGCGTGTCTAGAACCAGGTTCCAACCCGGTCCCTTTGCGCTGGCACATTGCCCTTCCCGGAAGATGCTGACGTGTGTTAGAATCTGTCGCCTGCATATGCAGAGGCTAGTGTGTGCCCAGGTGTCAGTGAGCACATACAAAGCAGCACGTTCACAAATAGAGGCAGGGGTCTGACAGCTGGACCCTAAGCGTTACTATTGCAATTTCAGTTTGGCATCAAGAGAATTCCCCTAAGAGACAGACAACTGTCTAGTGGACTGTGCACTGAACTGGGACACGGGAGACCTGGTTCTATTTCTGACTCTGCCACTGACCTGCTAGGTGACCTTGGGCAAGTCCCCGCCTCACCCCGTGCCTCAGTTTCCCCATCCGTAAAATCTGGAGAATGATGCTGGCCTGCTTTGTAAAGTGCTTTGAGGGCTAGTGATGAAAAGTGCTGTATAAGAGCTAGGTGCTGTCATTATTCCCTAACTGAGCCTCTGGAAGTCAGGTCGTGTGGAAGAGCTTGGTAGCTGTGTGTGCTCATGGCAGAATTTCTTCTGCATAATTTCCAGTTCTCCTATTATTATACTCAGATTGTAAGTTCTTTGAGGCAGGGGCTGTCTTTTTGTTCTGTGTTTGGACAGGGTCTAGCACAATCGAGTCCTGGTCCAAGACAGGCTCCTAGGTACAGTACAAATCATTATAATTATTAATGATAATATTATAACCCTGTTCTAAAAACAGCCCTAAGTGCTTATATGTAAACGTGGTCAACATTTTTGAAATTCTTAATTTTTATGAAGGTTTTTTTAATCACATTTTGAATTTCTATGAAAAACAGACAAATTTTTGCAAAAAATCACACCCGATTTTTTGACCAACTCTAATTTTCCACTATCTTTGGCTGTATATTTTAGCCTTGCCTTCCCACCATGTCTGTAAAATAAGATGGCAACA
The DNA here is from genome assembly GCA_003942145.1 of Platysternon megacephalum. NCBI lineage: Eukaryota > Metazoa > Chordata > Testudines > Platysternidae > Platysternon > Platysternon megacephalum. The sequence continues at coordinate 2,740,387 of QXTE01000131.1, read as the reverse complement.
TTTCAGAGAGCAACCTTGAAACGATTACATGGGATTTTGTGCCGGTGAAAAGGGATCTGACTGACAACCCTGGATACTGGCATGTATTGTAAATATTTATGCACAAAACGGGCACTGCAGAGGCAGTGACAATGCAAGGTCCTTCATTCTGATCATGCCAAACTTCCCGCCCCTTAGGGTGGGGACGGATGGACGTTGGTGGGGTTGTAACAGCAGGTTCAGTGGGTGATGTAGCTGGGGGGAGGAGGTTGACTAGATGTTGTGCGTGGAGGGTAACTACGGTAGTACCTTACTGCGAGTTTTCCTGAAGATGAAGGTGAAGAGAAGCTGTATTGGGAAGACCACCACAGCCACGACCATCCCCACAGCAATGCTCTCTGCTGTCACTGAAACCTGGCTTCCCAAGGGAACACTACGGGAGAGAAACAAAGCCAGAGGACAATGTGGTGACTCGAAGAGTCCTGTGTTAATAGGGAGTGGTTCCAGGACACTGGGACATTCATACTGGGTAGAGGCCTACATTTTGCACAGGCCTCTCTGGGAGCAGAGCCATCACACAAAGACTGCGGATCTATGAGGAAAGGTTAAAAAAAACCTGGGCATGCTTAGTCGTGGGAAAAGAAGACTGAGGGGACCTGATAATCTTCAAATATGTGAAGGGCTGTTCTAAAGAGAACAGGGATCAATTGTTCTCCATGTCCATGGAGGTAGAACAAGAAGTAATAGGCTTAATCTGCAGCAAGGGAGGTTTAGGTTAGATATTAGAAAAAGCTTTCTAATTCTGAGTAGTTACGTTCTGGAATAAGCTTCCAAGGGAGGTTGTGGAATCCCCATCACTGGAGGTTAAGAACAGGTTGGACAAACACCTGTCAGGGATGGTTTGGGTTTACTTGGTCCTGCCTCAGCACAGGGGGCTGGATTAGATGACCTCTCGAGGTCCCTTCCAGCCCTACAGTTCCATGAGTCTAAAGCATCAGATACTTCCTCAGCACCCATATCACCATTCAAGCTGGGATTTTCAAAGGAGCTTAAGGGAGTTAAGACATCCAAATCTCATTGCGATCTAGTGGTATTTGGGTGCCTAACTCCCTTGAAATCATTTGAAAATCCCAGCCCCAGTGGCTTTCCCTTCCCTCACTCACTACTTTCCATCCCTCCCTCCGTCCCTCCCTCCATCTCCTTCTCTGTCTACTTGCACGAAACCCGCCTGTAAAAGACAGAGATGCAGTGGGACCCACCTGTAGCCCTCAACTCCGATGGCTCCATACCAGAGCACACATATGGCCAGGAAGAGGTACACAGCAAGCACGCAGCAGGTAATCCTCTGCACCCGGGTGAAGCGGCTGTGGGGAGAGCGGCCCCAGACGGAAAGCCACACGTGCCAATCAGAAAAGCCAAGACGCAGCTGGGCAGGGAAAACTCGAGAGAAGCATCTCAGCTCCTGTGGGCCTGGAAGCGGCATAATGCAAATGATCAGCATTCCCTTCTCTTCCTCCTTGGGGATTCTATCCCCAATCTCCTTCCCCTCCTCTGGGCATTTCCCTCTAGCTGTCACCTCTGCCATCACCAACACCTTCCTTCTCGCTTGATCACCACCATGAGTTCTTTCCCCGTTGTCTTCTCCGGTGTCTCCATCACCACCATCCCTTAGAGAACTCCTTCCAGTTAGTCTGGGCACCAGCAGCACTCGCGCTATCAAAGATACCTTCACTCCTTGCCCACTGCCACCCTTCCTAGTGTCCTCACACCCGTCTCCATTGTCCACCAAGATCACATTCAGCGTGTGGCCTGGTGGACAGGGCTTTGGACTGGGAGTCAGGAGATTCCCTGCTGACCTGCTGTGCAACCCTGGACAAGTCATTTCCCCTCCACGTGCCTCCAATTCCCCTCCCACCCTGGGTCTGCCTCGTCTATTTACATTGTCAGATCTTTAGGCCAGGGACTGTCACGTACTATGTGTTTCCGCAGCATCAAGCACAGTGGCTCCTGACCTGGGTCAGGGCCTCCTGGTGCTCCTGCAGTAATAATGCTAAGGGAAGCTTTGGATTGTCTCTAGAACATAGCCCTGCGGGCAACACTCACATGCAGCCAAGACTTCCTTTTCAACCAGTCCTTCGTTTTGCTCATTTTCCACTGACAGCCAGTCCTCCACCAGGAAGAAATACATATGGTCTGTCTGTCTGTCCCAGACAATGACATGCTGCAGGTACCAGGAAGGGTCCAGCCCTGGGGACACAGAGGAGGAGGGAATGACGCACCTGCGTTTCTAATGACTGCCTTCCCAGGACCAGGCGCGCCGCCAGCTTTTTCGGCGCCCTAGGCGGCGGAAGATCTCACCCCCAAAATTCCACGGACGGACGGGGCGCCGGCACCCCCCAAATAATAGTGCCCTAGGCAACCGCCTAGGTCGCCTAATGGGTTGCGCCGGCCCTGCCCAGGACAGTTCCTAATGGATTTACATCCTTGCTGCTCACTTCTCTGCTCAGTCATCCTCTGATGGAGGGAGATGGAGAGGAGAACTCTAGCCTCCATCCCATTCTCACCTGAGGCAGGAGTCCATGGCCATCTTGTTACAATATGTGCTTTGCAAAGGGCTCGAATCCAGGAGCTAAGGAGCTGATTAGTTCTCAGGATGGATGTACAGAGGCTAACCTACTTTATGTGAGCTATTGAGTTCCTCTTGCTCAGAAGTGCTTGGAAACTTAGTTTGAGAGTTCTTTGAAGCAGCAACTGCATCTCATCCAATATGTGTGGGACAGCAGCTAGTGCATTGTGGATGCTACTATCATGCAGATATAGAATGATGGTAACAGTACATGTTGTAATTAATGTTCTAGCTTGCAACTGTCTTTTATTGGGACTGAGCCAAAGCTGTGTCTGTAGAACTGCTGGTGAGGGATGGGCTGGCTTATAAATTAGTAAGACCACCGCTGCCTTTGATCTCTCACCCTTCTGTGTGTGTCATTAAAGTGAAGCGTTTGGCTCTGAAATGGGTGTACCAGACGATTCCTCGTGAGGCACATTGTGCAGGCCACAACCAGGGAAGAGAAAGCGTGAGGGAGTTAAACACAGAAACGTGTCCTGATGCTATGGGTCGGCTCCAAGGCACCAAATCGGGGTAACTCAAGGCTAAAGCTAATCACTGTTCACAGTTCCCCCGGTCTGCACATGGCTTGCAAAGAACAGAGAACCAGGGGCGCCTCTTTATACCAGGCGCTGTTAAATTATAGGTGCAGAGAGACAAATTAAGGATTTCAGCTTTACCTCTGAATTGCCTGGCTTCAGTTTAAAGGAAACTTTATTGGGTCAGCCCCTCAGTTGGTGGAAATCAGCATAGAGCCCCTGAAGTCAATAGAACTACACTGATTGACACTAGCTGAGGATCTGGCCCCTTATAGTTGGGGTGGCCAAGATTTTTAGCAGTGACTTGAGATTCTGGGCACCCAATTGGAGACCTCCGTTTCCGAAGGCGGGTGCTCAGTGCTTCCAAACGTCAGGCTCATTTAAGGGCACCCCAAATCTCTAGGCACTTGGGGAAAATGGCGCCCTGGGACATAAAGGCTAGTCTGCAAATTAACAGAGTTAATCACTACTAATGAAACATTAATGGCACATAAAGAATCTACATGTCCCATTGACCCCAGAACACGCCAGCTCCTGATCAAGAGCAGCGCAGAGTTTATGCGGAGAAATCCATGGCCAGGGTGTGCGCTGCACCTGAAGTCCTACGCCAGCACTCAGGGTGCTCCTGCAGCAAGCCCGTCTCACCAATGCAGTGAGTGCGTCACACCTGTGTGCTGGAGCTGTGATGCAGTGGAAGCACAGGAAGCAACTTGACATCCAATGATCTAGATTTTCCTTATAGAAACATAACCCCTGCACTGTGTGCCGTACCAGTGTTGTCATGCCAGATACGGATCTTCCAGATCTCTCCCAGGTTTGCATCGGTCTCCACCTGGAAAATATCCTGGCTGTTTCTCTGGAAGGCCCAGCCCTTGTCCAGGTGGCGAGAGCCACTTTTGTTCAGCCCATATAAGCTGATCCCTACGTGGGCAGTGGTACCTAGAAGAGACGTGTAACGTGATAGCGGACGTTGTGTCTATTGTCCCCAGCAGAATTCACCATCCTTGTCCCCCCACAACCCAACTCGGCTGCCAATGGCTGACACAACAGATGTTTTGGCCTTTAAGTGCACACCATTGGATGCCACCAGAAGTGATGTTGAAGACGGGGTGGGAGAGGGGCGTTGGTCTAGCTGCCTGAAAGAGGAGCAAACTCGAACAGGCACTGGGGAAATGTATCGTTTCTGAATTCATTCTACCCTGGGCATCCCCTTTCTTTTCTGTCCCCCTACGGGCACAGCTCCACCAACGAACCCCGCCCTGGCTCCAGAGACAGCCCACCGCTCCTGGGGCGAGGGAGGAACTGGGCTGGAACGATGGAGCACACAGAGCAACCCCTGCTCTCCAGAAGCTTTCTAGGTCAGGGCCTCCTGCCCCAGGGGTTCACGTAGCTCCTCCCAACCCCCTGGAACCTGGCCCTTGACGGGAGCGGAATGGGCTGCCAGCTCTCGCCCGCCACTCTACCTGATCCTCTTTTCCAGCCAGTCTTCACCATTACCCAGTACTTGTACCGTCCGGGGTGGCCGCAGCGAGGGACGATGCCCACCCGGGTGATGTCAATGTCATCCAGCTTGTGGGCGATCAGCACCATCCCCAGGTAGATGGCGAAGAGCACGCAGCAGGTAATCACCACCAGCGGAGCCTGCCTGGCGCGCTTGCTCTGAAACCCCAACACAGGTGAGGGTAGAAGCAGGCGGAGGGGGGCTCCACCGGGCGCTACCCACCCATCCACCCGTGGAGATGCAAGAGGCAGGAGGTGTCAGTGCTCCCCTCGTTGTCATTACAGCAATTCCGACGTGCCCATCACCCTGGCATCTGGGCACCTGAACGCCTTCCGATTAATTAATGAATGGAGCAGCTGCGGATCCTGCGGATCCTCCCTCCCTGTTAGAGAGAGATCTGGTATGCTGGGAACACTAAAAGGAAAACAACCCCGAAGGACCAGGAGGGAATATTTCCTCCAAGGTCCTACCTTTGACCACGAGAGAGCAGCTCGTTCTACTTGGAAACAGAATCTCCTGGGCATGGGGCAGTGGGGAACTCCGACCCTAAAACACTACCCCAGAGCAGGTGGGGCTATCCAGACAGATCTGGTAATGCACCTCTCTGCAGGTGACATGATCAAATAGGAGACTCGTTATTCCCCAACTGACCAAACCGACTTTGAACCTGAGCCTGGTGGCAACAGAATCAGTCTTTATCTTCAGTCCCGGGGTGCGAACATGGCAGACCTAGCCAGGATCCAGCTGCTGATCATTGAGCAAAGGGCTCTTGCTTTCCCTTCATCATCTCCCCTCTCCCTCTCTTTGGTGAGGAAATTCACCGGGGGGGGGGGGGGGGGGGGGGGGGGGGGGGGGGGGGGGTGTGGGTGTCACAGCCTAAGACCTATTATGCACCATTTAAGTCTGCCTGAAGCCTTCAAATCAGGGCATACGTGGGCTCAGGTGGTGTCTAGCCCTTGGCCTAGTCCCCTCTGCACAGGGGAGAATTTCACCCCCCTACACACACCAGTTCTAGACCCAGGTGAGCCAGGTCCTTCCGCGCTGGGAGTGAGCAGACAGTTACAGGATAGCACGCTCAATAAGGCTCAATTGATCACCGAGTGTGCAGTGTGGAGACCAGGCTTCCTGCTTCTACAGCCTGACTCCTGCTGCTGGCTCTTCGCACAGGGAGCCCCCACTGCCTTTGAAGGGCGTTGTGCATGCAGAGGGTCTCAGGCTGCTACTAATGCACTCACTGGTCTGTGTGTGTTACATGCGCCCCATCATAGCCACAGAGGATAGGAGCTGTGACAGTCCCAGTCTGGCTCATCAGCCCAAGCTGCAGCAGTGCAGCTTTAGCTCTGGAGGTCCCTAGGTGTTGGCCAAGATGCCAGCTGTCACCATTACACCGACAGGGACAGTAACCAATCATCTCCTCCTTGCCTGCCCAGACGGCCAGGCCCGGCTTACCGGGGGCAGGAAGAGGATGCTGTGAGGTGGCACAAAGAGACTGGCTCCGAAGACGGTGAGATGTTCTGTCAGGCACACGATCTCCTTCCGGCTGGTGGCGGCCGTCGGCCTCAGGCCTTCTGTGCTCCACTGCATGCTGGGGAAGTGGAAGTACTGGCAGAGGCTGGCAAAGACCGTGACCGCGGCGCTGACGGGCGCCTGGGAGAAGCGGTTGGTGATGTTGACGTGATAGTCTCGGAGCGTCCCGTTGAAGCTGTGGCTGGAAGGGAGAGGGGACAGCACAGGGGTGAGCTTACGGTTCAGTAGCACCACTCAACACAAAGGATGCCAATGCCTCCCCTTACAGGCTTCACACACCACTGCAGTGCAGCCCCCACTGGGGCGGGATGCAGCCACTGTTTAGCATGCCAGATACACAGTTTAGGACAGGAAGTGAAGGGCAGCGTATCTAACACAAACTGCAGGAGGAAGGTGGCACAACGTAGATCTCCAGGACGGGGTTCGGCGAGGACACTGGGCTACGATCAGGCAAGTCCCTCAAGCAGGGCTGGCCATAGCCATACTCCATGTGTGGGGCTGCATGGGGTCCCACACTGGCCCCATGCTGTGATCACACTTTCCCTGCCTGCTGTGACTGTGAGCTCCCCAGCCTGCTGGCCTGGCTAGCAAACGTTAACACAGGGATCCAACCTTCTGACTCCCGTCCTGCACCTCCAAACCCCAAGCGAAAAGCCCCCGATCCAGCTAGGGTGACCAGACAGCAAATGTGAAAAATCGGGACACGGGGTGGGGGGGTAATAGGAGCCTATATAAGAAAAAGACCCAAAAATCGGGACTGTCTCTATAAAATCGGGACATCTGGTCACCCTAGATCCAGCTGCCAGGCTCCCCCAGCCCTGCCCAACGGCAGCAGTCTGATCTCCTCCAAGCCCTGCTGATGTCTCCCTGCAGCGATGCCAGGCACCCTAACTGGCCCCCACCACACCCCAAATGTACCACACTTGGGCATCTGCCTTCCCCCTAACCCCACACCTGACTTTGCACAGGGCCCCTTAAACCCCATCCTCAAGCTCCACAAAGCCAGTGAAAAGGGGTGCACCGTGCAACCCAAGCCAAGCGACATCACAGCTGTGTGCACTTAGGATGTTGCCGTGTAGTGGCTAAGAACTACAGATCTTCCCCTCTCCCCTAGCTCCCAAATACCCTGCTAATCCTTCCCGGAGAGGAAAGATCTCCAGTGAAGCAGTGTCTTTTCGCACAGGGAATGGATTTTCTTTGCTGCTCTGGACTGGGTCACTACACCCCGTGCTCATCCCCTTGAGAAGGCAGGCTCTGATGCTGTGTTGGCGAGGCACTGCAGGAGTCAGCTGTTTCTAACTGACACCCATTATTCCCCCTCCCGCCCATAAGGCAGGTGAAGCCCTCAAACCCTGGGGAGCAATGCTGCAGGAAGGAACCTGCAAATCCTAGCACAGTGGGTGAATGGACACTCACGGAGATGAAAGCAAGATGGTGACCTCCCTGCTGCTGCCTCCTTGCAGGCTGTCAAAGATCATTTCTTCCTTCCAGGCGTAGTGGAACTCATTGGGAACCGGAGCGTAGTGCCCGTAGAAACGGATCGAGGGCTCTCTCTCCTGGCTAGGGTCAAAACCTGTAAGGAGATGGACAGTCACTCCCAGTTTGCAACAGTCAACCAGGTCTGGCGCTTATTTAGCTGGGCCTGGGGAATCTGTGCTTCGGAAGGGCACAGCAGGATCTGATCTGGAAGGGTCACTTCCTTCACCCGGATGAGAATCCTGGGTTTGTGATGCGGAGAAAGCAGCGAACTGAGCTGACTGCGAGTCACCAAACCCATGTCACTTGTAGCCTCCATTTGCACTCCGGCACGCACCAGAGGGCGTGCGCCTACATGAACAGGTGTACCCCTGCCCTCTGCTGATGGAATCAGGCTTGTTCCAGGGTTTGTGGCTACGTCGCCCCCTAGTGGCTGGCCTACAAACGGGATCTATGAGTCCTAAAGGGCAGCTCGTGGAGAGTCTCTGGCGATCCCTCGGATCCCTGTTATCCCTCATGCCGTAGCTGAGGGTCATGGTCTCTCTACGCAAGAGGGAGAGGAAACCCAGTGCTAATCTGTGTCGAACTGTCCCCCGCCAAGCTGGGCAAAGCTCTGCCCATCTCAGACCACGAGCAGCTCTGTCTCCTGCTAACGACTCACCCTCCTGCACGGTGACGCCAACGTGGATGTGCACCCCCTCGGCACGGCTCCCCGCCGAAGCCCTCACTGTGAAGTTGACCGATTCCCCAGGAGGGAGGAGGATGAGTGTCGGAGGGGAGCGCCGCTGCTCCTGCTGCCCCGTCGGCAGCCTCAGCCCGATAGCCCTCTCCCCGGACAGGTTGGAGACTGGGATGGGCGCCCCTCCAGGAGTGGTGAACTCCAGCAGTGCCAGGCGGGTGGAGATGGAGGAGTTGGCGTAGTAGTTGAATGGGAAGGGGTTGACGGAGATGTCCATGAGCACCTGCACCACCTCCTGGCTCCCCGCCAGCTGCCTGGCCACCGCGCTGGGCACGGAGAAGAGACACCGCTCAGAGGGCGCCAGGCACAGCAGGTTGGGGGAGTTGGCCCTCTTGCCCTGCGTGCGGATCTCTGAGACAGACAGCAACAAGGTCTCCTCATTCAGGACCCGGGACCTCATCAGGGACTTCATCAGGGCACGGGTGAGGTTGAAGGCGGTCAAGGCCGTGCTGAGACCAGGGGCCCCAGACAGAGGCGGGTGGGGGGCTGTGTCCAGTGCTGATAACATGCTCCCTGGGAAAGATTTCACACCCCTCGGTTAGAGTCCTGCTGCTTCCCCCGTTCCTGTCCTCACATCTCCCTTCATTAGGGCAATAGCCCCACCAGGAGCACAGAGCCCCTTAGTGTCAGACTTCACCTCAGGCCTGGCCTGCAGCACCCAAACTCACCGAGCCAGACTGTGGCACTGCTACTGGCTGCCGAGTCAGAGAGCTGCCCAAGACACTGGGGGAGTCGGTGGCAAGAGGGCAGAGTCATGGATTGCAGCTCCCAGGGATACGGCCCTGCTGCCTCCCACGCCCCAGTCCCGCCCTATCACACTGGGGTGGCTCGTTGCTTACCCAGAATCCCCAGGATGCTGTTGCCGGCGGAGGTGGGCGTCTCGTGACCCTCCTCTGTCTCCAAGCTGATGACTTCGATCATTCTCTGGGCTGCTGCCAGGGTCCTGGCCTGGCTCTCGAGGCTGAGCTCTCCTGGGAACGCCTGAGGATGGGAAACGGGGGCCCCTGGGTCACACTCCAGCAGATCTGTCCTACTTGCCTCAGCCTTTCCCACCTCACTCTTCCCCCATCCCGGCCGTATCCCGCAGACTTTGCTCTCCCTTGACTCCCACTCTCCGTCACCACCGCAGACAGCCGAGACCTGCCAACCTCCCCACTCCACTCCACTCCTCCCTTCTTCCGTCTAAGCCGGGGAGGCATTGAGAGAGTGCCCCTCCCTGTCCCTATAACCCTACCCAGCCCGCCATCCCTGCACCAGGGCGCCCGCAGGACGTGCTCACTTCTCTGTCTTCCAGGCCTCTCTCTGCCTCTCCACTGACCCAGGCAGCAGGAGCCATCACCGTATACTCTCTTGTCCCTCTTCTCCTGCCCCCTGCTCTTTCACCCCAATGGGAGGCATTTGGGGGGCACTGGGCTCCCAGATTCCCTCTCGGCCCATTCCTTAGGCAACTGTCCCAAAGGAGGCCCCGTCCCCACAACAAAGAGCCCCATAGCCTGGGGGCTTTGCGAGCACAGGGCATGGGGGGACCAGGGGGCTATTCACACCCACCCAAAGGGGCAGGTTTTCAGTCTGGTGCATGGGAAAATGGAGGCGGACAGCGAGGAAAGGGAGGGCCCTTCGGTCTGACGAGACGGGGCTTTCTTCAAAGCAAGGAGCCTGTCTGCCACCACGGGAGTGACAGGCCAGGGGAAAAGAGGTAAGAGCCAGGTCCTACCACACACTGCTGCAGCGCCGTGCTCAGCTGGGCAACCTCCTTCACACTGGAGATATTGAGGGAGGCCAGGGCTGCGGTGACGTTGCTGCGGATGGAGATCCGGTCCCTCAGCTCCTCCTCATTGCCCTGGCTGCCCGAGTTCTGGAGCACACACACACACACACACGAGCGCTTGTGAGCGAGGCACTTCTGCTGGGAGAGGGGGTGGGCGCATGCATACACGTTCACGCACGTGTGAAGGTCAAGTGCGTAGGTGTGTGCGTGCACGTGTCAGGGAAGAAGGGGCTACCGCGGCGGAGCCCTTACCTGATTCAGCACCGTGATGAGGGCCAGGGAGTATGGGATCACCTCCTGGGGGTTGCCCTGCTGGACCACACCCCACAGTTCTGATTGGCTCTTGTTCTTCAGCCAGCTGGTGACAGTCGGGAAGCCCGCCGGGAGCACCGGCATGGCCAGAGTCAGGGTCCTGGAAGGAAGGAAGGAAAGAAATAAAGTTATCCCAGCCAGGTCCAAGGACTTCATTCCTCCCAGCAGCCGGGGACAGTGGGAGCTTTGGCCCCCTCACTGTGGAGCCACGTTCGAATTCGAAGCATAGTCCAAAGACACCATTGGTTGCCTCTCTGATCTTTCAGCTTCCAGGACGCACGTGTGTGCCGAACACCGGCCAGGCTCATCTCCTCGTGCATGCCCATCCTGGATCTGCCCATGCTCACCGATTCAGGGCCAGGGTCTTCGCCCCCTGCGAGTCCTCCAGCTCAACCAGGACATTGACAGTGGTGCGGCTGCTGCCCGTGGCCGCAGGGAGGAAGGTGCTGAAGGAAGATTTGATCCCTCGGTAGAGGCAGAAGTGCTGGCAGTGCCTGCCGCCGGGGGAACACCGTTCAGCAATCAGGCTGTAAATCAGCTGCACTGGGCTGCTGTCTTCATCCACCCAGCCTGAGAGAGCAGGGAAGGGAGACATGGACGGAGGGAGAACGAGTGTGACTTAGGTGGGAGTCCAGAACACGGGCACCCACCCAATCACTGCCTCTTGGGCTCCTTCAGGCCATGGTTGCATGCGTGACTTGCCAAATCACCCGGCCCGCAGCCCAGCTGATTCCTCCCTCCTCTCTTGGCAGGACTCTCAGCCTCAGGCCTCCCTGGTGTTCCCTGGCTCTGCAGCTATTGCTAACATATGTTGCAAATACGGAGCACCGAGAGCACGTCAAAATCACCCGGCTTAAACGGGTGAGGGCAGAAGGCTGGCAGCCAGCCCCAGAGACTCTGTCACCTCCCGAAGCCCTGGGAGTCTATCGTTGCCCTTGTAAACCAGACTATCTATTATTGTATGCACAGAACCCAGATCCACACCTTGCCATAGTCACATAGTTAGCCAGGCCAGCTGCATTGTCAGCATGTCCATTTACTCCCACCCTGGGGGGGCTTTGTACCGGGGAGGGGGGACAGGAATTGCATATCCCTCTCACCCTCCCATGTACATTGCACTGGGATGGGAGTCTCTCTCTTTTCAATGGCACTGTGTACTCTTTGGTGTCCAAATGACCAATTTCTGCCCTGTGCGTGTGTGTGGGGCAGCTGCCCAAAGGATGCCCTGGCAGAGTTACCTGTGCACTGGTATGAGACCAGGGTCTCCAGGAGGTAGAGGTTGTGTTCGGGTGTCAGGGTGCAGACCCCTCCCCTGGGCGGGTTGTTGGGGGTCAGAGTGATGCTGGATCCCCCCTGCAGCTCCCCTCCAGGCTGGGAGGCTGACAGCGTGAAAGAATAATTCACCCCATCCCGCAGGACCCCTTGTCTGATCACCAAGTCCCGGTTCGAGTCCCCCGTGGAGGTGGTCACATGATCCAGGGTCAAATTTTGTCCGTCTGAACTCTGAGCCGTCCACTTGTACTGCAAGGGTCAAAGAGAGGGACATGGTGAGAGAGCAGCCCAAGAGGGGTGCCCAGAGAATCAGGCTGGCCCTTCTGTAGTGCCCAACATCCAAGCCTTTCACAGAGCTGACAAATCCCAATGCACGGAGTCTCACAGCACCCCGCTGGCACAGGTAAGCAACATCATCCCTAAAATTACAGATGGGGAAACTGAGGCACGGAGAGGTTAAATGACTTGACCAAGGTCACCCAGAGTGTCAGGGCTAAAACCCAGCAGTCCTGCCTTCCAGTCTCCTGCTCTAGTCACTCAACCCATTCCTTCTGCTGTAAAATTTATTCTCTCTGAGTCATCTCCCGGCACCCCTTCCCCAGTAACACCCCCTTTCCTCATGGGCCGGGGCCCATAGAATACAGCAAATCCGAGTCCACGTTCCCTCAAGCTCCACAGATCAGCTGAGGTCCCATCCTCAGGATCCCAGCTGGCTATTCCGGTCAGTGCAGGGTCACTCGTAAGTGTAAGCTCCAAGCAGCACTGTGAGGCTGTGGGTATTTGTGGGGCGAGGAGTGGGGGTCGGGGGAGAGCAGCGTTTGGAGAGCGGGGATCTCTCCACTGGGATGCGTGTTAAAGTCAAACCACCAAACCTCTTCCCAAGCGGCAGGCGCTGGGTGTGTGAGCAAAGCACAAGTGGCTCCGTACTGGACTTTTCATGCATCAGCAAAGCAAGTCTCACCATGGTCCTGTTGTCACAGCTCTGGCACTGTCCGGCCAGAGTGACGTGGACGCTCCTGCTGATTTCATAGCTCGACAGGGCGCTGCAAGAACGGCACTCGATGGTCACGGGCAGGATCTGGCCGGGCTCAATCCAAACCTGCAGGCGGACGGCAGGATCAGATTCAAACCGCCCAGGAAAACAGCCCTCCCCTGACGTACACCCCTGTGGAAATGGAGCAGTCCCAATGCAATAGAGGGGACAAGCCCCTGGCACACAGGGAATGAGCCCTTGGCGACAGGTGAGGGTGCCTGGCACCCAAAGAGGGAGACACAAGACCCACGCACTGGGGCTGGGGTCAGGCACCAGGGTGGCAGCACAACCACACAGATCCTGGCTGGTATCTGCCCACCACTGAAGGCACGTGGACCAATCCACACGCTTCCAAGCTGTAACCCCATTCCTTGTGCTGCCCCAAGTCTTAGCGCGGGGTCATGGCCCACACGTTCCTGCTGAGAAGGCAGCAACTGCCTCCTAGTCTGGGCTGGCTCTGTGCCCAGTGAGACTGAGGGTCTGGTCCCTCAGCCTCCTTCCCCAGACTGACCCCTCTCCTGGGGCTCCCCTCCCCGCTCAAAGCTCACCATCTGGGCCCCGGAGACTGGTTCCTTCCCTGGCTTCTTCACCGTGAGAATGAAGCGATAGCCAGTGCCTCTGCAGAGCACAGTGTGGGGAACGGTGACGCTGGCACCGCCCTGCAGGCGAGGTGGGGCACACCGGGGCGAGGACACATTCTGAGCAGGAGACACACAGAGAGATCCGGTTAACTCACCCCTGGGCTATCTGTCCCTGTCCCAGAGGGAGGACGGACCCTGGACAGCAGGCTGCAGATTGAGTGATCAGTGGGGGCGGGCATGGGACGAAGGAGTGGGGAGCTGCGAGGTGGGGGGGGTCTGGAATTACACAGCATCCTCCAAAGAAGGCACCTGCCCTCCCTTAGACTCTGATCCAACCCCCTCTGCCCCAGGGCACTCAGAGCCCCAGCCCCTCCCACAGGCGAGCCGGGGTGAGAGCGAACAGGCACTCCTGCTGGGTTCCCTTTGTTACCTCACAGCCCCAGTGATATTCCAGGGAGGGGTCTGCGTCCGTGCCCACGTCGGGGTCGTACGACCCGCTGCCATCCAGAACCAGGTCCAGTTGGGCAGACCAGCTCCTCCACGACCCGCCTCGGATGACGGGAACCAACTTGCTGGGGATGACGGTGATGAGCAGGGAAAGCGTCCGGGCCAGAGGGGTGTGCTGGAGAGAGGCAGTGAAGCGCAGGCAGTGGGTGCCGATGTCCAGTGAGAGCTTGGGGAGCGTGAGTGACGGGGTGAGCAGGTCCGCGTGCTGCAGGGGCACCTGGTCGGCCTCAGCCAGCTGCTCACAGCTGGGGCTGCTGAACACCTCCCAGAGATACAGGGCCTTGTAGACCATGCAGCCCTTCAGGTCTATGCTGGCCTCGAAGTAGCTGGTGCGGGATCTGGGGACAGAGGAGGGCGGCTCCACCAGCCTCACCATGGGGCTGTCACACCCCAGCTCCCGCACGGTGACCGTCGTCTGCACCAGGACAAAGCTGACCTCATTGTAGATCTTCACCTCCACTAAGAAATCCCCAGCACGGCCATAACGGTGAAACATCCTCTCGTCCCCGCCGCCGGTAAAGGTCTCCTCTGAGTCCCCGAACTTCCACTGGGAGCGGAGATCGCTGCCACCCATGACCGCCACGTCAAATGCCACTGTCTGATTGAGGAAAGCCCCAGTCCCATTGCTGGACAAGGTAGCTGCCTCTATGGGCACCTGCAGGGCCACGGTCACCGTCAGAGACGCGGCACAGAACGGGTTACTGGCCTCTACGTGAATGGTCAGGCTGCCGGCTCCGGGTGGCACATACCCAACCTGCTGGCCTGCTGCTTCATAGGCAGGATGCCCAGGGAGGTGAAAGATCCAGAAGAAGGTGACATTCTCCCCGGCTCGCACCTGGGCCGTGAGCGCCAGCTCCTCGTTGGACTCCAGGACGGACGGGCAGCAATTGGGGATGTGCAGCCCCCGAACCTTCTCCAGCACTTGCACCACAATGGAGGCTAGCTGCACGCTGACGTTGTTGGAGGCCGACGCCAGCACCCGATGAGAACCCGCCGCCGGGAAAGAGAAGTGATGCGTTCCTCCGTGGACATCCAGGCTGAGCCCCAAAGAGGGGATGGCGAGAGCAAAGCTCACATTCGTGCCCCTCTGGGTGTGCAGCGTGAAGACTACCCTGTCGTCAGTGCACACTTCCTGCCTGTCCACTTCCACTGCCAGCCCGGCCACGGGGTCTTGGACGGCCACGGGATGCCGGACTGTGTCCTCGCTGACATCGTTCCAGGCTCGGAGGTCCACCTGGTAGACTCCAGCCACACTGAATTCGCAGGAGACGTTCTGACCACGGAAGAGCTGCTGCTTCTCCTTCCCCCACAGCTGCCACTCCCACACGACATCAGAGCCTGCAGCCACCGAGCCCCAGAGCTGCCTAGAGGTGTCTGACATCAAGAAGAAGGGGGGAGAGTTTCCTTCCACTGTGAAGCTCACCCTGGAAACAGGCTCCTGGACTCTCAGCTCTGTGGAGCCATTGCTAGAACCGAGAACGTTGGAGACGGTGACGAACACCAGCTTGGAGCCCAGGGTGGAGTAAGCGTAAGACAGAGAAGAGGAGTTGGTGAGCAAGGGCTGGGCATGTTCCTCAACGTGCCAGGAATAGAGCAAATCAGTCCCAGAGGCCACAGAGACAGACAGGTTCACTGGCTTTCCCACAGCCACGCTGTCGCTGGCTGCCCGGACCTTCACACCGCAGGCTCTCTCCACCACCTGCAGGGCAAGGCCAGCAGACGCCTCTCCCAGCACGTTCCCAGCTCTCACCTCCACCAGCAGCTCCCCACTCGCATTGTAACAGTACGCGAGCGACTGTCCCATTGCGGTGAACACTCGGCGCAGCCCTTGAGAAATCACCCAGCGGAAGGTGAGGTTGGAGCCCTGGGTAACCTCGGCGGTCAGCATAAAGGGCTCGGCAGATGCCAGGTACCTGCCCTGCACCACGTTCCCGCTGTGGATCTGAACCCCCTGGGCTCGCTCCTGGACCTCAATAGTGATGTTCGCCTTCTCCGTGCTCACTGCATTCTCAGCTGTGACAAAAACCACGAAGACGCCGGCGGCAGGGAAGGCGTGGGAGAAAGTGGTGGCCCCCTTCTGAAAGCCACGTGGCTCTCCAATAGCCCAGAGGTAGCGCACCTGGTCTCCTGCCGCCAGCGAGGCGTGGAAGGTGACCTCCTGCCTGACTTCACAGACTGGCCGCTCAGTGCTCAGAGCCAGCAGCCGCACGGGGGCCAGGACCGTAATGTCAAGCGAGGCGTTTCTCCGGCTGACCTGGTTTTCTCCGGTCACGGTGACGGTGATGTCTCCGGCTGTGTGGTAGGTGTGGCAGGCACTCTGACCTACCTGCGGGGGAGAATGGTCTCCAAAGTTCCACAGGAAGGTGGCCGCACTGTCCCAGGGGACCTCAGCCGTAAAGAGGTAGGAGGTGCCCAGTGCCAGAAAGCTCTCCGTTTCAGCGCTGTGGAGAATGGAGATGGTGCCAATCACCCTCTGAGCCAGGATATCTGCTGAGGCATTTTGCCGGCTCACCGTGTTCCACACAGTGACCGTCACCCGGTACGATCCTCCCTCCAGGTAGGTGAATGTGATTTCTGGAGATCCTGAGGTCACCGGGTCCTCACCAACACCAAAATCCCAGTGGTACTGATATTGGTGCTGGGGGTCCGGCACTGGAATCACCTCAGCCTGGAAGCACGTGGGTTCCCCTAAAGCTAAAGCCAGCGTCGGTGCCGTCAGCTTAACCGAGCGGATCTGATCCTCTACGCAGATGGCCAGTTGGCGAGAGGTGGTGCTTACTGTGCCACGTACAGTCAGGTTCAGCTCATAGCTCCCCGCCACTGGGTAGCTGTGAAAGACCGTGGGGTCCCCGTCCCCAACAGAAGGGGGGTTGCCATCTTGGAAATCCCAGCAGAACTGAACTCCTTTGCTCGGCCCCGTTACCACTGCTTGGAAGGGAGTCTGTTCCCCACTGGAGACACAGATGGGTGCTAGGATGTTGGTGATCTGAAGCCGGTAAACCTCTGCAATAGTGGAGACATGGGTAGAGGTGGCGGCATTGTGAGCCATCACCGTCACCGTGTAGTTGCCTTCTTTGGCGAAGGTGTGAGAGACGAAGCTTAGATTCAGGTTGCTGTAGACGAACCCGTCCCCCATGTTAAAAGTCCACAGGACATCTGTGCCAGAGGCCAACACGGCATTGACAACTGTGGCTGAACCCAGCTCAGTAGGTCCGCTGGCCACCACGTGGAGACCCGTGACACCTTCACTGACCATCACAGCCACGTCAGACGGCACCTCACTGAGACTGTTGTTGGCCCGCAGCATCACGTTGTAAACCCCACTCTTCTCAAAGCGATGGTGCACCAGCGAATTCACTCCCTCCTGCGTGGGAGAGCCATCACTGAAGTTCCAGGAGTAAACAACGCCGTAGGGGGAAGGGCGGGGTAACGCCTTGAACTTGGTCACCTCGTTCACCAGCGGGGAGGCTGGAGTCACCAGAATGGTCACGGAAGCTATGGGGCAGACCGCACGGACTTTGGCCACCCGCTCCACTCGATCGTATTTGTTGACGGCCTCTGCGGTCACTGAGTAGTCGCCTGTGGAAGCAGAGAAGAAAGGCATTGTGGGAAGGAATCGGGGTTTCTAGGACTCTTGTACCTAGAGAGACAATGTGTCATTCCCATTGTGCTCAGGCTGTTCCTCTGTACTCATTTGAACAATAATTGTGACCGTGTCTCTCTCCCATCATCCTTCTGTCTTCCTTTCCCATTCTCTCTCCCTCTCCAACACGTGGACTAAGAGCCCTTCTGAGCCCAGGTGATCCCTCACCATCAGCCCCTTTCTTACCCGGTTGAGTGTACGTGTGGGTCACTCTGGCCAGCACCTGGACCCTCTCTCCCTGTGGATCTGGACGTGACAGCTGAGAGTCATAGGGGGGAGACAGCAGGCTCTCCACATCCAGGCTGCCATCCCCAAAGCCCCACCTGCAAAGAGAAACAGCTCCACCTCACAGACAGGGCTCTGGTTCAGAGACTGGGCAGTTGTGTGAATATCATGAATACCCAGCGTTAGAACAACAAATGCAAATGTACATTTTGGAAGGGACATTAAAGTTCATGTTTCAAGGCTAAAGCCAGTCTCTAACTAGAAAGGATCAGAAAGAAATCCAACACTGGGGGAGGAAACAGATTATCTCACATCTGCTACAGTGGGGTTGGGTTTTTTGCACCTTTCTCTGAAGACTGGGCGAGACGGACCTTGCATCTGATCCAACCTGGCAATTCCTATGTCCCACTATCAGAGCATCTTTTCCAGCTCAGTCTCTGCCTAGTTTGTGGCGTGGGCTTTGCGGAAAGCGGAGCGCTCTCTAGGCAACATTTTGGCATTTACTGACATAGCTGGCCAAGGCCCTCCAACACCACATCACTTGCAAACATTTCTCACCGGAGCCTCTGGTAACTTAAGCCCATTGGGGGTGGATCTCAAACCCAGCCAAGTTTTACAATTCTATTTTCACCCCTTGGATAATCTCCACACGTCCCACCTTGGTTCCTCCTTCCTAATGGGAGATGCCAGTTCCAACCTGCCACCTCTTAGAACACCCCTTTACAGCCATGACCCAGCTGTGAGGGAGAAAGGACTCCCATCAGAGATCACACATAAAAAGGCACTGGTACAGGATGTCACCAGATGATACAAGGAGTGCTGCCCATGAAGGCTGGTCTCTCTAGGAAGTTCCTTGGTGATCTGCTCTGGGATCAGACCACATTAAATAGATCTCATTAGTCTGTGGGAGGAATTCTCCCTTCTTGGACTCCATGGGACTCTCACCTCACAGTGACTTCCATGGCAATGTCCACTTCCACCCTGAACACCAGAGTCTGGAGGGTGTCAACAGCCACCACCCCAGGGAGCCCCACTATCTCGGGGTTGGCTAGTGGATTCATAGCCTCGGCTGTCAGCGCCACTTCCACCACTTCCGAACTCACAGGGTTCTCAGCTCTCAGCTGTGCAGAAGGAACAGAAGGGCATCAACCACGCAGAGAAATTTGAACAGGCGGCATTCCCTTCTTCTGACTCCCCATCTACTCCAGACCTCTGCCCCCCCCCCCGCCCACTCCACCAGGACTGTTGATGCCCACCCCCACCCCACAGTATCACGACCACTGATTCTCCTCCCCACTTGGTTTGTCTCACAGACCCTGGCTGCAACGCATTCCCATGCAACTCGCCCCACCCATGTTACACGCTCCACTGATTCCCAGCATAGTGCATCCTGCCACCCACGTTGGGGACAGAGGTCCAGGGAATGGTAGCACTACAGTGATGTTCTCATTGGGAGCACAGGGAGGGTGGGGACCGGAGCCAGGAACAGACGTTGGCCTGACAGTCAGGAAAATGCAACACACGGAGATGTCCAATGGCGGCTAATCACTGCCCAGACAGCAGCCTCTGGCAACTCAGCTGCGGCAGAGTGGAGCATACAATGACTCCCATCAGGAGTTAAGTCTCCGTGGGAGAAAAGCAACTGGGGCAATTGGGTACAGTACAGAGTCCTAAGTCAAGCTGCTACTATTTGACGGTGGCTGTTCCGTGCTTCTGCCTGATGTGTATGGAGTCCTGCCAGGCCTTTGGCTGAACGAGCAGGTTTCTACACCCTCGTATTTTGATTTTAATAATAATAAATAATAATAATTTGCATATTTGTCTGCCTACCCATCTGGGGGTGGGGAGTAATATGGTGCTCCTGACTGAAGGGTCTCCAAGCACTTTATAAATATTTAACCCCTTCCGAACCGGCCTGTGAGGTGGATATGAATTACCACCTCCCTTTTACAGGTGGCGAACCTAAAGCACAGAGTGTAGGTGACTTATTGAAGGTCACACAGCGAAGCAGTGGCAGAGCTAGAAAAGGCACCCGGAGCCCTGACTCCCCAGTCCCTTGCTCTGACTCCTAGACACTCTTCCCTTGCTTTATGATCTGTGCCACAGCTGAAGGAACCTATGGTTGGTTCTCACGCTTGCTCACCTTCAGCTGGTATGTGGCAGGCCTCTTGAACTTGACGCTGTAGGTCTGTCCGTTGTAGGCGAACATGTCCATGTTGTCGATGACCCAGCGGTAGGACACAGAGGAGCCCTGGGTGAGCTCTGCAGAGAACACCTGCCAAGCAAAAGAATCAGTGGTTTACAGCAGACCTATGGGCTGGGCTCAGATTGCTTCTTCCTGGTTCTGTTGAGTAGGGCTAAGGGGTGGAACGTTCCAATAGGCCTAAAGCAAAGAGATGGAAGACTTCACCCACATGGAACATCGGCATTCGCCTGCTCCCCAGCAGCCATGCAATGGATGTAACACAACACAGCCGGCTCACTGACAGTGGTGCAGGGAGGTGAGAGACACAATGCCCCATGCTAGCCTGGCTTTTGGGGCCCCAGTGCATCCTGAGGGAGGGTAGGACAGGCTCCGGGGCTACCCTTGGAAGTTTCTGCTGGATGAGGGCACGTTCCTCTTGCACCTGCGTGACCACAGGCTTGGTATTATAGAAAAACCATCAGGCAGCCCATATGCCAGCATCCAATAGGGTGACGGAGTAGCATGGGGGCCCGAGCTGTTGGAGGGACGCCCTTGATGATAACCCAGACGTGATAACTGCAGCAAGATGACCTACCTGAGACACATCCACTAGCATCCTGCGGGGGCCAGGCGGCACCACCCGGAGCCCCTCGATGGCATTATACGACTGGATCTTCACCGACAGCTTCTGGGTGCTGATCTCATTGGACACCAGCACATTCAGCGTCTCCATTCTCGGCTCCTCCATGCGAAGCAGGGCGGAGGAGAACCAGGTATCTGCAGTGTCTCTGCGGCAGGCGGGGACATGTGCTACAATGCTGCCCGGGCAGGTGGCCTCAAATAACACCCCAGGCTTACCCACGGGTGCCATCCAGTGAGCCACGGCATTACAGCCGGAGAGAATCTTGATGACAATCAGAGTCTCTCTCTTGGTGGCCACATTGAGCTTCCCGCTGACCGGTGTCGGGTGGATAATCTGCAGCCCACCGACCTTGGTCTGCACCTCCACCGTGCAGTTCATCTGCCTGCTACTGACCGCATTCCTCACCGTTGCCGTGTAGGTGTACGCCCCGCTTTCCGAATGCCTGGCCAGCGGCGGCGTGGCAGCAAAGCTCCGGGGCTTGTCCACAAAGGTCACTCGGAGGTCACAGACGACATGGTCCACCCAGGTGGGGTTGGTAAAGCTGCTGATGCTTCCCTCCCACCAGCCAGTCTTCACGAGGCTGATATAGCTCTGCCGCCAGGGGGAATGGGACTGCTGCAGGCACCGGAGGAGGGAGCTCACCTCTGCGTTATGCTGTATTCCGATAATGTCATCCGGATACACACTGATCTCCTCTCTAGGCAGGAGAACCTGAAACACATAGAAAGCGTTGTCTCCCATTGCAACCACAGCCTCTGCTGTAACCAGACCCCGGTCCGCGCCTAGTCTCCATGAAACATCCTGCCTCCCCACACGGTACCGGTGGAGAAGAGAGCACAAAGAAAGGAGGAATCAGGGGAGGGCAGGAAAGGAGAAGCCAGGGGAAGGGGATGAAGGAGAGTCACACTGGTGCCCCAGACATACTGGTGCCCTCCGCAGCTGCCTATGGCTAAGGATGGCCCTGGTCACAGGGCTGCCCAAAATTCCTGGGACACTCCTTCATTTTCCTGGGTCTGTCCCAGAGTTCATTTCAGGCATCGCAACGCGCAAGTATGAGCGTTGTCTTCACGCCACCACGTGGTGTCGACTCAGAATGACGGTGCGTCTCAGCATGATGATGTGGACCGAATTACACATCGCCACAAAGCCCTGTCACAAAGACTCATAATGGTGTCACAAGGGGATTTACACACACACCAGGAGATGACCAGGCAGTACAAGGTGGGAGAGAGAAGATGCAGCAGAATAACATCCTGAGAACACTTACCTGGACATGCCTGTTTGCGCTGCTGGGAGCGAGTAGCAGGGGGAAGTCAGCCACTGGCGAGTAGAAGGGCGGGGTCCCGCTGTAACGTGGGGGGTTTCGGATGGGCAGGATGCTGGAAGTCACATTCTCAAAGGCATAAGAGCTGCAAGGACTGGAGATGTTCAAGCAGCCTTCACTCAGTGGGCACCACTGCTGCCCGCTGGGGCACCAACCCGTGGTGTTGCAGAGCGGCCGGGGGTGACAGCAGGCGAAGGGCGTGTGAAGAAGCTCGCAGCCTGGGAAGAAGCACATGTGCTGCAAGATACGCTGGACTTGGAGAGCTCAAAGAGGGCACAAACTGGGTTATGGTTTGTACCCAGCATGTGTTCCCCTAGACACGCGTTCCAACAAAACATTTCCAAGCCATGCAACTAAATTAGCAGGACCAAGCAAGGAGAGAAAGGGACCAGGCCATGTTCTGGAACCAGTTCTGGATCCACATCTGGATTTCGAACACCCCAAAGTTTGATCTGGACAAGCCAGATGGAGCGAGAGTTTCCTAAACTGGAAGGCAGCGTGGTCTGGTGGACAGGGCACTTGACCAGGAGTTAGTTCTATTCCTGGCTGTGCCACTGACTGACTATATGGCCTCTGGCAAGTCACCACCTGTCTCTGCCTTGTTTTCTCCCATCGGTATCAAAGGGATAACAACGCCAACCCACTGCCGCACACCACTTTGCTGTCTGTGGATTCAGGAAAGTACTACATGTGTGTTTATTTTTACTATAAACCAGAAACAACCAGTTCAGACTGAGCTCCACCCAAGCCCAAAGTGACAACACTCCCAGCCAACGGGACACCAGATAAAAGCACAACATCCTACTCAGGACAGCCTCACTGAGGGAGCATAACCTAATGGCAGGACACTGTTGATCATTTCCCAGCAACCTCTGGGAGATCATTAACCCACTTGTGGGTGTCAGATACAACTGTGTCACCAATCAGAGTGCTGGGAACCCTGGTTTTGTCTCATTTCAAAAGCATTCGAACCTCGTGGGTTCCAAAGGCTGGCACCAACTTGAATGATAGGCCAGGTCAACACTAGAAATGTTTGCAAGTGTAGCAACGTTGGTTAGGGAGTGATTTGTGCGTCCCATTTCTCTACTGGCAAAAGCCCTAGTGTAGATGCAGTTATATCAGCACAAAAGTGCGTTGGCTGATGGAGCTTATTTTGCTCACCAAACTGGTATCAGCTATTCCGAAAAAAGCACATTTTTGCCAATACGAGCTGTGTCTCCATTTGGAGGGTTGCTGGCAGAGCCCCCTAACAAACCTTTTCTAATATAGATCTGGCCTTACTGAGCTCACAATGCACTTAGGAGATACAGTGGGGAGGACAGGGCAGAGAAGGAGAAAGAGAGAGGGGAAAAATGGGTGTGAAAAGGAGGAGGTTGAAACACAACTACAGAGAATGGAAAAGGAGTAGAAAGGGGAACAGACCAATGAATCAATAAATATGGCCCACGCAGTGATTACAGGGCACTAGGGAAGGAAATGATCTTCCTGTCACATGAACATTTTCAAGATATGGGTCCAAATTGGAAGTTTCGAAAACTTCCATGAACTGAAAATCCATTACAAAAAATTGAAACATTTTATTCTGAAAATTTCAAAATGCTTCATTTTGAGTTTGACCTTTTTTCTCTTTAAATTGTATCCGCTCAAAAAACCAAAACTTTTGTTTTGAAAAATTTGAAATGGGAAGTTTAGACAATTTCAAAACTTTTTTCCTCCCAATAATTTTTCGAGTTGGGAGATTTGTCAAACCTGATCCAGTTTTAGTTTTGATTAATCTGCATTTTTCAGTGAAAAAACAGATCACCGAAAAATTCCCGACCATCTCTACAAGTCACCTAGTTGTGGGAGACTCGCTTGTCAGGGTTCTTCTGTCCCTTCCATGCAACCCAGAGGGGCAAAGTACATGGATGAGGTCTGGAGGGAAATGTGAGGATCAGCCACCAGCCTATCTTAGCATCCCACCAAGAATTAAACAGAGCCAGAGGCTTTAAGCACAGAGACTATCAAGCAGTTATAACCCCTCCCTGTCCTTTTATAATGTTCACCAGCCCATCAGCACAACCCCATTGGTCTAGGCAGGCAGATGGGCTGTAAGTATCAGAGAATAAGAGACAGAGGTATGGATGCTGAACTCTTACCAGGAGGAACCAAGTGCTGGTTGGGGTTGCAATGTGGGCGGAGGATCTGGAACCGGACCAGAACAGGCTTCTTTGTTCCTTGTACCCCGAAGTCTACGGAGACTAGAATACCAGCGTGGCTGAACCAGAGGCCTGGAAAGAGCATCAACTACAAGACACAAGACCAGGAAATAAACATGTGAAGGAGGGAAGTCCAAAAAGGCCTCCTGGAAGGAACTGGCGGGGGAGGTTGGGGTGAGGTGGTAATGGAGGGACCTGTGCTGTTGTGATGTTTCTGTTCTAGTTCAAATAAGCTTCCTGAAGATCAGTGCTTTGCCCGAAGCGTATCTGTGGTTATCTGGTTTGGGAATACAGAGCCAGGCTCTCCCTGACGTTTCCCATACCCCGTGGGCCATAAATATTGAGAGCACAGCCTCATCTGACACGGAGGTGCTCCTGGGTTGATTTGTGTTCTAATCTCTTCCCATGGGTTTGCCCTTTCCCAAAGGCTACTCAGCAAGGTATATAGACTAGAGAGGGAAGGGAGAGGAGGTCTCAGACAGACCCATCCAGCATTCACACACACCAGCCGTCTGGCTCTGTTTGCACGCTACCTCAATGCTGTCAGGCCCCAGGAGAGGAGGCAGCGGCTCGGTGCTGACGTTCCTCACGTCGTAGACTGCGCTGAACACCGGCACGCCCGCCAGGAACACATCTGGGCTGGGCAGGGTGACTGCAAAGACAAAGCACATGGCTCAAAGCCCAGTCAGGCCCTGCTGCAGGCTTGCATCACGGATGAAGTGGCAGACTTGTAGGAGATCCACCTGGCTGCGCCGGGGCCTTGACTCAGCAAATCTGTAAGCATGTGCCGTAGCTGAACTGGGGCCTAGATCTGCCAGGGTGGGGACTGGAAGGAAAGAGCATGCGGGGGGAATCATAGAATCATAGAACTTAAGATCAGAAGGGACCATTATGATCATCTAGTCTGACCTCCTGCATGATGCAGGCCACAAGAGTTGACCCACCCACTCCTGAAATAACTCTCACCCTTGACTCAGCTGTTGAAGTCCCCAAATCTTGATTTGACGACTTCAAGCAGCAGATAATCCTCTAGCAAGCGACCCCTGCCCCATGCTGCGGAGGAAGGCGAAAAACCTCCAGGGCCTCTGCCAATCTACCCTGGAGGAAAATTCCTTCCCGACCCCAAATATGGCGATCAGCTGAACCCCGAGCATGCGGGCAAGATTCTCCATCCAGACACTCAGGAAAAAGACTTTCAATATCCCAACATTTACCATCGGTACTAACTACCAGCGGTGGCACATTATTGACCTATTATGTAAATCAAGTTATCCTATCAAACCATTCCCTCCATAAACTTATCAAGCTTAATCTTAAAGCCGGAGAGGTCTTTCGCCCCCACTGTTTCCCTCGGTAGGCTGTTCCAGAATTTCACTCCTCTGACGGTTAGAAACCTTTGCCTAATTTCAAGCCTAAACTTCCCAACTGCCAATTTATATCCATTTGTTCTCGTATCCACATTATCACTGAGCCGAAATAATTCCTCTCCCTCCCTGATATTTATCCCTCTGATATATTTAAAGAGAGCAATCATATCTCCCCTCAACCTTCTTTTGGTTAAGGAAAACAAACCGAGCTCCTCAAGTCTCCTTTCATACGACAGGCCTTCCATTCCTCGGATAATCCTAGTGGCCCTTCTTTGTACCCGTTCCAGTTTAAATTCATCCTTCTTAATAGGAAATGTGAATGGGCTGAATGAACACAGAAATACCCATGTGTATATTCAGAAACACCCATGCCCCTGGCATACACCCACCATCAGAGTACACGGGAGTCTGCCAGGGTCCGGGGTAGAGCACCACAGAGCGTCAACTTTCAGGCGCTAACTGCAGAGAGGAAGAGTGGCCTTGTGGTTAAGGGACTGACTTGGCACTCAGGGTTCTGTTCCCAGCTCCTCCACAGACTCCATGGGTGACCCTTGGGCAAGTCACTTAATCTCTCTCTGCCTCAGTTCCCCCTGTGTAGAACAGGGATAACAACACTTCTTTCCTCCCACCTTTTGTCTGTCCTGTAAGCTCTTTGGGGCAGGGGCTGTCTCTTGCTAAGTGTCTGTACAGTACCTAGCGCAATGGGACCCCAATCTCCATTGGGACCCTTAGGCATGATCGTAACATAAATACATATTAATGACAGGGCCCTCCTCACTGGGAGTTGGGAGGCACTCAGCTTCTCCTAGCATGGGACCATGGTTTGGCCAGAGCATTGGGGTCCCCCAGGATGAAAGAGCAGTATAAAGCAATGGGTTATTACACCAGCAGCCCCACTTAGCACTCGGCTCCTCCAGGGGCTGCAGGGAAATGCCTCTTTATTCCTGTTGGCAATGGTCAGCAGTGTAACCTCCCAGTCCAGTCCATAAATACATTCCCACCCCCAGGTGCCAGCAGGACGTATGGTACCTCCAGCTCTCCTCTCGCAGAGGAACAAGGACTTTGCAGAGCACGGGCTACTGCTCCAAACCTCTTCTGAGTCAAGGAGGTGCATCTGGACACAGCTCTCATTGCCCTCGGGCCGACCAAAGGGGGTCCAGTTCTGGAACGAGTCCACAAGGCTCCCATCGACCCAGCGCAAGGAACCCAAGGAGCTGAGCCCAATCCAGACCACATCGGCACTGCCAGGGAGAAAGAACCTCTGCTTAAAGAGAAACAGCGTCAGCATTCAACACAGAACGCAGGGAGCGGCTGGGAAAGGGGGCAGAGCTTGGGGCAGGCGGTGGCGTGGCTAGTGCCTTTGACCCGTCAGCAGAGGAAAAGCACCCCCCAAACCAATGCCAAGGAAAAGGTCTGACATGTCAGAATGGGTGGCCATGCTTCGGTCTCCATCGGGGATACCCCAAAACCACAGACCCCCATTTCCTGGAGGCTCTTCTGCACTAGAAATGGCTCCTGTTGCAGCCTGCCCTGGTGTGAATGAACTAGTGCCGGCTGTAAAGGCCCGAGCCATCTTGTTTTGGGTGCTCCACATTCACTCGCAGGGCCCCCCAAAGCCACTGCCGGGCTCCTGGGTCGTTACACCTCGCCCACAATTCCCAGCACCGCTGCCTAGAGGATCCCTGAAGCGTGTGCCTAAGGTTTAATTCCCAGGGGTGCTAAGCTCCCTCCCAGGGATTTTAAACGGAGCTGTGGGCACTCAGAACTTCCAAAAATCCAGCCTGCCCTGTCTAGGGCTCAGAATGGCTATTGCACTTGTTCTGTTGCCTGCTTTGAGTGGATCTATCCTATACCAGGATCCACACGTGCTTTTTAAGGGTGTGAGCTACATCCAGCTATGTCCTCACACAACCGCACCTGGACTGCCCGGTGAAAGGCTATTACTGCGGCACACATTGCCTGACTGCCTCTAGGCCTGGTTCACTGTAATGTACCCAACACTGCCTTTGGGCAACGGGGCTAGGGGAGACAAGGAGCTTGCCTGTATTATTGCCATGGTGCCTGAACAACAATAACCTTTGTAGTAGTGACATCACCATTGTCATCAGAGCAAAGACAATGGGGCTGGAGCATGATACGCACCCAGAGAAAGTCTCCTGCAGGAAGCTCTGCACCTCCTGAGTTCTTACAACTGCCAGATCTCCACCGGGGATCCCCTGGCAGAGCCTTCTCGCATCCTGCCAGGTCTCCTGGGCGTGGCTGAGCCAGTAGCAGTTCAGATTCTGTAAATGGATCCGTCCATCTTGAGGGCAAGAGGATTCATCTGAAGATTAAGAACAACAGCTGAGAAGCTGCCAGAACTTCCATTGTGAACCCTTCCGGGCTCCGCCTGACAAAGCACTCGCGGTGGAAGGTGAGTCACATTCCAGAGAGCCCAGCACTGCCAGCTGCTCCAGCTGACGTAGACCGAGGAGCCGAGCCCTGGCACAGCCACACAGACTGAGGAAGGTTACCAGCCACTTTGGGAGTGCGTTCCTGCAGGTCCTTATTCCTCCCCGGAACACTTGGCTGGTGGAGCATGTCAGGAGGTGGTAACTAACCCATCACCTCTTGGGTTTCCTTCCCCAGCACTATGACCTAGCACCACTGTGACAGCGTAGCCCATAAGGCTTTATNAGCCTCTCCACCCCCCCAGGGTACTCGAAGGAAACTGGAACAAAGGACAGTAACTACAGGGGGTGTGAGTAATTGCTGGACCCAGGCTAAAAGAAGATTAGCCTGTAAAAGGGAACATTTTGGAACTGGTGAGGATCTTATCTGTATTTAGTGCAATTAGACATAGATTTGCGCATTTTATTTTATTTTGCTGGGTAACTTACTTTGTTCTGTCTGTTACTACTTGGAATCACTTAAATCCTACTTTCTGTATTTAATAAAATCACTTTCTACTTATTAATTAACTCAGAGTATGTATTAATACCTGGGGGAGCAAACAACTGTGCATATCTCTCTATCAGTGTTATAGAGGGTGAACAATTTATGAGTTTACCCTGTATAAGCTTTATACAGGGTAAAACGGATTTATCTGGGTTTAGACCCCATTGGGAGTTGGGCATCTGAGTGCTAAAGACAAGCACACTTCTGTGAGCTGTTTTCAGGTAAACCTGCAGCTTTGGGGCAGGCAATTCAGACCCTGGGTCTGTGTTGGAGCAGACGGGTGTGTCTGGCTTCAGCAAGACAGGGTGCTGGAGCCACTGAGCTGGCAGGGAAAGCAGGAATAGAAGTAGTCTTTGCACATCAGGCGGCAGCTCCCAAGGGGGTTTCTGTGATCCAACCCGTCACACCACGTCGCCATCTCTGGTGTAACATACGGCAAGGAGAGACCTGCACCATGGCATGAGCCTCTTCCATGCCCAACAACGCCCCCTCTGCACAGGCAGCATCCAGGCCTGAAGGAGCGTAGTGAAGATACCCCCCATAGCAGGAGCTCCCTTCCCTTCAACACCCCATTAGCTCTAGTTGTCCCAGTGCTGAGGTAGAAGGATCAAGAAGGGCCAGCGTTGCTAATGCCCTGGCTCCCCCTCTCTGGCAGCACTCCAGAAGCAGATGGAGGCCTGGGATAAAGCTCTTCAGGTGACAAACCTACTCGCCTCATGGAGGAAGCAAAGGAATTGCAAAGGGCAGCTCCAGCGGGACTGTTCGGTGTGAGACAGGAACAGAAACCCAGAGCCTCACCTTGAGGTGCTGCCATCCAGCTGGCCCTCAGGAGGAAACAGAAGGAACTGGGAGTAAAAGGACCTTGTTCTGTAAGAAGTGACCCTCCCTGGCACAGGAGATGGGAACTTTTGCAGCACATAAAATCCTGGGTTTAGGAGGAAGGAAAACTAAATGATACCAAGTGTTACATCGAGTTAGCATCTTTCACCCTGAAGGATCCTAACGCACTTTACAGATTTCAGATACAGGAATCACTTCAGCCACCACTGAAATGCAGCCACCTCTTGGGTGGAACATGGCTGCTGCTTAAAAGTACACAGGAGTAACGTAGGCAGGAAAGCTAGATTATCCAATGGAAACCGCCTGGGGAAGGTCATTGCATGAGCAGAAAACTAGGCCAAGACACTGGGGCTTTAAATGGCCATCTATGGTCAGTATTAGGTTTGATTACAAAAGAACCCTCAAATGTGGGGGCAGTGGAAGCCGGTGGTAACCCAAAGGAGAAATCCTGCGTTCGGGGTTTGGAAGGAGTGAGCTGCTCTCTCTCTGCCTTTCCCTCCTATTTCTTGCCTGTCTCTGCAATTCTCCCACTTCCTCTGCTTTATAACGCCTTCTGCTGTTAAGGACCCCAGAACTCATCTCTCATTTGCTGATGTCCCGGCCCAGACTCCAGGCTCTGCGTTTTTCATGGCCAAAGCCCGAAGCCTTTTGTTCTCTTGTCCAAAGAGAACGTGTTTAACCCGGAGAGAGCCGGGACAAGCAGGACTGGGGAGAAAATGGAATTTGGTATTTAAAGCGCTGCATCATAAGGGGTAGGAGATGACGAGTTTGTTATTACCCCAGTGTCGGGAACCTAAGCAACGGTTGGCAGGCCTAAGCACCGGCCTTCTGAGCCCTCACATCCCTCTGATGAGAACACTTACAAGATAATAAGAAAAATCGAATCCAATCAATGAGACCGTCACAGTATCCAGCATGGTTGCCCGGGAGCCAGTGAGCGCCCTGTCTGGCATTCCTGGGTCTCCTGGCAACAACCAAAATGCTCCTTCCACAGGAAGCCAGAAAAATCCATTGCCATGGCAACCCTAAACAAAGTTTGATCTGTTCCAGGCCCCCATCAATTCCTCCAGTGAGGGAGAAACCTCTCCTGGCTCCCCCTTAGGGTGACCAGACAGCAAGTGTGAAAAATCAGGACAGGGGGTGGGGGGGTAATAGGAGCCTATATATGAAAAAGATCCAAAAATGGGAATATCCCTATAAAATCGGGACATCTGGTCACCCTACTCCCCCGTCCTGAGGAGCTGCATCCGCAGGCTGCTGGCAGCGCTTTGGCTGGGCCTTTCTGATAGACCAAGATCTCTTGAAAAGTTTGCTAGAGTGGGGTGGGGTGGGGTAGGGTAGGGTGGGGCGGGGTGCGGGGGAGGGGAGCACTTGGTTTGGATTCCCCCGCCAGCGGTGGTTTCTGTCCCCTGTCTCCCACTCCTCCCTGACAAGAGGGGATAGAGGGTGACTCAGACGGTTCTGCCTCCACCTATAAGACTAGGATCAAAAAATCCCCTCCACTGTCTGTCCTCCCAGGCACAGCTCCCTTCTCACCTTCAGGCAAATACAAAATCACACTCCCACCTGCAACACACACATTTCCTTCTCTCACACCCACTTTCTGCTCTGCACCTTCACTCCTGTTGTCCCTTGCATGTGAAACGGTCTCCCAGCTCGACCCAGGAAGCTGCATGGCCCCATCACCGCAGTGCACAAACACCTCATCTACATTCACAAACTTCTCCCCACAACATCCCTGTGAGAGCCCGCGGCACAGAGAGAGGAAGTGACAGGCCCAAGGTCATACAAGGAATTGGCGGCAGAGCCAGGAACTCAACACAGGTCTCCTACAGCCCAGTCCACTGCTTTAACCACAAGACTATCCTTTCTCTGGGTCCCGAGCCCTCTCCCTCCTCATTCCAATCCCTCCCCAAAGCCTAGTCAGGGCTGGTCTCCTCAGCATTCAGCTCTCTGCACTCTCCCCTAACTGGATGGTTGCCCTGTGCTTGGTCTGGTCCGTCTTGCCTCCTCAAGGCAGAAGTGGGGGGTGAAATCCCAGCCCCGCCGAAGTCAACGGCAAAAGTTCCATTGAGGCCAACAGGGCCAGGATTTCACTCGATGTCTTTTCTGTGCATCTCCAGCACTCTATAAATAATGCACCTGCAGGGCGCAGTGCATGGTCCCTCCCGCCCCATTCTCCAGGGGAGCTCTCTTCAAAACCCGCCCGCCGCAACCCCACACAAACAGTCCGGACATCAGGAGATTCCATGCAGCTGGGGTGCAGGGGGAGGACAGAGGAGGCGAGGTCAGTCTTTACTGCAGGCCTTGCAGCCATCTGGGATGCCCCAGTTGATAGATTGCTACGGTGGGCTCGCTCAGCCTAGTGCTGACACGATCTGTGTGTTCACATCTCCTGGCGCGATGCTGAGTCTTCTCATTCCCATTGCCCCACACCAGTTCCGGGAGCACAATGCCAGCTCCCCGGGGTCGGATGGCAGCACTGACTGCCCTAATGCAACAGGCTCAGCCTCTCGTGGCCTGGGAACATGGCACTGGTATCCAGCCCCCGACAAGATATAGCAACTTGTGGTACCTGTCTCCCCTGCCTCACACCAGACACACTCGGCACAGCTCTCTTGCCCCATACCAGGTATATATGGGGAGGGATAGCTCAGTGGTTTGAGCATTGGCCGGCTAAACCCAGGGTTGTGAGTTCAATCCTTGAGGGGGCCACTTAGGGATCTGGGGAAAAAAATTGGTCCTGCTAGTGAAGGCAGGGGGCTGGACTCGATGACCCTTGGGGGTCCCTTCCAGCTCTATGAGATAGGTATATCTCCATAAGGACAAAGCATTATCTTCCAAGGCAGGCTTCCCTCACCTCATATTGGCTACAGAGACTGGGCAGCATCTCCCCTCACCCCGTCCCTATACCCATGGGCACGGAGAGTCAGCTCACCTTGCTTCCCAGAGGAATGGTGCGCCAGTTCTCGCTCTGGGCACACTACATGCCTGGGACATCTCCCAGGACTCTCTGGGGTGACAAAGCCTGGGGAGAGGGAATCCAGCCAGTGCTGTATTAACACAGCAAGTAGGTCACAGTGGCAGTGGACACCCCAAACTCTACACTTATAAGGCCAGGTAGTGGCATGTTGGGGGGCAGGGAAAGGTTCGGAGGTTTTGGCTTCCGTTGCTGAGATGGAAGACCAGCTGCAGCCCTGGTGTAAGCAGATGCAGCTTCCCACTGACATTAATGGGAGCTGTGTCTGCTTATGCCAGGACTGAATTTGGCCCTAGTCTGCCTCCACTGAAAGACGTCCTGATGGGTCCTGGGCAGGACACAGCAGCAGCTGCTGTGGCTGTACAACTAACTCTAGCCACCTGGGTTCCACTCCATACACATCGCCAAGCCTGTCCTCTCCGTTTCCTTCCACTCCGGGAAGGACCTGCTGGGATAAGGTGACTAGATGCTCCTTTTCCTCAAGCCTCACTAACCTTCTGCCCCAGGGGCCTGGCATCAGCATCTCCATGAAGCTGCAGTCACAAGAAATACAAAAGCAAACACACACACGCTGGCTAAGTTCCCTCTAAGCTGCGTGGTCGCAAAGCTGCCTATTAAGCCCCTCACCAGGGCCCAGGGCTGCAGCGGGGAGAGATGCCTCTCCTCCAGCACGGACCTGTCCCGGACTTGCCACCGCCGTGGGAGAGGAACCCCTCCCCTGGCCTGGCCCAGGCCCATCGGAGCTGCTGGGGAGAGGAGCCCCTCCCTCGGTACAGCTCAGCCCCACCGGAGAGAGGCGCCTCTCCCCCGGCCCAAGCTGCTGCGGAGAGAGAGGGCTGGGGGAAGAGGGGGGAAGTCCTCGCTCCCCGCTGCAGCCCCGGGACAGCCTGCACCCCCAAACCCCTCATCCCTGGCCCCACCCCAGAGCCTGCACTCCATGCACCCCAACCCTCTGCCCCAGCCCTGAGCCCCCTCCTGCACCCCGAACCCCTCATTCCCAACCCCACCCCAGAGCCTGCAACTCCTAGCCAGAGCCCTCATCCCCCCCACACCTCAACCCTCTGCCACAGCTCTGAGCCCCCTCCCACACTCTGAACCCCTCGGCCCTACCCCCACCACATGAATTTTGTATATGAAGGTGATGTGTCGCACATCACCTCCATATTGGTGCACATAACAAAATTCATTCCGCACATGGACATAAACAATTAGAGGGAACACTGGGAACTTGTCCTGCAAAGCACACAGAGCCAGAGAGCCCAGGGCACCGGAGCATTCAGCATGTCCCGCCCCAGAGCCCCTGTCCCAGGGACACTACAATGGGATGATCTAGTAGTAAATGGGAAGTACATTGGCCAGGTATATCAATTATCTATACAATGGGCTTGCACCAATGGCTTGCTCCATAGTCCTGATCTATGCTTCTGGGCATGACCAAGAACCTAGAGAATGCCCAGAGCTCAGTGCCAAAGGCATGGCCAGAAGCCCATCACCAAGGCAAGAGCCCAGTGCAGTATCTACAACTGACTGCATGGAGCTGCTCTCCCAGTGGGAGATGAACCAGAAAGAAGAGGGGTCAGTGCTCAACCATTACGAGGAAGATTCAGGCAAGAAAGAGGCGCTCAGAGCCTTCCACGGCTTGGGCTGCATAGCCAGACATTTGCCAGCTACTACTGAGCTGTTGCGAACCAAGAGCTTAGAGCATTTCAAAAAGAGAGTAGGTGGAAGATTAAGAAGCCACCTGCAATTGTACTAGCTGAAGACTCCGATCTCATAGGCTATCAGACCCCTTACTTCAGGGCATGACCTGATCCCCAGGTGAGGTCAGGAAGAAATGTCCCCCTTTGCAAAGTACAGCACAACGAAGTGCATTGTGAAGGGTTCCTCTCTTTCTCTGAAGCACCCAGCGTTGGCCACTCTTGAAGAGAGGCTATTGGAGTCACTGGACTATCGGTCTGCTCCCCGAGGGCGGAGAGGGGACACCATACTGGCATCATCTTCATCCACAAAGACTCTATTGTCTCACCCTGGCTGCTCGTGCTGCCTCTTCACACGGACTGTCTCTTACAGGCTGCACATGCAAGATGGCCTCAGTCACTCTGGTTTTACGGAGAAGGAGAACGCAAGGGGCTGAGGTCCAAGACGCTGCAGGGCAGAATTCGATTACAGGAGACCACATGGCAACGTCAATCTAAGCTCTCGCGTTCTCCTTTCCATTTGCTTCAACATGAACCAACATTTAAGCTTAAACATGCCAGGTGCCTCCGCCCAGAAGCCCCTAGAGAGCTGCCGAGCATACCAGAGTCATCACTGCGCTCTACTGCGGACCCAGCCGAACAGCGATAGACCCTGTACAACAGAAATTCTGCACCAGCCAGCCGCTCGCCTCCCCGCTACTCACGCGCCACAGACAAGGCCCCACGTACCAGCAGTCCCTCTGCCCAGCAGGAGGAGGAGCAGCCAGCCCAGCTGCAAGCCCTGGCTCTGCATCGGCCCTGCCATGCAGCTCCGCAGGGTATCACAGGCTCCGAGAGAAGGATCCACACAAGGGCCACAGAAATGACCTGTCTGTCTAGGGTTTCATACTAGGCCCATAACCGTAGCATCTGGGCTAAGGCGATGATGAGCTGCATTCTCTCTCTCTGTGGGAGTTACCCCTTCACTGTCCCTCCGAGCCTCTTCTCCCTCTGTCTCTGTGTCCCCGGTGCCGCAAGCTCTCTCCCCTCACTGACTTTGCTGTCTTCTGCGGTACGTTGATAGCTTTTATAGGGCTTTACTCAGCAACTATTTTTTTTAAACCCTGTCTTTGTGGCTGCCCCAAATCTCCCTGGATACGCGGCTGCAGCCCTCCCTTCTCCAAAGGTCTGCGTGGAGGGAGCTTTCCTCACACAGACAGGCAGCTGGTTTTAACCTGATCCTCTTCCCTACGCCCCTCTCCCTGTACAGCAGAACCCACCAGGTCCCCTCCACTGCTTCCCTGACTCACTGAGACCAGGGCACTCCCTCAGCCATTCCTCTCCGCTCCCTGCGATCGCAGCACCCCTCTCCGAGCTGTCTGTCAGCCTCCTGCACCTGTTGCTCAGCGCACAGCACCCCTGGGCGTCCAGGATGCACCTGGCATTTCCCCATCTCCTGAGACTGACCCTCCTTCTCCAGACTGCCCTGCCATGCCCCCTGCTGCCACGCCCCCTCCAGACTGCCCTGCCACACCCCCTGCTGCCACACCCCCTCCGGACTACCCTGCCACGCCCCCAGCTGCCACACCCCTCCAGACTGCCCTTCCCCCTCCAGACTGCCCTGCCACGGCCCCTGCTGCCACACCACCTCTGGACTGCCCTGCCACGCCCCCTGCTGCCACACCCCCTCCAGACTGCCCTGCCACGCCCCCTGCTGCCACGCCCCCTCCAGACTGCCCTGCCACGCCCCCTGCTGCCACACCCCCTCCAGACTGCCCTGCCACATTCCCAGCTGCCACGCCCCCTTCAGACTGCCCTGCCACGCCCCCTGCTGCCACATCCCCTACAGACTGTGCTGTCCTGGCCCTGCTTTTATGCCCTCCTCAGGCTGCCCTGCCAGGCCTTGTGCTGCTGCTCTCTCCTCCTTTTTCTAGTGTGCGATCCTGGGGCAGAAGGGAAAGGAGCAGGAAGGACAGGGTCACAACCTGCCATTCTTCCTCCAATACCCAGCACTGCCACATGCCATGGAAGTTCCCCGACCAGTTCCCCATCTCAGGGGGGAAAAAACCAAACCAAACCAACACTGATCCCAAATAAACGCCTTGCAATATCTCACCCAGAGTCTCTTGTCCACTTGGCATCTTCATCCTCCAGAGGACGGAGAGGTCAGTGCCCTGCTGGCTGTGGATCCAGATGTTGATGCTCTCTCCTCTCCCCACTGCCCTGGGGCACTCTATGCCCACCGGCCCCACAGGCAGGATCACGCTGACAGCAGCTCTATGGAGCAGGGACCTCCCCCCAACCTGAGCCCTGACTGTCACCACATAGATGCCAGGGAGGGCGTACGTATGCCGAGCTCTCGGGCTGCTGCTGGAGAATGGCTCCCCTCCGTCTCCGAAGTCCCAAGCGTACAAGGTCCCCGGCAGCAGGGTCTCAGCGGTGAATTCAATCACCTCATGGAGACTGTAATGGGGCCGAGTGGAGAGCGAGAGGCTCACCTGGCAGAGGGGAGAGAGGGAACCAGACACAGAACTACATGGGTATTGATAACAGTCACATCTCAGATCCCCATCCCCCAGCATGCCATGGGAGAGCCCTTTCCCATCTCTCTCACTCCCACAGCCTCTCTGCCCCACACTGGATGGGGCCTGTCTCCAACCCTTCTGTCAGGTGGGGGTGCCATCCAACCCCCTCAGCCCCCATCTGGAGCTCCCTCTAGCCACCTTTCCTTCTACTCTCGGAGAATAGAAGGTACCATGAGCCCACATCCAGCAAGCACAGGCTACAGCTAAAGACCTCTCCCAGTGCCAGCTGTCGCAGAGCAGCGGCCTGTCCCCACTGGCTGGGGAAGAGAAATACTTCACACACAGAGTCTGTCTACCCCACAAAAGCTGTACATGGGCTAGCCTACCAAAGCTAGCTTGGGTAACCAAAGCAGAGAAGTCAGCGCAGCTCGGGTCCAGTGCGGGTAGGACACGCCTGGCACAGACCCTGGGTACGTCCTCAGCTCCCAAGCCCGCGCTGCACTATCTTCACTGCTATTGGTACCTGTGCCGGCTGGATTCAAGCTTGCTCAGGCAGACCGGCCCATGCAGAGCTTTTGCTGTGTAGATATACCCTCGGACGAGACGTGGTCCTATCTCATGGTGTGGTTACCTGGACAGGATACACGGCATGGACAACCGTTCTATTGCACACTTGGCTCCGGATTTCATTGGAGCACACTTTCCCACAGTCCACGGCCCCTTTGCTGCCTAGCGACCCACACAGGCAGCGGTCCTCCGAGTCCAGGCCATAATGGGTGTGCGCCTTTTGAGAGCAGAGCACGTGGCAGGAGGCCTGACTCTGCGTGCCAGGGTGGAGGTAGGAGTAGAGCAGGACTGTCTCTCTCCTGGTCTCTGGGTCCTTCACACAGGAGATAAAATCAGCTGCTGAAAGGGAAACAGAGCTAGGTGAACCCTCGGCTGGTCTGTTATTAGCGAAGGTGTAGAGAGCTTGACATGGCGAGGAGCTTAGATCACACGAAGACATTTGAGCCCAAATGCAAACCNCGTGCCAGGGTGGAGGTAGGAGTAGAGCAGGACTGTCTCTCTCCTGGTCTCTGGGTCCTTCACACAGGAGATAAAATCAGCTGCTGAAAGGGAAACAGAGCTAGGTGAACCCTCGGCTGGTCTGTTATTAGCGAAGGTGTAGAGAGCTCGACATGGCGAGGAGCTTAGATCACACAAAGACATTTGAGCCCAAATGCAAACCNAAAATCAGCTCGCGTGCCGCCTTCGGCACACGTGCCATAGGTTGCCTACCCCTGCCCTACACAGAGGCACTAACCAAAACTGCAAAGATGAGCTAATTGCAAAGGCTTTGCTGGAAACTGACCCCTGGTTCTGCACTGGCTGGAACTTTGGGTGACTCTTTACACCTGCTCAGAGTGAGGGGTAAATTGCTCCCACTTAGCAAATANAAGCTTCATTTAAAATTAAATTAAAATGCAGAGACCCCCGGACAGGTGGCCAGGACCGGGGCAGTGTGAGTGCCACTGAAAATCAGCTCGCATGCCGCCTTCGGCACACGTGCCATAGGTTGCCTACTCCTGCCCTACACAGAGGCACTAACCAAAACTGCAAAGGTGAGCTAATTGCAAAGGCTTTGCTGGAAACTGACCCCTGGTTCTGCACTGCCTGGAACTTTGGGTGACTCTTTACACCTGCTCAGAGTGGGGGGTAAATTGCTCCCACTTAGCAAATTTGGCTTTAGTNAAAAAAAAAAAAAGCCGCGATCGCGATCAGCTCTACAGCCGCCGCTTCAGTCTTCGGCGGCAATTCGGCGGCTGGTCCTTCGCTCCCAGCGGGACCAAGGGACCCGCCCCCGAAGACCCAGACTTGCCGCCCCAAAAACAGCTGGAGTGCTGCCCCTCTCCGTTGGCCGCCCCAAGCACCTGCTTGCTGGGCTGGTGCCTGGAGCCGGCCCTGATTACTCTTCTCCAGCTCCCCTCTTGGTCTGAATCAGTATCTGGTGTCTGTATCAGTCCACCAGGCCAGCTTGCTGAGCCACGCCCTACCGTGCTTTGCTCTGAGATTTTGCTTTGCAGCAGAGTCTGGATAGCTGTGCTTGGCTGACGGAGGGGTGGTCGCTATGGGAAGGGGCATCCTGACCTCACATGGGGAAAACTCCCAGAGTCTTTCCAAAAGGGGAACAAAACAGAGACAGACGAAGCGTCCCTAGAGCTGGACTGAAGAGAGCCAGAGAGGCCGCATGCGTTGGCAGCCTGTGAGCTCTCGGTTTTCTCAGGTGCAGTCAGAGAGTCCAGAGATACAAAGGAGGGGCTGGACGAAGGCAGCTCCCTCACTACCACTGAGCACCAGAGGGGACAGTCAAAACACTGTGTTTATCTGAGGAATTCCGCCACCCCCCTAAATTCATAACACATGCTTGGGATGCTCCGTCAGGCTCGCATGGGCTGGGGGGGCAGACACCTCGCAGATTTGTTCCGTGCTTGGAATTCCATCCCGCAGCTGAGATCTTCCCTCCCCCGCCAGCCCAGCCTCTCCATCAGCGCAGGGGGTGCCATGGTGGTGGTGGGGTCACTCACCACAGGTCAGAGCTGAGAAATCCGCCCTCACTAGCCCGATGCTGCTGGAGGCTGCTGGTTGGAAGCAATGGAGCAGCTCCGCATCGCTCACGAGCGGCCCCTTCTCTCGCACCCAGGCCCCGAGCCAGCGCAAGGAGCAGCTGCACACGAGGCTGTTAGAGACGAGCTTGCTGTGGGAGGAGAGCGGAGGAAGGGGAGGACAGTGAGGAGGGAGGTCAGGGACCTCTAAACACCTCCCTCTGTTTGTGCAGAGAGCCCCCCGCCCCCCAAAATGGGAGAAATGCTCATGATACTAAAATGGGGGTGTGTGTGTGAAGGAGGGGGTCAGCGGCATACAGGGATGGAGAGAGGAGGGACAGGGACAAATACACCCAAGGCAGGATGACAGAAGAAACGGAGACAGGTAGAGAGAGGTCTGAGGGAAGGCACATAACCGTACAGAGACTGCAGTCTGCCCAGGTGGCGGAAGGCTCCTTCCTCTATGGTGCGGATACAGTTGTAGCTCAAATTCCTGCCAAGGAGAGAGCAGAGAGGAGACCCCGGTGAGGGAGGGGAGAGAGCTCTGGGCCCAGATTCACCCTCAGGATGGAGCAGCTGGGGGATGGTGCTGGAAAGCTCGGGGCTAGCACGGAGCGTGCAATGGGCTGCTGCAGAGCTCAAGAGAAGCACAGCTCCTGTCTGCCGCCCCCACCGTAGCCAGCAAGCTTTATTAGGGACTCCACCATGCCCAGCTGCAGCCTCGTAGGCTGTCGAGCCTCTGGGCTGGAACATTGCCAGTGGGGAGTCAAACCTGCTGGGCCCTTTCTTGCCACCAAAAATCAGACTGTGAACCGAGTGATGCAAGCTGCTGGGGAAGGGGTTGGGGCTCTGGCTAGGGAGTTACTTACAGCACCTGGAGGCTGGGGTATCCAGCAAGCTCCTCCGCTCGGACTTTGCTCAGGTGGTTGTGGGACAGGTCCCTGCATTGAAAGCAACGAGTTATTTGCACCCAGCATAGGCCCTCGCACTGCTCCTTAGCGACAACTGGCTGTATGAAAGGTTCACAGGGAAACCCCGAACCACATGCCCCTCACCCCAGAGGCCACACTCTCTAATAGATTAAGCGCCAGACGGGGCATTGGGAGGCTGGCGGGGTCTGATCACTGCTCTGCCACTGACTTGCCATGAGGCCTTGGGTAGGTCATTTAATTTGACCTCCATTTTTCTGATGAGGGATTGAGAAACCTGCCCTGGGTTCTCTGCAACCATGAC
The DNA here is from genome assembly GCA_003942145.1 of Platysternon megacephalum. Lineage (NCBI taxonomy): Eukaryota > Metazoa > Chordata > Testudines > Platysternidae > Platysternon > Platysternon megacephalum. The sequence continues at coordinate 2,700,190 of QXTE01000131.1, read as the reverse complement.
ACGGAGACGAGGGGGCTGGGACACCTGCTCTGGGTTCTCCAGGACCCTGAGCCTGCATTTTAATCAGCTCCAGGAGCCACCCCATGAAGGGAACCTCGGGAATGTGCTTAACTATCCTCCCCACATGTTTCCCTGGGATGCCGCTGTCTAAATGCTTCTGCCGTGAGATCTCACTCTCTGCCAGGTTCCTCATCGATACGTTGGGCAGGGGCAGCAAGGGGTGGGGGGTTGCTTATCGCGGCTTAGCTGGATGTTTTTAATAAAGTCAACGTTCCTTTGCAGCAAACATCCACCCCCTGCTGCCGGGAGACTCTTCCCTCAGAATCCACAAGGAGAACGTGGGGGGTGCAGAGGAAGCCATGGTTACATTGGGAGGAAATTTAACTAATTAAAGTGCCTCACCCTTCAAGTCATCAGGCCCCAGGTACTTACAGTCGCTGCGATAGGGCCCTCCAGGGTCTCTCTCTCTGGGGGTCCCTGCAGTGGAACCAACCAGGTTCCACTGGGAGGAGGCAGGGGTCTGGGCCAGCATGTTACTGGGCTTGTACTGGAGCATACTGGGAGGATGCAGACTAGCAATATTCAGACTTGGGTCTCCAAGAGGCCCTAGTCTGGGGGAGGGGGAGGAATCTGAGCTGTTGGTTTGGCCCATTATAAGGAGGAGCTGTTTGCACAATCTGGCTTCAGACATCAAATCCCCCAACCCTGCACTTTGGGGGCACTTGGATCTAGGGTTTTGGATGCCCCCCCCCCCTTGGTTATAGGCTGCACTGGAGGGAGTTTTAATGGGAAACCCCTTGAGGCAGGAGGGGAGCTCACACTATAAGGTCATTTGGTGAGGTAAGGCCAACTCGACTGGGTGGAGAGGAATCCTCTGGAAGGACCATCTCCATGCCAGGGCATTGCAGGCCTGCCCAGCCACCACCTGCAGGGTGACGGTAAGCAGGGCTGCCCAGGCGACCAGCCCCAAGTCTACTGCAGCCAGTAGGGATACGAACAGCCTGTTCTGTTGTCCCAGGATACAGCTTTGTGCCTGCAAACTGTGGGCGAGCAGGCCTCATTGCCATGGTGATTGATGGGAATGAGGAGATAAACATTGTTTTATGGGTTTCATCCTGCCACGCTGACAGACCCTGAGGAGCCAATGAGTCTGGAGGGCCAGTGGCTGGAACTCCTTAGAGACGCCTGCCACAGAACCATCTCTTCTGACAGGGCCCCCCAGAGGCCCATACCTTCTCCATGGTAGCACTTTTCTAAACCAGCCCCTCCTTTCCCTTCGGCCACTGGAGGCAGGAAGTGCCAGACCCTGGTAAGAAATAAAGAAATGCTCCAGCCTGTTGTAGCACCTGTACATCAGGACATGTTAGGGAAGGCTCACAACCCCTCCTGGGGAAGTATATAACATTCAGGGAAACTGAGGCATGGAGCAGTTAAGTGACTTGCCTGAAGCGAGGCAGTGGCTGAGTCAAGAATAGAACCCAGCTCTCTTGTCCAGCAGTTTGGGGCTCAGACTAGGCTACACTCGCTGCTTTAAATTAAGGACCCCGAAATTACCCTGCCTTTGAGGTTGGTTGGCCACCTAACATGCATCAATGGGGGCAGGGTCTCTCAGGATGGGGAACTGACTGAGCCACTCGAGACGCTGACTTGGGCCTGTCTGCTGAAAAACGAAATTGATCTGGAAAGCAGTGTCATTGGCGAGGATGTTAACAAAAGCCATGTGCCCAGCTAGCTTACTGCGGCAGCTCTTGCCCTCCAGAGAGAGGGCGACGAGAACTGCGATCGAAACCAACACGGTTGCCAACCTGCACAGCGTGTGGACGCCGGTCGTGCTGCTCGCTTTAAACTGGTATGATGAATGTGGGTGCAGTGGCCTTGGGACGCTGCCGTCACTTTATCCTACTCTAGCAGCTCAGACAGGCACGGCTGCCATTAAAGAACAATCGCTAAAGATTAACACTCTGTACTTATATAGCATGTTCCTCCTGTTTCACAGCTATGGGAGCTGAGGCATACAGGAGTTGTGATTGGCTCAAGGTCACTTTGAGTCAGTAGAAGGGATGGGCCTACAGGTTTCCTGAGTCCCAGTCCCATGCTCTAACCACTAAGCCCCAGTGCCTAGGAGGGCATCCCTGGGTCAAGGCTGACATCCTGGTGCAAGCATGTGGGATTCTTTGTGCAATGCAGTAATTCCCTGGCCGCCTCTGAGAGGGGTCTGAGAACGCAGCATCTGCCTGCGGAGCAGCTTCAGGAGAGGTGGCTAAAGCGCTGCTGTCTCCCTGAGATCCTGCAGGCCCTTTCCCCAGAGTTCGGAGGCCAAAGGGAGCCAGCAGAGGAGTGCACATTCCTTGGCAGCCACCAGGATCAGCTGGGCAGAGCCCGGGGATTTCATTAACATTCCATCAAAGCAGCCTCCCCCCAGGACAGGTGCTCCCACGCCTCGTGGGGCCAGCACTGCAGAGCACCTGTAAACACACTGCAGCCCTCTCCCTGCGTGGGTGGTTCCTCCCCTCCCAAGAGCACAGGCTGGAGACACAAAAGCAGCACCCCTTCCAGGCAGGCACCCACTGCGGCGAGGTACTCACAGAACTGTCACTCTCCAGGAGCAGGGCTCTCCTGGAGGAACCTCTGCCAGCCCCGAGCGAGAGCAGTTCACTGCCAGGGAAGTGCAGACACAGCTGGCTAGGCACGGAGTGGCTTCTTCCAGCGCTGGGCTCTGGCATCCGGCTCTGGCTGCTGTGGACATCTTCCCACCTCCAAGCCCCTCCACTCCTGCCCCTTCTGAGGCCTGGGTCCTTGCTCCTTCCTTGTTGTAGGCTAAATCCCTGTCATTGCCTGTCCCTGAATCTCTCCTGCACCTTCCAGCACCCCATTGCTTTGGAGGTGCTGCCTTCAGCCCCATCGTTGCTGGTTTTACTGCTGGGGCCCCCTCAGGTTTGGACCCGGTGCTGAGGCTGCATAGCAACAGCGCCCCAAAGAGGAGAGCAGTGGAACTGCAGGCACCCCCATGGGCAGACTGACACACCTGCTTTGCCCAGGAAGAGCAGAGAGCTCTGACCTCCATGACCAGCCCTGAGAGGCCAGTTGTTAAAGCAAAGCTGTTGATTCTCCCCTTGCAAACAGGCCCATCTGTACAGCGCTGGCATTAAAGTGACAGCACCAGCTAAACAAACCAACACCCTTCTGCTGCATTTACATTGCAGCCTGGAGCGCAGGAGTGAAACTGGCTAGAAAACAGAAGTGATACTGACTAGTTTGATTTTTCAGACTCTAGAGAAAAAGAAAAAAAGGGGGGGAGGGGAAATGCATGTTTCTCTCAGCCGTGGTAACCTGAGGTGTTAGAAGCAACAAAGAAGGGGGAATTGGAGTTGATAAAAATATATATACGAATTTGTAGGCGGGCAGCACCGAGGTAGCTAGTGCATTACAGACCACGGTGGCACCTTGTATCGTGGTAGTGCCGAGCGATCCCAAGCAGGGGTCAAGGCCCTTGATGCCCGGTGATGTACGCTCACAAAAAGTCCCTTTCGTAGAGAGTTAATCATTCAATAATAAGGCAAGACCCAGCAAACAGGCAGCGCGGAGACAATGGAGACAATTATGAGCAGTGTGAAATGCCTCAGTCAGTGAACACTTGCTGCCTGGCCATTGGCACTTCCTACATAAATCTCACTTCTCTGATCTATAAAGTGGCCCCCGCCCCCCAGCAGTCTCACCCCACTTCACCCCTGCAGAGATTTTTTTGTAGCAGCAGAGGTAGGCAGCGGCACCCGCCTCCTGTTACTGACACCTTGCAGTGCGTCAGCTAGTGAGTTCGGAAGACCCAGCAGAAAGAAACAACACGGAACAGCGGTTGTCAAAACAAAGGCAGAGTGCGTCAACACAGATTATTTGCTAGTGTGCTTGTTTGCTTACTCACTAATTTGCAAAACGCATCAATTCCCCAGGGGTTTTCCCAGTCACGCATATGAACTAGGGAGGTTCTGTTGCATATCCTCAATCCTGCTCGCCCTATCCTCAGTCTACAGCTCCTATGGCACCTGCCTGAAACCCTCCATCTCCTCCTGGGACACCCAGGACCCTTGTCAACCGCCTCAAGATTCTCTCCACCTTCTAACGCCTTCCCCTCACCTTCCCTGCTCCTGTCGTCCACGCTCCCCCACTAGCATCGTCTCCATCCAGGTCCAGAGCACATCAGGCACTCACTGGAGAAGTTGCCATACACTGGAAAGAAGGCCTCAGAACAGTTAAAAAAACAACCTGGTATCTCCTGGTTGACATGGGTTAAGGGAACTGACCCGGTGGCTCTGGCATTTGCAACTGGCCCTGGGAACAGTTTGACTCCTCAAGGTGGTGGTATTATTGTGCCCTTTGTTTCCACCCTGGAACTCAGCAGCAATTCAGTCCAGTGTCTGGGGCCAAGAGTTCTCTAAACACACCTGCTGGCTGATTTCTCTCTCAATTCCCCCCCACCCCATGCACAGAGCAGGGGCCCCCGAGAAACTCACATGTGCTTTGTCCACCAGCTCCTTCCTGCTACCTCACCAGCAATAGTTAGGAGAGAAATCTTCCCTCTAAGCCTTCGGCTGTAGAGAGTAAATAAATAACTCCCCCAATGCTCAGTGAGCGGAAGAGTGCCGAAGCCGAGAGGTGTGGAGAGAAGATCTGAATGGAGAGATTTGCTCCGTGTGTGGAAATATGATCTACGAAATCCGAGGCCTTGAGCAACATCTACCTACCCTCAGCAGAATCTACTTCCACTGGTCAGTGGCTCAGCAAAGTCAGGGTGTGTCATTTTCCACGGGGGAGGGTATTGCCTTGTGCAGCCGTGACCTGACTCCTTGCAAAGCTTCTACAAACAAAATAGGCTTTTCTCCCAGGGCTGCTGTTTATTTGTGGATGCCCCCAGTCATCCGTGCCTCTATTTCCGACCTGGCGGCTCCTTACTGAGAATGACACTCGTTTAACCAGTGGGCCCTTGTTCTTGTCCATTGCAGCAGCGGGCCTCACCTCTGGGTCTTTCGGGATGCTGCTGCGAGCAGCCTCTGGGGACACATAAAAGATCCAGACTCGGGGGGGAACCATCATCCATGGAGCTGGGCCGCACGGCCCTGGGGCATGGCTCTTGCCTGAGGTCCTGGGTTCAAATGTCAGCAGAACCCTCCATGAGGCAGCCTAAAATTCCAGCCCTGGATCTGTGGGTCAGGGGTATTGCAGCGGAGGAAAGGGCACTCGGCTGTGGACTGCAGAGCCTAGCTCAGGAAGGTGTGGATGTCTGAGCCTGCTTCTCAGTTCACTTCATTAGAATTTACCGGCAGAATGAAGACCTGTACAGCCTGGCTAATATTACAAGCCAGACTCACTTCTGGTTAATGCGGTGTTTGCAGGATGCTCCTGATTTCTAAAGTGTTTCCATTATTTGTCTGGATTCCCCGAATGGCTCAGAGGGAGGCACGTATTCTGCCCTGCAGATTACTCTGGCTGTTTGCTTGCATTGGACACTTGCTCCTCTCCCCAGCCGCTCCCTAGGTTACTGAAATAACCCTCTGCTGGCATTAACACACCAGGAGTATTTCATTTCCCTGGCACGCAGCTAGGCTAAAGCTGTAGAGAAGCCTCAAACCAGAGCAGGGTGAAGAATAGGATGGCATGTCCATGGAATTTTTGCCCGGTTTTTCCATCAAATGTTAATGAACATGGACATTCAAATGTCTCTGCCCCCTCCCCTTATACACAAGAGCCCTGACAATGACTGTGTTGACTGTGTGTTGGGTGAAGGAATGCTTCCTTTTAGTTTAAAACTGCTACCTATTGATTTCACTGGGTGACCTCTGGTTCATGCGTTACATGAAGAGGTAAATGACACTTCCTTATTCACTTTCTCCACAACAGTCATGATTGTATATAGCCCTCTCTCTATCCTATCCCCCCTCAGTCCTGGTCAATGGTAGCTGTCTGCCCCAGAGGTAGCTCCTCAAAAAAGAGCCAGTCATTTTAAGGCAGGAAAGGATCTTTGCCCAGGACTATAAACTAGCTCTGATTGCACCTTAGTCTGTTTTCCCTTTTGGGACACTGCCAGTGTCAGTTAAATGTTTGTAAAGCTCTGGCTAGAAATAACACCCTGCTTTAACTTCCTCTCTGACTGGTGGGTTTCCTTCACCTTAATAAGCTTTGCTCACCCACCCACTTGAATGTAACCTGCACATTTGAAAAATATGCACCGATGCTTTTGTAAGACTAGCTAAACCTGCAGTTCTGGGCCAAAAGCATGAACCAGAGATACTCACCCAACTTTCCCGAGTCCTCTGAAAGCTCCAGCTACTGTAGCATGCCAGACTCCTCACCTCTCAAACCATCTGCAGCTCATCTCCCCCAGCCCAGGATATTGCAAATTTACCAACCATGCAACAGTGGAGAATCTAACATGCAGGTGCGAGTCAAGCCATTTTTCCACAGTTAAGTTCCAACACCATCTTTAACACTGCACCCTCCAACACACCCACACCACAATAGGTTATTTCATTAGCTGCTGTCCACTGGGCAATAGCATATTTATTCAAACACATGGAATTTAGCTACTGGTGGTCCATACAACTGGTGTGTGAGGGAGGGGAAGATAGGGGCTCTCTACGCAATCTCATCAATGGGTCAGAAAGACAAGGGCCAAGACAGATGTCTTCACACCCACATGGCCCAGTGGGCAGAATGAAGATTGGTGCGAAAAACAAAAACACCAAAAAGTCAGGAAATTCTCCATTAAGTTCTCAGCTGTGGCACCGTTGGACAATTCATTTTTTTGTTGGAGGGTAATAGGTTCATAATCAGACAGAGTTTTTGGCACTTGGGTATTTTTCATCACAGTTGCATCACGTGAAATTCCACCATTTTGCTTCTGAAGCACAGTGACAAGGTGGAGTTCTCAATGTGGGCAGGAGCAGCAGCCCATTTAGAGAACACCCCCAATTCCTTGAGGTTGCCGTTCTCTGAACACCTGGGCTTGAGGTCCCCTTACAGCCGACCAACCAGCAGACACATTAGAACTCAGCGAAAGGGGATGGAGGACATCCTGCTTTGTAGGGTTCCACCAACAACCATGAATGCAAGAGCTGGGAGAGGGCAATCATCATTGTACAGTAGAACGTCAGAGTTGCCAACACCTCAGGAACGGAGGTTGTTCGTAACTGAACAAAACGGTCTGGTGGTCCTTTCAAAAGTTTACAACTGACCATTGAGTTAATACAGCTTGAAACTTTACGACGCAGAAGAAAAAAAAAGTCTTAAATTGAAATGAAACAAGCACAGAAACATTACTTCTTTTTTTTTAAACTTTCCCTTTATTTTTAGTAGTTTATAACAGTACTGTATTGCACTTGCTTGCTCTCTGCTGCTGCCTGATTGCATACTTCCAGTTCCAAATGAAGTGTGTGGTTGACCGTTACCCTGAGGTTCTACTGTAATTGAGCCCTGAAAAGTTTCTAGTGCTTTAGAGAAATAGTCCTGCCACGTGAGATGTTGCAGTTATAACCAGACAGTCGTCCGGGTTTGTTTTGCATTGTACTCACCCACGCCTTTCAGCTGTACATTCTGCAGGCTAAGGACTTATCTGTTTAACCCACTTAAGCTACTCAGCATTGTGCACACATATAAATAATGCTGCAAACACTGATTTCGCTGCTAAGCCCAAGCCACAAGGTGGCAGCCCTGGAACAATCTCTATCCGCAGCCAGGCTCTGCAAACACTTCACTGAACACCTTCCCCTCCAAGGCCTATTTCCTCCACTACAAGCCTCTAAGTGACGTCTCACTGTTCACAGAGTACAGACTCCACGTTATCGCCACCATATCCACAATACCGTGGTTTATAACACAACGCTAGTTCAGCTTTCCTAGTAAAGTCATTACACCACTGAGGCGGGCACTGGAGTCAGAGTAAAGTTTCTGTAACAGATCATCTTATACAGAGGCTGCTCTCTGGTTTAGTAGAGATGGTGTTACGACACAGCCCAAACCATTGTCCTGTTATAATCAGGGGCAGGGGTGGAGCACTCTGATCATAGCTCTACTACTCTGTTCGGCTCTCACCTTGATTTTAATCTTATTCTCCCAGTCAGGAACCATTGACTTTGATTCCAAATCACCTCCACCAGGGATAGAACCCAGGATCTTCAGCCAAAGGACATGTCTCTTGCCAGGAGCTAAAGAAGCAACTCCGCTCGCTGGTAGCAGTAGGAGGCTGTATGCTATGAGAACAAGCCACATAAGAAGGGACATGGCACTTGCCCGCACATCAGTCCTTTAAGTTTACCCACTATTGCCTTCGCTATTAGGCATCGCTGTTCTGCAGCTATCGCCTTCCTCTCGCTTACTGTAGTTTTCCTCCTTTCGAGTCTAAATGCCATTGCTCATCAACAAGCACAAGGCAGGCCCATCTCACACACATCTGGGAGTGGAAACAAGTCACCCACTCCCTTAGAAATCTGCATACCCTACCTGCCTCCAGCAACTGCTGCTCCTTAAGGAGGCCCTCATGCATTTGTTTGCCCCTGCTCTTCTTAATCTCCGGTCTGCACCTGCCCACCAAACGCTGTTACAGCGCCATGGGTGTGTCTGATTATGGAGTAGACCTTTCTTCCATGCTTCCTCCCCCTTGTTCCTTTCCCAGTCCCATCTCAGGCTCCTCTTCTCCACAGCCAGTGGCTCCTCACTTACCTGCATGCTCCAGTATAGGTCAGGCGCACACCCCTTAGCGATTTGCTAGGTCAAGTCCTGGAATTCACCCAAGCAGTCTCCCCCCCCCCACTCCCATCACATCCTTACCAGAGGGGAGGGAAATCTGAGACAGCCTGCTCCAACCTCACCCCACACCAACCCAGGAGCAGTCCCGTGTTCATCTGTTAACCCCTTCCCCTCTGAGAGAGGCTCTGATGTTTACCGGCCTGGGCCACTTGGGATTGTTTTGGAATGTGCATGGTCTTGTGAAATGGGGATGGACTGCAGAGCAGCTGGTTTATTTTCGCGGAGTTTAGGGTCTGCTGCCCTCGAATCAGGTCAGTAAACACGGAGATAAGACAGTCCCTCAGGCTTGCTGTGACCCTACCCTGGGAATCCTTTCCAGCAACAGCCCTAGCTGATTACAGCTGCTACACATGGCAGTCTCACAGGCACCTCCTCCCCCACGAGCAGCAGGGATTAGAGCATTTTAATAATCCAGAGACATTAACGCACAGAGGGTCCAGCCGATCCCTCTCTTCTCCCTCCCCGCCCCTCGCTAGGTTCCAGAAGCAGGCCAGTTGGCCCAGAATGCATCACTACATTGCAAAGTGCCACCATCCAAATGCACCGGAAACCTTTAAACCACCAGTTTCAGCAGGCTTGGAATTTCCCATGCTCTGATGGAGGGAGGGGCTTAAACAGAGCCACACCAGCGGCAATTATTCTTGCTCTGAAAATAAGGGGCAGGGTAGGGCTGCCGGCCTTTATCCCTACCCCAAGCAGGACCACTGCACAGGCAGCACTTTAGCCACGCAAACCGCACTAGCAGACATTTCCTGAAGTGCAATTCCCCCTGCCCCAGGGTCCCATCTATACTACAGCATTGTTATGAGCTCGTACATGGTTGACTGCTGCTCCCACTTAACATGGGTGGGTACACATTCAGGAACCGGGCTGTGGCAGAGTTTTAATACTGCCCCTTCTGTTGTGACAGAAAGCCTGCCCACCTGTGCCTGCCAAGCCAGGTAAGCCAGTCCCACCTCCGGGCAGGAGGCTATCCCAAAATGCATTGCACCACTAGCTGAGCCAGCACAGGAGCGCTGCCCAGATTTTTCCCACAATGCACTAGCGCAGTGGGGCAGCATGTTAGGGCAGTTCATAGAGGGTTGTTCCTGGACAAAGGCTGCTAGGTGGAGGTGCTGAAACACGTTCACTGTAAGCAGCCATTGGCAGTTACACGATCACGTCTCTCTCCACAGTGCAGCCGAGGTGCTAAATCAGGGGATTGCTCCGAGCCCCCAGGCGGACAGCTTGAGAAGGATTTAGCCATCCAATGAACACACAAAGTCAGGAGGGATTTTTTTCCCAGTAAAGAGCATTTCTCTTGAGCTTGACAGTACAATAATACCTCGATCGCAAACACAGAAATAAAACATCCACAGGGAAAAATCGCCACAGAATAAATCTTTTTCCCCGCCCCACCCCCCTTAAAAATCAGCGTGATTGGAAACATCTCATTTCAGAAAATGGACAGAGTCTATTTAAAAACCTTTACATTATACATTTCAGTATTCAAAACCCTGATCGGTTCGGCCAGACATCGAAGGAGATTCCTGCTTGCAGTTATCGGTCATTGTGCTTGGTCCAAACAGCCCTCCCCAGCAGGAACAAACCCCAGGGGTATAACATGGCAAGGGAAGCCCTTCTGGTCTCAGGCCTCAGCTACCCTAGGGAGCTAGATCCTTTGAAAGTTCGCTTCCATTTGGCCTGGGACAAATGGTTCAGTGAGGCGTGTTCAGGACACCGGTTTCATGGCAATCACACAAGTGCTCGGTTAAACTGATTCAACTGCAATGCCCTCTGGGTACCTTCAGACCAGGGGATTTGATGGGGGTGGATCATTGTAGATGGAAGCCCCAGGTCAGAGGTAAAAACAACAAAAAAACCCACCCTAAACAAATAGTAACTCTTGGAAGGAATGTTGATTGGTTCTTGGCCAAACTGAAGCTTAAAATACACTGAAGCCTAAGGCTGAGATATTCAGATATGTCTAGTGATTTTGGGTGCTCAGCTGGAGACACCTGAAAATATATCCAAGCTCCTTTAAGAGCCGAGCATCAAATCAGGCCTCTTTAAGGGGTCTCAAGTCAGGCACTCAAAATCCCGTCACTGCTGAATGTCTTCCCTGCATTTACCTGGATTTAAGCTTTCAGTAAAAAGCCAGTGAGCGAATGAAAGGTGTCCCACAGAGCCCACTGCAAACACATAGGGGTTTGATTTGGGCCCGTGGAATGGTCCAACCCCTTACCACGCATGAACCCTAAGCTATTGAGACACACAAAAACATCTTGTCGTTCTCTGAATGTTAACACTGCTCTGGAAACTCACAAAAGGAGCCATTGTGCTTTTTTTCCTTTAGATTACAGTAGAGAAAACCAAATTGTGCAATCCAAGTGTAGGGGAAAGGACTCCGCTCCCTAGCAAAACCGGAGACTGGGAAGAAAGCGAGATGCTGGTGGAGATTTGGGTCAGACGGTGGAGAGTTTGCTACCTCTCCTCTCCTCTGCCTGGGGGCTTTTCAGAGATTGCTGAACAGTTCGTTTTTCTTGCTCCAGTCCATCTGCGGCGCCTTCTTGCTGGTGCGTTTCTGGTGCGCGCGCTCCTTGGCCACAGCCAGGGGAACGTTGAGGTCCAGGAGTGGATCGGGCGTGGAGTTTCGCTTCTCCTCCTTCTCTTGTGAGTCAGACTGCAAAGGTGAGCGACAGGCACAGTGAGCGTTCGAGCATTTCACCCTGATCTCACCCACTCGAGCAGATGGTCTGCCTCTATCCCTCACTATCCTGGGTCTTCTCCCCTTGCCTCAAGCCCAAGCTATTTCATTAAGCCACCGTTTGCAGACCGGATTGCCTACAATTACCTTCTGAACGGCCCACGGTGTCTAGGGAGGAGCTGCCTGATCTAGAGAGGTGCTGGGTATGTGCCGCTCTCCTGGTTTCAAGGGGAGCGGCCTGCACTCAGTCTCTTTGGAAATCAGCCCACTTTTATTTGAGTGTCTAAAAAGAGACACAGCCTTTTGTGCAAGGCTGTTCTCTGGCATAGGTGATGCTTTGCCAGGCCTGGCCAGAGAAAGGGATGAGCCCATTGCTACACACCAGGGTTCCTGCTGTTCCATCCAGGAGAAGTGACAAGTCTCTGAGGCAAAGGTCTCTTCCCAGGCACCAGGAAGGGGCTGGCTCCCCAACTTCCTCCCACCCTGCCAGCCAAGGAGGTAAATCCTAGCCCCCTCCTCACTTCTGCTTCAAATCAACCAGTTGTCCCCCAGGTGCAACCCAGAGCCCTGCCGAGCAAGCAGCAGCCATACCTCGTTGTAGGTCTCTTTCAAAGAGGGGGACACCGCCATTGGCTCGGGGCTCGATGGACTTTCAGACACGGACTCTGGCCGCTGCTCTCTGCTGTCCTCCTGAAAGAAATGAAACCAAGTGAGACCATGACCTGCCACCTCCCCCAGGCCATGCAGCTGGCACACTCTCACCTTTTCCCCAGCCATTCCTACCACCTCTCCCCTCTGTGCAGCGGCTCCCCTATAGGAGAGGGAATCTCACACTGAAGTCACTTTGAGAGGAAGGTTTCGTAATGCCTGCCAGCAGATGGCAGGGCCGGCTCCAAATGCTACCCTCTTGAAACAGCCTGTGCACAGAAAACATCTAGAGATCTACCTTATCCAGGAAGAGAACAACTGCTGTGAACCAGTCACTGGCCAGTAGATTCAGTGGTACCCTGTGCTGGGGGTGCCTTACACAGGCAGGGCCATGGGTGGAGCTGAGGGGGCGGGGGCACCCAAGGTGGGTGCAATGGGCAGTGCAGAGGCAGACAAGTTGGTAATTTTTAATGCGGAGCCCCAAATCTCATCTGCAGATTCCGCCAGCTCTCCAGCTTCTCCCGAGGCACTTGCCCTGCATGAGAGGTCAGGGCCCTAGAGATTTCTATGGCCGAGCCCTACTTCCAGAACTTGTACTCCCCCCTCCCCCCCGGCTTTGCATTCCTCAGGGGATCAGAGGGGCTGACAGCTGCTCAGCTCCATTTAGCAGGAGCCAGAAGGGAAGGCAGATTGAAACACCAAGGCAGGATTAGCCCAAACGCCAGAACTCCCCTTAACCCCGCCCGCCTGCCAGCACGGACTGGAATCTCACTAAAAGCGAGATCCTCTCCAGGAAGGCTCAGGGCCCCACCATGGATTGCAGGGAACGAAGCGCTTTCCTGGGGAGGGGAGGGAGATGCAAACGACATCTCTTATATGTCCAGAAGGTCCGTGCGACTCCCCGCAGAGTGGAGTGATGTTGATTCCAATTAGCTCCTCCCTCAGCGGGACCAGTAAGTAGGGGGTCTGGGAAATCCTTCTTCCGAGCACATAAGCTGCTGACAGGCTGCAGCTTAATAAGCATCTTCTGGACAGGCTTCAGTGCTTCCTGTTCCGAGCTGGGCAGGATTAAACACAGCAGCTGTGCTGCCTCAAGCTCTGGCCTTAGCGTTGTATAGGCCAGGGGGGAGAGAGGGAATGTGGAGACCCCTTCCCTTCTCCCGCTGTCCAGAGCGACTGGCCACATCGCAGCTCCAGGGCTAGGGTCTAAGCATTGTTACTTAGTGCCCCAAGGGTACAAGATCCATTCTCTGCACTGGAGAACTACTCCTACACACTCTTCTTCAAAGCTGTATAGTTCAAGCTGCACAACCCCCAACTGTGTGGACGCAGTTCTCCTGGGCTTTCGTAGTTCTAGCTTGTTCCTGCCCGTTCTGCACTTTTATCCTAGTAGAACTGTGTCCACACTAAGAGTCATGCCGCTAGAGCCACATCGGTAGGAAAGTCCCAGCCCTAACTGAAACGCACAGGTCCACACACGCTGTGTAGGCCAGGCCCCACGCAAACAAGGCCCAGGTGAGTGTGGGTGCAGAGAACACCTGGAGGTTCTTTAGGGCAGGGAGTGCACCAGAGGAGAGCCCAGTAAGGTTGTCAAGCCACAGATGCAGCCATTGGGGGGGTGGGGGAGGGAGAAAAGCTACGGTCCCCCTACTGCCCAGACCCAACTCTGCAACGGTGCCGACGTTCCCATCATAACAGCCGTGGGACTCATGTTCAGTCCTTCCCGCCCCAGCTGCTACACCTACATGAAACAGCTCATCTAGACTCGGATAAGGATCCAGGTGGAGGAATCCGTCCTTGATCCCTGGCCCCTCTCCAATATCCAGGCTGTCTCCACCCACTGGCACCACCAGTTAGTCAGGAAGCCCGATGGACCAATCCCATTGGCAAGATTTGCCTATTCCTCACCCATGGCATTGTGCCCTAGTCTGAAACAGCAGCCTGTCCCGTCTCCCCTCCCTCCTTTCCCTGATGTATATTAAGATTGCTCGTTAGGGCCTGCCGGGAAGACGCCTTCCTTTCTGCACCACGGTTAATGAGGTTTTGTTTTTCCAAACCAGACTGGAAGTAACGAGGCCTTTGGAGTCCAGCCCCCTCCTAAAGAAAGGGCCATTCTCTTCCCTGGGAAGGGGTGGAGCCAGGCAGAGATGGGCCCGGCTTAATGTGTTCGGTGGCCAACACTGAAGTTCTCCCTTCCTTTGCAAAGGTCAGTGCTGCCCTGGAACACAAGCTGGGAATGTGACAGGCTCCAAGAGCCACTCAGCTTCGGGGTGGGGCAGAGCGACGGGGAGGAGGGGGCGCGCGTGCTGCAGTGACAGCACAGCAGGCAGCAAACGTGGCATTTAGATGCCATCTATAAAAGTTGAGACTTGGCACGATCTTTACCTTCTCTACTTCGCCGTTGGCAACTGGCTCTGGCAAGGGACCTGGGGGATAAGATACAGACATGCAGTTACAAAGAGCCTGCAAAATCCTCTCTTAACCAGCACCCACTGCCTTTATTCATCCTTACATCCAGGCACCGAGATCCGGGCATCATTGTAGACACGGGACTGCTTATCCAGCGGCCTCTCAGCTCTGCCCATGCACTGCACCCCAAAGGCACAGAGCTAGGGGTAAGGCAGGCTGTGCCATCCTGCAGACAATGCTTTCGCTTGGCTGGCACTGAGACTGCCTTTGTACTGGCAGAGTCAAGTCAGACCCACATCACTCCCCATAAAGTTACCCCTTTGCCTTTCGGATTCCTCCTCCACTCCAGAGAAAGGGAATGCCACTGCAGCCTCCCTGTGCCAGATCAGCAGCTGCCCAGCGTGCCACTCCCAGTTACCATTCACTTCCTTACTGCTGGCATGAGCGCGCAGATCCTGTTGTGATCAGAGGTTAGTCCTGGGGGGCAGGGCGGGTGGAGGAAAACCAGCTCGTATTTACTCCTAATGGCAGCCGAAGGTTCCCAGCTCTCAAATTTAGTGACATTTGCCACTACGGGATGGGAGCAAATTCACCCCCTCAAGTGAAGCTGGAAGCGGTTCTACAGGACTGCCAGACTAGGAGGAAGCTAGACAAAAAAGCACCTCTGAAGACACCCCAGAATCTTAAAGCACCAGCCACTGCTTAAAGCAGAACCCCATTATTATTGCATTCACCCGCCGGGGGGCGCAGGGCAGACCTTTCATTCCTCCCCCTGGGCACTCAGATCTTTCTGCCTGGAGTAAATAGGCTGGCTCCCGCCTCCCGCGGTGTCTCCTCTCCCCTTTACTATGGGAATTTCAGTTTCCCAGAGAGAAAAGCAGCGAGAAAGCCCCCAAAGCCAGATTGCTAGGCAACCAAGGAGCCAACATCCACAGGACTGCTGGCTCCCCCTCCCCCTCCTCCAGCCATGGACAAAGCTGCCGTTTGCCATTGAGAAGATCCAGCCCCTCTAGCTGCCACTGCACCCTGGACCTGCTGCGTCTTCCCCACTGAAAAAGGAGCGTTTTTACCGCAGGATAACGAACACCGGGAAACCCTAGTGGAGACGAGGCTCTGTAGTTCTCACTGCGATGCAGCGAGGGGAGGTGAACCACAGGCAGGGGGCAGAGCATTGACCTCACCGAACAACCTTGTGGCAAGGACTCCGGTGCCTTGTCTGCACTAGGATTTTGCGGCAGGATAGCCACCGCGTGTCAGTTATCTTGTTGTGACCTCCCCGCCCAAACGCCCTTTGTGCAGTGAAGACAAGGACTCGTCTCCTAGCCCGGGTGCGTGCGCAGAGGGTTAAAACTGACCTTCTCAAACAGACACTAAACCATGGCTGAGCCCAATGCTCAGCTGCAGGCTGTAGAAACAGTGAGAACAGGGGCTGTGGTGGGGAAACCACATCCTCGCAGTCCCATACGGCCAGAGCCTCCACTGCAGGGTAACGTCCCGAGTCTACGTTAGTGGGAACAAGTGACCAGTGCAATGAACCCAAGGAGGTGGCTGCTGATGTAGTCCTGGATGTGTGCCCCTAGAGGCATCTTCCATCTCAGCACTTCCCAACACCCCTTACGAGACCCACTTCACTGGTGGATAAGCTACGGTGCTGAGGTAAAGTGACTTGTCCCAACGAGACAGTGGCAGAACCAGGAACAGAACCCAGCAGCCCTGGCCCGTTCTAGCCACCGGACAGCAGGCCCTGTCAAAGTGTTATTGCATGAAGAACTCAGGTGGAAGGAAAGCTCATGGGAAACTCCTGGAGCAAAAGAAGATAAGACATAACCGTCTGCAGCCAGACACCAGGAGAGTGGAGGAGGGGAGTTTCTTCAAGCCAACCTAGCCAAGCCCACCCCCCGCTTTAAAGAGATCCTATGCCACAGAAAGCACCACTCCCCTAACCTCCCTCAGATCAGCCCCAGTAAGAATCTCAAGGCTCCCCGGGCAAGGCAGGGAACCCAAGCTGAGCATCTGTCCTGGGCGATGCTATTCTGAGGGGCCACTTAGAACATCTCGGTACGGACTCACCCGCAGGGCCAGGCTATTTTGGTGGGGAAGAAGGAGGTTAACAGGATTAATTAAGAGATTCCAGAGAGCTTCCTGCTTCCCCCCCCTCCCAGGAAGCACATAAAAAGAGTCACAGCAAGTGTGACCTAGGAGGTGCCATTCACTTCCTCCCCTCCAGCAGAACAAGGGCTTGAAGTGAGACCAGCTCACAGGGGGTGGTGGAGGCTCAGAGATATAAATGACAGACACCTGTATCTAGCTCCCCAGGTTTCCGGCTGGCTCATTAGACTCATGTCAACGTCTGCTCGGCAAACTGACCTTTTCCCTCAGAGCCAAGCACTGGATTCCACTGTTGTGAACCCCTTAGCCCCGCTGGCCCAGGCGGCCATGCAGTTCTTCTCTGCTGCTAAGCAAGATTTATCCTTCCTCACAGGCCGGGTTTGGATTTGGAGAGTAAATATATCAGGGGCATGTTTCAAGCTAAATAAAAAACACCAGAATCACTTGTTTGCTTAGGGGTTTTTGAGCCACACTGGACCCAGTTCTTCAGAGTCTGGTGGTGAAGTGCTGGATTTTCTGCTGCAGACCCTCCCCACATACACACACCTAAAAGAATCTAGTTCTCCAGAACTTGAGCTCAGATCCTCAGCAAGCGTTTCCTGCCCTGAACCAAGCAGCTAGCACCCAGCAAAACCCAGCTCTCCCCTGCCAGTTGCTGGCAGACCGAGGGGGACACAGAATTGCCTAACCCGGGCCTACTCCAGCCATTGGAACTGCTGCAGTGTTAGTCCCTCCTGCCTCTCACACAGTCTGGCCAGCTTCCACTCTTGTTTGGCATCCTAGGGTTCCCAGCTGCCAGAGGAAATCCAACTATTGAAACAAGAATTCTTTAGGCCCGATAGAAAGCTCTTTAGGCCAGTCACCAGGGCCCAATTAACACTGGGCGGCTATTTTGTTTGGTTATTATTAGTCTTGCCAGATGCTGAGGCCCTCCTTGCAGTATCCCTAGCTCTCATGCAGTCAGGGGGTTCAAGCCAAGACCCTCACATGTTCTAGAAGAGCTGGCTTGTGGCAGGGACAGCTGGGCCCTTAAGTTTTTGCCCTTAAGCCTCCCCAGTGGTAGAATTACCATTTTTTGATACAGTTACTAAAGCACCAAGTCCGGAGGGGAGTGTGTTCCACTGGTCTCCGGGATAATGGGAGGGCATGGACCATGAGCTAGAGAGGCCAGTCATGCTCTTGACATGGCCTGCACTCTGATCCGGAAGAGAAACTGGGCCCCTTCTCTCATAAACCCCGTCAAAGTTTAACCATTTCAGCTATAAAATTCACACAACCCCAGACAGATGCCCGCACAGTCAGGGAGCGGGGTGACCGAGTGCAGGGGAACCAGGCCGACAGTGCCAGATCGTTCCCCGCTGGCATGTAAGCTGCCAAGGAAGCCAGCAAGGCCTTTGGCTTGTGAGGTAGCTTCCAGCTTTGCAGGCAGAAAGGCTTTGATTTGGCTGCATGACACCGTTGCAAGCTAAGTCATGTCCCTTCGGGGTTAAGTCTTGGCAACTTTTCTTCCCAGCTTCCCACGGAGCTGGCAAGCAAGAGGAGCTGGTGAACCAGAGCGCACCTTGGAAACTAATTACGTGCTGTGGATTAGGAAGAGAGGATACAAGCAGTCAGCACCAAGGGCTGCGTGGAGATGCTACAGAGGTAACTTCTCACCAGGACAGATCTCTACCCTATTTTGGACAGGAAATGAAACCACCCATAAGCAGGAAGCCTTCTGTTCCCAGCCTCCATCTCCCGCATTAAGTCATCTGTTTGCAGAGAACCTCGCGGCCTTGTCTAGGTAAAACCCACCCCTCCCCAGCACCACACGCAAGCCCCAGCACCGCAGCTGCTACCCTGTCACCTGTCAAGTGCTCCTCCGAGGGAACGACTTTGCACTTCTTGAAGAACTCATCTGTTATGCTATCCACCACCAGCAGCTTGGTCTCGTCTCCCCCAGCTTTGATAGCCGTCACCACGTCAGAGTGCTGCTTCCCTTCCATGCACTGTCCGTTCACCTGCCGGGAGGGAAACGGGCAGAGTTAGAGGAAAGACCATGAAAGGAGATTTGTACTGAATTACAAGGCTGGCTGTGGGTTAGACAGAAATGCTGACACCAGTCACATGCTGACTATTATCCCATTCAGTTCCTACCAGGCTGGTACGGGAACAGGCAGGCTACTGCAGGGCTGTACATTGTGAGGCGCTCCCCGCCCCCAAGCAATAGACACATTCACTCTTGCCTACGTCAGACTCTTTGTTGTCCAGCAGCTCGGAACAGCCGGACCCCTAGCCTGGACAGGTGACGGTCCCCATGTGACAAGAGGAACGGATGCTTCACCTGTTTTGTGACATTCCTCTTTCAGCTCCCGTTGGCCTGTTCCACCCAAATCCTGCACTTCAGAAAGACTCTGACCAATTCTCTTATCTGACTGCCACGCTTGGGATCCAGGCTGCCCTCAGACAAGTCACCACAAAAATATTCTGGCTGGCCCTATGGGAGGTGGGGAAGCCCTGAGCATTCAGCCCAACTTACAAGGGCATGTAGCAATGATGAAGGAGGAATGGGTTCCAATGACACCTTTGCCAAAACCTGCCCAGGAAGAAGAGCGGGTCTGGAAGAAGAGCTGGCCGTGCCACAGAGGTCAGATCTGGGGTTTGGACACCAAGATCGGGGCTCTGTAGTCTTGCAAGTTAGTCACATTTCAGACTCTCTCTTACGAACGTTTCCTGTTTTGCACACGTCTCTCTGAGCCTGACCTAAGCAACCACTGGACTACTCCTCAGCATTACCAGCTCTGAGTTGCACTCCTCATTTCTGAATAGGACATTGACTACATTAACTCAGCTGCCCCGTGCTCCTTCCTACACAGCTGTGCTGTGGCTGCAGCTGATCAGATCTGCAGCTGATGGCAAGAGTGAGAGTCCAGGCTCTCTGAGAACAGAGGCTTTTCATAAGTCCCATTCCCCTGTATTATAACTTAGGGACACGGAAGAATGCCTGCAGCGGAAAAGCAACCGAGGCTACGTCCACACTAGCCAAGGTTTGCCAACATAGCTATCCCATCAAACCCACCTTGTGTAGACATAGCTGATACCAGCCAGAGAATGCTTTTTTGCCACTGTAGCGTGTATCAGTTTGGTGAGCAAAAATAACCCATCCCAGCAAAAGCACTGTGATACCAGTATAGCTGCATCTACACTAGGGCTTTTGCTGGTACGGAAATGTCACATACATACATAAATCACACCTCTAACCAACACTGTTATACCAGCAAAAGTTTCTAGTGTAGACCAGGCTCTAGTCATGAATCATAGAAGATGAGGGTTGGAAGAGACCTCAGGAGGTCATCTAGTCCAACTAAATCACTATGAGACACTACAGTGCTTTTAGACTGAGATGGAAAGCCCAGGAAGGAAAGAGGAGTCATACCCCAAAAACCTGATCTAGTCCCTTCCTATTGGCCTTACACTGCATTCGGGAACTTCAGACTAGTGGCTCAGCCCACATGCTGCTTCCCAAGCCCAGAAAATGTTCACACGAAATCCACACTTATCTCCTCCCCCCCGCACCCCACTACTCTACAGCAGTGCACACTTGACTGTGGGGAGCAAGGCTAACCCGTAACTCACCATCTCACAGCCCCTCCCTGTACAGGGAGCACGAGGCACTTGGGTTGCTAGGATAGGACAAAAGGATTTGACCAGCTGGAGACAACGGCTTTTTAACGGAACGAACTGACACAGCCTCACAGCTGACTCAAGAGCAGCATGTCCCACCATGAACGTTTAACTTGTGCTCCAAGCGAGCGGCTGGCAGGTTAAGTCATGCTGGGGGAGGCAAAAAGGCTGGAGTGACTTGGGGGTGACTGTCCCATCAATGCCCTGGTGGGATTCCAGCAGGCTGCAGAGACTTTCATCCGGGAATGGCCTAAAGACAGAGGAAGTGGCTTAGAGACCAGGGGCACGAAGTCTTTGGAGAGCTCTGTGGAGGGCATTCCCAATGGCACATGTGGTACTAGGAAGGTGGGGTAGCCTGGAAAAGGGCTTGTTATTGGTTGCCCTAGCATGAATGGCAGCCAGAGCTCCGCCACCCTCGAGCCCTGCAGGTCCCCAGAGCTAGCCTTTCGGGGATTAGCAGAGCAGCCAGCAAAACCTCATTAAAATCAGATTTTCTCTAAGTGATTAGCGCAGGACTACACAGCAAAGCTGCCAGGAGCGCAGGGCAGCGTATGCACACAGGTTGGGCAACAGACCTGTGGAAAGAGCATGAGGCATTGTGTACACACAGGCTGGGGGACAGCTGCCACATGGGCTCCTACACACTAACTAAAGAGGCCAGGAAATTGCCTCTGCCATCTCCTGGCATACGTATCAGGGCCTGAACATGCTCAGTGTACCATGCCCTAGAAAGCAGAGCTGTCAGTCAGACAGGATCCACTGCAGATTCATCCTCCTACAGACAGCAGTGAAGGGATTCCTGTTAATGTCCTGGCCCCGGACAACATGTGAGGGAGAGGTGGGTGGGTGTGACCGTCCCAGAGACTTTGGTTGTGACTATAAGATGAATGGGCAAGCGTCAGGACTCAAGTCATAGACAAAGTCACACTGCAGAGGCTGATTCTAACTACTCATTCCTTGATGGATAAAAACAGGCCCCAAGCGAATGGACTGCAAGACGTGAGTTTTCCTTACTTTGCACAGGAAGAGGACAAGCTTCCCACATTACTAACCCCAGAGGAGGAGTCTGGGCCCAGTTCAGATGACTACGCTCGTGGGTGCAAGATGTGGAATGCAGCATCTTCATGATGTTGCCGATCTCCATCCCCCTGGCATCCGACAGAGGCCCCTCCCACGCACTGTCCTCTGCGACCTCGTCAGCCGTTCCCATGCTTCACCACTCATTCTCTCCTCCTCCCCTAGCTGCACTGCCCCCGCCTCCTGAACGTACCTCAATGATGCGGTCTTGGGGACGTAGCCCTGACGATTCAGCCGGCGAGTCTGGATCCACGGCCCGGACATACTGCCCCGGCTTGGTTTTGTCACTGTGGAGGTTGAATCCGTAGCCGTTAGGGCCCTTCTTCATCGGACAGAGACGAGGCCGCAGCTCTTTCTGCCGGGAAGGAACACACATGAAAGTGGTGGTTAGTCGTCACTTACCCTGCCTCCTGCCACCAGCCCAAGATCAGAGACTCAGCCCAGGCCTGATTCGGCACCCGTCCGGAAGCAATGTGGTCTCACAGGACTGGGAGCCAACAATTCTGCATTCCAGTCTTAGCCCTGCCTGCCATCAAGTAGGTACATGGCACTGGAACGTCAGCCTGTGTGTCTCCAGCTCCTACAGTACGTCTACACTGCGATGTAAGCCCAGGGTTTGAACTCGGGGGCTCAAGCCTAATCCCCCTGCTGTCGACACACAAATTGCCCTAACTCAGGACTTGGACCCCATGGGGTTGGAGGGTCTGAGCCTGAGTCAAAGTGGGACCCAGGGTTCAAGCCCCATTGCTCTTCAATGTAGACACAGCCCCACTGACGCATGCTCTGGGAGTCCACCAAAAGCATTCCATAATCCCACGGGCTGATTTTTTTTGTCCCCCAGACAGTCAATTTTTCCCACACTGCACCATCAACTAGGGGCTAAAGCGGCCACATTTTAGGAGGGTGCAAGGAAGTCTGGGATACGGGTGGTTGGACTTGGGCCCATACAGTGCAGATGCTGGAGCCCCAGGCTAGGACCCAGGGTTCAACAACAGGTGTTACAAATGCGTGTAGACCAGGGGTCGGCGACCTTTCAGAAGTGCTGTGCCGAGTCTTCATTCAGTCACTCTAATTTAAGGTTTCGCGTGCCAGTAATACATTTTAACGTTTTTAGAAGGTCTCTTTCTATAAGTCGATAATATATAACTAAACAATTGTTGTATGTAAAGTAAATAAGATTTTTAAAATGTTTAAGAAGCTTCATTTAAAATTAAATTAAAATGCAGAGCTCCCCGGACCGGTGGCCAGGACCCAGGCAGTGT
Source organism: Platysternon megacephalum (assembly GCA_003942145.1). NCBI lineage: Eukaryota > Metazoa > Chordata > Testudines > Platysternidae > Platysternon > Platysternon megacephalum. The sequence goes on along the minus strand of QXTE01000131.1, from coordinate 2,677,540 downwards.
GAGTGCCACTGAAAATCAGCTCGCGTGCCGCCTTCGGCACGCGTGCCCTAGGTTGCCTACCCCTGGTGTAGACGATCAAGTCCCAGGTTAAAAAACCCAGGGTCTGCTAACTTGAGTTCTACTACACCTGGGCTTCCCTTGCAGTGTAAACATATCCCTAGTCTGTAAAACAGACCCAGGAGTTAGCTGTGTCACAGAGGAGTTGAGTACTAATTTCTATTAAGTGTTCATAAAGTGCTTTGAAGTGCAGGGTGTACTATATGAACACCCTTTCATCTCCCAGGGAGGGTGCCCTCCCTTCCCTGGCCTGTCCCACAGATGGCCGACAGCACTCACGTTTCATTACCCTGCTGTTTATCTCCAGTTGCAGGACTCAGTGTTGCTTTAGAAGCAATTGCCACATGAGGGTGGAGGAACCCACATGCCCACCTGGCCTTGAAAGGCAGGCGGCTGCAGTTACTGAAGCCAAACAGATTACAGAGCATGGGGATTTCTTTAGAGAGGGATTCAAGCACTCCCAGTGCTGCCCAAACGTATTCCGGCCCCAGCTCTGCGCTGCTGTTCAAATGGCCAGGCAGGCGAGCATACAGCAAGGTCAGGCCAGAGACTACATCAAAGTGTTCTGTACCCAGGAGCCCCTTCCAATGCCCGAGCTTAGAGGACAGACCCTCCCTGTTCACACACGCACCCTCCCTTTCATATAAGCACAATCTCCCTTTAGCGGATTTCTTTCCGGGACTCAGGAGGTGTTGAGAGTATCAGAATGAGCCGTAAAGGGGAACAGACTGTGCTGTGTCGGACTACACACAGATACAAGTTATGGACTCATCTCCCTGGACAGCCTCTCCCCCAGAGAGGCACATCAGGGACTCTCAGGTGCCATTTCTACTGATTCCCACCTTAAACGCCCCGTTGTCCTGCACCCTTCCTCCACCATCAAACCAGATAACAAGGGAGCAGTGTCAGCAGGGCAACTTCCCACCACCCCAGCAACTCAGACCCTCTCGAATCAGTTCTTGGCCCTTCTCTCAATGCCAGATGCTTACTCCGAGAAGCAGAGCCTGCCTTCCACCCTGCTCCTCACACCGGGATATCTCCAAAGGGCTGAAACCCCGCAGTGCACCGTGGCACTAAGAGGCGTTACTCAGAAACCTTCCCTTCACCGAAAGGCACACAGCAGCTTCTGCACCTGCACTGGCAGCGAGCACCGAGCAGCTGGCCTCACAAGCTTGCCACAATTCCTCCATGAGCGCTGGAGCCCAATTCCCTCCTCGTGGGGCCTCCGAGTCAGTCAGGTGCGACTTCACCAGGAAACAGATTTAGTTTCCCGGGAGAATGGGGTTTTAGCATCTAAAATAACAAGGGCTTCTGGCTCAATGCCTGACAGGGCAGACGGATTCGCTGGCTCTACTTCTAGCTGCAGAGACATTCTCAGCTTGTCTCTAACAACGTCCAATCTACGGGCAGATGCTCTGGATAATTCAGCCCACAGTGTGGACTCAATGCTATTCGATGATGCCCAAGTAGCCAGGACAGCAAGACCCCCACTTCATCCCATCTAGCCAGGAGCTTGTATCCCATCCCATCAAGCAGACCTGGCTAGAGAGAGCCACCCGTGGAACAGCCAGATTTAATTACTAACTCACGTCTAGAAACCACACCCTGAAAAACCTCCTAGGACACAGAGCAGCAGCCCATCTGCTCAGCGCACAGGTCACCACGAACACATCACCAGGGCCAGAATCCAGTTCTAGGTCTTTAGCCTCATCTCCAAAGCCCTCCATGGAATCAGCCCTTGCTCCCCAAGAGTGAGCGCATCACCCCCTCCATGGCCATGATCTCCTGCAATAGCTACCTTCCACCAGAACTGTGGAACCACCCCTTTCAGAACGAATTGCAAAACTCATTCCCCTGACTTGGGTTTCCTTCAGCAAGCTCTTTACACACAAAGAACAAGGTACTCTACTGCCTAGTCAAGCTATTTCTCCATCTGCTGGGAAGCAAGAGGTTAAAATTATTTCTCTTTTCAATACGTGGGAGGTGCTCAGACACAGTGATGGTGCTACACAAGTACCTCAGGATACTTCCAGCTCCTGGCTTGTACCCCCTTCCCCCTTGACTCCTTCCCCTGAGAGTTATTAAAACCAGGCAAAAGTCTGAATAGCCCCGCAACATTCAGTGGCCCAGAAGAGATCCATCTGCCAGACATCTCTGAAGAGCTGAAGCAAGCCCATCCCTGGAATTAGATTCCTCATGTGCAGTCAGACCTCTGCTAAAGGAGAAACATCAGTTTCCAGTGTCACTCCAAGATCAACCTCCCCACCCTGCCTCCCCCCAGTGTCCTCCACTCCCTTTCTATTGCATGCCAATAGCCACACTGCCGGATACAACAGAATTTAGTGGCCCAGCTTGGTGGGTATGTGGGTCACAGCCAAGTCTGTTTATTGAAACCAGCGTTATATTTACAGTAAAGCTCTGAGAGGGACAAGGGTGGGGAGGAGGTGGAGGATGAAGTGAATATCAAGCTTAATTGGCCCTCAAACCAGACAGACCAATTACCTGTCCTGAAACTACCCACCAGCAGTTCAGCAAGAACAGAATAATCAGTGACGGAACAGCTTTCCCTGGAGGATCTCAGAGCACATTAGTCGCACTTAGCACCTGGGTAATGTAGGTACCACATTACAGATGGTAAAAAAGGCAGACAGCTTGGGGCTTGCCTAGAGCAGTGGTTCCCAAGCTGGGCTTTGTGAACCCCTGGGGGTTTGCGAAATGTTACAAGGGGTTCTCGGGAAAAAATTCCCTAATGGCAGACAGAGCTGTCCCTAGGCATCCCGGAGCCCCTGGACTTCCAAGAGCTAAGCAGATCAAAGCAAGCATCTCTATCACACTGAGGAGATTTCAACTTCAAGACTCCTTATAAGAAATGGAAAGGGAGGTGGATATTTTTTGCTGCTTTTAAAATTAAATAGGCAGCTAGTATTGATTTTAAAATTATTATGAAGAACAAGTTTAAGCTTTGTTGTAACGTGCGTTGTTTGCCTGGACTGCTCAAGACCTGAATGCTTGTGTAGGAGGAATTCTGAGTTGGCTTCTTAAATACCTTCATGCTGTTTCACATCTGATACTCCTTGATGAAACATAGGAGCCTTGTCTTATAACAGGCTTATTCAAAGTGATACAAGCTACGAAAGTGAGATCTTGGAAAAGTGTTGCCATTTTCATAATGTAATAAAAATACTGTAATGAAATAATAATTAAGAATAAATAGTGTGTAATAAGCATGTCATAAAAACAAATGTTACATTTCCAAGATCACTGCTTTTATAATTTATACTCAGGTAAAGGAGAAAATCCCTGGAAATATTCATTTTTAGGAGGGGGTTCGCGAGACTTGACATTTTAGTGAAAGGGGTTCACAGGTTGTTAAAGTTTGGGAACCACTGGCCTAGAGCAACTCAGCGAGTCTTCAATTGAACGCTGGTGTCCCAACAATGCCAAGTCCCTGCTCTAACTACTAGGGGAAACTCTCAGTGACTGTAAAATTTGAGAAGAGGCCAAAGTATGGCACAATCAACACAGGTGGTAAAACAACATTTCTCAGGAGACACAAAGAATATCCAGCTCCCCAGAGATTTAGTGTCCCCCACCCCACAGCCTTCCTCCACTGCCTTTATGTGGAGATCAAAACTGCTTCTGAAGCAGTCTTAGTGAGGAACAGACTCTAGACATGCCTGTTGACACTTGCCCCAAAATGCCGCACGGCGACGGACGGATTTGGAGCTGCTCGTAATAATCTGTGAATACTATTAACCTGGCCATTGTCTGCTTCATGCATATATTGAGTTAATTCAACAGCAGCACTGTCACAAAATGCACCCAGGAAGCGTGGTGCGGGGAGGTGGAACAAGATATACACTTCTCAGAAAGAGCCTCTGTGATTCAGGAACCTCTTGTGCTAACTGGCAGAGGGCATAGGAGGCACAGAGCTTTTCATGGATCCCGAGTCAAGTATATGTACAATAATTCACCAAAGGGTGGCATGTAAGGTCTATGCCAAAGCTCACCAATCATCATAATCATTGCTAAATGTATGTATGGATAATTACAGGTTTCAGAGTGGTAGCCGTGTTAGTCTGTATCCGCAAAAAGAACAGGAGTGATTGTGGCACCTTAGAGACTAACAAATTTGTTAGTCTCTAAGGTGCCACAAGTACTCTTGTTCTTTTTGTGTGGATAATATTTATGAAGCTATGTGTCTATACTGGAAACTAAAGCATTGAATTGAAGGCAGGTCACCAGGAGGTGACGTGCCTGGGACAGGTTCTGGTAGGCAGGGGGTAGTAGATGCTTATCTCTCACTCTGGCCATTGTCTCTCTCACAATGGAAGTCTATTAGCACACGTTGTCACCACCAGCTAATCAAGATTGCAAAATCAACAAGAGATGGCAGAATTTACAGAAAGGAACAGAGCGGGAGGGTGTCCAGCTTATGAATAAAGCTCAAAGGTCTGTTTTGATATATCTGGGGTTGCAGGGAGAGACACTGAATCCTCCACTGAGGAGGCAAGTTGGCAGTGTGGCTGGCCTCAGGAAAAAGGGATCACAGCCTGCCTGGCTGAAAAACCATGGAAAGGACTCTGGAGTGAGCCTTGCTCTATAAGACGCGAAGGTATCTAGTGAAATAAGTCTAGGTTCTAGAATGGGTGTTATGATTTTATTTTACAGGGAGGTTGTGGAATCTCCATCATTGGAGGTTTTTAAGAGCAGGTTAGATAAACACCTGTCAGGGATGGTCTAGATCAGCAGTTCTCCTAGCCCAAGGGAGGCATGGGAATGTGTCAAGGGAGGCGCAAGCTGTGTGCTTGCCCTTTAAAAAACAAACAAACAAACAAAAACTAAAGAGCTCTGTCAGCCCTGGGTGGCTGGGGCTCATGCAGAAGGGCCGTGCACACCCAGGAGGCAGGGATAAAGTGGACAGCCGGAGCCCCATTGCCCTGGGGCTGACAGCTGGAGCCCCACCATACGGGCTTGGGCTCTCCTTCCCCCACCCACTCAATCCCCCACCGAGAGGCAGCCTGGGCTCCGGCTCTTCTTCTGGAGGTGGTGGGGCTCCAGCTGTCAGCCCCAGGGTGGCAGCAGCCACACCGAAGTAAGGGTGGTAATGGGGCACTAAGTCTGATATTGACAAATATCACTTTTCACATTGCCACCCTTACTTCTGTGCTCCTGCTGGGGGAGGGTGGGGACACGTAAAGGACTACAGACACAAAGAAGAAGGGCCTGATCAAATAACTTCGAGAACCACTGCTCTAGATAACATTTAGTCCTGCTGTGAGTGCAGGGGACTGGACTAGAAGACCTCTCGCGGTCTCTTCCAGTCCTACACCTCAATGGTTACACAGAATCACAGGTCTCCAATATTTCTACTTGCTGTCATTTGAATCTCCTCTCTGTTAAACAGACATTTACTGGTTTTTACTACGAACTTACCCAAGTGCTATATGCTAAGAGGAGGGGTGATCTGAGATGGAACCGGTAAACTGGGGAGAACTACTTCTCTAGGAGCAGTGAATCTGTGGCTGTGCAGTGAATCAGGGGGCTGCTTGGAGGGTGCGGGGGTTGGAGCCTGCCCATCGCTAACCTGCAGAGGGACAGCGGAGCCTGCGTAGGCCGAGAGCAGAGGGCTTGTGTTGTCTGTGGCCAGCGAAGTCAGGGCACTGGCCTACAACTGGTAGACACATGGCTTCCTTGCACTGAGGGCAGGTGATAACAAGGTGCCTCAGTCTCGGGTACCCTGGGAAGTGCCCTGCTGCTCACTCTGATTTCACACCCAGTGGAGCTCAGACTGGGTTTGGACTACAAGCCCATGAAACCGAAAGCAAAGAACTTTGGCTGGATTGGAAGAGTCCCTCCAGCTCAGGGGGTCAGAGAGCTAAGGCGAACCCAGACTCCAGAGGTCAGGGGCCTGGGCTAAGGCTCTAGGTAAGATAGACATCCATGTAGCCGTCCTGTTGTTTTGAAATAAACCTTTCCCAGTAAGGTTACTCTTTGCTCCTGGGGTTAAAGGAACAATACCTTTGTTGCTTTAAGAAGGCTGGCTGGGTCTGGGTCACTGCATTTATTGCCAGTCACAAGCTCCTGAAGGGAAGATTTCCAAGTGCCGGGAAGCATGGTTGATGCCTGGGACCGGTGGCCCAGGACTTGGCCTTAGGCTCCCTCTGCACTACAAGATAGTGGTATGATTCCCAGCGTGCGTAGACAGACTCGTGCGAATTCACCTGAGCTAGCATGCTAATGTAGCTGTGGTAGCATGAGCAGTGGTGGCATCATGACAGCCACCCTGAGCAGAAACCTGCCTGAATCCCATGGGTATGTCCTTGGGAGACTTAGCACAGTACTGCCACCGCTGCCCACGCTCACACTACTTCTTTAGCGTGCCAGCTCACAGGAGAGCGGGCGCGAGCACGTCTGTAGAACCCGGGAATCAGACCGCCAGCTCATAGCACAGGCTTAGCCCAAGAGTGGGAGAATCGTCTGGTCCCACCCCAGTAAAAACACAGGGCCATCTGTGGGGATGCCCTCAAAGACCAGAGAAGGGTCGGAGGTGCAGCTAGCCCTGTAACCATAACAGCGACCATCTGATTTGGACAGTGATCTAGACAGTGTAAAGCAAACCCTGCACAACACCCCAGGCTCTAGCTTGGAGGCTTAGCGTCTGCAAAAGCACTTAGTCAAATGACAACAGGACTTGGCACAACACCCCCCTCTCCCACCCGTAAGGGCTGATATGATCAAACACTGTGGGCTGGCTTGGGGATTGCAGCACCATTTCCCAGCACGTGCAGCTGTCACCCTCTGGACCTGGGCATGACGGTAAATCCCTGACCTACCTACCCATCATACTTCCAGCGTTCCCTCACGGCGATACCTAGCCACCAACACCAGCAATTAAGCTTTGCATTCAAGTTTATTATTGCAAGCTGCAGGACTGCATTTGGACTCTGCCCTTGCCCTTCTAGTTAGGCTGCTCTTGTTTGTTTATTTTTTTAATATTGATTCATGAGCTTCTGCTGTTGGGAGACTTGTTCTCACCGACTGAACGAGTTGTGCCCCGGCTTCCAAAATGCAGCCTCTTGCTCATCAGAGGCCAGTTCCCCGGTATCCTGAAGTTCCAAAACCAAATAAGCCTCAGAAGGAGTCTAACCAAAGGGACCTCTTGCTGCCAATGCATCCAGCCGCCCTGGGATTCATGCAAGATTGCTGGAAAGAAGCCTCTCTCCCTGCCTCTGCTGCACCAGCTGGCACAGAGCTCATACCGCCAGCAGGGCAATGCACTGTAGTTCCTTCATGGTAGTGGTATAGAACAGAGGCCCCAGTCTAACAGTGCCATGAGCAGCGCTCAGTTTGCCTCTTACCGAGGACAAATCACAGCAGAGTCTTGAGCAAGACGTCACGTTTACCGGATCTCCTGCCCCAGCATGAGAGAGATGGCTCCACTCTGTGTGTGCGCGCACACACACACACACACCCCCCCCCCCCCGGCTCTGCTGGCAGAGGCTGCAAGTTACTTCCCACCGATAACTCCGAACAAAGCTGGGAGGCCGGGTTATTCCCTCCACAGGGAGCGCCCGGAGCCGGGAGGCGTGGGGAGAGGACTTTGCACAGGCATAGCTGGTGCGGCCGAGTCCCGTGGGCGGTTTATAAATAAGTCATTAATATATTCATTACATTTCATCCTCTGAAAGGCAGGATCCCTCATTAACTCAGGCCTCACAACAAGCCTGCCCAGCAGGGGGTCGGGGCTAAACAGGGCCTTTGAAGGGGATGAATTTAAAGACCAGAGTTTTTCTGGGGGGTGGCGGGAAAGATCTTTATGAGCTGCTGAAAAATTCATTCCGTCTCCTCCCCCCAGCCCCGGGCTATGGAATGTATTCCCCAGTGCCAAGTTCACACCGGTCATTTCCCTGCGCTTCCCCCGCCACGGCAGGGGCTGCATTGCTAACGGGCCTCCCAACTGGTTTCATTCAGCTTCAGAATTGAAGGGCCTGGGGCCTTTTCAAAGACAGGAAAGTAAGACAACACCCCCCACAAAGGACACTAAACCAAACCCTCTCCTCTGAATGCTGAGCCCACCCCCTGTTGTTCTCAGGCAACTCTGTGGCCAAGAAACCATTTCGACCACTCTGATTTTTTCAGCGCGTCTCTATCTGCCGTGCTCAGTGCAAATCTACTCCCATGAGAACGCAGCACTTCCGCTGCAGCCTCTGAAGACAAAATGTATCTCCTGCCACCATGTCCATGGGACTCCCCACTTCCTGTGGACACACTCCGCCGGGATCCCCAGAGGTGGGCATGGAGGGATAACTTAAGGCAAGATCCAGAGATCCTAGATAGGGAGGGGACCCACAAATCCAAGCTACCCCAGGGCAGGGCTACCATCAGACAGTGGTAAGCTCTGCCCTGGGGACTGGGGAACAGGAGGTAGCATTGGAAGAGCAGGGAGCCTGGAGTGCTACTTTTAGAAAGGGAGGGGGCTTTGTTGGAGTTGGATCTGGGCCTCATTTAGCCCCGATCCACCTTTGTGGGCAGGCTGTATCTAGAGCAGGGGTGGGCAAACTTTTTGGCCCGAGGGCCACATTGGGGTTGCGCAACTGTATGGAGGGCCGGGTCGGGAAGGCTGTACCTCCCCAACCAGCCTGGCCCCCTCCCCTATCTGCCCCCTCCCACTTTCCACCCCTTGACTGCCCCCCTCACAACCTCCCACCCATCCAACCCCCCTGCTCCTTGTCCCCTGACTACCCCCTCCCGGGACCCCCGCCCCCTATCCAACCCCCCTGCTCCCTGTCCCCTGACTGCCCCGACCCCATCCACACCCCCACCCCCTGACAGTCCCCCCGGGTCTCCCACCCCCTATCCAACCCCTCCCTCAGGGTCCTCGTCCCCTGACCACCCCCTTATCCAACCCCTCCGCTCCCTGTCCCAACTGCTCTCCCGACCCTTATCCACATTCCCGCCCCCTGACAGGCCCCCCGAGACTCCCACCCCTCCCTGCTCCTCATCGCCTGACTGCCCCCCCAGAACCTCCACCCCATCCAACTGCCCCCTCCTCCCTGACTGCCCCCCAGGACCTCCCGCTCCCTTACCCAACCCCCCCGCTCTCCGCCCCCTTACCAGCAACAGGAGTTCGCAGCCATGACACCCGGCCAGAGCCAGCTGCGCTCCCCACGCTGCCCAGTGGGAGCGGCGGGCCAGAGTGTGGCCCGTACAGCAGCATGGCTGCAGGGGAGGGGGAAAGTGGGGGAGCTCAGGGGCCGGGCAGGACGGTCCTGCGGGCCGTAGTTTGCCCACGTCTGATCTAGAGCCAAGCCAGAGGCTGATTGTACATCAGCCCTTGACTGACGCTCCAAAATCACTCAGCACTCTTTTAGCCCAAGGTTTTAAACTGTCCAGCTCTCTTGGTTTAAGTGTGGGGGAGGGTGGGTTTCTGCCCACCGTGGATCAGATATCAACGTAAAAACTCTTCTAGACTTAGGGTAAGATTTTCATAAGCTCCAAGGTTCCACTGAAAGTCAGTGGGACTTAAACTCCAAAGCTACTTCAGCACAGACAGGGTGAGACTGTTTGTACTCATAATACGAAGCTGGACAGGCCTCTTGGTGAAGGAGGTGCCGATCACCATTTGCAACAGGCGTGGAACGGTGTTGCTGAACTTTTTGTCCTGCGTTTGTTCAGTTCTTTGCACAGTGGGGCCCTGGGCCATGACTGCGGCTCATGGGCTCTGTTGCAATACAAGTAATAAATAGCAACACCTAGATATGAAGGTGTCCTTCACCATGGTATCTGAGCGCAACGCTTCACCTGACCAGTGCCAGCAGTCACAAACAAGCTTTTAATCTCGAGAGGGGGGCTGGTTCCCCAGAATGTAGGACAATGGCCTGGAATGAGGCAGTCAGAGAGAGTAATATGGAAAGCTACAAATGATGGGGTATCTTCTCTTACAGAACTTTTGCTCTACCTATAGTCCCACGCTTCAACATTCCCAGCGAAAAGTCATCTGGGGCTTCTACTTCCTGGTTCCTGCTAACCACCATCCCCACTGTAGCCATGCTCTCATCTTAGCCTATAGCCTTAGTGCCTTCATGGAGTGACACCATCCACACAACTTGTTAACCTGGGGAACTTACTGCCATAGGTTAGTAGGATTGAAAGGGGGCTGGATTTGTTATATGGATAATGAAGATATCCAGTTAACATATGACTCCCCACTATGGGCAGCTCATTCCACCACCACCCATTGTGAAATTTTTAACACCTTCCTCAGAGAGGAAGGATGGACCAGTTAGAACACTAGCCTGGGACTTGGGAGACCCAGGTTTAGTTCCCTGCTCCACCCCAGACTTCCTGTGTGACCTTGGGCAACTCACTTAGGACCAGATTCTTACAAGAATTTAGGCACCCAACTCCCATAGTTATGAGCTAGGTACTGTGACAAAGTTCCTCCTCTACCTTGGTGGGTCCTGCGCTTATTGGCGGATTTGCTCACCTCACAGATTCACCCTGTGGGTCGGGAACAGTCCAGAGACCTTCCCCTCTGGTAGAAACCACAGTCCAGGTCAATTCCTCCTGTGTTTGATCAGGAGTTGGGAGGTTTGGGGGGAACCCGGGCCCGCCCTCTACTCCAGGTTCCAGCCCAGGGCCCTGTGGACTGCAGCTGTCTAGAGTGCCTCCTGGTACAGTTGCGCAACAGCTACAACTCCCTGGGCTACTTCCCCATGGCCTCCTCCCAACACCTTCTTTGTCCTCACCACCGGGCCTTCCTCCTGATGTCTGATAACGCTTGTACTTCTCAGTCCTCCAGCAGTACGCCTACTCACTCTCAGCTTCTTACACACCTCTTGCTCCCAGTTCCTCACATGCACTTCCTCTCCTCTGGCTCTCCCTGGCTTCCCCTGGCCTGACTGGAGTGAGCCCTTTTATAGCATCAGAGGGGCCTTAATTAGAGTCAGGTGCTTAACAGCCTCACCTGACTCTTAGCAGGTTAATTCGAGTCAGGTGTTCTCATTAGCCTGGAGCAGCACCTGCTCTGGTCACTCAGGGAACAGAAAACTGCTTATCCAGTGGCCAGTATATCTCCCTTCTACTACTCTGCTGTTCCCAACCGGTCTGGATCTATCACAGTACCCAAGCACCTTTAAAAGTCTTCCCCCTTAGGTTCTCTGTGCCTCCGTTCCCCATTTGTAAATGGAAGCTAATACTTCCTTACCTCACCATGCACTGGAGGCGCTCAGATGCTACTGGAAGGGGGGCCATATAAGGACCTAAGACTAGATTAGACATCCTCCGAAGCACCTGGCACAGGTGGCTGTCAAAGATGGGATGCTGGACCAGTGGTCTGACCCCAGTATGGCAATGCCTATGTTCCTAGAATCCTCCTCCTTTGAGGACAGTTCTAGGTTACTTAATTCCTGGTACATGTTGACTTGCCATTAAAATACTTGATAAAGAACCTGTTGCCCATTTTTCACAAGGAACAATCCACTATCTAACGGTCACCTTCAAACAGGGTCTTTGATTCACCTTTGTGACTACTAGGATTGTTGTTTGTGTTATTAAAAACAGTCCCAGCTCCCCCAAACCCTAAATTCCCTTTAACCATCAAACGCAAAGCAAGCCTTAGCATACAAGTTCCCTTTCTTCATACCAGTCAGCCAGCTAAACCGGATGCCGTGCATGCTTTTCAGTTCCTTGCTGTATGCCAAGGAGTGTATTGCAGTTGTTCCTGTGATACAGCAATCTCAACGTATAGGAGGTGCAAGGTGACCATTGTCAGATTCTGTGAAACATGCAGGTTTGTATTGTGTTGCATTTGACAAACAGAATGGCAACATGCTAGAAGGGGCAGAGATCAGGGTGACCATTCATCCTGATTTGGGGAATTTCCTCACTTGAGCGCTACAGCTACCATCTACACGGCAGTGCATCCTAGAGGCCTCATTGAGATTCCCCCCCACCCCGCCCCCGTTGTGCTAGGCACTATAAGGGACAGTCCCTACCCCCACAAGAGCTTAGAGTCTAACAAGGTTGAGTTTCTCAACCTTTGCATTGCATTAGTGCTCAGTTTTGGGGCCTACCGTACCAAAATGCATACTAGAGCCAGAGTCTCCTGGATTGACCACACCTGGCTCTTCGCCCACATACTGTATCAGGAAACACCCTGACAGAGAGAGAAAGAGGGTGAGGCAATGTCTTTTATTGAACCAACTTCTGCTGGCGAGAGAGAGCTCTTCCTCTGTGTAGTTCCAAAGCTTCTCTGTCTCACCAGCAGAAGTTGGTCCAGTAAAAGATATTACCTCACCTACACCTCGTCTCTCCAATATCCTGGGCCTGACACGGCTACCACAACATTGCAGGAAAACACCTTTGACAGAAAACCACTATGCCCACAGTGCCCCTTCAAGATCCCTTAAGGAGCAAGATGCTCTGGCTTCTTGCCCTGCACACTAATCTCACTACAATGCCGTGCTCTGAGCAGAACGTACCATGACAAAGAACAAACAAGCAGAACAAGTTCCTTCAGAAATACGGTTTGCTTTTGAAACAAGAGTTGGGCTCTTCCCTCCCATTTCAGATTCCTCCTCCACGGCTGAGGCTCAGGGCTTGACACTGGTTAAGCAATAAATCCGAGCAAAAAAAAGAAGGGGCAGCAAGTACGCTGGCATGACTCCAGCACTCATCCTCTGGGCCCATGCCCACACCTTCATGAGTTCTAGGGCACGGGCAAGAAGAGACTCAACCCTCTGAAAGACTTTCCCATTGCTAAGACTGAAATTCCTGCTGACACAATGGTGCAAAGGAAGAGCTGCTGAACCCTCCCCCACCCTCAGAAACCCACACAGACTCTTCCTTCCTGCGCACGTCAAACTATCAGCAAGAGACACATGCACAAGAGACACATGCAAGGACATCTAAGTTCCCCACCTCCTTTCTCCCTGCAGAACAGGGCATCCCTGTGAACCCAGCATCATGGAATCCAGGTGCCGGTCTGAATAGGATCAGTGACACACAATACACTCTCACTTTAGGTCCCCACTGTAACAGGCTGTCTTACCCTTGGAAAGCTGGATGCCTGGGGCCCAGCCAACCCTGATTACTAAGGAGCCACACCTGGGTGTGCATCAGGTGACTTCCCTATCAAGAGGGGCAGGAGGCTGCTGTAAAGGGGGGGGGGGGCCCTCAGGAAGCTGTGGCAAAGACTGAGGAAAGGCTCCTGCGGGGAGGACCCAGAGACCAGTAGAGTTGCCCCAGCGAGGAGGGCTAGGAGTAGCCTGCTAAAGCAGGAAGGCCCTGAGATACCAGGGGAGTTTGAGGCTGTGCCCAGCTTAAAGATGGAGGGAAGGTTTTTGGATTTCAACTTAAACTTGAAGTTAATAAACTAGACCTTACAGGAGGGCTGCTGTTATTGATATTTGTAAAAGCCTCGTTTGGAATTTATTGAGGAACCAAGAGGGGAAACTGAGGCAAGGGGCCACTTGCAGAGCTGCCCTGAGGCCACTCATTTCCAGCAAGCAAGTACCTCTCTCTAACATTGACACTGAATGCCTGTGCCCACATTTAAACCATTTCCCAACACTTAAGACCAGAGCATTTGCAGCCACCTGGTAAGTATCAAGCTCCCGTTCCAAACCCAAGCTACAGATTGGGTTAGGGTAGTACCCAGCATGCTTTCTGATATTATTTTGAAGAGGCCTTTCCTGCACTGAAAGTGTGCTGGCTGGAGCTCTGCCGGAGAGCTGGCCCATCACAGTTCTTGGGTCTTTGCTTGACAGCAGTTTTGTAACCCAGGTGTAATTCACGAGGTTCAGCCTCCACTTTGCATAGGGCCTTATTAACAGTGGAGTGCAGATGGCTTCTTGAATTACCCACTTGGGGCCTAGCTCTGTACAACACAGAGATGCAAATGGCGTCTTCGCAATGCACAGTTGTACTGCACAGTTATGAACAGTCAGACTGACTTGAGATGCATTTTATGCTCCTCCACATCTGCTCTGTGACTCAGAAGAGAGTTTCTTAGCATTCCAGGTAGAGATTTTAGCTTCACTGTTTCTCCCTGCTTCTAGGTTTCAAAAGCCAGCTGGGAAGTCAGCAGCGATTCACCCTCATACCTAGCCATCCCTCACATTACATCCTCATGAGAAACTCATTATTCCATTACCTAGGGGATCACGCGTGGTACAAAGAGCGCCACAGTTTAACACTAGCTTGAGAGATGAAGGTCCCAGGAAGCTGGATGGCTGCTTGAGTTGGCGGTGTTACTGAAAGCTTCACTACTGTTAAAATCTGCACTCTGACCGCTGTCAAGATGGGGCAGCTACAGTCTGCAACAGGTCAGGATGCAGCATTAGCAGCTGCCGCCTGGCTCAGAAAGCAACATGTGGTTTTCAGACACCCACATGTTGCTTCAGCACTTGGCAGGAAGCTCAAATGCTATGAGCAGTAAGTCGAGCACTACTTAGAGTTGCGCCTCAAGTCGTTACGCAAGTAGTTGCTCCTAAGGCTGCAGCAGAGGCTGGACCAGAGAGGATACAGTCTCTCTTGACCCTATGCATAAATAGTAGGGCCCAATTTGAGCTCAGTTTAGTCATTCTGCAAAGAGAACCAGCCCCTCCACCCCCCGTGGCAGTTTTATTGTTCACTTTGCTGAGTCAGCTCCCGTTACAACGGTTATCATTATGCAAATAATCGTCTGTCCCCTTGAGCACCTCGGTGGCAAAAGCAGAAGTGCTGGTCCTGCTAATTGGCTGTAGTCTCAGCACTGCAAGGCCAGGGATGCTGGACCATTGAACAGCTTCCACAGCCTGTCTTCTCTAGTGCTTGAGTTTCAAAGGTGCTGAGGGCCTGCAGCTGTCCTTGGCTTCAGAGAGGTGTGTGTGTGTGTGTGTGTGTGTGTGTGTGCGTGCGTGTCAGGCCCCAAGAATAGGAGGACTTGGGAGTTTCTAGTTCTACCGTTTATAGTCCACATTGGTATTTTTATTGCGTTTATCATATTGATTATGAATCATTCCACTGCCCTTGAGAACTTTGATGGGGGAAACTTATCAAGTTGTTACAGCTGCAGGAAATGGAGGGTCAAGTTCAAGGCCGTTTGTGCTTATTTAAAGAGCCAGTTCTTATAGTTTTTAAAGAGTCCAAAAGGGGATTGGTGACATTTCTGGCCCAGTTGCACTAACAAAGCGCGTGAACCTGTTTATAAGCAACGTTGCACCTATGTGCCAAGTTACATACCGGAATAAGCTAACCCTCGTGGGCTATGATCACACCAGCGTGACAGCTGGAGTTTCTCCCCTCCCCAACATAAGGCCTGGGGACAAGCAAAGAACACATTCAGCTCTTCAGGGAGTCTTGCATATCACCTTAGAGCAGGGGTCGGCAACCTTTCAGAAGTGGTGTGCCGAGTCTTCATTTATTCACTCTCATTTAAGGTTTCGTGTGCCGGTAATACATTTTAACCTTTTTAGAAGGTCTCTTTCTATAAGTATGTAATATATAACTAAACTATTGTTGTATGTAAAGTAAATAAGGTTTCAGAATGTTTAAGAAGCTTCATTTAAAATTAAATTAAAATGCAGAGCCCCCTGGATCGTTGGCCAGGACCTGGGCAGTGTAAGTGCCACTGAAAATCAGCTCGCATGCCGCCTTCGGCACCCGTGCCATAGGTTGCCTACCCCTGCCTTAGAGTGTCCCAGTTCGGACAAATCAGAGCAGAGGTTTGAGGTAAAATTTTCAAAAGCACCTCAGTGACTTAGGAGTCTAAGTTTCATTGACTTTCAGTGAGAATGAGGCTCCTACGTCACTTTTGAAAATAGGACTTGCCTCCAAGTGATGCAGGAGCCTTTCTGAAAATGCTACGCTCGTTCTCTTAACCAGCCTGGACTCCCTTTTGAGTTCCCATAGGCTGGGAGGTCTGAACTCTGCTTCAGATTCAATATTCATCAGTTTACAAGATCAGATCTAGGAGCAAGGTCCTGATCACTTGTCCTTAGAAGTCTCATAGCACTTCTCTCAGGACTAAAGATGTACGTCCAGCTCACTGGGGCCAACTCCAATTCGGGTCTCTCTTCCCCCTGTAATTCTGATCCTATGTTCTTCACTTCCTGCCCTAAACTTTTCTTTAGCACCTGTGTATCATTCAGACAGTGGCTGCCTTTCACTGGTCAGCAAAGAGGACCATCAAGAGGGCTGGGTGAACACTTGATTTTTTCAGTTCATTGGCAGTGCCAAGAAATAAAAGTTTGGTTTGAGTCAAACCAAATTTAAAAGATTCCAAAAAATTTCAGCCAGTCAAAAGAGTTCATCTACTATTTGCTGAACAAAATACAGCCAGCAATATCCACTAAGTCATCTAGCCCTCCCCTAGGTCGATTTTCTAGGCCTTTGTCCAGTCACATTGGGCGTGTCCCAAGCAATGGGAGCGTCTACCATTTCTCTGTAGAATAATCCACTAGCTCTCCTCATTAGCGATGTTTCCCCCCATATTCATCCTAAATGTTCCTTTTCTAAATGGAATCCCCTTACTCCTGAATATGCCCCCTTCATATCACTCCCTCCTGGATGTTTACACCCTACCATCTGGAGAGACTTTTACATTCAGATGCTATAGATCAGGGGTTCCCAAACTTGGTTTGCGGCTTGCTCAGGGTAAGCCCCTGGCAGGCCGCGAGATGCTTTGTTTACCTGAGCGTCTGCAGGTACAGCCACTCGCAGCTCCCAGTGGCCACGATTTGCCATTCCCGGAGTTCCCATTGGCTGCAAATGGCGAACCGCGGCCACTGGGAGGGAGATGCGAGCGGCTGTACCCGCGGACGCTCAGGTAAACAAAGCGTCTCGCGGCCCGCCAGGGGCTAATCCTGAACAAGCTGCGAACTAAGTTTGGGAACCCCTGCTATAGACCATCTGTTGTTGCTTGTCTTACAATACAAGTATAAGCTCCTTGAGGCAGGGATCATCTTTTTGTTCCGTGTTTGTAGAACGCCTAGCATAATGGGGTCCTGGCCCCGCCCTGAGACTAAATAATACAGTGAGGAGCACCATAGAAATGCCTATTCATAAATATGCAAAGCTTAATGAAAAACCTTTGCGTATTTATGAAAGTGCTTTCAGATCCAGCTGGAGGGGAGGAACAACCATCAGAAATGTGCTGCAAGAGTCAAGGTAACAGAGCCCTCCCCCTGCTCCACCCCTGCTACCTTAGGGCTCCCTAGACCTTACACTGCGAACAGCCCTGGTCTGTCTCAGCTCCGAGTTAACACAGGGAGGAACATTTACTCCATTCCAAGGAGTCATGGCATTGCAGGGGAGGGGAGCCAGACAAAAGCACAAGTGTGTTTGTGGAGGGGGTCTCAGAAACAGAGCCCCCCACATCTCTGGACTGTGCCGGCTGAATGCAGCAGGTTTCCCCCCGTTCCCTAGAACAAAGTGAGCCAAGTATCAACCAGTCAGTGCATGACAGCTTGCCCTCCTGCCAGAACGTGCCTTGAGCTCATTAAGCAAATAAAGTCAAGTCCAGCCCAATAAAGCAAATAGGACTCTGACACATGCAAATCTGATGAGCACTACCTGAAGACTCATTATTAACCCCGACAGGACCCAGAGAACTCCCCACCCCCTCGTGCCCCAGAACACTAGCTGACAAGAGACTCTAATCAGCTGAGAAGTTAGGACAGTTAGTGGATTCTTCTTGATCCAGTGGCTGAGCCTTGAGTTGCTTCCCCCTCCACAGCCAAAGGGAGATGAGCAATTCTCGAATCTCAGCCAATGAGGGAGGCAAATGCTACCCAGAAATTATAGGAAGAACTCCTTTCTGTGTCCCACCCAACACCACTTGTATCACATCATCAGGATGCCAGGGGACAGATTTCAAAGCAATCTCAGCTTCCATTTAGGCACCTGACAGAAGTGCAGAGAATTTCAACAGTAGTCAGCACCCAGCAGTTCTCAATGGGGGGTGCTGGCCTCTCTTGAAAGTCTGGTCCAAGACACGGTTTAATCTTTCCTGATGAAGCGGAGAGGGGAAGATGAGGTTCCTGGGCCTTTGAACGGAGGAGATCACTGTGGAGACTCCCCAGACGCACCTGCAGCCAGTCAGTAATCAGCACTGAACAAATGTTGCAAGACTAATACCTTACAGGCCAGATTTTAGCAGAGAGCCTCTAAGCCTCACTGCGGGGAGCTTCCTCCCACCAGCACTGAAAAAAAATATCGCTGCCAGCCTCCAGCTCAGTGTTGATCCTTCACTTCCTCTCATGCAGCTCTCTGAGAAAAAGCTCCTTCGGCAACCTGAAGGGGAATATCCACAAACGGATCTTCACTTTGCTGTCACGTGTCTAGGGTCCCGGAGGCCAGCCAGGTATCAGTCCCAGCCCAGGTAGGGTTAGGAGTTCCTGCTACCTGTTGAGAAACACTGACCTTCCGCTACGCTGGATGGGCCGTGGCGTCTGTCCCATTTTGCAAGCATGTACTTCCCGTTTTTTGGGGAGGAAGAGAAACTGCCCTAGTGTGAACTCCCTGCTCCGGGCTTGCATCACATGCCAGAGCCTCCTTTGTCAGCCACCCTGGCGACAGGAGCAGTCTCATTTCCACAAGACACAGCTAGTTCCGAGTGACTGGGCAGAGGAGGAAGAGATACTGGGAGCCCCATGCCCTGAGCTAGTGCCTGATAAAGGAGCCTTATAGTTCTCACCACACTGACTGTGCAAATGGTCACTGATCAGGGATTCCACCTCCCCCACATACATTCCCTGTGCCCTGCTAACGTCCATCTGCCTCGTGCCATGTAGATCAAGTATCTTGTGGACCCCCCTCTTCTCTCAATGCTGCTGTTTCCATGGAGAGCTGAGCTTTCTGAACCACAGCTGGGTGTTACAGTAACTATCTCGTGGCTCGGCGGTGTTTTGACACTTACACAGGGTTTTCATCCAAGGGCCTCAAAGAGCTATGGATAATTCAGCCATACCCAGGCCTTCATGGTATGCTGAGCCATGGGCAGGGAGATCACACAGCGCACAATTATTCGTCCCTTTCCCAGCTAGCGTGAAGTGACGGATAAGGAGCCGAGTGGACGCCCCCATCCTAAAACAAGCATCGGGGGGACCTACCAGCTTTGGTCATTCTGCAGGGAGACTAGGCCCTACCAGAGGTAGGGATCAGCAGACACCGCCACAGGCAGAGCTGGCTGCCTCTGGAACGGACAGACACAAAGTAATCGCACACTCAAGTTGAATGGGATTCACTCGACAGAAGAGCCATGCCCCCAGATTTTCTTCAGCAGGGTACTTTGAGGAAGATAGGGAAATAAGAGACAGACACTTTCTGTAAATGACTGTACGAAGCCAGAGGCAGCCAGAGAACGGCCCTTAAGCATCAAAGAGAAGAGGATTTAAATACTGCTAGAGAGGCAACTACTCCCCACAGGGACCCTTGTTTAAAGCACAGCCGCAACTGAGCCCTTCTCGCCCTGCACATGGGACATTGAGGCATTACAGTCGAGTAATTACTATCAGAACCTGGCCTTGTACCTGCTCCTCCACCCAACACGTTCAAGGGTGTGGTAAAGAACAAGGACAATACACCCCCACATCACAAAGAGTCTCTGCTCCGCCCTGATAAGAAGTCCCTATCTTAACTAACTCCAGTTGGCATAATTTGGCAAAACAGTTTGACAGACACCTGCTGATGGAATCTGGCAGTGCAACCAGTTTTTCATTCCTCCCATCATAATTCATTCTGACGTGTGGCTTTAACTGTCTTGGATCTAAAGCCTGAGTTGTGCCTGCATTAAGGAGAGTACAATATGTTTGTCCCAAAGCAAACAGGACTCAGAGCTGTCTAAGGCCCTGGGCACCTTGCCACGATGTAAACATCTTGTTGTCAGGACACAACTGATATGGTTGCAACATATTAAAGATCAGTGGTAGGGAATGCCAGATTTCTGCCCCCTACAGAAAAGAAAGGCAAACTACATCAGTTTCTTCCTCTCCCAAGTGACATCAAGAGAAGATTCCTCTCATTTTAATGAGGTAAGATGAACAAAAACTTTTACCCCCAGCCCAGTCTGAGGGGAAGTGATTCTTGCTCCCCTCAGAGGGACTGGCAAAAGCCACTTGAGCCCTGTAAGATTCCCATTTGTGGGATATCCAGTAGTACAGAACCCTGCTAACAAGTCTGAGCAAGAGGCAAGAGCTGTCTGTGCCAAAAGGCCTGAAATTTTCCATCCGTTTGTGCAAAGGGCATTTGACACAGTGGGGCAGATGGCCAAATGGGAACATGTGTTCTGGCTCCAGGCTAAAGTCCAATATAGGGAACAATTAGTAGAACTATCATTCCTCAGCAGTTAACAGTAAGAATGTTAGCTCAGCAAAAGCACCAAAGTCCATCCACTCCCTCCTATCACTGTCTCCAATTATCATCTCCTTAAGAACGCCCTGCTCCTCCTCTCACACCAGCTGTTGTATCCTGTAATCAGGACCTCCCTCCACAGAGTCTAAGTCTAAAGCTTCCAGAACCTTTCTCTAGGCCCCCACTGGTTGTCTTCTAGTATGAACACAACCTCTGACAGGTGACCCCCTTGTAGACCATACTTTGAACTTCTAAATGCTCTAGAGCTCTCAAAATAGTGTTAGGGCCTGACCTTTACAGGTGCTGAAAGCCTTCAACTCACAGAAGTTGAGTGGAGCTTATTTGAGACCACATCTGACCAATATGGTTATATGGTGATAGTTCAACCTTTCACTTTGATGAGCCATTTTGTCCTATTTATATCCTCAATTGTTTGATAATTAATCCTTCTCAGCTCTCTTCTTCAGCCTGTGAGAGAGGTGGAGCCAGCAGTCTCCCAAGTGTCAATGAACCAGATGTCTCTCCTCCCACCCTTGAACGCCAGTGAGCAATGCACCTGCCATGTCAGCTATAGGATTTTATACAAGGTCAATTTATCCTGATCAGAAAGAGGGACACTGCTTCTTCCAAGATTTATTTCTTAGATGTTTATTTCTCCATCCCCAGGGAAGATAACCCAGCTTTATTATTTAATAGGATCTATTGAGGAGGTCCACCACAGACTGGTGAAAACATACAGTATTTGTGTAACCCACACATCATCTGGGCGTGGTGCTCTGTCCCATCTAGAGAGAGAGAGATAAACGAGTCTGCTCTACAGCCTTAGTTAACAGCCAGTTGGCTTTTAGCTCATGCTGTAGAGGTCCCTGGTTCGATCCCGCCTGCTGACGACCAGGGTCTGTCGGCGTTACCTTTGCAACAATGGACATATTTTCCATTACGTAAATAAATAGTCATTAGATCATGAAGCCAGGGCATCCATTAGAAGCTACTCCAAGTAGGTAATGGGCAATTATTCTCAGTTCCAGAGTCTCTTTCCTTCCACATCTTCTCTCTACTGTGTTTCCATCTGTATTTCTACTAAAATATTGTAGAAGACAGACATACATTTCTGAATTGATATGTTTCCATATTTCAAGACTTGCAGTCAGCATGGATCAAAATTCCCCTCCCCTTTTATTCAGTTTTTATTGTTTCTATGATGGAAGCACCTAGAGGCCTGGCTCCCATTCTTCTAGGCACTGCAAAAACAGAGACAGCCCCTGCCCCAAAGAGTTTACAGCCTAAGCCTTTAGTCAGATGGAGCAGCATAAAGAAACAATGAGAAGACACTGATCAGTATGAAAAACTGTGGTCACAGCACACCAGCAGCCTGACCATTGTCGAGGGTTTTTTGGGAGTTGTGGTGTTTGGTTTCGTTTCTTTAAAAACGTGCATCACAGCAGAGAAGAACTGGAAGGACAACACAGTTCTACTAGTTTTCCACCACCTCCTAACTAGCCACCAGCCACTGGTTCTTTCTGAAGAGTGCAGCAGGCAGGCATGAAGTCCACAGAGATTTAAGAACTAGTTTCTCAGCTACACACGTGCCCCAAAGTTAAAGGGCCCTAGACACTTACTCTGAGACCCATCTCATCCTGACAGAGGCCCTCATCTCTCTTCCCTCCTCACCAGCTAGGAGCTACACAATATGAATGAGAGGGAGAAGCATTCAATCTTATATTGATACATGCAATAGTGGAACTTTAGTCCCATAAGCATTGAGAAGGCAATATCCCTCCCCCATGTGGTTCAACCATGACCCACATCCGTACCTTTAAGAGTAACTATACCACCCTCACTGCAACACTTGAAAAGAAAGTGGAGTCTTTTGAGAAATAATATTTCAAACATCCCAACTACAGCAACATGGCAAGATGGAGGCCTAGGGGTTACTAATGAGCAGGAGATGCTTAAACGAGACAAACAAAAGACACCCTTCTGTGAAAAGTAACCATCGCAGGTAAAACAAGTAACACATTTAAGAGTATTTCCTACAGAGAAAGTATTTCCTACATTTTTCCAGTTTGTTTACTTTGTGCATTTGTACACAATGGGGTCCTGGTCCTTGACTGGGGCTCGTAGGTGCTTCAGAATATTTCCATCAACAACTTTGAATAGTCAGTATCACTGGTTCCCTCATATAATCAGTTTCTTCTGTTTCTGTCACTCTTTCATATGGCTACATGAGAATTCCTAAAACTTTTGGATGTAGGGAGGGGTTTAAACCTAAAGAAACTAGAGGAAGGTATCTGGCCTGGATTCCTCTGCCTCCCTCACTTCTTTCTCTCTCATTTGCCCTTTATTTACATGTCTACCTCTGCTTTCCCAACAGGAGGAGGTGCATTTAACAAAAAATTGGAAAACGTGATTGTAAAAACTATACAAAGATAGCTTTATGGGCTGATGTAGTACTTGAGATTATTAGTATTATTTAACAGGCTAGATTTCAAGTTGATGGCATCTCTTTAAAAGGGGCACTCGAGTTAAAATTTGGGCTAAAACAAAAATTTGAGAGGTTTTTTTAAACAAACAAACCAACCACAGAACTTATTTTCAAGGCAACATGAATGTTAGTATTATCTCACCCCCGCACACCCGTCATTTCCCTGCAGCATTTGCAACCCAACTATTGCTGCATTTTGTTAGTGCAAGAGAACCAGAAAGTGACATTGACTAGCAAGGATAAACTAAAATGAAATTGACCAGTTTATTAAAGCTGAGAGAAATGCAACAGTCTAGAGTGGATCCTGCATTAAAAATCAAACTCCATAGAAAAAAGTATTTCGCCACCAGTAAGACAGGTCAGGGAACTTTTTAAAACAGAAGACATTTGCCCCTTTAAGGTACACACTGCTCTTTGCACTACAGTACAGAATGGTACCTGGGTCTCCTTCCAGCATAGGACAGCAGAGACTGCGCCTGGCAGATATGGGGATATAGAGATGCTAGAATCTAACATGGAAATTCCTGGAGCATACACAGATGGCACCACCTAGCCACGCAGAGTCCGCCCCCCCTCTAAATTCTCTTCCCCAACAGAAAGCAGCCAGACTCTCCTGCCATGGCAGGTAGGTGCCAGCCCTACATTCAGCTGGCACACAGCAGCAGCGAATGGACTTCCTCACATTTCATAATCAAAGGTGAGGATGGACGTTATCCCCAGCTACAAGAACAATCAGCAGAGAGCCTGAATGTGCCAGCGCATTGAGCCATCCTCTGCATAGAAACTCTATAGGGTATTTGGAGGACCACCAAAGTCAGTTACACTCACCCAGACCCTGGAACCCCCCGCACCGTAACTGGCCCCTTTAGTCCCAAACCTGTCGGAGCTCTTCCCCCTTCTGCCTAAGCCCTGGCCCCCCGCGGTCTCCCCCACTCCCTTCTCCCCAGTACCTGCGGCTTACTCGCTGCTCTCTCCCCGCCCGCAGTTCGCCATTAGCCCCAAGGGCTCGCCCTCCCCTCCCCGGGAATGACCTAGATTTACCCGCTCCGCAGGGTGGCTCTTCTCCTCCCTGTCTGGCCTCTCCGCCTGCTCCCTCGGTGCCTCCTCCCTCGGTGCCTCCTGCGGCTCCTCGTTACTTTTCTCCTCCGGCTTCTCCTGCCCCGCGGCGGGCAGCCCGTGGATCATCTCCTCCCGGCACTGGACGCCCAGCTTCTGCAGCTGCTCGTCCGTCTCCGGGTCCACCACCAGCAGGCGCACGGCGCCCAGGGCGGCTCGGATGCGGCTCACCACCTGCTGGTGACTCTCCTTCTCCACGTTCTCGCCGTTCACCTCCACCAGCCGGTCCCCGGCCTGCAGCCCCGACGTCTCGGCCGGGGAGTCAGGCTCCACCAGCCGGATGAACTGGCCCACCTTGCCCTTCTCCCCGTGCAGGTGGAAGCCGTAGCCGTTCGGCCCCTTCTCCAGGCGGCAGAGCCGGGGCAGCAACTGCCGCTCGCTCCCCGCCCCGTCACTCATGTTCCCGGGGGAGGGTGGAAAGAGATCGGCGGCTCCGAGAGGCGGCGATCCCGGGAGCTCGAGCCCGCTGCACCCCCGCGAGGATCCGGGCAGATCGCTCCAGCGCCGGCTCTCCGCAGCAGGTGTCCCCGGGGCGGAGTCTCGCACGAGGGGTCGCGCGGGGAAACCGTGCACCAGGAGGGAGACCGCCGCTGCCCGGTACGTAACGAGCCAGCCGCACCAATCCCCGCCCTGCTCGCTGTCCGCGCGTTCCAGAGCCTGTCACCGCCCTTTATAGCAGGGGGCGGGTCCGAGGGGGGTGCGAGGCGACGCCTGGCCAATCCGAATTAGGCGGGGGAGGAGCTGAGGAAAGATGACGCTGCCCATGAAGCCCGGGAGTGAATACAAGCCTCGAGAAGGCGGGATTATGCAAATAGGAGGAAATAGCCTCGCTCCACCCTCGACGTCTTGGCTGGCTGCTGAGCCTCCCGCCTGCAAGGAAAGTTCTCCGGAAGCAGAAGTGTCACAAAGTAGCAAGAGTGAAGATTCTGCAGGGCGGGGAACTTCCTTCCATCGGAGACAGGGAGTCTAAGAGGAGCAGGCGTGGGGCAACTTGAGTAACCCTCCCTGCAGCCTCACTATGAGCAGGGACTTCCCTAGGAGGCAGAATTCCTGTCGCGGGAAGACGCGCTGCTAAGAGAGGCTCGCGTGACTCATCCTCCTTTTTCAATGACACACCCCAAGCTGCTCACTGACAGCTCACAAGTGACTTTCTCCGAACAAAAAGAACAGGAGTACTTGTGGCACCTTAGAGACTAACACATTTATTTGAGCATAAGCTTTCGTGGGCTACAACCCACTTCTTTGGATGCATAGAATGGAACATACAGTAAGAAGATATTTATACTTACAGAGAACATGAGAAGGTGGAAGTAGCCATACCAACTGTAAGAGGCTAATTAATTAAGAGAAGCTATTAACAGCAGGGGAGAAAAACTTTTGAAGTGATAATCATGATGGCCCATTTCGGACAGTTGACACGAAAGTGTGAGACTGTTTCAACATGGGGAAATAGATTCAATTAGTGTAATGACCGAGCCATTCCCAGTCTCTGTTCAAACCTAAGTTGATGGTATCTAGTTTGCATATCAATTCAAGTTCAGCAGCTTCTCGTTGGAGTCTGTTTTTGAAGCTTTTTTGTTGCAAAATTGCCACCTTAACGTCTGTCACTGAGTGATTAGGGAGGTTGAAGTGTTCTCCTACTGGTTTTTGAATGTTATGATTCCTGATGTCAGATTTGTGTCCGTTTATTCTTTTGCGAAGAGACTGTCCGGTTTGGCCAATGTACATGGCAGAGGGGCATTGCTGGCACATGATGGCATATATCACATTGGTAGATGTGCAGGTGAACGAGCCCCTGATGGCATGGCTGATATGATTAGGTCCTGTGATGGTGTCACTTGAATAGATATGTGGACAGAGTTGGCAGCGGGGTTTGTTGCAAGGGTAGGTTCCTGGGTTAGTGTTTTTGTTGTATGGTGTGTGGTTGCTGGTGAGTATTTGCTTCAGGTTGGGGGGCTGTCTGTAAGCGAGGACAGGTCTGTCTCCCAAGATCTGTGAGAGTGAGGGATCATCTTTCAGGATAGGTTGTAGATCTTTGATGATGCGCTGGAGAGGTTTTAGTTGGGGGCTAAAGGTGACGGCTAGTGGCGTTCTGTTATTTTCTTTGTTGGGCCTGTCCTGTAGTAGGTGACTTCTGGGTACTCTTCTGGCTCTGTCAATCTGTTTTTTCACTTCAGCAGGTGGGTATTGTAGTTTTAAGAATGCTTGATAGAGCTCTTGTAGGTGTTTGTCTCTGTCTGAGGGATTGGAGCAAATGCGGTTGTATCTTAGAGCTTGGCTGTAGACAATGGATCGTGTGGTGTGTCCTGGATGGAAGCTGGAGGCATGTAGGTAAGTATAGCGGTCAGTAGGTTTCCGGTATAGGGTGGTGTTTATGTGACCATCGCTTATTAGCACAGTAGTGTCTAGGAAATGGACCGCTTGTGTGGACTGGTCTAGGCTGAGGTTGATGGTGGGATGGAAATTGTTGAAATCATGGTGGAATTCCTCAAGGGCTTCTTTTCCATGGGTCCAGATGATGAAGATGTCATCAATGTAGCACTATATAAATATCTTCTTACTGTATGTTCCATTCTATGCATCTGAAGAAGTGAGCTGTAGCCCACGAAAGCTTATGCTCAAATAAATTTGTTAGTCTCTAAGGTGCCACAAGTACTCCTGTTCTTTTTGCTGATACAGACTAACACGGCTGCTACTCTGAAACCTTTCTCCGAACAGCTTCTGCCAGCATCGGAATCTGTTCAGTACAAGCAGTTCTGGCTCTGACTGTGGTGGTGACCTAGTTGCTTGGGAGTTATGGGCTTCACATTAGGAACTGGTTGAATGACTCCTTGCTAATAATATGAATTGCAAGTGTAGCCCCCATTTCGGTTTCAGAATGCTCTTGAACAGCTCCTGGTACCTACTAACCTATTCGTTACTCCAGTTCACAGAATCGTTTCTCTGAGCAACTTTCAGTCCCATGGGCTGTTCCTGAACTATCTGCTTTAATTCTGTCTTTGACTAATTACTATCTGGGGTGTAGGATGTTTGTCACATGGCTTTGTTTCTGCTCTCTGATTGGACAACTGCGTTTTTTGAATAGGAGAACAATGAGTAACAGGCATCAGGCATGAATTCCTGGAGAAAGCATCAGCCATGCTTAAATTAATGACATTTGCNTTCCTCAAGGGCTTCTTTTCCATGGGTCCAGATGATGAAGATGTCATCAATGTAGCGCAACATGAATTCCTGGAGAAAGCATCAGCCATGCTTAAATTAATGACATTTGCGGGATCTGTGAACATTTTCATGAACAAAATGACTCACCCAGGAAGCAGTCCTGATTTGTCCCAGTGCTGACCCGCAACACATCTCCTTGTCCAGCTAAGGGACACACACAGCTCGTCCATTGCATCCCAAACCTATGCTATAACACTCTTGCTATTCCTGTCCTCTCAACGGTGTCCTCATTTTGACATGGCCTAATATCCCTTAGAGATGACTGATGGCACCAAACTCACTGAAATGGCTGCCTTTGGCAGATTTGAATCTAGGCCTCCAGAAGCAATTGAACTTGTGTATTTACTATAGCAACAGGAATCACATAAGCTGAAACAATATCAGACGCTAGATTCCTTAGTTAAATTAGGTGGAGAGGAAGGGAGAGAAGATGAAATTACACCATGGACTTTCAGCTGCTGAGGGCACTAGTCTGTTTCTGCACGTGGACTGGCAGCTTTACAGATATGGTGCTGGACTTCTTCCCCTTTGGTAAAGGTTGTATAGGTGCAATGACACAGGCTGGGGGGGGGGGATTGTTTTCTTTGGCGCACCCAGATGAGGCTGGGATCATTAGCCTTGTGCTGTTTTCTTCTTGAAAAAAAACTTCTCTCCCTTTCTCCAAATTCCAGATCCGTTTCCCTTTGCAACTCTGCTAATTGGAATTTGTTCATCTATAACATGGCTTTATGGAAATAGCAAAACTTTGTGGGCTGCCTGAGGTTAGTGCTGTAAGTCAAACCCACTCCAAATAGCATCGTGAGAGGCCCTTTAGGAACCCAACATCATCTTTTTGGTAAATACTAAGGATAACACTGAGTCTGGGAGCTGGATGAAGCAGCAGCTTTATTTTGTAGGCGAAAGGGGAACAGCAGCTTTCTGTTACTCAAGAGACTACATTACTTGGGACATACATTTAAGAATCTAATATGGAGTGTCCCTTGCTCACGACGTCCCATTAGATTTCAATTCCTCTCTCCTTGACTGAGAAGGTAATGGAATGCAGAAATCTTGAAGTAATGGACCACAGCATCCTCCCTCCTGGTGTCTTTGCCTGCCCATTATTCCATATTTATTTGAGTCTAACATTTTAAAAGAGGACATTTGAAGGGACACAATCAACTTGAAAAATCCCATTCAGATCTGAAAATGCTGCACTTATTATTATAACTTGTAACCCCTATGATCACTGTACCCAAGAGTCAAATTAGACATTTTTCTCTCCCCTCCCCCTCTCCCCCCGTTATGTTTACTTTGTGCACTTGACACCAGTTGTGTGTAGTGCAGTGCACTATTCTGGTGATGGTGCATGCCCCATCCCCTCCCCCAGGCCCTGTCAGAAGATGCTTACATGTACAGCAGCAGCAGAGCTAAAACTGAAAGTGAACAGGCAGCAAGTAGTAGTCTGAGCACCTTGGGTGGTTTTGCTTTTACTCTGAGGCCTGGCCAGAAATCCCCCTGAGCTTAAACAAGGGTTTTTCTGCCTCTCTAACATTTTTTTTAAAGGAATTTAAAATGCAAATTAAATCTAGGTTTTTGTTTGTTCTGGGTCTCCCCCTTTCTTTTCCATCATATGTGAACATCATCATCTGCTGGACAGAGCGAAGGACCGCCGCAACTTCAGCTGTGTGGACACAATTAAAAATGCAAGGACAGAAGCTCCTGTGGAATAGATGGGAGCTTTAATTAACCCTTCTGCAGTTTGTTTATACAATTACTAGTATGCTTAACAGAATCACAGCAACACAGAGCTGACAATGTTAACTGGGAACTCCAGCAAAGTGGACTTCCTGCCCTACCACTGCTAGTTAAAATTCAAGCAGGATGAATGTCCTTAGGGAAGTGGGTCACCTTTCAGATCATTTCACTATACAAGGCAGGTAGGCAGCTGAAGAACCAATTTAGTTCTAAGGAGAGCCCTTCATGAAGCACTGAGTCATTTGCAGCGTGGAAATAAAGGCCTTAGAAGGAGGCTTGGGAAGCACATCTGTATTTACCTCCATTAAGGGTTATCAGCCGGGTTTAAACCTAGGACTGTCAATACTGTAGAATGGACCTCCACAGCTAGATGAGTAACTCTATTAACTGGCGGCAGCAGCAGTAGGCTATCAAAGAAGAGGCCCAGCCACAAGAGGGAATATATAACACATGCTTTGCAAGCATGATACACATCCTCTCCCTGAAAAGTAGTGCAAGCTGATGTATTCTTCAAGCAAAAAATGTGCTTTTCAGGAATATTTTTATAAGCCAGGAAATACAAGTCAGTGGTGGCAGGGATGGCTTTAGCACCATGCAGAGAGAGGGAGATGAAAATCACCAGAGCAAAGGAAAGAAACCCACCATTATACCCTGCAATTCAGGAACTGAATGATAAAGCAGAACGTGGCAGCTTTCTGAACCAATGTTTATTTTGCTGATTGGTGTCTTCACCTCAATGGTCTCTTCCCAGTCAGGGTTTGTTTGTTTGTTTTTCTTCTTTCCAGCAGCTGCTTATTAGGTTAAGAAAGATCAAAATGTAGATTGCAAAACAGAAAAGAATTAAAAAAAAGAAAAAAAGCCAACCAACTCTCTCTCTTTTTTTTTTGCAAGCATCAGCCTAGCTACAGAAGCAATTCCATTGGTGGGAAGACAAAGGTATTTGGGGAATGCTAGACTCTGCACCATGAGACCAGCAGGGGGAGGAGGTTGGTTTTAATTTAACAGACCATGTTTACTCTTCCCAATCGCCTTTGGACTCTGAAATGTGCAGTGAAATTGGGGGGGGTGGGGGGTGAGCAAACGCACACTAGAGATTCCGGGGCTTGCATTGTACACCCTACTTCTCTAATGCCCAGCAAATATTGCAATGCAGATCCCACCCAGCAACGCTCTCTCTCTTCTCTAACGATCTGAGCTGGAAATTGCTCATGCCAAGAACTAGGCAGACACATTTACTCTCCAAAATACCGAGCTTTAATTCTGTAAACTTGCAAACAACAATCCGTGAACAACAGCTGAGGCAAAGGCATCACCCTGATAACAGAGAGAAGCTCAAGAACGTGTGCCAGGGAATGGACTTGCTGGGTGTGATCCTGCCACAGCAGAGATTCCCATGTGGAATGGTTCAGTGCAGTGTCATTCCATATCATTCATGACTTGGCTGATATACATGAACTATGTAAACAAGAAGATAGTCAACAAAAATATTTGGGTTTTTTTCCTGTCATTGCTTTCTAGGATCCTGGCTAATGTGATAACATGGGACGCTAGGGTGACTTTGATTTCATTGACAAAGGACTTGATCCTGTTCCCATCAAATTGAATGGGAGTTTTGACATTGATGCCAGTTGAAACAAGTCTAAAGAAAGGGTAAAATGAAGCTTAAGGGCAGCAGTGTTGATTTTAAAACTTCCACATAGGGCCTGCTCCTGCTCCCTTTAAACTCAAGGCAAAACTCCCATTGATTTTGGAGGGGTCAAGATCAAACCCACAAAATTAATAATGAAGCACAATATAAAATGTTTGCTGATTGAGGTGTCTGAGGCATCAGTTCTTTGCAGAGTGGGTTTAATCTGATACCTGACAATGGCAGGAAGAAAGATTTGCATTATATACATAGACAAAAAGGAAAGGCAAACAAAATTCATAGGTGGGAGTTTATAAATCTCCTGTGTTATCACCTCTGCTCTGATTCAAAGCCTTAATCTGGACCAGGAATTAGCCTCCCAGATACTGCACTCCCTCTTCAGACAGCTCAGCAGCATGTTACATAGACTAACATGAGGACTTGGTGCAAGTTTAAATCCCCACATGATCCTTCCTTCTTGTGCTGAGTGCGGGGCACAGGTGCAGAGCTGAGGGTGAAAGCGGTAATGCCCGTCTCTGGCAAAGCACAGGGGGAGGTAACGGACTTGCACCCTGTGAAGAAAACATTCCTGAGATTTCAAGTCAAGGGGAAACAAATAGCAGGGCCTTGTATCCAGAGAACTGCTCAGGCTAGTGTGAAGCTCTGACTGACTGGATGAGGAGAACTGTGCATAAGACACACCAAATTCAACCACAGGAATAAAAAATACAACGTGCAAGTAACGGACAAATCAGAAAGTGACACAATCATGAAAAATCTCCCTGATGCCCCTATCATGCTGTTCTACAGGCTAACTCCAGCACTGGTTTGGCAAACGACGTTTGTGCTTCCTCTTTGGAGCATTTAATTATTAGTTAAAGCATTTCAGTGTTAAGTCAATCCTCCCATCCATGGGCTTAGTGAGCATCGTCAGGGCACTGCCCTAGATGATGCTAATAATTACAGGGCACTGCCGTGATGAGGCGCATGCTGCTGAAATATTTATTCCTGCAAAAGTCTGTTCTCATCTGACAGAGCATAATAGCCAATGTGACCAACTAGAGCCAATTCCTGCTAGCCTCTGTCGCTCCAGTGGTCCTATTGGCCTCGGTGTGAGTTAGGCCTTGTCTACACTAGGAGTGCGTTACCGGTGTAGGAATACTGGTATGATATACCAGCAAAGCGCTCCTTATGGACACAGCTCTACCAGCAAAGCTGTGCTTTGTATCAGTATAGTGAAACCACACTGCCCAAGTGAAACAAGCTACACGGGTAACAGCACAGTTTTGCTGGTATAATTGTGTCTACACTATAGACCTTGGCCAGCACAGCTATGCTGGTCCGGGATCACATCTCTTCCCAATATTTCTATGCTGGCAGAAGTCTGTAGTGTAGACATAGCTTTTGCTGTTATGGGGTCAAATAAATTGACATTCCTTAAAAGTTCCAGTTCCTGGAGGGACAGGGCCTTTTTGGTTTTTTTAAGCATACGGACAAAAGAAATATTGGCCCAGTAACTCTAATGGGTAATTATTCCATAGCCTTATATACAACAGGCATGAGACAGGTTCTGCACACACAGACGAGACAGGTGCCTAGAGAGAGTAATGCACAGTCACTCTCAGGGCCCCAATTCAGCAAAGTCAATGGGACTCACGTAAAGCATGTGCTTCAGTGCCTTGCTGAATGGGGCCACGGGAATCACCAGGGGTTTGCACCTTTCACTAGAGAAAGGAAAATGAAAACCAGACAAATGGTAAAGGTGAGACACATGGGCCACAGTCAGGAAATCTAAACTCTGAAAAAGAATCGCTGTTGTCGTGCTGGCTCGAGAGCTTGGCAGACGGAGGGTCTCTAGCTACCGACAAAAGAGCTACTGTATGGGCAGTGGGGAGGAGCCTTCTCCCACTATCTCCCATCAATATGCCTGGGAGTAAAAGGGGAGCTTGGTCTCCGTGCCCATTTGGAGCTTGGCTGCTCTGCTGACAACTCGGTGCCAAATACAAGGGTTATTCCTGTACTGTGCACACCCGTCTCGTAGGAACCGGCCAGAGACTCATTTCACACAGGCCACTCCCCAGAGCCAGCTGACGGTGGTAACTATCAGCGCTGCTGACTTTGGACTGGATCCGCCTCTCACTCAAGCCAGTGGGAATCTTTCCCTGGGCTTCAGTAAGAATTCAGATTGTAGCTGAGCTGGTGGCCTAGATGTCAAGGCTCTGTGCCCTGTTATCAATCCCCTGAGCACTCCTGAGGAAAACCAAACCTAAGGCAGGACCCATATCACTCATTTGCCCTGTGTTTCCCAGTGAGCTCCAGGGCCTTCGGAATGCTGCGTAATCAAAGGCACCACATGTGCTGCAATAGCCAGGCGTACGGGGGTGCAATAGGGAGAGAGGGTCAAAGCCTCCCGTTCTGCAGTTGTGACCAATTTGTGTCACAGCTTCAAGGTTATGCCTGGAGAGAGGCAGCAGGGGGTTGCCTTAGAGAGCACGAAACACCAGGTCGTTCAGCAATTAGGGCCTGATCCAGAGCCCAGTGAAATCAATGGGGAGACTCTCAAAGGCATCAGCAGGCTTTGGATCAGGCCCTTCATTTTTAGCAGTTTTATCTCAACAGCAAGAGGCGCAGCTCCTAGCTCCATCTGTAGGAGAGCGACCAGGGGAGTGCAATGGCATGAGCTGGGAGAATAAGACCTCCCCTGTCCTGGTGGCTGCCAGGAGGTGGATTCCACAGCAAGTGGCCACAGCCTTTTTCCAAACAGGCTGGCAATGCTGGCTCCATGCTCACCCCCACCTTAGCAGCGCGGGTACCAATGCTTTAGAACAGGAGCGGGGCGGGGTCCAGAGCACGTCCGTGGCATGCTGGACTTGATCTCTCATAAAGGATTAAATAGCAATTTAGCCTGAGATAAATATAAATAAGAGCAGATTTGTAACATTTCTTTTTAAAGTCCGAAAAATAGATAGTGATCTCCTTTCTCTCCACTAACGCTGTGGTCGGCAGCTTTCTTCCAACGTAACAGGCACTGTAATAACACTGAGCACCCCAAGTCCTTTGCTTGGGACATGCTCAGAGGCAGGAGGAGTTGGGCACATGAGACAGCCCAGCTGCAGGGGCCTGGGGGAGGTGAGGGGAATGGGGAGGGACCAGATGTCACAGGGAAAAGGTCTCGCATTCCTCTTCCTTTAGCAAACACTCCTGCTGATTTCATTCGCTGCAGGAAAACTTCACCTGCTAATGCAAGAGAGTGAGAAATGGTTCTTCCTGCTCTGTTCGCTGCCCTGGCCCCCTCAGCCTGGTGAGACTCCAGAGCAGAGACGTCCCATGGAAACTGGTCAGAAAGGTGGCGACTCTGGACTGAAAAGGTGCGGGACCCTGGCTGTGCCGCAGTGCTGACCTGGCCCAATCCAGATAGATACAGGGCCGTGGCTACGCTGCTGAGGATGACTCGGTCCCGTCCTGAAAATGGGGCACTGGATACGCAGGCAACATTGTCTTGGCCCAGTCCAGATAGACACTGGGCCCCGGCTTGTCTGGAGGCCGAACCAGCCAAGTCCTGATCAGTGGGGTCCTGGCTATGCAGGCGAGGCTGACGCAAGCCACTCCCGAAAGGCAGGGCTTTGGCTGTGCTGCCAGGCGTGACTCCCCGACGGCTGGACTCTCACATTGTAAGATTTTCTAGTCAGGCGAAACCCAGAACTGGCCTTTATTTGGCTTCTGTTGTAACTTCCCCGTAGCCACCCACACTCATGCACGTCCACACACCCCCCGCCCCCTCTCGGGGTAGGTTTGCCTTTTTCCTATTTGTAATTTATGGCCAGAAATATTTTCACAGCATCTTCTGAGGACAGGAATCTGACCAGTTTCCTCTCCGGCCCCGCCTTGCTCTTGCATTATACCAGGCCCCTGTGCCCCGAGTCCTCCTTCCTGCCCTGCCATCCTTCTCTCTCACATGAAGGAACAGCAGCTGGACTTTTTCTTCTGTGACTCTATGTAGTCCTGAATCTGGAACCTGGGCTCGTCCGGCTGCTGCACAGCTCGCTGCTTGAGTTCTCTGAAAGAAGCACAGCGGTGACACGTCGCACCAGCCACCCCTCGCCCAGCAGAAGCAGCTGTGCGTCTCTGAAGAACGGCGGACGTGATGCTCTCCACCTCCCTTTCTTCTAGGGGGTGGTGATGAGAGGGTGGAACACATAGCTCGGCTCCTGGAGCAGATCTGGGCCTGTGCTCCTTCCCCCAGCAGGAAATGGATGTGCCATGGAGGCGACAACCTCAGCCCACTCCAGCCCTCTCTGCCAGCCGATACATCTGGCCAAGTCTTAGCCAGTGTGCAGGAGGCCAAGAGCCACATGGACGGGGAGATACTGCTCCAGCCAGGGAAGCAGCATGAATTCAGGGGAAGGTGAAACAAAAGCCTATGAAGAATTGTATCTTGGAGGGCTAGGGGCTGCAGATGGGACAGATGTGTTAGCACAGGGTTAATCCCACTTGCTGGCAATGGACCTGCATGATGTAGCACTGGGATAACATTCAAGGAACCTTTGATCTTTTTATTTTGTGGTGGAGCTCGACTGTACCTCCGTGAATCAGTCGCCAGCAGCAGCATAGCCCCCTTTCAGCCCCTTTGCCCTGGCCCCTGCTGCAGCTGGCATGTCGGCGGTGGAAAGCAGTGGGGTTTTTGAAGTGCCGCTGGGAACTGGACCCACATCCCAGGGACATTAGGTGGCAATTCACGGGCTTGTGACCTGACTGTCAAAAATTAACTCTGGGCTAGAACTTGGCTCCCCAGCCTGAGAGCAGAACAAGGTCTGGGGACAAAGGAGACAAGGGACCAGATCCTCAGCTGAAGTCAACGGAACTCTGCCCCTTTACACCAGCTGAGGCTCTGGTCCAAGAGCTCTCAGGGATTCTGATGCTTTTTTATCCCACTCTAGAGGAAAGCGTCTGAGCGTTATAGACTTTGCCCATAGGAAGGGCTGGACTGGAGCAGACCAGCAGCCAATGCAGACCTGCAACCTGGCCCTGCCCTGGGCAAATGCCAACTGCTTCAAAGGAAAGGCTCAGACCCCTCATTGGACAGCCCAGCTGTGCATGCTTTACAAACACTGATGAGTTAAGCTTAATAATACTCTGAGATAGGGCAATTTTATAGCCATTGGAGGTTAAGCAGCTTGCCCACACAGTGAGTGTGTAGAACCCAAGAGCCCTGGTGCCTAGTCCCCTGCTCTAACCACTAGATGACACTTCCCGTTTGAAGGCAAAGATATCTCCCTCCCTAGGGGCACATGTTCCCAACTCTGTGCACAGATGTTAAATCAATGCCCCTCGGTATGGGAAGGCAGCCCTGGCCTGGGAAGCTGCCCTTTCAGTCCCTCAGTTACTCACTTGGCAATGGCCAGAAATGCCAGCTCCACGTTCATGCCCGTCTTGGCGCTGGTCTCCATGAAAGGCACTCCGTATTCCTGCAGAGGGGGCATAGCACCATCAGCCACTGCATTGCCAGTTACTACCCCTTCCTCTAGCTCCCGGCCTCTTCTGAAACGCCCCCCGCCGATCTACCAGCAAAGCCAATCTCAGGGGATTAAAGCCGGTTCCTTGGGTCTGGGCCCTGGGCCAGAAGAGGCCCCAGACAGAACAGCAACCTGAAGCAGAGCAATCAGGGGCAGTGCTAGGGACTTGCACAGCTGGTTACTCTGGGGCGGCCTGGTTTGAAGGAAGATCAAGGATTCCAGAAGGGAGAGAGCAGATCAGAGGCCCTCCGAGGGGGAGGGGAACAGGGGTCTCTCTGGGGATCTGGAGAGGAGGCGGCTAATGTTTTGGTGGAGCCTCATTTGACCGTATCATAGAAGAATCATAGAAGATTAGGGTTGGGAGAGACCTTAGGAGGTCCAACCGCCTGCTCAAAGGAGGACTAACACCAACTAAATCATCCCAGCCAGGGCTTTGTCAAGCCAGGCCTTAAAAACCTCTAAGGATGGAGATTCCACCATCTCCCTAGGTAACTCATTCCAGTGCTTCACCACCCTCTTAGTGAAATAGTTTTACCTAATATCCAACCTAGACCTCCCGCACTGCAACTTGAGACCATTACTCCTNGGTAACCCATTCCAGTGCTTCACCACCCTCCTAGTGAAATAGTTTTACCTAATATCCAATCTAGACCTTCCCACTGCAACTTGAGACCATTGCTCCTTGTTCTGTCCACCCCACTGAGCAGACGGATTAATGGTCTCTCACATACCTTGGCAGGCTGAGGGGTGCGTCCTTGTACTGCATACTGCTCCAATTCTTATCCCCACTCCCACCAATGCAGCCCTCCCAGGGCCCTCCCTCACACTGCAGTTCAATTGCTCCCCCACATGCTATCTTCAGCCCTCAACCTCCCGCATCTCATAGCCCAAACCCTCCCTGCCCTCCCACCCCATCTAGCCTCCTGCCCTACATCTGACCTCTCTCACTTTCATCCCTTCAGTCCAGACACAGTCCCAGAGTCAGTGCTTAATTTGTAATGAAAGAGCGGCCGGGGCTCAAGCAATTTTTTTATATTCATAACTAATGCAGCAAACCCAGACGTGCCGGGGCTCTGAACTGCCAGGCCCAGAGGCGCCGGGGCTCTGAACTGCCAGGCCCAGACGTGCCGGGGCTCTGAACTGTCAGGCCCATACGTGCTGGGGCTCTGAACTGCCAGGCCCAGACGTGCCGGGGCTTGGCCCTGGCAAGCCCTGGCACAAATTAAGCACAGCCCAGAGTACGTCTAAATCTGAAAGTGGTTTAAGAGCTGGATGAACTGAGGTGATAGATGGATGATTGGCTCAGAGAAACAGCTCTGTGATCCCAGGGAGTAGCCTAGTTAAGGTCTGTCCCGCACAGCAAAGGAGATCATAGCCTACATGGGACTGAGGATGATGAAGGGAGGGACCAGATACCTTCAGGGATGACAGACACCCTGCAAAACCCTGGGGCGGCTCACCCTGGCTAGTGACTCTCCATCCTCCATCCTGATGACTCTCTCGCTGCTCACATCAGCCTGTAAACACAGGGAAATTGTTACTGGAGTGGCACAGAGACTCACAGATCAGCCTTGCACTAGCAGGTCATCACGGAGCCACCGAGCCCAAGGCTTCACTTGCTGAAGACTCAGACTTGGGCTTCCCTCTGCTGGCAGAAGTGGGCATGGACGCACCCAAGAGTCATTTTGCAGCATTTAAACCGCTCACCATGTACTCTTTAGGAAAGTTCCAAACCCAGGTAAATGTCACAGGGAGGGATATGGGCACAGCAGTGGGAGCTCAGAGCTCATGGATTCTGTTCCCAGCACTGACACGGGCTCCCTCTGGGACCTACGAGGGTAATTAAGGTTGGAAGAAGAAGAGTGCTCTATATAGGCGAAGTGTTATCACAGAACCAATTTAAGGAATTACAGAATTTAAAATGGAGCCCGGTTCTGGGTTTGGGGCAGCGAGTCACATCCACTGTAGGTCCCTGAAACAGTGGAACCCAGGGTTTGGGCCCTGGCGGTGACGCTGTCTGTGGGATATCAGAGCTTCGAGTTTCCCTCCGTGGCTACTGGACAACTCAAGGAGTGGATGAGTTTTCTGTCTGGTACCTTGGTAGATAGGTACCTGGTACCTTGGTAGATAGGTACCTGGTACCTTGGTAGATAGGTACCTGGTACCTTGGTANTTGGTAAATAGGTACCTGGTACCTTGGTAAATAGGGTGTGAGGAAAAACAGACAAGGCCACACAGGTTGATGAAGTTGGAAAATGGAGAAGCTTGAACGCTGCCCTGCATGGTCAGAGCTGATATGGATCAGCAGTGGTTGGAGATCACGTTTTTCCAAAACNGGATAGGTACCTGGTACCTTGGTGGATAGGGTGTGAGGAAAAACAGACAAGGCCACACAGGTTGATGAAGTTGGAAAATGGAGAAGCTTGAACGCTGCCCTGCATGGTCAGAGCTGATATGGATCAGCAGTGGTTGGAGATCACGTTCTTCCAAAACGGGGCAGGCAAAGCCCCCCATGAGATGGTGTCACTGAATGAAGAGGGGGACCCTCAGAGCCACGTCTGTACCAATTTGGGGTGTCCTCGGTCTGAGGCAGACAGCACAAAACAAAGAAGGAGAGTAGCTGTACATGAGCACATCTCTCAGTCGCCCACCAGGAAGCGACACTCACCTTATTGCCTAACAACATAATGACCACATCCTTTTGGGCATATTCGTGTATCTCTGTGAGCCAGGCCTGCAAGAGAGGAAGAGGGTCACGTGGTATTAAAGATGAACAGCGGAGACAAGCAGGTTTATATGCAACTATAAGTGTGTGGGGGAGAGCCAGGAAGGCCCCTGCATAACAACAGCCAGATTAAAGGGGTGGAACATGGTCTGCTATTTCCGTGTACTTTTGGAGCACTTAGTTATGCCCAACGGTCTCTGGGACACAGAAATAATGGCTGGTGAAAAAATTCAAAGATTCAAAATCTGCTTTTGTTCTGATGTGGAAAGAAACGGAGACCTTTCGACATTTTTCATGGAACAAAACAGAGAAAGAAAGAAAGAGATCCCTGCTCGGCCTGATTCGGGGAGGAGACTAAAACCTGGGTCGGCCACGTTCCTGGGGAGCGTCCGAATCATGGGGCTATTTGCTATTCTGGGGTGGTGCATTGTCTTTCTCTCCCTCTCCACCAGCAATTCCATCCAGGACCTGAGAAACCTTCTCAACAAAAGTGTTGTCAAACAGATCCCTCTCCATGAAAAGTTTCAGTTTTGACCAATCTCCATTTTCTGATGGAAAATACATTTCATCGAAAAATTCCCAGCCAGCTCTCCTCTCTGGGCACCTTAGTCAATGCTCTGTCCCTGCACCTCAGTGTCCTGTAGAGTCTGCCAGCCCGCACCATCATGGACCCAGTTTTGTGCCTCAGGACGCTGTCTGCCAAGCAGCAGGATTCAGAGGCAGCCTCCCTTTGGGTCCCTGATTTAGTATGGTGCCAGCTACCTTCGGTGCCCATTGACTGTGCATGGCTTTCAATACAGTGTAGCACCGAACAATTCTTCCAAACCCATCTGACTTAACAATTCATGTTACC
Source organism: Platysternon megacephalum (assembly GCA_003942145.1). NCBI lineage: Eukaryota > Metazoa > Chordata > Testudines > Platysternidae > Platysternon > Platysternon megacephalum. The sequence continues at coordinate 2,637,868 of QXTE01000131.1, read as the reverse complement.
GCCATCCAATGCCGCTGCATCACCAATGTGATAGCTTGGAGAGATAATAGTCTACTACAGTTGCCAGCTAACACAGTTTCTCCTTCAGCTCAAGTAGCAGAGGCTCTGCTTTCAGGGCTGACGACCCATGATAAGAATGCCCCACTGGTTTCAAGGAGAGCCGAGGGTGCTCAGCTTTCTGCAGTATTGGGTTCTGTATTCCAGGTTCTGGACCCAGAGTACAACTATTCCCCTATGCCCGCTGTGACTACGGCATAGGTCGCCCATCACATCGTAACACAGAGCAAACTGAACAGGCAGGGAAGTGGCCGTTCTGCATTGCTAGCTGCCAAGAATCAGGACAGGTCCTCCCATTACATCAGTCTGCCAGAGCTTTGACAATGCTTCAGCTCTTTCTCCTGGGACTCAGGTCATCTCATCCCACAGGAAAGCCAGCTACATGGAGGGATGGGTGAAGACACAGGGACGTGTGCCTATGGTGCTAGGGATGCACTGCACTGGGAATAGAGTTGCTGCATTAGATGGCTCTGGAAGGAGAGTCCCATGCTTGCGAGTTGAGGTGTAATGTGTTTAAAGCCAAACACAGCCTCCTGCACTGGGTCTAGGAGGCTTTCTCTCAAGCACTTAGAAAGTTGTCTGGGTGTGCAGAGAGTCCAGCCGTTGAGGAATAAGGGGCTGAGGAGACTCTGCTGCCCCTCTCTGCTGGTTTAGGAGTTAACGATTGTGTCAGTGAGGTCCAAGGGATAGATACTGACCCGAATATTGTCAAAGGACATTTTGCTGGTGATGTCATAAAAGAGGAGCAAAGCTGGAAGAAAAGAAGAGAGACAAAGCAGGGGTTTAATGAGGATTCTGTTCCTGGGTATTAGTGGCAAGAACAGCTCCACTAGGTCTGCGGATTCTAGTTCTCTGACCCCGAATCGGGCAAACCACAAACTCGCCTGAAAACCTACCCTGGGCATCTCTGTAGTAGGCGTGGGTCACGCTACGAAATCGCTCCTGCCCCGCTGTGTCCCAGATCTGCAAAGAAACAGCCCCGATGAAAACCAAGGGAGAAATCCCACTGCCACTCATCTCATTCGCAGCTCTCCAATCCCAGGGGAGCGTTGGCATCTGGGCGTAACAGAAGGTAATGAACCAAGACTCCAGAGTCAGTGCAAGGGTTGGAAGCACTCAGGGACCCACTGCTTGTCTATGCCGCTCCTTGTGTAGGAGGGGATTTCCAGGTTATAAAAACAAGTCTGAAAGAGATTCGGAGCTCTGGATTTTGAAATGATATATGAGGTCCCAAGCCAGACTTCAGGCTGCAAGTTGCCAAAGTTATATGGGGCAAATGCATGAAAGGTCGGTAAAAACTAAGCCTTTGTCCCTGATCTTTATGAAGGGGTGGTTTTACAGGTGTTGTATATTGTGCACATATAGCATATCACATACCACATCACACCTAGAACAGTCTTTGCCCCCAAGGGCTCACCTCTCCCTGAGAAATGTCCATATTAATAGCAATCAAACGCTGGCTGTTTGTGCACTGTCACTGCAGGAGTTAAACTGGCAGATAATAGATCGGCTTCCCTTCCCCTCCCCCCAGACCTTATTAGGGAGTGTGTACACATGGCAAAGAATAGATAAAAGCCACTGAGCCACCGCCTATTTGTACAGACACCCTCTGACAAAGTATTAACTGCACATGCTGCATCAGGATCAATTACCGGACTCACCTGCAATTTTACTTTCACACCGTCCACTGCCATGACTTTATTCTGTAAGAGAAAACAAAACCAAACTGGTTTAATATGGTGGGAACGCCAGGTGTGGTCTTTTGTGGGCTGCACCTTCCCCATACTGCATTCCACGGTACCATAGGCATCTTGAACCCTATAGCAGGGTTCAGTATAGCCCAGCTCCATTGATGCAGGAGCATGCAATGCTGGATTCAGAGCCTGGAGACAAAAAGAGAAGGAGGTAACAGGTAACTCTCTTCTAGGTCTGTCTCCTTTCGCTGCAGCAGCTTCTCCTGTCAGCTAAATCGCAAGGCAGGATATTAAGAAAGATAGATGTTAATCGACTCAACAGCTCATACTCATGGTGTGAGCCCACTGAAAACATTCAAACTGGCAGCTGTGGAGAAAGCTTCCTGCTTGGGCATCCCTCAAGGATGCATTTTCCTATAATTTAAACGTCCATCTGGAGAGATTGGGAGCTGGTGAACATAAGAACGGCCCTACTGGGTCAGACCAAAGGTCCATCTAGCCCAGTATCCTGTCTTCTGACAGTGGCCAGTGCCAGGTGCCCCAGAGGGAATGAACAGAACAGGGAATCATCAAGTGATCCATCCCGTCGCCCATTCCCAGTTTCTGGCAAACAGAGGCTAGGGACACCATTCCTGCTCACACATCACGATCATGGGCACCCTAGAAATACCATGGCTTAGACAGATTGCATCAGAAGCAGAAAAACAGAGACATCCAGAAAGAATAATGTATGGAACGAAGGCATCTAACAGAACATCTCTCCTGGCCCCCCCTTCAGAGCTTGGACCAAGAAACCAACAGGGGGTGTTTGTTACCAGCCTGCCCTGCAGGGCACTTTACACCAAGCTGCAACATTCTCTCTCCTCCACTGATCTGAAACTCAGCCTGTCACAGAACTTGAAACACCCAGCGCCACAATCTGGCTGGTTTGCTTTTATCTCAGAGCCTCTGGGCCTGTTTGGCAGCCAGAGGTGCTAACAGATGGGCTGCAACCTGCGAGGTGCTGACTGCCCGCAGTTCCTGCTGACATCCGTGGGAGTTGAAGAAGGTGCTTTGCACTTTGCAGGATTGGACCTAAGACGTGAGTGACACAGCTCTGGTCTGGGTTATTTCCGGGATTGCCCCAGATTAACAGACAAAGGCGGTCACTTGAGAAACACAAGCAGAGATCAATGGGAAAATTCAGTGCAGCTTCAGCCTGGGCGAGAATTTACATGGCCCTGTCCAGCTAAGGGGTTCATTTGGTGGCAATAAAGGAGAGGAGTAAAAATCCTGTAAACCTCAACTGGCTACATATCCGTGCCATTAAATCCAGACCCATGCTCCACCTGCTCAGACTCCTACCTGTGTGTGCAAACAGGCTTGCTGGGGGTGTTTTCACACTGCGGATAGTTGGAGGCTCCAGGCCCTTGATACTCACCTTGTTTTGATTGGCTGGGTGGGTGTTTCTTAGCAATGGATACTCTTTTTACTCGGGTTGTTATGATTGGCAGGGTGGGTGTCACTTGCCAGTGCATTCTCTGATTGGCTGGCTGCCTTCCTAATGAATGCCCTGGATACTCTGGTTGCTTTGATTGGGCACCTCTTGACAGTGGATATTGACATGGTGGTGCCAGACCCCGAACGGGTAAGGAGAGGGTGCGCCAACGTGGGATGCTGCTGCCAAACCCTCCCCTGGCTGCAGATGAAAAATCTGGCGGAACTCAGTAGTGGGGGCATTAAAAAGGGACCCAATGAGCAGGTTAAATGCAGCAGGTCATCTGTAATTCATACGAGCACACTAGCCTTGAACACTTGTCACCAGAGTAATGACACGATGCAAAACAGAGAGGCCCAGGTAGAGCTCTCCATTCAGTCGCAGGGAGCTTGCATCTGGCTGATGCCTCAGGGCAGTGCATGAATACACAACACCGCAAGAATACACAACACCGCATGCATGCTCTCCCACAGCCCAGCCACGCGTAGAGACAGGAACAGGGTCTCCTCCTCTTGTTCTTGTCTTAACGTTGTTTTTAGCTTTGGAGCAGAGACTGTGCTGCATGCCCATGCTAGAAGTTTCATGGTTCACTTGTACAGTCCCAGCTGTCTGTAGCCATCGGTTGTCTCCTGTCTTACACTTAGATTGGACACTCCTTGGGGCAGGGATTGTCTTTTTGTTCAGTGTTTGTACAGCACCTAACACCATGGGGTCCTGGGCCATGTGGGGCTCCTAGATATGACGGTAATACAAATGGTAAATAATAATAATAAAATAAGGCCCAATCCACAGGAATGGAGTAAAAGGCGGCTTCAGTTTCTGGGCTGCTCTGGGGGTCAAAACAAAGCAGCACATAGGGGCTGACGCAGGAGACAGAATCTGCCTCTCCATCTTTGTATGTGTAGTAAGGCACCATGTATCCCTATGGTGCTGTATCAATTCAGCACAGAGCTACCATGGGCAATATAGAAAGCCCTGAGGTTAAAATGTCAAGTCACTGACATCAAGAACGTACCTTCATTCCACACACACCTGCACTCTCCCCGACACAAACCACCCTCCACAGCATCACAAGGTCACCTGTCTGCATCCCAGGACACACAGATCCCAGCGCCCACAGACCCACAATGTCGCAGGCACAACCCTGCATTAATAATCAGTTGCACACACCTGCATTACAGACAGGGCTTGGTGAACTAGTGTGGGTAAAACAAGAACCAGATGGAACCTTTCATCACACTGAAGCTGAAGGTCATTTGAGGGCTGGACGAGTAAAGGTAACGCTCTGAAACCCTGGCTTCAGTTTCGCGCCCCTCTGCCTTGCACAGCCACAGCAAGCGACACTGGTTCCAGGAGAACAGATGGTTTCTGGCCCGGTTGCCAACGAGGATGATCAGTAAGCATCCTGGGGCACGGACCATCTTTTTGTTCCATGTTCGTACACTGCCTAGCACAATGGGGTGCTGGGCCAGGCCTGGGCCTCAGAGGCGCTGTGGTCATACAAATCAATAATGGTAATCCTCTTCTTCCTCCCCAGGAAGCCTCTCATTGCTAGAGTCCAGCTCAGTTGTGCAGGCTTCAAATGTTCACAGAACGGTGGAATAAGAGCCCTGACGTTTGGGCGTTTATCTGGCTCAAACCTCTGAAGTTCACCCTTTCACTACTGATAAACCTCCGGCATCCATGCAGGCACACTGCACACCCATCCACACCGACATCATATACAATACATCCTTTGGGAAAACATATTCTCCATTCAAAGAGCCAGACTCCGATCTCTGTGGAACACGGCTTAATTCAGTGGACTAACTCCCAATTCGCCCCAGTGTAAGTGAGAGCAGAATCAGGCCCTAAGTGTAAACGGAAGGCTGGAAATATAAGACAATGAGAAAAAAGCCCACGTCAGGACAGCAAAGTCTGGCTCTGAAACTTCCTCTTCCCTTATTCTAATGTACTTTCAGGGCCTACACACTACAGGGATTGGTGCCCTCTGAATACACTAGACTGGAGAGGGAGATACTCTCCATAGCTGCTGCAGTGCTACTGGCTCCAGCCCCACCTGCATGTGGATCACATCAGCCATTCACATAATACTCTCTGCTTAGCCAAGCATTGGGCAATGAGAGAGGGCCCCTCCTCAGTGCTACCCGCCCCTTTTCTTCAGGCAGTTTAATTGAACCCTCTTCCATTCAATGATTATCTGAATGGGGGCAGAGGGGGTGTTTCATCCTCATCCCCTGAGCTGTAACAAGAGGCTCTCCCTAGCGCAGAAAGCTGCAGCGTCTCACCCGGAAGTCTATGCCGACAGTGGCTATGAAGGTCCCAGAGAGGAAGGCCCCATCTTTGAACTGGAGCAGGAAGCAGGTTTTCCCCACGCCCGAATCGCCGAGCAGCATCACCTACAACACGGGTGCAAAAACTCATTAATAGTGTGGGGGGAGAGTGCGATTCGGGGTGAGGGCAGAACCGGGGTGAGGGTGGTGCAGCCCTGTTGAGGAGGACCACTGATTGGGGCAGTGGGTGACACAGTCATGGGCAGCCTGGGGTGTTTCTTTTTATTCATGGAGCTTGTCAGAGCCATCAGTTTCCTTTCCTCTCCCAGCTCCCTTCCTCTTTCAAACACAGATTTGAATCCCACACAAAGTGACACTGCCCTATAGTGTATGTCTCAGATACAGCTTCCCTTAAGGCAGGGTCTCCCCAGCTGGTGGCAATGTTTCCCTGCAGTGTCAACTGCTCCCTAGACTGGGAAATGCTCCTGTAGCTGCAGGTGAGTCCTAGAAATTTAACTTCCTTCCCTCCCTGCTCCTGTGGTGGCCTCTAATACAGTCAGAGCCAGGAACAGCTCATATGTTCAGAGCCGAGGTATGGGCAGCATCTCACCGGCTCAGGGTTTCCTTCTCTTCTCTTTGCTCCCACAGCACTCAGCCATGAGAGCACATGTGACCTGACTCCATGGTGCTTCCAATGGGCAAAATATAAGAAAGAAAGAAAGAAAGAAAGAAAGAAAGAAAGAAAGAAAGAAAGAAAGAAAGAAAGAAAGAAAGAAAGAAAGAAAGAAAGAAAAGTGGGACAGAGCACTAGTAGCAATGGAAGTCATTGCAGGAGGGATGTCACTGCTAGAGAGTCTGACCATGACCCCATTATCTAGCAGGGAATGGCTAAATGAGTTTCCCCTCTAAATGAACATATCATTTAATTGCTGCTTCTACCAATGCTTCGCAATGGCGTTAGGCCAGGGGCACTGTGCTGCTGGCGCTCTTTGTAACTAGACACGTTCCATCTACCAATACCCCATAGATCTCTCCCTGGAGAATGGGACACACCATGGTGCTATCCCCCTCCAGTCAGTTCTCCAGATACCAGCGCCAGGCTTCTCCCTGCGATCACAGGTAGATGGACGAAGATCTCAGGCCTATCTCAAGAAATGGCTCATTCTTTTTGTCCCCTTTGTCCAGGCCCAAGGAGAAAGTCCAGGATATACACCTTAACACATTCAATCCGCCTTCACCAAACACGGACACTGCACCACAGAAGTAGATCACATCATGGAACGGGCCACCCAAATACCCCGAAAGAACCTGCTTCAATACAGAAATAAAACCCCCTCCAACCACACACCCCTAGTTGTCACCACACCTACCATCTCACACCGGAACTCATACAGGATAGCATCAAACAACTACAACCCATACTTGATGGGGACTCCATCCTGAAAGAAATCTCTCCTGAACCCCCACTTCTGGCCTACAAACAACTCCCCAACCTCTCCAAGCTCATCAGAAGCAAGCTCCCCATAGACCAGGACCCACCAACTCAAAGTGGCGCCAGACCCTGCCAGAATAACAGATGCAAAACCTGCAGCCATATCTCCACTGCTCCAGTGATCAAAACCTCTCACAACTCACCTTTCAAGATCCATGGATCCTACACCTGCGTATCACAACATGTGGTGTACCTCATCCAGTGCACTAAATGCACAGTAACTACTATGTGGGTGAAAGCAGACAATCACTACGCTCTCGAATGAACTCACACAGGAAAATGATACAAGACAAACACCCTGTCACCTGTGGGTGAACCCTTTTCACAAAGCGATCACTCTGTATCTGACCTCTCAGTCCTCATCCTCGAGGGAAACCTGCACAACACTTTCAAAAGACAAGCCTGGGAGCTTAAATTCATAACTTTGTAAGGCACTAAAACTCATGGACTGACCAGAGACACTGGATTTATGGCTTACTACAACAATCCATAACCCACTAACAACCCCCTCCTCAGCTGCCTTCTCCCCACTTCCTTCACCCCCCCATGATTGGAGGGGTGTTAACGGGCCACTTCCCTTTGAATGGTTCCTTGAAATATGTGTTAACTACTTACACTGAACAATCTGTTCCACCTTGTATGTAGCTGTGATGCTCCGAGTACCTTTCCCAGAGCTCTGGGTAAACTCAAAATTGCCTCTCTCACCAACGGAAGCTGGTCCAATAAAAGATCTTACCACGCCAGCCTTGTTTCCTTGAGCAAACTCTGCCAGCCCCAGGACTCTCCGCCTTGCTCCAACCACCTCGCCCACACCAGATACCAAAACAAACACACCGCTCAGCATCCACTCCTCCTAAGCAAACAGCACTCAGCTTGGAGTCCCCGGCTTCATTGGCACCTCCACATCCATTTTTACACCAGGGAGGGCGAGGCAGCACCCTGGCCAGGAGAAACACTGTGCATTATTAACAAGTACTCAGCCGCCCAGAAAGTGTGATCCCCTCCTGCCTGCTTTGCGATGACAGCAATTTCCTGGCTGTCACTGGGTGATAATTCATCAGGCACATGGGCAGCCCCCATCCCCTGTTGAAAACAGAACACGAAGCAGGGACGACAGCAAGTGACCTGCGGAGAATGAAATAGTCTATGGTCCTGCCTGCCAGCGGAGAGGAGCCCCCGCACCCCCTGCGGAAGTCAATGGGAGCTGCAGGTGGTCTGTGCTTCTGAAAGTCAGGCCCTGACATTCTAGCTGTCCCTGTCCAGACATGCAAACAAGGTGTCTGTCCTGGAGGAAAGATGGGGAATGGGATCATTCTTGTTGGGCCAGCAACTAAGCTGTACCGCAAAAGATCCTGAGCCCCCAAATGACCCTTCTGCAGGCGAATTCACCTTGACTGATGTTGCCAGATCCTTTGCTGCAGACACACCTGAACAGGGGCAAGCCTTGGGAACAGCACTCTATTCTGGCTCTAGCTTTGCTCCAGGTAAAGTTCCCAGGTTGCTTTGGGGAAAAAACTCTCCCCCCATAAGCCCACCAAAAGAATCAGAGAGAAAGGAGCAGGAGGAAGGTGCGAGCATTAAAAAAGAAAAGAAAAGAAAGAAGTGGCCAAGAAAAAAAATGGACCCAAATGCAATTTTTTGGAATAACCAAAGCAAAGCAGAACGAACCCTCACAGCAATCGCAGGCAGGGGCAAAACAAGCTGCTAGGCAGAGTGGAAGAATGGTCAGGGTGCTAGCTGGGACTCAGAAGTGTTCCTGCCCCTCCCCCGAGGCAATTCCCTGCTCTGGCACAGACTTCCTGTGTGGCCTTGGTCAATTCACTTTGCCTCTCTGGGCCTCAGTTCCCCCAGCCATACAATGGGGGTGTAACAGCCCTGCCCTGCCTCCTGGGGGTGTTGTGAGGCTAAATACCTCAAAGATTGTGGGTAACTCTGGGAGCGGGAGCTATATAAGATAGGTATTGCAGCTGGGAGCGAGCAAAGCAAGTCCCATGAGGAGATGTTTCTCCCTGTGTTCACAGCTCCGGGTGCAAATGCAGAGCTCTGTGAGCATAGCGAGACCCAGAAAGGGAAGGGAAGGGCTGCACACATCTCACTGTACTAAGATTTATAAGCATCCTTCTCAGATGCAGGCTGCAGTCTCCAAGGAACACAGTGAGCATCTACTCTGCTGGTCCTAGGCTGGGTCTGGATCAAGTCCAGCTCACACATTCCCACACCTCTCCTCTGTGCAGGGGTGCAGTGATAATTTTAGAGGTGGCTCCACTATCATCAGAACTCCCTACCGATGATCACATCCAATTGGGGGGGGGGGGAGGCACTTTTATGGCTGGTAGCAGATACCTCTGCTGGGAACCATTGCCATGGGGCTGACTTGGTCCAGTGCCCATCAAGTGAAGGCGCCTGATGGCAACTGGCAGCTGACTGTGGGGACAGAGAGAATGAGGAAGCTGGTAAAGGGACAGAATTGACAGCTGCCAACCGCCTCTGCACTCTTGGGTGCCCACCCTCCATGGCAGCCCTGCTTCCGCTGCCATGTGAAGTCACATGGGCCCCCTGCCCTTGTCAGACATGAAGCCAAGACCCTCGGGGTTGGTTCCCAGCCTCCTCAGGCTGTGGTGCCAGGGCACAAAACCGGCTTTTTGTGACCCGGCCAACAGGTGCTTTGGATCAGCTTCCCTCTCCATGGGCATAGGAACATACTAGCCTCTATCGCATGCAGGGACACCGCAGCTGCACTCCTGGGAACCGCTGGACCCAGCCCCCGAGCTAGGCCAGCCCCAGACTGGAAGGGCAGGGGAGGGCACCGTCCCCTTGTGCTCTGCCCACGCAGCCACCCCCACCCCGAGCTTCAGAGCGGATCCCTGAGACCCAGGCCGCGGCTGACAGGCACGGGGGGGGGGGACGTGAACCTGGACCCGAACCCTCCTCTCCCCCGCCCTGCCCCACTGGCCCCTTCGCTAACTGTCCCCGCTGCAGCGATGCTGTCAACACGCTGCCCGCAAAACCGCTCGCTTCCTCCCGAGCCAGTGTCTTGTGAGCGGCTCGAGGGCTGCTGGGGGAGCCGCGTGCACTAGCGAGGGGAAGAAAACCGGCCCCACATGAGCGTGGCCATTGGGAAGAGGCTCCCCCGCCAATCCAGGCTCCGGGGCAGCTGGGAGCGGGTCGGTGGGGCCGGCCAGCCCCCGCCAGGGGATCCCGGGTGAGCAACCCGCCCCGCTGCCGAGCTGCGCTGCCCGGCGGCTCCGACTCCTCCCGGCCCCCGGGGCGCAGGCAGCGCTGGGCGGCTCCCGTCTCCCCCCCGCCGCGAGCTGCGCCCACCCGCCGCCCCCTCCGCCCCGCGCACGGGCTCCCCACCTTGCAGGCGAGATCGTAGCTCTGCCTGAGCGACGGGGACCGCTCCTGGGCCGCCGCGGGGCACCCGTTCTGGGCAGGAGCCGCGGACCCTGCCCGGCCACTCATGGTCCCAGGAGCCCGGTGCCCCGGCAGCGAGCAGGAACTAGGAGAGGCTGGGCAGCGCCCGCCCCGCTGCTCCTCCTCCCCGCGGCCCGCCCCCTTCCCGGCCCCGCTGCTCTCCGGGCCGGGGACCGGACCGAACCCGGAACCGGAGCGAGCCCGGCGGCCTCCCCCAGCCAGCGACAGCCGGGCCCGGCCGTTGCTCTGCGGGCTGCGCAGGACCGAACCTCGCTGCGCGTTCCACGGGCCGAACCGAACCCCAGCGCCCCCTTCCCCGGACCGAGCCGCTCCCCTCTCCCAGCCCGGGCACGGACCGGACCCGGCGGTGCCACCACCGCCAGAACAGAACCCGGTCCCCTGCCCGGACCGGACCCGGCGGTGCCAGCCCAGCCAGGACCGAACCCGGTCCCCTGCCCGGACCGGACCCGGCGGTGCCAGCCCAGCCAGGACTGAACCCGGTCCCCTGCCCGGACCGGACCCGGCGGTGCCGCCACTCCAGCCAGAAAAGAACCCGGTCCCCTGCTCGGACCGGACCCACCGCTGCTCCCAAGCCCCCCAAGTCCAGCGGAACCCAGCCCTCCCTTCCTCTGGGCTCAATGAACTTACTGAATCTCCCCTTGGCCCTGGGACCCGACCCAACCGAGCCCCTGTCCGGCGGGTCCAGTTCGGTCCCCTTCACTCCTCCATTCAGGTGCCCCATCCCTCTTCTCCTCCAGCTCAGTCCCCTGCCCGCACTCCATCTTCCCCAGCCTCTCTGGAGCCAGGTGCAGGGGGGTTGGTTTGATTCCCAAGGGAGATTTAGCAGAGCCAGGTGCCAGGTGAGGCTTCACAGCTGGGCACAGTGGACCCAGCTGGATCAACTCATCAGCCTGCATCCAGCCAGCCAGAGCCCAGGGCCACAGTTGGTTGTTGGCTGCTGGCCAGGGAGGTGTGGGCCTGTCCCATGGAGAGGGCCCTAGGCCCTGGGAGGTGGGTGGCCTTGGACAGTGACAGTCATTGTGTGAGTGGCTGCAGGCTGGTAAGGGGGGCAGCTGCTGGCTCATCTGGAGTGGAGGGACCCAGAGCGCAGGCTGCATTGCCCTGTGCATGTTTGTATGGACATGTCTTGGCTGTGTGCATGTCCAGCTCCCTGGGTGGAGGACAACATATGGGAAGCCTTCAGATCACACTCTGGCTGCTACCTTCATGGACACAAATCTGACATCAGGAATCATACCATTCAAAAACCAGTAGGAGAACACTTCAACCTCTCTGGTCACTCAGTAACAGACTTAAAGGTGGCAATTTTGCAACAGAAAAGCTTCAAAAACAGACTCCCAGGAGAAACTGCTGAACTTGAATTAATATGCAAACTAGATACCATCAATTTAGGCTTGAATAGAGACTGGGACTGGCTGAACCATTACACACATTGAATCTATTTCCCCATGTTAAGTATCCTCACACCTTCTTGTCAAACTGTCTGAAATGGGCCATCTTGATTATCACTACAAAAGTTTTTTTCTCCTGCTGATAATAGCTCATCTTAATTAATTAGCCTCTTAGAGTTGGTAGGGCAACTCCCACCTTTTCATGTTCTCTGTATGGTTATATATATCTCCTTACTCTATGTTCCATTCTATGCATCCGAAGAAGTGGGCTGTAGCCCACGAAAGCTTATGCTCAAATAAATGTGTTAGTCTCTAAGGTGCCACAAGTACGCCTGTTCTTTTTGCGGATACAGACTAACACGGCTGCTACTCTGAAACCCTTCATGAGAAGGACTCGTACTTTTTGGTTTGTCCTCAGAGCTAAGACATCAACCAGTACACACTAGAGACGGGGCTTAATTTGTAATGAAAGAGGTGCCGGAGCTCAAGCAATTTTTTTACATTCATAACTGATGCAGCAAACCCAGAGGTGCCAGGGCTCTGAACTGCCAGGCCCAGAGGTGCCGGGGCTCTGAACTGCCAGGCCCAGAGGTGCCGGGGCTCTGAACTGCCAGGCCCAGAGGTGCCAGGGCTCTGAACTGCCAGGCCCAGAGGTGCCGGGGCTCAGCTCTGGCCAGCCCTGACACAAATTAAGCACTGACGAGAGAGGGACATGAACCGAAACCACAGAGCTGGATTCTGATCCAGATCCAAACCCCATCTTCCCAGAATGGACTGAAACAACACACTGGATTGGAAAACCCCACAGTTGTGGGGGAGAGGGAGAGTGTGTGTGTCAGTCTGCTCCTGATTTTTCCCAAGCTTGGAGTGCTCCAACTCAGCTCATTCTGCAGAGCAGGGGGAGCTGCCAAGAGGGACGTGAGCCCACAGTCTCCCTTGAGTTATGATGAATCTGTCCGGCCTTGTGCTCTGCCTCACTCCTTAGCACTGTCTCTTTACCGCCCCAACTCTTAACTTCAGGTCTTAGTTCATGCTGCCCCTATGACTAGATAGCCTCTCTCTGCCAGTCCACCACAACACTTCCCTCTTCCTTCAAGTCCCTCATTGAAACCCACCACTGCTGTCAGATTTTACTCTTGGGGGAGGGGGGGGGTGCTCAGATACTATGGGGATGGGCACCCACCTAGGAGAGAGAGTATTTCATTGATCAGTTACGACTCTGTCTGCTCCCATCCTCATGTCCCGTCATTTGATTGCATCTCTCCCGTTTGGATGGTATTTTGCTTGGGGCGGAGACCTGCCTGAACTCTGTTTCTAAAGCACCATGCATGGCTGTAGCACTGAACATATTAACCCACTCACCGTTCTCAACAATCGTTAAATTGCCCTACTGGGGAACAAAATTAGGCCAACCTCACCCTAGCTTCACACAATGAGCCCAAAAAGTTAGAGACTGCTTGAAGGTGGCTTTCTGATCATTCATGGATGATCTGCTGCCTTCCCTCCAATGGTACCCCCAACACATACAGCAAGCAGAGAGCAAGGAAGCATGCACCACCATGGATAGCAGACATCCTCTCCAGGCCAGCGGAGCAGAATGGAATCCAAACAGCCATTGATTTAGGCCAGCCCGCAGGTCCCCTCCACCCCTTGGCCTCCACCTGTCTGAGGACCACCTGGAATAACAGGTGAGAGATGGAACAACCTGGAATTCTCCCTTACCACAGTCTTTTTTAAACCCTATTGCTTCCAGTCAACCTCAAACTCATTTACAAGGATATTTAAGAAAGATGATGAAATTAACTTCATCTTATAGAAGAGGTTGAATGGGAGGGAAACCTCCCAGCCATATACTGGCAGGGCACTAAAGGGAAGGGAAGGAGTGGGAAGGGTCATATAATCATTAGTTGATGCATTAACCTTGCATCTTGCTGGTCCCTCTGGTTGTATAAACATAGCAATGAAAAGTGCTTTCATTCCCTTCATAAATCAGCAATGGAGCACTTAGCCGGAGAATGGGGTGGTAACACATCCCACTGGACTCATCACTAGGGGAAGAAAACAAACCACTAACAAAGAAGCAATTTCTCACATCATGTAAACCAAGGATTCCAGCTAGCTGCTGGCTCTGGGCAAAACCCTGGGACCTGAGATCCCATCTGTGAGTTCTACACAGGTTTGGTCATTCCTCACCTGCACTAGATAGAGTCCAGGGCAAGGCTTTTCTCACCCGGTGGAAATCCAGTTTGAGAGCAACCTGAAATTTGGCATTTTTCAAGCCTCAGGAGAAAAAACAAACAAAAAAACCCAGAAAAATCTCTGGGATTGAAGGGAAAAGCTGGCAAATGCGACTTTGAACATTACATGACATTTGCCAACAGTGCCCCGATCACTCTGCATCTGGCTTGCATCCCTTCCTCTCAGCCTTGATCCGTCTAGTCTGATTATACTGCAAGCGCTTTGGGGGCAGGGACTGTGTATTCCTAACCATTTGTACAGCACCTAGAACCACCCTGATTGGGGTTCATGGGTGTATTTGTAATACAAATATTAACTAACAGCGATTCACAATTTTACATCTGGGGAAACAGTCACAGAGAAGTTAGTGACTTGTCCAAGGGTACACACAGTCTTTGACAGAGCCTAGAACAGACGCTAGGTCTCCTGACTTCCCGTTTTGTGTTCTGACCATGCTACCTATGTTAAACTAAATACCAGGTGTTACCAAGTTCAATGGCCTCTTCCCTCCACACCCATCAGGCACTGATCTCCTTCAGTCTGAGCCCTGGCCACTACAGATTAAGAAACAGGTTGGAACATCTGGCAAAACATTTAAACTCAAACTGAAAAGGGTAAATATGATCCTCTAACACCTCTCGGGTCTAATTCAGATCTCATCTAATGCAAGGGGGAGGGGGGGATTTGCAGAGCATAGGAACAACAAAAGGGATATCACAGGAGCAGTGGTGTGTGAGAGCCAGGACTGCTTTCCTCTTTGTGTGACAGCAGTGTTATGTTACCCAAACACTCCACTTTGCTAATGCATTTCAGGTGATGCCCTTTGTACAGAATCACCTCCATGGTAATTGTTAAGCACTGGTCCTCACTATAACAATACCACAGGCATTCTGACAGACAGGGCCAGATCCTCAGTTGGTGTAAATTGGTGTTGTTCCATTTAAATCAATTTACACAATGTGAGGACAATCTTGGGACAGATTCCGCCCTCAGCAGCGCTGGGATAATTCACTGACTGCAATGGGCCTGATCCTGCCCCAGTGCACATCTGGAGTAATTCCACTGAAGTCAATGGATTTACACGTGTGTAAAACTAGTAGGAGTGAGACAAAAAATCAGGACTTGTCTCCAGCATGCAGAAGTTATGTGTTCACTGGTCTACAAACTAAATGAGGCATGCAAACGCAGGGGGGATGGCAGAGATATGCCCCATGCAGGTGTTTCAGTTACCGGCTTCAAGTTTTGTTTTAGTCAAGTCTTTCCTCTACCCCTCAGGAGAGAATAGTTTAGGAACCTGTATTTCCAGTCTTTCTAACTGTACTGAAGAATATGCCCATGGAATATGTACTCATAGGCCAGGAAACTGAACACAGCTGAGGTCCTTTGTGCGGATGTATTTAAAATGATCTCAAGTGATTAAAAGCTCCTACCGGGGGCTGTAATAAGCGAGGATTTAATAATACCAGGAAAGATTATGATTGTCCACAACTCTGGGTGATAATTATGTTCTGCAGACCTGAAATTCCTCCTGCAGTTTCAAGTGAATAGGTTCTTAACTTTTTTGTCCTGAACTGATAGTTGCTCTTTAATAGTTGCCACATTCCACCCCAGAGAGGGTTGCATTTCAGAGGTGGGTGAAGTACTCCTTATACCACTTCTATGTATGGCACAATCTTGTCCTTGTGGCTAGGCTCCATGCTGCAGCGGGGCGGTGGAGGGAAATGAGCACAGAGCAGTGCATTTTGCATGTCAGTTAGAGGAGTTATTCTGTCGGTGCTGGAAAGGGAGGGTCAGGGTGTCCAGCCGCACTGAAAAGGAAAAATGTCCCTCAAAACTCTGGATCTAGAGCCTCATCTGAATGACCTGGCCCAGCTCTAATCCCAACACCTGTGGATGTAGGGGTCATGTGGATTCAGACAGCATTCTGTATCCTAATCCCAACACCCATGGATGTAGGGGTCATGTGGATTCAGACAGCATTCTGTATCCTAATCCCAACACCCGTGGATGTAGGGGTCATGTCGATTCAGACAGCATTCTAAAGCCCAGTTTCCTGAGTCAGGAGGATCTCTAGTCTTATGCCATGTAAATACCACCTCTACCCCTTTGTGGTGACACAGCCAGGCAANAAAGCCCAGTTTCCTGAGTCAGGAGGCTCTCTAGTCTTATGCCATGTAAATACCACCTCTACCCCTTTGTGGTGACACAGCCAGGCAAGCGATAGCAGGTGATCAAAGGAACACACAGAGCCTCTTGTGAAGGAGGGATGTTTGCCTTTGTTCCATTGCAACAAAGGAACACAGGGAGGAGAATTTACATAGCTATTGTGTTCCCTGGCGGGGGACAAATGGGAACATGCTATCAGCCAAACCTATCTGCTCTTCTGATTTGCATTTTGGAAATGTGACTGACTGACTGCTGAACTCTCTTCGCCCCAGGAAACAAAATGGCCAGCAGATCAGTCACCCGCTCTGCAAGGCCTCCGTAAAGGACTTCCCCTTAGTTCTCACCAACACTACAAGAGAGACAGGGTGGGTGGGGTAATCTCCCTCATTGCACCAACGAGTTTACAAGCTGGAAATATCTTGTTGGTGCAGAAGTTGGTGCAATAAGAGAGATTACCCCACCCACCGTGTGTTTATAATATCCTGGGACAGACACAGGTACAACAACACTGCATACTACCACAAGAGGGCAATCTTACTCCATTCAGCCTTTAGGCATTTCCTGCACTCCTAGATCATTCTTCATCTCTGAGACCCAGCTGACCATGAGGTTGTTAGTAGCCAATTATGATTATTCCCTCGGTTCCTCAACCCAATTTGGAAAAGGAAATCCCTGTTATTAATTGCTACCTGACACCCAGACAGCTTCATCCTCTTCTCACTGAAGGGGAATAAGGGATTAGACCAAGCATGCTTATCCAGACGAGAACACAACCATCAGGGGAGACACCAGCCCAGCTCAGTCTTTAAAGGTAATGGAAGCAATTCAGGCTTCCAGGGCCTTGAGTGAAAGTGTCCATGGCTCACCAGCACAAGGGATTAAGCAGCACGTACAAAGCTATAGTCTCTCAGCTGTAGGTGCAGCAGAGAAGCAGGCCACAGATCCAAAGAGAGTCACTCTGGAAATCAAACTGGTCTGCAGTAGGAGTGAGCTTTCCATCAACACGCTGTGTTTCCAATTCAGAGGGAAGGGGTATGGGCTGCCTCTAGGCCTCTGCCCCATAGAGGAAACAGGTGCAGGCAAAAGGGTATTTTCTGTCTGTACAGGATGGCTGAAATGCAAAAGGCCATGTCGGCATGCAGGCAGCACTCAGGTGTGCAAAGGGAAAGCAGGTGCATGGTCTCCAGGAGCTAGCAGAATATCCTTCAAAATCATTCTCAGCTCATGGGTATTTCCAGGAATCTCGTGGCATTCCAGCAAGGTTCCAGAAAGCCTGATCCTGCACCCTGGGTGGTACAAGGAACGCTGGGTCGGGTCTAGGAATCAAAGAGATTTGACATAGCAATGGCACGTTGAGGTTGTAAAGATGGACACAGAAAGGTCAGTGGGGCCACAACTTGCAAGGTCTCCACATGTCGGACTGCCCCCGAGATGAGCAAGAGTCTGTGTTTGCAGGACTGGGTCCAGGAAACGCAAAAGCTGGGTTAATGGTTGCTTTATTTTACCAGAGCAGTGCAGAGCTACTGGACCATATGAGTGAATCTGGATCAATTTGTTCAACGGGAGCACCCTACTGATAGAAGGAAAATGTAGATATGAACTATAGAGCACAATTAATGTGTCCGTATTACCATCGTACCCAGGAGCCCAAGTCATAGACCAGGGCCCCATAGTGCGAGGTGTTGTACAAAGCAGAATAAAAGTGGCTGTATAGTCACACGCTCCGTGGAGTTGCAAGTGTCTAACTGAGAGCAGAATTTGTCCCAGTGTGTCTATATCACCCTATAAATGCATGTATATTAGAATGTTCTTGGAAGCCAACACTATAATGGAACACACAGCTAGACTTCCACTATAATCCCCTGTTTTCACCAGTTTATAACTTTCCTGTACATTTACCTTTTGGGCTGAAACTGACTGGTGTGACTCGGGTGAATTTCGTTGAATTGAATCCGATTGGTCAGCTCTGAACAGCATGCGTCGGTGACACAATACTCTTTCCCCAGTTTCTGTCAATTGATTTTATCTGGACACGTCACAAAACATCTAAACTCAACACAGCAAACCTTCACCGACGGTGAGTTCTCAGTGAGGCAGAGTCACTGACAAGTGTAAGCGGGGGAATGGTCCCGCTCTTGTGGGGAACTTTCCTGGCTTCTGTGCTACCCCGGTGAAGTGGGCAAGCGAAAGGATCTGAGTCCTCGCTCCCACTTCCTTGACCCAGAGGCCTCCCTGCCCTTGAGGACTCTCCTGTCTGGCAGAGTTCTCGTAGCCCCAACAAGGCTGGGCCCAGGATTCCTGGGGGGGCTCAACCCCCAACCCTGCTGTGGTCACCTAGGACAGGGGCTAAGGTGTCCCCACTCCGGGGTACCCTTTCTGCACTGGGCACCTCCCTGACCCACTGATTATTCCAGACAATATAAAGCAAATACAAGTTGTTTACTTAACAATTAATTTAAAAAAAGAACAAGGAAAAATGGGAAAGGTTAAAGGAAAACACATCACCCCGCTCTGTGGCAGGGAACATTTACAGACAGTGTCTCTGGAACATCAGGGCAGTTCACAGTCTGTTCCTTGTAGGTCCCAGGCCACCTTCTCAGGTCCTGGCTGTGCTGCACAGACGCTGCAGGTTGGACACTTGCCCTGGCGGTGGCCACATGCTCTCAGGCTGTAGGTGGCAGGACCCTTCTCCCCAGCATCGCCCCCGCCCTGTCAGGGTTACGATCCCCCTCCAAGTCTGGCCTGCAGGGCCTCTTGGCTGAGGCGTCTCCCTGTGCTGGGCCCACTGCCCAGGGTCCCCCTCACTCTGCCCAGCTGCTCACCGCACCCAGCTCTGGACTGCTCCAGCTCCACACTGCCTCAGCACGGCTGCTGCTGCTGCTCTGCCTTCAGCTCCCTGGGCTGCTTCTCTGGCCTCTCTGGCTCTGGTTGCTACAGCTCTGCTCCCAGGACAGGACAGGTCTGCTCTGCAGGCTGCTTCCTGGGCTGCTTGTCTGGCCCCTCTGGCTCTGGTTGCTGCAGCTCTGCTCCCAGGGCACGTCTGCTCTCTCTGGGCTGTGCTCTGGCTTTTTGGCTGCAACTCTGCTCCCAGCACAGGATCTGCTCTCCCTGGGGCTTTCTGGCTGCAGCTCTGGCCCCTCTGGATCTGGCCCAGCTCTGCTCTCCCGCTCAGCTTGGGCCCCTGCTTTCTCCTTAGCTCGGCCCCACTCTGTCTGACTCAGGCACATTCCTGCTCACACGGAGGACGGGACCCACCCTGGCCTTCTGTCTCCTTGATTTGCTGGCCCGCCCTGTCAATCTGGAGCATTGGCCTCTTGCCATTGTTCCTGGGGACTATCAGTCTCAGGGTCCTGATTTGCCATCGATCCCTCCCCTTTTAGTGCTGGGAGCTAGCAACCAAAACACCCCCACTGAATGTTAGTAAGGGGGCAACAGTCCCCTTACACAAGGTTGGAGGGAAAAGTTAATATGCAATTTGCAAAGTGCCACCTTCACGCATTCACATCAACAGGTGCTTTTGCTTTTTCGGGACAGTATTGGGCAACTCCATCATGCAGCGCAGCTTAATTCTGTGTTGCCACACATTGGACAGCTATATAGAACACAACCAGGTTTTCCCCTACATAGAGAGTGCTGCTCTTTAAACATACAGAGAAGGGAACATCTGCCTAGTTAATAAATATGACGCCCATGTCTATAGAATTTCACTGGTATGCCACTGGCACCCACTTTTCTATACTTTTATGGACTCCAGCCAAGAGGCAAAATCCTATTTTGATCCATCCTCATGTTTCCCTTAGTCCTGTTTTTAGATGGCCGGCTAGATCCTCGGTGCATGTCGCATCTCTCTCTGATTTTGGTTATAACTTTCTGCAAACAGCACAACACTGCTATTAGAGGAAGCAAATGTAAACAAAAAAAAACCCCCAAACAGGCTTTACTTGGAGAATTTAATGCCTCTGTGATTGACGTGCGATTTTGATACTGTGTAGTACTGGAGTTATCTTTGTATGCCACGTTTTCAGGTGGCTCTTCTGATTGCTTACTATCCTCAGACTTGTATGCTACCATGTTAAGTCCTATATTCCTTTTTTTAAAATAGTCAATACCACTTCCACTAATGAATGCTCGGCTGCAGAAGAGCAGAGTAGCCAAAGATTCAGCCCTTACCGTAAATCCGATGCCCACGGTGGCAGAAAAAGAGCCGGGAATGAACTTGCCCTGGTCAAACTGAACCAGTAGTGATGTCTTCCCCACTCCACTGTCTCCGACCAGGATAGTCTGTAAGAATCAAAGAGAGAGCCATTAGCATCCCCCGGTAAGTGACTCAGGAAGCTGAGAACTGCCTTTGCTGTCTGGGGCTCTGCAGGCTTCTCCGATATGTATCCTCTGCATGCTGCGTGGGGAAGATCATGGCAGTTCCGTGCCCCCTTTCCCCATGTACCTACAGCTGGGTTATTTGTTGCTTGTGAAGTGCCTGGATCCTGCTGAACACATTCTGAGCTGGTGTAAATTGCTGCAGCTCTGTTGAAGTCAATGGAGTGATGCCAATTTCCACAAGCTAAGGATCTAGCGCCTAGGGTCTGATTCTGCCCTCACGCCGGTTTTACGCTAGCTTGACTCCAATGAGTCCTTTAGAGTTACTCCTGATTTACACCAATGTACGTGAGAATCAGTCTTACGGAGGGATCCAAGCAGCAGCAAACACCCAAGTGCTGAGGGTGGAGGGATCTGACCCAGCCGACTGTCATTAACTCTCAAGCACCAGGGAAATGGAAAGCTCTGTTCGGAGTCCTTATCCAGCACTCTTGGGCCAGAGACCACTTGGGATCACTGGGCTCAGGAGACTCACTGCCAGTCATTAGGATTTGGGCTCCTGAATCTCTAAATCCCTCTTGGGACTTAGCCATTTAAACCGCCTAGGGCTTGCAGTGCTGAGCAGCACAATGCCTCAGCACCTGTAGGAACCGGGGCCCCAGCACCCTCAGCTCCCACGGACTTCAGCTCAGCCTTGTCAGTGCATCGCAGGAGGTGCCTCACACCTCCCGGGACCAATACCCATGAGTGTGGGCCTGGGCTAGTGACAATGAAGTACAGGGAAGGAGTCCCATTGACTGCCATGGGTGCTGGATCAGACCCCCAGGGCTGCAGCCCATTGGAGTCAATGGGAGTTTTAGGGGGAGCTGGATCATATCATATGTGAGAAAAGATGCGAGTGTGCATAGGACTTAGGGTGTATGTGGGTGTGTAAAGAGTCTTTCAGGATCATGCTAGCGCCTCACATCCTAATATTCTCCAGGGAGCCCTCCTCCCTCCCTTTGAAATGCGTCCCTAACGCCTCTGTTCTGCTCCGGCCTTGCCACTGGACAGAGCTCTCCTTTGTTCCTGATGGAAGGGAAGAGCTGAGCAGGGCTCATAAAATAGTAGTCCCTGAAGCCAGGAGACCGCTACCCTCTTACACCCAAACTTCCTGTTCTTCTTTCCCTCGGGCACAGAGTTTTGTGAAAATCCAACTGCATCTAGCTATGTGGTCACAGCGTCTGATCATCAGCTTTCATGTGCAAATAACGGCTCCTGCTAACACAGAGCCCCCTCAGAGGAGATGGTCAGCCCGACTTCCTCTTTCTCTGCCTCTGTGGTGGAGCCTATTCCGCATGGCTCTCCTGGTGAATTCTCAGTGATCTTGGAAATAACTGAGTTCCGACATGGAAACCATCCAGTCCCACATATTAACCGCACAGAGCAGCGCTACCCAGAAGCCAGCTCCAAAGATGGAGAATTATGATGGCTCCCTGGGCTTCTCTCCTTTCAGATTCAGCGGGATGCCACCGTCCCACAATAAACTCCTACCTCATGGCTTGAGAAATGTTATGGACAGAGCCCCTCATTTAAACTGATCCACTCTCCCTGGGCCCTTCCTTTTCTCTGACTCTCGCCAATGTACTTCCTGAAAGCATGGTTCCACTCTGGAAAGTGACCCCATAAAAATGTGGGGTGCCATGTTTGCATCCATGTTTATTCCAACATTTTTTCCCCCAGCTGCAGTCCCTGGAAACTCAACCTAGGATTCAAAAGTCAGGCTAGATTCTCTCCTTCTTGCATATCATCACCAGTAATAAAAGTGCTGCCAGCCCTAATTTACCCCCATGCAATGCCATCATCTTCAGATTATATCCTCAGTGATGCTTGATGTAGTGTATATAATAGTGTAGTATCCCTTTAAGTAGTTTGTGAGCCCTCTAATGATGCTCACCATGTTCTGTTTTAGAAGCCACCAGAGCCCAATTGGATCAGCAGAGTGTTTATCTATAGCTAGGCCTCTAATCTTATGTACATTCAGCAAACACAATTATTTGGTCTCCACTGTGCCCATGTGCTTCCTTTATTTTATGTTTGTTGCCTGAAGGGCAAAAACACCCAACATCCAGGTAACCTCATATACAAATAGGTTTGCATAGGTGTAACTGATTGGCTCTGTAATGGGAATTTAGCATTCGTTTCTGGTGACGATGCACAAGGAGGAATAGAATCCAGACCCCCAGCACCCCTGCCCCTTAGCCGTGCTGGCTTGGCAGGGCTAACAGGAGTAAACTAAGCCTTATTTTTGTCACTAAAGTCAGCCCCTACAACTCTAACACTGGAAGGAAGAAGGTGTCAGTTTTACATGCTCTCTTTTTAAAGCAAAACTTGATGTTAATGACACCACCTAGCTCTTATCTAGTGCTTTTCATCCATAAATCTCAAAGCCCCTTACAAAAGAGGTCAGTGTCATTATACCTGTTTTACTGATGGGGTAACTGAGGCATGGGAAAGTGAAGTGACTTGCCAAAGGTCACTCAGCAGCCCAGTGGCAGTGCCAAGGATAGAACCCAGTTTTCCTGAGTCCCCGTCCAGCGTTCTGGCCAACTCTGAATCAGGGAGAGCAGGGACTTGAAGCTAGTGTCTCCCACGCCCCAGGTGAATGCCCTAATGCCCCCCCACTCCACCCCAGTTGTATTGCAAATACACTTTATCACGTCTCGGTTTCATTCTGTTGCAGAATAAAAACAAATGTCAAAACCTCGACATTTTTCACAAACTGGAATTTTTGTTTTGCAGCCAGCCCTAGTGCTGCCAGCTGTCAACTCCCTCCAAAGGCACCGCACGGGATGGGACCCGCAGGCAGTACACGTTTACTCTGAGAAGGTGCATCACATTTTTAAATGAAATTGCTTGACCCAGGTTCCCACCCCTTTTGTGTTTGCTTTCCACGAAGTCGGGAGCGGTAGAGATTTGCAGTCACCAATGTTCTCAGATACTGAGCTCAAAGGCTCATGTGGGAGCATTAGCAAAAACGGAATATTACATATGTGCACAAGAGTATTCGGGCTGGAAGTGGTTGCACACTTATCCAATCAGGGACCAGAAACAATATGACGTGACTTATCTGATCAACCACAATGCAGCTCAAATAACAAATAACCAATATTCACAGAGAACTGCCCAGGGTCAGGCCAAAAATTTTGAAAAATTACCCCCCAGAATTGGATACTGGATAAATGAGAGGAGATTGCAGCCTGTTTGTGGAATATCCAAGGGGGAAAAAAAAACAGGCCACATTCATTATCAATTATTTTTTCAGCTCTAATAGTGAGTGTAAGATAGGGAAAAGACAGAAGAAAACCTCAGGATCGAAATGCTCCAGTTACATTTATGTTTCTCTTTCTGGCCTCCATTTAAAGCAAAGATGGACCCTATGCTATAAAATCCAGATCTGAATCCAAATCTAGATTTTGCATTCTCACAAACTTTGAGGATGGTTGGATCCAGGTTTGTGGTTCACTCCATTACAGAGGGAGGGACAAGCCACCCAATTTGGAATTAGATTCCCTTCCAAAAAGTCAGAGTGGGAGCTGGAGCTGAGGTTTTGCTTCCAACGTGTCACTAATTGAAAGGGAAGCTGCATTGTGAACTTCACTTATATTGCAAAGAGAAAGCCACAATTTAAAAAAAAACCACCCTTACATGTAATAAAAATAGTTAACAGGAAAGCTGCCGTTTCAACACAGCTCGAGAAACAGGAAGAGCAACTCAACATGTTGTGATAATATTTGGCAATTAAACAGTGCATTCCATCTTCATAGCACTGCACAATCGTCTGCTGGCTTAGCCACACAATCCCCCCTCCCCCAGTTCTCCAGGGGTAGCAAAGTAACTATTATCAGCCCCCATTTTACTGATAGGGAAACTGAAACATTGAGATGAAGTGACTTGACCAAGGTCACAAAAGGAGTCAGCCGGCTCAGTTCTCCCCTGTATCCATGCTCCACTTGCCACGGAAGAGCCAAAGTGACTTCACACAGCAAGTCAGGGGCGGAGCCAGAACTCAGGTCCCAGCCTAGCACTATAGCCACTAGACCACACTGCCTCTCTGCTGAATGTTGCCAGATGAAGCACAAAAACAACTCACCTGCTCTAACGAAGGGCAGGTGAGGATGCCAAAGCTAATGATACATTAATAACCCATTAAAGAGAGGTGAACCACCATAGCTGAATGGGCAATTAGCATTTGGCATGGTTGGTGTTTTAGATACACACAGAGTTAAATAACAGTCCTCCAAAAGAGTGCCCTGCAAGAGCTTCCAACAGAAGCCGGATTGCAGCTGATTGCTTCCCCTCCCTTCTTCCTCTCCGCCCTAGTTCTTTCCTCTGTATTTCATCTAGCGTTTCTGCCCCCGTGATTGTAACTTGGCCAGGTTGTGATCGGAAGCAGAGCCCCAGGAAGTGACTGACTGAAAGAACAAAGCAGCAGTGCCTGGGTATCACTTACCACAGACACGGGATTTGCAAACCCGAGAGAGAGAAATGTCCCAGGCTGGAAGGAACCAGAGCTCTCTTTTTAGAGCATTTTAAAGAAAAGACGTCACAGAGCTTTAGGGAGAAAGGGGCAATTGGAAGGATAATGCAGCTGTCCTTCGCTGGGGTGATTCTCTTCCTTGCAGGTGAGAGGTTTCGATTGATCCAGTGAGTCACACCAGAGAGACCGCTTGAAAGGCTAATCTACCTACAAACCCACCGAGAGCCAGTCTCCTTCGCTTGCCTTTCAAAAGGAGAGAGGCTAAGGGGGTTTATTGTCAGCTCTCTACTGGGGATTTATGCTGGGTAATTTTAGCATTAGCACTAATGGGAATCACCCAAGTACAACCCCTGTGGAGCCCAATGAGACCCACCCCTCTATTTCTCTGCTGGTGGGTAGCACACTGCATGGTCTGATAGGGACCAGCTGTGGGGGAGGGAATGGGGCTCCTTGGGGTGTTGAGTTCAAGTTGCAATTCTGCCTCCTCAACCACTCAGTGAAGAGGAAATGACAAGTTTTGCTTTTTGATTTGTTTTTCAGGCTACTCCTCTGGGCTGGCTGCCCCGGAGCTGACTGGCCCTGGGGAGGTGAGCAGGCCTCTGGGCGAGTCGGTGTCTGTGCAGTGTCAGTATCATAAAAAACATCAAAGAAATAGGAAATACTGGTGCAGAGGAGCAGTTTGGGGATCCTGTCACACAGCTGTTGAGACCACAGGGTCGGAGGCCAAGGCAAAGGGGGACAGAGTCTCCATCAGAGACAACCACAGGCTGCGCACATTCACAGTGACCATGGAGAACCTGACGCTGGGAGATGCTGGGATTTACTGGTGTGGGATAAGCAAAATTGGATTCGATCCGGGAGTTCCCGTTAAGGTGACTGTTCTCCCAGGTGAGTGTCTGCTCAGATCTCTGCACGGCTCCTACACTGCGAGTGAGGTTGACTTGGGGATGGGTAAGAAAGAGAGACGGGCACTTGAGGGCAGGATGTTCGTACATCCCTACCTGTCCCCAGAGGTGATTTCCTGATCTGACTCGCCCCTACTGGTATTGCAGTGGGCCACGAGCAGGACACGTGCAGGTCTGGAAGAGGCTGTCCCTGTGGGCATGCCCGAGTCAGAGTTTATTGTCTGGGTGGGTTTTACACCTCCCAGGCAGCCACAGCCGCTCACTCCCCCAGACCAGCTCGGAAGAACCGGGGGCACAACTGCAGCCCCATGTTGACTAAGGGATCCAGCAGGAGCTTCCCAGGGTTGCAGGGAAGGAGCCAAGAGGCTCTAACCAGCACAGGAGCAGAGCAGTAGCAGAGGGCAGTGAACATTGCCTGAAGCTCCTGTTCCCCATCGAA
Organism: Platysternon megacephalum; assembly: GCA_003942145.1. Lineage (NCBI taxonomy): Eukaryota > Metazoa > Chordata > Testudines > Platysternidae > Platysternon > Platysternon megacephalum. Next base: position 2,611,465 of record QXTE01000131.1, on the reverse strand, counting down.
ATGTGGCTCTGCTCTGAAAAACGGCTGGAAAAAACCCAGCACCTTGATGGTCTCTCAGGGATTCCAGGTCAAACATGCTCCCTTTACGAGCACCAAGCTATAGCCCCCCTGCAAACCTGGGATCTGAGCGCCAAGCTGGGCTTTTTCCTTCCAGCTCATCATCACCAGGACTAAAAATTCTAGGGGGCAGATTAAACCCGCTAAAGATGTTCCAGGTATATTCAGTCACCTTTTTCAATGAACTCACACCAGCCCTGGTCATGCTCCTTATCTGGGTACTTTCCATGGGCATTCATACTTCTGAGTTTTTCTGGGAAAGCATTTTCATAAACCAAATTTTACATTTACATGCACAAGTCTTTGTGCTGGAAGATCTCACCCAGCTACCCAATTGGGGAGTAGAGACAAACTCTTGTTGGGGCTCAACTGGCCAATCACAACTCACCACTGCTACAGTCACAAATATTAACTTTTCACATGCGTGACATTCCCCACTGTGCAGAGGGACATTACTCACTTAGGCCATTTAGCCTCCCTCTGTAGCAGCTATTTAGAGAAGAGAGGGGCCCATGCAACAAAATATGGATCCAGATTTTGCACCCCACATGGTTTGGGGTGTGTGTGTCCAGATCTAGGGTTTTGACTCAGCCCTTTACAAGCATAGGGGCCAACTACAGAATTCAGATCCAGAATTCTCTCCCTCCCCCCCACTCCAATGTTTGGGACAGGGACGGGACTGGATCTTGGGTTTAGTTTGAACCCACACCTAATTTGAAAGGAAGACTGCACAGAAATGATTTTCCAATCACTACAGCTACATTTCAAAGAGCAAATGGCTATTTTAAAAGTCCCTTACACGTAATAAATATCAACCGTTAACAGGAAAGCTGCAATCTCAAGTGTCTGGTAACCTGGTGTGAGACATAGGAAAGGCAGCTCAATATATAACACTTAGCACCTATATGGTGCTTCCTGTCTTCACAGCAGCACTGTACAAATGTTAACTGGTTTATCTTCTTAGCACCACTGAGAGACAGGTAAGTACATTGTACCCCCATCCTACAGCTGAAGTGACTTGTCCCAGGCCACAGAGTCAAGTCAGTGTCAGGATTTCCTGACTCCCATTCCTGTGCTCAGATCACTAGGGCCACAGAGTTGCTGGAAGGTAAGTTCTGTTATCGGTGCAGAAAACGTGCATGTTGTGTGTGTTAAACCACTGTAACATTGCAGCAATCAAAGCCACTGTCCTACAGGAGCTTCCATCACAAATCCAGTTGTAACCAGTTGCTTGGCACTGACACCCCCTCCTTTCCTCTCTGCCTTCTTGCTTGTAAATGGTTGGGGGTGTGTGTGGGGGGGGGGGGCGGGGGAACAGAGCAAAAGGAAATGAGGCATCAGATAAGAAAAAGGAAGCAGAAGTGTTTGGGTGTCACCAACAGGGCAGGTTTGCAGCCTTCAGAGGGAAGGTTGCGGTCCCAGGGGGAAGCAGAGTTTGCTTTTCGGTTCCAGTTAGAGAAAAGACGTGAAACAGATTAAGGGCGAAAGGGGCAGTTATGGGGATGTTGCAGCTGCCCTTCACCAGGGTGATTCTTCTCCTTCCAGGTAAGAGTTTTTTATTCCTCCATTCACACCAGAAGCACTTTGCCTGAAAGGTCAGTCACCCCACACTGGAGTTTCTCTTCCTCTCCTGCTCTCTCTCAACTTCAGAGCGGAGAGAACCTAAGGGGGCATATCCCATGCTCCAGCTGGGGATTTACGCTGTGTAACTCAGCAGTAATGCTGCTAGGTGTCATGTGGATAACCCCGCAGGAGCCAAATGAGACCTGAGAAATGCTTATTAGCAGGGCTTGGTGAGTACTTGCTTGGCATCCTGCCACCCAGTGCATTGCATGGAACGACATGTATTCGGCATGACCCAGGGAATGAGGCCCTTGGGACCATACACCCTGATTTGGGGCTGCTGTCCCATATCCCTCACTCCTGGGGGTGTGGAGCAGCGTGTTGAGATGTGCTTTGTTTTTCAGGCTATTTCTCTGCACTGACTGCCCCTAGGGAGGTGAGCGGGCCCCCGGGGGGCACGGTGTCCGTACCGTGTCAGTACAGTAAAACACCTCTGGGATCTCAGAAATACTGGTGCAGAGGAGCACAGTGGAACAGCTGCTCCAAAGTTGTTGAGACTGCTAACTCGGAGGTCAAGGTGAAACAGGGCAGAGTCTCCATCACAGACAATCACACCACGAGCACATT